>CM060902.1:189637500-190255000 GCA_030737815.1 Allium fistulosum | reverse complement strand
GCATTGAGGCACAGTAGTTGACTAGACATCTAGGAGTAAAGCACTGTTTTGGTGCGGGCCACGAGAGCGGTCAAGGAATACTATGAATACTAGATATGACCCCAAAATTATAGGGGCCAAGGTCGGCCAGTGAGATTATGGGGGATAAGCTTCATCATCGGGAAGGAAACAGCCCGGATCACTAACTAAGTCCCATAAATGATCGCTCAGTGATAAAGGAGGTAAGGGTGTGGAGACAGCCATGAGAATTGCCTAGAAGTATCCACCCTTCTCACTGATCAAGCACTCTTGCACCGAAGATGAACGAGGCTAAGCGATCTACCGAAGTTGTGGGATGTCAAAATGCATCGGTAGGGGAGCGTTCCGCCTTAGAGGGAAGCACCCGTGCAAGCAGGTGTGGATGAAGTGGAAGCGAGAATGTCGGCTTGAGTAACACAAATATTGGTGAGAATCCAATGCCCCAAAAACCTAAGGGTTCCTCCGTAAGGTTTATCCACAGAGGGTGAGTCAGGGTCTAAGATCAGCCCAAAAGGCATAGTCGATGGACAATGGGTGAATATTCTTGTACTACCTTTTGTTGGTCCCGAGGGACGGAGGAGGCTAGGATAGCCGAAAGATAAATATCGGTTAACTTTTCTTTTGCAGGTTAAGAAGGGGTAGAGAAAATGCCTTGAGCCAATGTCCGAGTACCAGGCACTACGTCGCTGAAGTAACCCATGCCATACTCCCAGGAAAAGCTCAAACGACCTTCAGGGTATCTTTACCTAAAGCCGACACAGGTGGATAAGTTGAGAATACCTGAGGGCGTGAGATAACTCTCTCTAAGGAACTCAACAAAATTGCCCCATAACTTCGGGAGAAGGGGTGCCCCCTCACAAAGGGGGTCGCAGTGACCAGGCCCAGGCCCAGGTGGCACTTTACCAAAAACACAGGTATGCGCAAAGTCATAAGACCATGTATGAGGGCTGACGCTTGCCCAGTGTCGGAAGGTCAATGAAGTGGTGATTGGATGACGGGGGAGCCGGCAACCATAACTATAATGGTCCTAATGTAACAAAATTCCTTATCGGGTAAGTTCTGACTCGCACGAAAGGCATAACGATCTAGGCATGGTCTCGGAGAGAGGCTCGGTGAAATAGACATGTCTATGAAGATGCGGACTACCTGCACCTAGATAGAAAGAGATTATGAAGCTTCACTGTTCCCTGGGATTGCCTTTGGCCTTTCCTGCACAGCTTAGGTGGAAGGCGAAGAAGGCCTCCTTCCGGGGGAGAGGGAGGGGCGAGCCATCAATGAGATACCACTCTGGAAGAGCAAGAATTCTAACCTTCTGTCAGGACTTACGGGCAAAGGGATAGTCTTAGGTAGACAGTTTCTATGGGGCATAGGCCTCCCAAAAGGTAATAGAGGCGTGCAAAGGTTTCCTCAGGCTGGACGAACATTGGCCCACGAGTGTAAAGGTATAAGGAGGCTTGACAGTAAGACTCACCCATCGAGCAGGGATGAAAGTCGACCTTAGTGATCTGATGGTGCCGAGTGGAAAGGCCGTCGCTCAACGGATAAAAGGCTGATCTTCCCTAAGAGTTCACATCGACAGGAAGGTTTAGCACCTCAATGTTGGCTCTTTGCCACTTGGGGCTGTAGTATGTTCTAAAGGTTGGGTTGTTCGCCCATTAAAGCAGTACGTGAGCTGGGTTTAGAACATCGTGTGATCCAAGTCCAAGATGTTGGAATTGGAACTGGTTCAACATCAGATCACAAACTCTTGGTTATCTTCTCCATCTAATGAATGAGGAGTCCATTTGGAAATCATCCGCCCTGTGCCACCCCCCGAGTGTATGATTCAACGGGAATCACACCGGGGTAGATTGACAGAAACCTCTAGTAAAATACCCACTAGTACCGGTTACCTAATGGATAAAGTACATTACATAGTACATTTTAGGGATTGGCGACTTACCCATTCGGTGACTTTGGCACTGGACGTTCCCAAAATGGATACAATCGGGTCGGGTGAATTAGAGAATAGACAGATGTCTGTTGGCATTCTAGCTTTCCTTCTCTTTTTAGGGCCTATTTGAAAGAGAATTCAGTACCTCTTGGTTGTGAATAGAACGAACCACCTCCATGGATATCTTTGCTTTGAAATAAAACAATTAGAATTATGCTCGATCAATCAGAATATGTATTATCCATATGGGAGATCTTCCAATTGAGAAGATCCATCGACCTAAGACAAGGAGAAAGGTCTATTTTCTTTAGTTATTCAGTTAAACCAATGATCGGTTATTGGAGTAGATAGCAACAATCATTTCATCGGACATGCATATTTTTTCTTTTCTGACGAATTTCCATGGTTTCATTTAAAGAAATTCTTTGATGTAGTGAGTAATAGGCTCCGGTTGTTCACTATTTAAGAATTCTTGTTTAGGAAGTTCATATCATCCATACATAGTGTTTTGATCTAAGATTTCAATTCTTCCATGCTTCAACAGTAGCATATTGCTCCATGGAGCTAAGGTCCAAAATATGGAATAAACAAGTGTTTCCACGACTCTACCACCAGGCCAATTACATTCCACTTAATCCCTTTTTCATGGCCATATATATTTATGGCTAAGGAATGGGAAATCTTTCCCCAGTTACATGAATCAAATATTTCATTTCATCCGGGAAAAGCTATCTCTTTCTCCACAATGTCTTTGCCAATTGATCCAATAGCATTCCATTAGATAGGAAGATATTTGATAAATATTGATAACTCTCCGATGGAGTATTAGAACGGAAAGATCCATTAGATAATGAATTATTGGTTCTAAGCCAACTCTGGCGATTAATCAACAATTCGAAGTGCTTTTCTTGCATTTTCTTGATGAACTAGTGTCTGGATATAGATGTAGAAGAATTTTTTGGGAAGTAATAAGCCCCTTTGACATCTCTTTATCTGCAAAGAATTATCGACGCGAAAGCATAGAGACAAAGGGCTAATCTTTCAATAGGAAAAAGAATGTACCTGCAGGGTACCAAATGAATTGGCTTATTCGAAAAAAGCCTTGTCCTTTGGATGATCTATCTCGTGTCTGGTACTGCATGGTTCCACTATGCAAGAACTCTGAATCATTCTCTTAAAGCTCATCCTTTTTATGATAGATGATCCGCTTGCCCCGAAATGACCTAGCCCAATAGGGAAATCCCAATTCAGTGGACCTTTCGATACAATCAAATAGATTGCCACAAGGGTGTCATTTTCTAGGAGCCCAAAGTATGTGATTGAATAAATCCTCCTCTATCTATTACGGGTCAGGGCCCCTTCCCCTTCTTCAAACTTTGATTCATATTTTTCATAGAAAAATCTCTGATCAACGATAAAAAAAGACCCATTTTGCATCATATCTAACGAATTCCTTGGTTCAGATCGAAGAAGTAATGTCACTCGATTATTATCAAACTGACTGCAATCCTTTTCTGTCTGTGAGGATCCCGCTAGTGCGCCTTCTACTCCTAATAGGCCATGAACTAAATCAGAAGCATTCCCAACGAATCCATAAGAAGTGATCCTATTTTTTTCACCGGATCTGGGTCTATGTGAAGACTAAAGATGTAAAACAACTCAAAAGATAAAGAAGTATCATCAATTTCTTCATGCTCATTCCAAGTTTGAAGTACCAATTTTACAAATAGAAATCTCCTTCCTTACACGATTTTTTCTTCATATAGATATATATAGGATCCATGGCGAAATTACTTAGAAGTATATTTTGTGCAACAGCCCTTCCTGATAGAAATAGACCCCGTAATACTGAACTGATCTTACCTGGGATCGCAAATCCCAAGTTTGTCTATGAAGAGCGGATCTAGTTATATTAGTATTTATAATTGATTTCTTCTATGTAATATAATTGATAGGGCCTCATTAATAACTGCTCCAAGATCTCATGTATTAGAACCCATGGTTATGGACCGAAATCCGTTAGTATGGAACATTTTCTTTTCTAAGTTAAATCCCCTAGTATATGAAAGAATTAAAAAGTGCTTTCATTTTTGTGGAATAAGAAGCCTTCGTATCTTAATGCATGTATTTAATTTAATCAGAGCTATTAGAGCGGGATCCACTTTTTGGGGAATATGAGTTGAAGCAATAATAAGAATATTTCTAGTGGAACATCTTTCACAATCCATGAAGAGATAGTTCTCTAATAGACCGAGGATAAGTAATTCGACTCATTCACATACAGATCATGAATGTTTAGAATCCATATTATGCAAGGAGGCATTGCTTTTGCTAATTCGAATTGAAGGGTGATATCAAATCGGTCTATTTTGGGCATCATATACATAGTTAGCACATTCGTCATAGTTAGCAGCTGCGTATCAAGGTCATCATCAATATCGTCACTATCAACAATATGGATATCGTCACTATCATTAATATCGATATCATCAATAAGATACTCTTTAAGCTTGTCATCCAGGAACTTGTTCAGAAATACCGTAATGAAAGGAACATAGGAGTTTGCCTTTAGATTTTCGACCAAACTTGATCGTCCAGTTCCTATAGAACCTATCACTAAAATAACCCTAGAAGGGGATAGGGCTGAGTGAAGCGAAAAGGGTTTTCCATGAGATAGGAAATGAAAACTATTAGCCCTACACGAGGTTTGTGAATAAGTTATTATCTGATAATGAGCAAGGAAAACTGTCTTTCTGCTAAACAAAATCTATTGAACTCATAATTCATTAGATACTTTTTCTAAATGTCTACTAAGTATCGTAGTTAAATTGATCCCGGTTGTTCAATCATTTGATAACCCGAGTCATTCTTTGATAAAGGATCACTATGAGTCAGACTCAATACAATTTGATCAATACTTTTTCTGTCATTATGGTGGAGAACTGAACCAAGAATTCTCTTTCTTCATCATCAATCGAATCACTATTCGCGACCCAGGATTCCATTTTATCATCAACCCAATCACCATTCACATTTTTTCTTTTTCTTATCAATGAATAGATCTCGTTACTTGTACAATTTAAATGTCTCGTATTTCTCGAAAAAGTGATTAGATTGATGGAATTCGGTATGATACTTATGAGATCGATAAGATTTATATTCGAATATTTCTTCTTAGAACATATTGATTTGACCCCATAAGTAGGACCACTACCCAATAGCATGTTGCCACCAAAAGCAAAACCCTGTATCTCTTGCAAAGAATCTCCTAATTGTTCCAGAGCAACTAGAAAGAGATTCTTTAACCAAAAAGAATTCAATTCAGATGTAGGATACCTATCCAGAAGTTTTTGCAACTCAATCATGTATAATGGAATCATCAAAGATTTTATATTTTCTAACTCTATTTATGACTCACTCAAGGCTCAGGAAAAAAAAGGAGAAGATGGATATGAACAAGATATCCAGAAACAAGAAGAAAGAAAAGGATTGAATAGAGGAACTCCCAAGCACTTCTTGATCTTAAATGTGCCAATATCAATGGAACGGGTGACTCATTATTTCGATGAATCATTTCTTTAGACATAAGAAGATTCTGTAGACACTTATTAGAAATCTCACTTATCAGAGTCCATTGTGAAAGAATCCTCTTAGGAATTGGCCATGATATATCTGATCCATACATATTGTCATAAAAATGGATACAACTTTTTGGCTACTACTTGGTATTGGCAATGGGTCTGAAAAAGTATCTACAAGGGCGATATTTAGATATTTGCACCCTTTCAAAGTAAGGAACCATGGCATATATATTTGGAACATATTTCATTCTGAGAGATTTGAAAAAACACTGTTCATTGAAAGGTTCCATACATCTGCCTTTTCTCAATGTATTTCTTTAGACAAAGACTCTGGTTTTTCCTCTTTCTGGATGGTAAATATTTCTCAGAACATGGAGTGTGAATCAAACCCATGTTTGAATTGAAACTAAGATACCGATGCAAGTTCTTCCCTTCTGAATCAGATAGATTCATATCTGAAAGAGGTCGACAATAAGTTCTTTCAAAATTGACTATTCGTTCCTCTCCTAGAAATGTTGCATAAATGTATATGATCGAGTAAATAGCTCTACGAACGACCGGACCAGATCGAATTGGAAAATGGAAAGATTTGTACAAGGTATACGTTTTTCATCACCACTTTGTAGAAAATCATTAGGTATAAATATATCAGATACCTGTGACTCGATTGGTGAAATAGTCTTGCTCTCAGAAAAAATATGTTTTTTTACCGATGCACAATTTTTTTTGTTGCGAATGAACAAGATATTGAGGAATTGTCCATATGTGAGATCATCATTATGGATACGGATCTTTTCCATAGAAAATGGGAATATTTTGTTACAATAGAACCAGAAGTGATGTGGATTATTCAAGAATCGAAGTCAATTTGCTTTATAAAAAGAAGATATCAATGAACTTCTATGAAATGGTCTCACAAGATTCAGCCAGTTGTCTCGATCATGGGATATCATTGAGAAATAGGAATCCGTGTTATCAAAGAATTTTCCACTGTTATTTCTAGTACGGAATGAGTCAAACATCCACTTTGGTATCTTTTTGAACAAAAATGGTAATATTATTCCTCCATTGATCAAGAATTTTGGTCTTTGAGAAGTATCACGATCATCCATTAAGAAGGGTTTTAATTTATTCAAATGAACGATTTGAACACCTATTGATTCTAACAACTGATTGCAGGGTTGATCATTCGGACTTTTCAATTCATAGATGTGGATCTTGGACCTATGAATGTGGGTATTCTCGATACTCACAAAGAAAAGGGGAAGTGATTTGGACAGAAAGGGAAGTGACTTGGACAAAAAGAGAAGTGACTTTGACAAAAAGAAACGAAGTAAATTAGATAAATCTTGTTTGTTGATAGCCTCGGACCAATCAATCGACTATTGACTCATATGTAATCGATCGAACACTAGTTGAAAATGGTTCTTTTGTTCAAAAACGAAATGTTCCTATAAATTCTAGCTCCCATTGGACCATTTGTATCTATATGCATCATGATCCCGATTCATGGATCTCTTGGTTCGAGAAATAAGGGGATCAAACCTTTTCTTCCGAGTCTCTTTCAAATTCAATAAATGTTGGTTGATCGTATATTTCATTATAGTTATATAACTCAGAGTATCATTTCCTATTTGATCCCTTTGAATTCCATATTCGAAGTTGCGATTGGATTTATTCATTAAAAAGAATCTATTCGATATTTTTTATGTATCCATAGATGCTATATTGGATTTGAATCAGATTTCGGATCAATCAATATTGATTGACTGCCTCTATGATGTTGCTGCTAGCAAATACCGTTGTTTTTAGTTTTGGGTCTTCTAAATCATTCCCCCAGTGGGTTCGGTGCAATTTTTTTGATCCTTCGATAAAAATATTCATTCTCCTCATAAAAAAGAGGAGGTAGAACCAATAAAGATTTATTTTTCGATTCTTCTCCGGAGTTGAATACCTCATTCAAGATTTTTTTTGATCCAACCCATAGGAATCAATAGAAAAGGCAAATCCCTTATGATACACCAGATCCGGCTCGGTTATTCATAGAGTGAATAGGTCTGCCATTTCTTGAAGTTTCACTTCTGATTCAAAACCTTGGTGTAACATGTATCCCCCTTTGTTTCGATTATGGAATAGATGAAATAAATCCAAAAATGGATTTTTTTCAAGAATGAAATATTATTGGAACTATCCATATCTGGTTCATCCTTCGGAACCATATCACATCCCAGATCTGATGAAATAAGATGAATTGAGACAGTATTTTGTAAATACATAATTATCTTGAATATATCAACCATTTATTTATTTTTTGATTGCCGGGAAGGGACAAAAGAAAATTCTTGTTTTTTCTTCAAAACTTTCTGATCTCTAGTGGACCTCTTAGTAGGATTCGAACCCAGATGAAGTTCTGACCATCCGTTGGAGAAAAAAGATCGAATTGATCTTGTTGGATTCCATGGAAATTCTTTGATTTCTTTCGAAAGCATATGATTATTCATCTGCTTCTCATGTTTCATGAATAGCCTGGATGTTGAGGAAAATCCAAAAAGGCATTTCAGGAATCGATCTGATTCTATCTCTATTTGTTCTGTTTGAAGAAAGGAAGGATCCTAAAGAATCGATCTTTCTTTTAGTTGCTGAATCTCTGTTTGATCAATCAATGTGTGATATTCTGAATCCTTATTTCTAATGGAATCGAAATGACCTCTGGATTGAGCAGAGGATCCTTTCAATTGTTTAGAATCCCTTACTTGAACGAAAATAGATCTTATGGAATCATATTGAATATTTGATAATACATTCCGTACCCTGCTAAACCAATCCTTGTTTATCAAACACACATTGTCTAACCAAATCCAATTCTCTCTCGTTACGTTCCCCAAAAAATCTGATTCATGCTGATTCTTTGACTAACGAAGAGATCTTGGCGAAATTGCCACATATGAAATTGAGCACAATTTTGCAAAGAAATACCCTATTTTTTTCTCGAGAAGAGATGGGAAACGTGCTTAATATCATTTGGTTGAATAGTTGCCTTAGCTCCTTGTTGTTTGAAGAAACCCTCTGCTTCAATTGGTTTTTTTTCACGAATAGCAGATAGGAGAAAACAAATCAGGTCTTTCCCTAAGATTTTGAATAGCTGTCCCGAATTCAAGTTGATTATATTTCACTTCTTCCTCGAAGAAAGGCGATCAAAAAATTCCCAATCATGGTCCTTGGGGATCAGATCATCCATATTGGATAAAAAAAGAAAATCCAAATATTTTCTATCTTTCTCTTTGAATCAGATCTCAATTCCAACTATGGTTTCATTAGCTATCTTATAACTAGAATCCCTCTTTTCTTCGATCTGGTTCCTCCACCACTGTGAACCCCGGTTCGATTCAGGCATGATACACTTTTTAGTTATTGGGAGAACCCAAGTACTCTCTTGTGGATCCATGAAACAACTTTTAGAAATCTTTTTCTCTTTTGGAAGATACAGGAGTGAAACAATCAATATGTTGAGTGGAAGACCAAAAAGATTCTTCTGATGTCTCGTTTTTGGGTCCAATGGAATTCATAAATATAGGAAGAAGCTCCATCAAATAGAGATTTTTTCTTTCAACCATCTTTCGATTGGTAATACGAGATATAAGGACCACCATTATAAGAAGTACTACACCTTTGATCGTGAAATATCGATTGCTTTTTGAACCCTGTGAATCACGTGAAAGTAGGATACTCCAAATTCGGGGTCATAGAGCTTCATAAAACATTCTTTGTTGAAAAAATGTGAGTGAAAGATCCCACTAAATCGAATTTGATCTATGAACCTAAGAAATAGTGACAATTCTTGATCTCGCTTAATATCTCTCTTAATTCGAAGATTTGAATTGATATCATTTCATTGATTCCTCCTAAATATTTTTCATTGATTCCTCCTAAAGATTTCATTTCAATTGGAATTTGGTTATTCACGATGTACAATGAGCCCTATTAAGCATCCATGGATGAATGGTTAAAGCGCCCAACTCATAATTGGCAAATTCGTAGGTTCAATTCCTGCTGGATGTATGCCAATGGGAGCGTTCAATAAGTCTATTGGAATTGGCTTTGTATCAATGGAATCTCATCATCCATATATAACGAATTGGTATGGTATATTCATACCATAATGTATGAACAGTAAGAGTTAGAATTTTTATCAATACTGGAACTCATAGGGAAGAAGATAGAGTTTTGGATGGAATCAAATATGCAGTATTTACAGAAAAAAGTATTCGGTTATTGGGGAATAATCAATACACTACTAATGTCTAATTAGGATTAACTAGGACAAAAATAAAGCATTGGGTCGAACTCTTCTTTGGTGTCAAGGTAATAGATTTGAATCTTCATCGACTCCCAGGATAGGGTAGAAGAATATGACTTATTATGGGACATACAATGCATTACAGACGTATAATCATTATGCTTCAACCGGGTTATTCTATTCCACCTCATATAGAGAAAAGAACTTAAAGCAAAATATTTAATAACACGGCGATACATTTATACAAAAATTCTACCCCGACCACACGTAATAGAGCCATAGAGAATCAAATGAAATCCAATCCATAAAGTAATTTGATCCATGGACAACATCATTATAGTAAAGGTCATAATGCCAGAGGAATCATTACCACAAGACATAGATGGGGAGGTCATAAGCGTTTATACTGTAAAATCAATATTCGACGGAATGAAAAAGGCATATCTGGTAGAATCGTAACCATAGAATACGACCCTAATCGAAATGTATACATTTGTCTCATACATTATGGGGATGGAGAGAAAAGATATATTTTACAACCAAAGGGGCTATAATCAAAGATTCCATTATTTATGGTATAGAAGTCCCCATATCAATGAGAAATGCCCTACCTTTGAGTGCAGTTTGAACTATTAATTTACGTAATTGGAAGTAACCAATTAGGTTTACGATGAAACCTATAAATAAATCACCAATTCAATTTGAGTACCTCTATGGGATAGACCTCAATAGAAAACTGTTGAGTAACGGCAGCAAGTGATTGAGCATAGTAGTTCCTCATAGAAAATTATTGAGTCTAGAGATATGGTAATATGGAAAAGACAAAATTGTTAGAAGCACGCACAAACCGGAAGTGCCCCATGTTCAAAGAGAGAAGGATGTGTTATTCATAATTAATTTGATGGTCAGAGGTGAATTGAAAGCTAAGCAGTGGTAATTATAAAGATTTCCCAGGGAAAAATAGAGATGTCTCCTACATTACCCATAATATGTGGAAGTATCATTGTAATTTCATAAAGTCATTCGATCTGAATGCTACATGAACATAAGCCAGATGATGGAACGAGGAAACTAGGATGTAGAAGATCATACATGAGTGATTTAGCAGATTTGGATTCCTATATCTCCACTCGTGTGCTATTTCATCATACAATTTATATAAGATAAAGATCCATCTGTCTAGATATCGTTATATACATCTAGAAAGTCGTATTCTTTGGAGGAAGCTTGTACAGTTTGGGAAGGGTTTTTTTAAAGAAGAATCTACTTCAACCGATATGCCATTAGGCATGGCCATACATAACATAGAAATCATGCTTGGAAAGGGTGGACAATTAGCTAGATCAGTGGGAGCTGTAGCGAAACTGATCGCAAAAGAGGGTAAATCAGCCACATTAAGATTACCATTCGGGGAGGTCCATTTGATATCCAAAAACAGCTTAGCAACACTCGGACAAGTGGTTAATGTTGGGGTGAATCAACAAAGTTTGGATAGAGGGGGATCGAAGTGTTGTATAGGTAAGTGGCATATAGTAAGAGGAGTAGTTATGAACCTTGTAGACCATCCCCATGGAGGTGGGGAAGGGAAAGCCCCAATTGGTAGGAAAAAACCCACAACTCCTTGAGGTTATCCTACACTTGGAAGAAGAAGTCAAAAAAGGAAAAAAATACAGTGATAGTTTTATCCTTCGTCACCATAAATAGGAATATTGAAATAGAATTTTTTGAATTAGAAATAATGTGATTTGCGAACAATGGGAATTGAACCCGCGCATGGTGGATTCACAATCCACTGCCTTGATCAACTTGGCTATATCTGCCCCTTATCTAGCTAAAGGATCTTCTCATTTTTCCATTCATCATTATTGTATTTATTCTTACCTTCATACTTAGATCGAGATATTCTATTGGACATAGAATGCCAATCTTTAAAATGTAAAATAAGGAGTAATCGGGTATGGCACGTTCACTAAAAAAACCCTTTTGTAGCTAATCATTTATTAAGAAAAATTGAAAAACTCAAAATGAGGGAGGAGAAAAAAATAATAGTAACTTGGTCTTGGGCATCTACCATTATACCCAAAATGATTGGCCATACAATCGCTATTCATAATGGAAATGAACATTTACCTATTTATATAACAGATCATATGGTAGGTCACAAATCCGAAGAATTCATGCGGACTCTGACTGTCACAAGACATGCGAGAAACGATAATAAATTTGGTCGTTAATTTGAAAAAAAAGATACTTATCAATCATTGGTGGGAGATAACCTTATGATAAAGAAAAAGAACTAAAATTCGAGCGGAGAATAAAAGTTTTAGCTCAACATATATGTATGTCTATTTTCAAAGCGCAAAGAGTAATTTATCAGATTCGCGGGCATTCTTATAGGGAAACACTTATGATATTGGAACTTATGCCTTATTGAGCATCTTATCCCATTTTAAAATTGGTTTATTACACGGCAACAAATGCTAGTCATAATATGGGTTTGAAAGAAACCTATTTATTTATTAGTACAACCGAAGTCAATGGAGATTCTTTTGTGAAAAAATTAAGACCTAGAGCTCGAGGACGTAGTTATCTGATAAAAAGGCCAACTTGTCATATAACAATTGTATTAAAAGATAAATCAAAATTATCTTTCGATGAATTTAAGATTTAGATTCATATTTAGAAAAAAAATAGATGGAAAGATAATATAGTAAAAAATATGGGACAAAAAATAAATCTGCTTAATTACAGATGAATCGAATAATTCATATTGGATTCCCAAATTTATTAATAGAGGGCCGAACACGAGGAATCAAATAATTACAGATGAATGGACAAAAAGAAATTCGTTCTATGAATTGAAGAATCAAATTGCTATCACATGAATAGAAAAACCTTATGGAGACCCCAATGTTCTTGTAGAATATAAGGCTTCTTAATTAAGAACTAGAGTTTCATTTCGTAAGGCAATGAAAAGAACTATTGAATTAACTAAACAAATAGATATAATTGGACTTCAAATACAAATTGTAGGACGTATTGATGGAAAAGAAAGAGCACGTGTCGAATGGATCAGAGAAGGTAGGGTTCCTCTATAAACAATTCGTGCTAAAATTGATCATTGCTCCTATACAATTCGAACTATTCATGGAGTCCTAGGCCTCAAAATTTGGATATTTGTGGATGAAGAATAATAGACCTTTATTTATCTTGTCATTTTATCCAGTAATATAGTGATATATAGAACAAAAAACTAAATTTTTTTTCTGTTTTTCCATGAAATCAAAAAAAAAATTCGAATTTTATAAGGTTGAATAAAAAAGATATTAACCTTTTTTTTATAATTGCTATGCTTAGCGTGTGACTTGTTAGTTTTTTCTTTATAGTTTTCAGTAGGATCAAAAAAAGACCGATCCCTAATATTAATTCAATAACTACAACTAGTATATATAAAAAATTTAAAACTAATAACTAACTTATTGCTTCATATTGTTGAGATCCCAAAAACAGTCACCATATGACTAGATCAATCATATAGTTGTAACAACGGGAATTGTTTCATAACGGAAAAATATGACTGTGGATTTGAAATAAAAGAAATAAAGGGATGTAGATAAATGGAAAGGTGATAGAAAGAGAGAATAAAAATATCAATGATATATAATTCCAATATGTAAAGTCTATGAATTACCTCATATAAATAAAAGACAGTGTAATAAAGCATTAATTTCATATTGTTTAATATTGTATCGATTGATATATAAATAATAAAGAGTTTTTGGTTAATAGAAACTAAGGAGATTGACTCGGAAACAGATTTTGTTAAGAGCTCCATTAAAGAGTTCAAGCCTAATCATTAATGGAGAAGCTATAGGAACGACGAAACCTGTGACTATATAGGATTCTATTTAAAAGAATCCAAATGATTGAGTAGGCGGGATGGAGGAATAAACCAAGACATTTTTTTACTCAGAGAGGTTTTGGATTGATCCTACGAATAAAGTAGGAAAGGAAATAGTCAATATTCACCCGCGAAACCCTTATTTCTTATTTATTGGATTCCAATATTATCTTGATTCAATAATTTATTGAAATAAAAGTAAAAAAAATAAGGATCCGGTATAAAAAAGAAACATTATCTATATCTAGAAATAGACAAATCAAACCGTATATACTGCTTCTTATCTAATAAATGAAATAGAATATCAATAAATCTCATTACTTAGTTTAATGTATTAGTTAATAAATACATGTGCATTTATAATCTTATCGAATCCTTTCATTTATGAGGAGCTGGATGAGAAGAAACTCTCATGTTTGGTTTTGTAGTAGAGGTGGGAAAAAACAATCAACTATAACCCCATAAGAACCAGATTTCGCAAGCAACATAGAGGAAGAATGAAAGGAATATCTTGCCGGGGTAATCATATTTGCTTCGGCAGATATGCTTTTCAGGCACTTGAACCTGCTTGGATTAGCGCTAGACAAATAGAAGCAGGATGAAGAGCAATGCCACGATATGCACGTCATGGTGGAAAAATATGGGTACGTGTTTTTCCCGATAAACCTATTATAGTAAGACCCATAGAAATATGTATGGGGTCGGGAAAGGGATCTCTCAAATATTGGGTATTTGTTTTTAAACCCGGTCGAATACTTTACGAAATGGACAGAGTCTAAGAAACTATAGCCAGAGCAGCATTTTCAATAGTTGCATGCAAAATGCCTATAAAAACTCAATTTGTTATTTCAGGATAGGGATGTAGAACTAAATATAAAAAATGGACGTGTTAACCCAAAAAATGGATCAACACCCTGGTTTGAATATGGAAGCACCATCCTGTTCTGACAGAGCAATATCACAGATCACATGTATAGAAAAAGAACAATAAAACAAAGAAGACAGGGAAGTTTTATAGTGGTTTGACTTTTAATGAAGCCTACACCCACTTTATAGTTTTATTATGATTGATTGCTGTTTCAAGTAGTGTTTGATTACAAAGCTTTTGATTATTCCTACCTAGATTGAATTCCCAGAGTTGAATCCACTGGAGAATCACAGTGAATTTTTCTGGATATTGTTTTGAAGGAGGTAGAGAGTGAAGAAAGTTTCTAGTAGAGCTTCAGCAACCAGTCCGGAGAAGATCCAGTTTATGTTGTAGGTAGGATGGTATTTATAGAGATCGAAGAGCTTCTGGGCTAGGCCTGTTCACTGACTGCTTGCAGATGGACTCATGAAGATGCAATGAAGCTCTGCTCGCGACCCGAGCCAAAATCATGGTCTATGGGTCGCTAGCAATCCATAGATTTAGCTCGCGTGCGAGCCAATCACTTAGCTCCTCCTTTCCCTTCTTTGCCTAGTTAGCTCGCCAAGAATCCATGAACAAGTATGGATCGTTGGCGATCCATGGTGTATGGATCGCTGACGATCCATACACTTAGCATATTTTGGCTTTCTTCGCTTCCCTCGTGCCATAGAGAACACGATGTTGTGTGGAACGTTGGCGATCCATAGAGTATAATTCGCTAGCGATCCATGCACTTAGACTATTTTTGGAGTTCGATGACTTGAATGACTTCATTGCCTTGTATTGACATTGTTCGTGTAATGTCATTGCACATTGCTCTATTTTAATGGCGATTTACTAGCTGGTTGTATTTAGCTGCTGATTGGACTAAACGGACGCTGATCTCTTGGTATTGTCAAAATCAGTCATTGCTTTAGTAACATGGCATGGCTCTCTTTAACTTGTTGCTTTAGCCCTTTTGGTTGAGTTTTGAGCCATTCTGACTTCATCAAATTGTTCTATCTTCTCTTGGATCCTGTTGGGTTAAAAACCCGGATAACAGGATGAAAAAACAACCACGAGTTTCTTTATTTCTAGACAAATACTATTTCTTCCTTTTCCTCATTCTTTGCATTGAAATAAAAAATTCAAATAAAAATGATATGATTCAACCTCAGACCTTTTAGAATGTAGCAGATAACAGTGAAGCTCAAGAATTAATGTGTATTCGAATCATAGGAGCTGGTAATTATAGATATGCTCATATTGGTGATGTTATTGCTGCTGTAATCAAAGAACCAGTGTCCAATATGCCTCTAGAAAGATCAGAAGTAATAAGAGCTGTAATTGTACGTACATGTAAAGAACTCAAACGTGACAACGGTACGATAATACGATATGATGACAATGCAGTGGTTGTCATTGATCAAGAAGGAAATCCAAAAGGAATTCGAGTTTTTAGCACGATTTCTCAGGAATTGAGATAGTTAAATTTTACTAAAATAGTTTCATTAGCTCCCGAGGTATTATAAAGACTCATAGTCATAGATCAAATTAGGATATTGTTCTAGTAGGATATCTAAAATAAACTCAATTAATAGATTGTGTCTCGCGCATATACTTTTATTAAAATTTAATAATTTAATAATAAATTTCAAATTTAATAATAAATTTTAAATTTAATTAAATAATGAATACTTTGAAGTATTCAAATAAAAAACATTTTGATTATTTCAAAATTAGGAAGCACCAATAATTATAATTCGTTATGGGCAGAGACACTATTGTTGTTATAATAACTTCTATAAGAAATGCTAACATGAGTAAAAATGGAACGGTTCGAATAATATCCACAAATATCATCGAAAACATTGTTAAAATACTCATATGAGAGGGTTTTATTGAAAATGTTCAGAAAAATCATGAAAGTAATAAAAATTTATTGCTTTCAACCTTGCGCCATAAAAGAACTAGGAAAGGAATATATAAAATGGTCTTAAAATGTATAAGTCAACCCGGTCTATGAATTTATTCCAACTATTAAAAAATTCCTAAGATTATAGGTGGAATGAGAATTGTAATTCTTTCTACTTCTCGAGGCATAATGACAGATCGAGAAGCTAGACTAGACAAAATTGGAGGAGAAATTTTGTGTTATATATGGTGATCCTCCTCTGGTATTCTCTTTTTTGATCAAATACTATACTGCTATATCTATTATCTATTATAGTATATTTTTTCTACGGCCAATCAATTACTTAAAATAAATGAAAGTATTCGAAAATGAAAACTTTAAGGAACTTTCTAATTTTCTATTGATCTATAACATAAAATTATGCATAAACAAAGTACAAAAAAAGAAAGAAATTATGTGATATTTCATTTCCATATTGATCGAGACTGCATTACTGCGCCAGCGGAAGTATAGCTATACTGATTTGGTATACTCGAAATACACATTTGGTACAAAATTGACGATCTCACAAAAGAAGATGACATATCAGTGGTCTATTTTCCATTTACTGATCCCATCTTTCACTAAATCGATTCTTTTTTTTAATGTACAAGAATTTTTGGAGTTCAGCATGTCTGGAAGCACGTGAAAGCATTCTTTTTTTTGATATTATTACCCGTATTTGATACTAGGCCATTCATCGCATTACTATACCTTCAGTATTCATTGCGGGTTGGTTATTCGTCAGCACAGGTTTAGCTTACGATGTATTTGGAAGTCCTCGACCAAATGAATATTTCACTGAGAGCCAACAAGGGATTCCATTAATAACCGGTCGTTTTGGTTCTTTGAAACAACTTGATGAATTTAGTAGATCCTTTTAGGAGTTAGGAGGCCACCAATAACCATAGATCGAACCTATCCAATTTTTACAGTGCGGTGGTTAGCTATTCACATACTAGTTGTACCTACCATTTCTTTTTTGGGATCAATATCAGCAATGCAATTCATCCAACGATAAACCAAATTCGAATTATAGAGCTATGACACAATCAAACCCGAATGAACAAAATGTTGAATTGAATCGTACCAGTCTATATCGGGGTTTATAACTCATATTTGTACTTGCTATTTTATTTTCCAATTATTTCTTCAATTGAGAGAAAGAAAGACAATAGTAGGAATTCTCTTGTCTCATTCGGAAGGTATCATCTTCATAATTATCCATGACTGTTTTTGTCTATAATATGACCACTTAATGATATGTGGAGGAAATTGGGGGAAATGGCCAATACTACTGAAAGGATTCCTCTTGGCTAATAGGCACTGTAACTGGTATTCTTATGATCGATTTAGTAGTTCATATTATGGGTTAGGTTCATCTCTGTAGTAATCGAATGAACCGAATTGTAGACATGAAAAAGTAAGCATTCGGCGGTACCTTACTCCTTTTTGGCAAGGTACTGCTGCGTTCTTACTTTTTTATTACTCTTAGAGCGGTAGGAGACTTTGGTCTATTCCATAACATACAAACTGGAAAATTATCTAATCAACATAATCAAAATTTTATATTGGTATAAATGCTAAAACAAACCCAATGCTCTGATCTTTCAAACTACTCTATTCTTTTGTTTCTTATGATGCTTTTGCACAATGGAATAGAAGCCTTTTCTATTGATTGATTTATATATAATAGAGGCTCTTGCACTAATTAACTCTTATCTTACGAAGCAACAAGAAAGAAGGAATCAATTTATTTTGGGGTTATCCAATATCATATTGATAATTTAAACGGATGAGATATTCTGCAAATCTTTTCTACATTTCTTATAGCAAATAAATAAAACTTATTGTATATAAAATAGAAAAAAAAAAGATAAAAAAAAAGCATTTAGGTATCCGTAAAAATAGATTCAAATCTGCGCCGCTTATCGACCAAACAAGTAAATTTTTAGTAATATTGAAAAATAAATAATATAAATTAAAAGTGGAAGTTAATTGAATAATAGAAGAAGAAGCCATATTTACTCAATGAATGTCTCCCCTTTAAAACTTTTTGTTTGTCTACTACTTCTTATTTCTTATGTTTTTATTTATTTAAAATAATGAACGTATGAATCTAAACAAAAGGTTTTCGATATATCCGAAAAAGAAGAAATATTAATCTTTAGTGAACAAGAGAAAAAACATTATTATTTCGATACAAGACAACACAAGAAAAATGAGTTGTACCTTTTCTTGTATCGAATAGAAGATTAGGAAGATTTATAATCCTTCCTAGAGGTACTTGTTCCCTTCATTTCATTTATCCGGTCCTTGTCTTATATCTTCGTCCTTTGTTTCCGCATACCTATTGGCTAATGCCTAGTACTAAAAATGGAATACAAGTAATGAATTCCATTGATCTCGCAAAAATACTAGAAACAAAAAACAAAGCAAAGTGGATTTTAGGAAGTTTGCAGAAATACATATTTCATTTTTTTGACCAACAAGAATTCGGCTCTTTTTATCAACTTATTGGTAAGGAATTTCTGGATCTAGATATTCATTTTAACTAGTTTCTTTCAACAAAAATATTCTCTTGTGACTTTCCACTTCCTTTTCATATACATACACACATCCTAATTGGTTGATTGAATCAATTAACAATTCTTTTTTATTATAATTTGTTAAATATTTGAATCACACAAATTTAACATTGTATACATAGGGTTTTGCATAGTATGTTACTTATTTAGATAAGATTTAGATATGATGTGCATCAATCTTGACTTTTCTTTCAAAATGACATAGGAGTTATGGAAGGTATACACATTCCAACTTTGTTAGAAAATATCAAAAACAACTTGTAGATTGAAAATTTATCCCACACAAAATATCTTAGTTGTCGTAAATTTTGAGTTCACCACAAAATGTTTTAGTTGTCGTTAATTTTGATTTCACCACTAGTTACGTAATGTCATTTGGAACTTTCTGCTTATAATAGATTAATATATAATCATGAAATGGACAAGTCGTAAAGGGGGATGCTGACGTTGGAAGTTTGCTTGAGATGATGGAAGTAAGGGCTCAAAAACATGAGGAGTCAAATGGGTCTTACGTCCTACTATTGAATATGCAAAATCGATTTAGGAAGGGCAGTGCAAACTTACTTAGATCGTAAAGGGTGCTAGAGGTGCACACCGAGCCAAAGAGAACCTTTCGAAAATATGTGGCTAAGTCTTTGCAAGAGACGCAAATACTCGCATGCAATCATAATTGATATAAACTAAGGTAATAAGACTAAGGATTTTGCTATTGTGACAAAATCAATTTTGAGTCAAAATGTAAAAATAGTGTATTTGGGGAAATTTAAAGGCATTCAGAAGGGCAGTTTGATAATTTTGTTTGTGTTTTCTCTTTAAATTTTGTTTTTGCGTAGAGTATAACAAAATCATTTTTTGTCATACGTACTGCTATTTTCGTAAGACTAATAGTTAGAATGACTAGGAATTGAGAGGGTAAGGCATGGTACGGGCAAAATTCAACAGAAACCTTTGCATGCTCGAACCTTTACAGTTTCACAATTGATTTACAAAGGCACACAATCTTGGGAAGATGACAAGAAATCCAGTTAATTCTAACTAGTGAGCATTTGGGCGTTCTATATTACGAGTTTTTTTGTAAAATAATTTGCACATTTCATTTTATTTTTCTAATAATGAATAGCTTTTGCATTTCTTATTTTCAAAACGCAGGCATTAATTTACATATCACATCTGTAGGTTTCATGTAGTGTTTGCAAAAAAATAAGGATTCATAATGTATTTTTATTGTGGTAAGTAACCATGCCATACGACTAGGAAAGAGATGAGATGCCAGAAATTTCTTATTAAAATGCACTAAATGGTCTAGATTTCTGCCTAACTATTTGGACTGGAAGACGTTTATGGAGCTGAATCTAATTATATACTTTGCTTGTGTCATGGTACGAAACTGAACAGAAACAAAATAATACTTTTCAGTTTGCAAGGGTCAAATCAGTTTTTAATACAGAGTCAATTATCACTGGTGAATGAGTAAGAACTACAGTGGCCATGTAGCCATGCCGCCAGTATTCAATTCTGTTAAACAATTCCCTAGAATAATAACTAGTCGCTATTTTACATGCAAATTGAAATTATAATAAGACTTTCCGTTATACCATTTCAGCGGTTGCCCCACGACTTCGTCACACGCATCTTTGTTTATGATTTCACTGTTTCTGGTGTGTGTGAGCGCGCGCAACGACTGAATGGACTGTTAATCTTTCTGATTTTAGTCCTAGTTTAAGTCAATATAGAAAGTCATTGGTTGAGCTGGCAAACTATTCCTAGTTTAATGTTTCTTGTACAATTTAGTATAAAATGTGTTGCTCTGATTAAAACTGCAGGTCAACTCTGCAGCATTAGATACATGCAACTAAATTATACAGAAAATTGCTGTAAACTTGCATTTTTGATCAATTTTCTGTCAAAGTTATTGGGGACAACCAAACCACTTTTCGTTTAAAAAAAAATTTACGTTGTTAACATTTGCTTTTAATATGCACATACCAAAATACTAATACCGTGTAATCTCCACATTTTGAGCTGATAATTACACATCCTAAAAATTCAAGTCAACCAAAATTAACATGGAAAAAAATAGCAGAACTGTTAAACTATAAAAGGAAGCAGATATTAAAATAACAAAGAAGAGACAATTATGAGTGGATTTCATTTATTATATTTCTATGTTTCATGCAGCACAATGAAGCACTATTAATAAACCCTTCATAAATAAAAATTTACAATAGTAATGTTATTTGATATTTACCAAATGACATTTCAATGAAATTGGACTATGAAATTGTAAAGGATCGGATCAAGAATCTTGAAAAATGTCAAAGAAGAAGTTTCAAGAAAAAATACCAAGCATGGAAGCTTCAACGTCGATCGGTACCGGTCGATCAAAAGCGACTAATGAATTCCACTTTGATTACAGTAGAACCAGCGACAGCAAGATAACAAATAGGGATCGCTACCACCGGAACTCATTGGCAAAGGAAATCATAGCTACTAGGTATTTGAAAAACTTCGTTTTGTCGACGATGTGAAGCTATAATGTGCAGACCAACCCAATGCTTCATATAATGAACTATGGATGACACATGGATGTTGTCCGTGTAGATGATGCGATGAAATGTAAATGTTTCCCCTCTTTTTGAAGGGACTTGCCATGATGTGGTTCTGTTGGCTTGGGCATGGATCCATATAGTTTTTTTAACGAGTTAGCTGATAAATTCATGGAGCAGTTTAGAGTCCATTCCACACGGTCGAAGGACGTGATTTTTTTGGCGATTTTCCATTAAAGAGTTTTCTGAAACGTTCCAAAGGCACGTGATGGAGATGAAGAACCCAAGAGATGATATAATGCTGAGGGCCCTGGTGAGTGGTGTTAATGGTCAGATTGATTTTGGTGATGGCTGAATATTAAGATTTGTTAAGAGAATGTAATTGTTTTTATAAAAGCAGAATTGATCAGATACAATAATTATATTGATTACAATGTTAAAACAGAGAGCAGTATTTATATACAATTGTATTGGGCCAAATATAACAGCCCATGATCTAAAACAAATCTGAGATAATTAATAGCCGTTGATGAAATGAATGGCTTGGATGAGAGGATGAGGTTGAAGCGGATTATAATAGCCTGGAGAAGAGAAGCACACTTCATTTTTCCCCCTCTCGAACCCTATCCCGATATCTTTAGGGTTAGGGTTTGTGAAACTTCTTGAGTGAAACTCGGTTTTCTTTCCTCTCTTCATCTGATTTTCCTCTCTTCATCTGATTTGAGCTATGCTGCTCTATTTCTAGAAGGTTTGAGTTGTCCCGAGTAGTTGAGTTATCTCGAGTAACAGATTCGATTGCAAGGTCGAAGCTTTGAGGCTGACTAACAGATTCGATTGCAAGGTCGAAGCTTTGAGGCTGACTTTCCCTCAGATTGGTGCTTTGTGAAGGGTCGAAAACTCTGATTTGAGAAGTGGCTGTATTTTCCTTGATTCCTAGCTCAGATCTGAACTTTACGAAGTTCTTCTTTGACAGGGATTTGGTAAGTGTGTCTGCCTTCTGATAGGCAGTAGGTATGTGGTTAATTTGCAGTTTTCCTTTTAGCACTTGATCTCTAACGAAATGTAAGTCAATTTCGATGTGCTTGGTCCTTGAGTGTAATATAGGATTCGCTGCCATGTAAACTGTGCTTTGATTGTCACACCAGAGTGTTGTTTTGATATTTGAGTCGAGATGAAGTTCCTTTAATAGTGATTGTAACCACATTACTTCGGCCACGGCACTTGCTACACTTCTATACTCTGCTTCAGTACTTGACCTTGAAATGGTTGGTTGTTTTTTTGAACTCCAAGATATCAAGTTTTCTCCAATGAATATACAGTATCCAGTGACAGATTTCCTGTCATCTGGATCTGTAGCCCAGTCAGCATCTGCATATCCAGTTAGGTTGAGATTGTTGCTGGCTTTGATTGATAATCCATGATTTATTGTCCCTTTTAAATATCTGAGAATCCTCTTGGTTGCCTTCCAGTGCTCGTCTAGTGGATTCTGCATAAATTGAGAGAGTTTGTTAACACTGAATGCAATATCAGGTCGTGTTATAGTAGCATATTGTAATGCTCCTATAACACTTCTATATTGTTTAATATTATCTATGATTTCTCCCCTGTTTTTAGATAAGTTTTGATTGCTTATCATTGGAGTAGACATAGCATTAGCTCCATCCATATTTGTTTTGGCAAGCAGTTCAGATATGTATTTTCTTTGACTCAGTATTATTTCTGATTTTGATATTTTGTTCACTTCAATTCCCAGAAAGTAACTGAGCTCTCCAAGGTCTTTAATTGAGAACTGTTTGTTTAGATAGCAAATGATTTTGTCTATTTCCTTCTGATTGTCACCTGTAATAATTAGATCATCAACGTATATTAGTATGTAAATGGTTGATGATTGTGTAAGTTTTATAAACAAGGAAGTATCTGATTTGGTAGACTGATATCCTATTGCCATTAAGGTTGATTTCAGTCTATCAAACCATACCCTTGGTGCTTGTTTAAGGCCATAAATTGCCTTATTCAACTTGCACACAAGGTTTTTATTCTGCTCATAACCAGGTGGTTGTTTCATGTAAATTTCTTCTTCCAAAACACCGTTTAGGAATGCATTGTTGACATCCAACTGCCTTATATTCCAACCTTTATATAAGGCAATAGATAGAATGAGCCTTATAGTTGTATGCTTAACAACTGGGGAGAATGTTTCTGTGAAATCAAATCCATACTGTTGGGTATACCCTTTAGCCACTAGTCTGGCTTTATATTTGTTTATGGTGCCATCTGGATTTCTCTTTATCCTGTATGTCCATCTGCAACCTACAATGTTTTTGTTTGCAGGTGGGCATACAAGGTCCCATGTTTTGTTTTTTGTAAGAGCATTATACTCTTCATTCATTGCTGTTTTCCAGTTGCTGTTTCTTGCAGCTTGCTCATAGGATGTTGGCTCATCTGTATTTGAGTTGGCCATATAAGCTTTTGGTTTGAAGATGCCACTTTTGGCTCTTGTTATCATAGGATGACTTGGTCTGACAGAGACTTCAGTATGAGGTAAGTTCTCTGTTGCTCTTGAATTGTCTTGCTGTTGATCATTTTCACTTATAGTGTTGGATGATTGTGCAGGTAAGTGACTGGCGTGACTGAGATCATCTGTCCATTCATTATCCTGTTGGGCTGATACTGAAGGATTTGGATGATTATCAGTAGTCCTCCTTATCTCTGCTGAAGTCTCATTCTCATGATATATAGGTAACTCAGGTATAGAAATATGAGGATTGTAGACTTTGCTTGTGGTTTTCACTTTAGAATCTTTAAATGGAAAGATACTTTCATTGAAAACAACATGTCTACTGATAAACAGTTTTCCACTATCATCAAGACATTTATATCCTTTTTGATTAGTGGTATATCCAAGAAAAGTACATGGTTTAGATCTAAAGTTTAATTTGTTACTATTGTATGGTCTTAAGTATGGAAAACACAGACATCCAAAAGTTTTTAAGCTATAGTAATCTGGTTTGACACCTTGTAATCTTTCAATGGGACTGATATTTTCTAAAGTTTTAGTTGGCAATCTATTTATAAGATAGACTGCAGTGTTAAAAGCTTCAGGCCAGAACTTTAGGGGTAAGTTAGCATGAGCTAATAGACTGAGCCCTGAATCAACTATGTGTCTGTGCTTTCTTTCACTTAGACCATTTTGTTCAGATGTGTAGGGACAGGTAGTCCTATGAATTATTCCCCTTTTTTCAAAGTAGTCTTTGAGGGTTTTATATTCACTTCCACCATCAGATTGAATGATTTTAACATGAGAATTTAGTTGCTTTTCAACCATAGTAATAAATCTGATCACAACACTATGTGTTTCAGATTTATTCTTTAAGAAGTATATCCAAGTGTATCTTGTGTGTGCATCAACAAATGATATATAGTATTTATATCCATAATCAGTACATATTGGTGCTGGTCCCCAAAGATCAGTGGCAATAAGTTCAAGGGGTTTAGAATACTTGGTTAAGGAGTCATTGAATGGTAGTTTATGACTTTTACCCATTTGACAGTGTGTGAAAACATAAGGAATAGAAATATCATCATAAGATATGCAATTTTCAGTAAGAACTTGTTTAACAACTTTAACACTTGGATGACCAAGTTTGCAATGCCAAAGATCAAATACTCTATTGCAGTTTGTCTTTTCACATTGATTACAACAACTTTCCCTTTTTGTGGGACTTGTATAGCTGACAGATTTAAACCTATAAAGTCCATTTGCAGCATCACCCTGTAATAAAATATCCTTAGTTAGTATGTCTCTAACAAGGCAGTATTTAGGATAAAATTCGAAGTAAACTTTGTTATCATTAGCAAATTGAGACACACTTATGAGGTTTTTCTTGATCTTTGGAACTCTTAACAAGTTATGCAAAAATAATTGTTTCTTTCCTTTGATAAGAGCATTACCAACATGAGAGATTTTGATGCACTTACCATTCCCCATGCAAATTGATTGTTTACCTCTATACTCCCTGTTGCCAAGATTCAGATTGTCTAGATTATTGGTTATGTGGTTTGTAGCTCCTGAGTCTGGATACCAGCAGTCATCTTGTACGTGATCTTGTTGAGTGTTTTCACTTGAGTTGTTGTCCTTGTTGTCAGTATGATTGCTAGATTGAGCTACATTTGCACTGTAGTTGTTGTTTCTTTGATTGCCATTGTTTTGATTATTGTTGCCTTGATTAGCATATCTGAAATAACACTTTACTGCAGTATGGCCAATTTTCTCGCAGATCTGACATTTTGGTCTGTTACTGTTGTTATTCCATCTGCCTCTTCCTCTGGATCTGTTAGAGTGGTTTCCTCTTTGTGATGATGCCTCACCCTTGTTGTTACTTTGATTCTTGCTTTTGGCATTGACTGTATAATTGATTGCAAAATCTGAATCTTGAGGTTTCTTGTTATCAAGTCTAGCCTCATGAGCCTGTAGGATAGAATGAACATCATCAATTGAGGGTAAAACTTTGTTAGATGAAATAACAGCGACCACTGCTTCGTAATCGTCACTTAAGCCATTTAGAATGGTTAAGATTTGCTCAGAATCAGATACTTTGTGTCCTCCTGCTTCAAGAAGATCACAGATGGTCTTGATCTTGTATAGATACTCTCTCATTGAACAGTTGTCTTTTCTTATGCTTTGTAGCTGTCTCTTATGATACATGACTTTGGCTGCTGATTGAGTGTTGAACACTTTTTCTATTGTAGACCATATTTCACTTGCAGATTTACATCCTATAACATGTGACAAGAGATTTGTGTTTATTGATGATAGTAGCCATGAACATATTAATCTATCCTGTCTGTGATGTTTGACATAATCTTCATTGCTAATAATTCTGTTTTCTCCCTCAGTAATGCATTTTGGTGGAGTTGGTGTTGTGCCGAGGAGAAAATCTTCAAGGCCATAACCTTGGATTGCAGTTTCAATCTGCAGTTTCCACAACAGATAATTGTTTTCATCAAGACGAACAGTAATGAGTTGGCTCTGTGGGTTGGTGACAGATTTGATTAGCTTTGCTGTAGACTCAGTTTGCTGCTCAGAATGGGCATTGTCAGAGGTAGCAGATTGATTATCAGTCATGATGAAGTATCAATATCAGATAACAGGGAAGGAAGGCTTTAGATGAGGTTCTTGAAGAAGAAAATCCTCAAGAAGTTAGTGAAACAGGTATGATGCAGCCAGATCCAGATGATGAGAGTTATCTGATGGATCTTGGCATGGCACTGATCTTGTTTTCTGATTTGCTGAGATGATCTTTTTCTTGAATTTGATTTCTGCTGCTTTCTTGAAACAAGATATCTTTAATGATAATCTGAATGCAGCCAGTGTATGGCTTGGCAAGGCATTTAGATTTGAGAAGATAATCTTGTTCTTACCCAAATGATGATTTATACAATCTGATGGGTAAGGATTTTCCAAATGATGAATCACTGATGGAATAGTTTTTCTCTTGAATCTTTCTTTGATCTAGTGCTGTTAAGCAATTGGCTCTGATACCATATTAAGATTTGTTAAGAGAATGTAATTGTTTTTATAAAAGCAGAATTGATCAGATACAAGAATTATATTGATTACAATGTTAAAACAGAGAGCAGTATTTATATACAATTGTATTGGGCCAAATATAACAGCCCATGATCTAAAACAAATCTGAGATAATTAATAGCCGTTGATGAAATGAATGGCTTGGATGAGAGGATGAGGTTGAAGCGGATTATAATAGCCTGGAGAAGAGAAGCACACTTCATTTTCTGAAGATGAAGAAGCTCTCTACCATAAGGATATATATGTAAGGCTAATCAATTTCTACAGTTGAAAAAGGAAAAACTCAAGGATGGTTTGGGCGCCGACGGTTAGGTTGGACTTAGCAGCATCATGCGGAGCAATGTGACCGTCAAGCAAGACAGTAATAGCAGGTATAACAATGCTAGAAGTGGTAATAAGCGGAAGAACACTGAAAACGCCGGTGCAAAGAACAAGGACCTAAAAAGGCATTTTAAGTTCTACCTTGATTGGAAGTATATAGAGTTGGCTGATTCCGAGGAGAATATATATGTTGCGATGCAAGGTGCCGAAAGATTCAAAAATCCTGGCTCGAGGGAGGATACTAAAATAGAGAAGCGCTCTGGAAATTTCTATCATTTCCATGAGACACATGGATGCAACACGAACGAGTGCAGACATCTCTGAGACGTGATTGGGGAGTTGAACAAGAAGAAAAGACTCCAACAGTATGTTAGTAACCCGGTGGAGAGTGGGCAAGGAAACAACCAACCACAGAGGCAACTGCTTAGGGTAATGCAGTAGGGCTTAACGGAGAGGGACCAAAGCAACCAAAATGAATTTGGTGATGAATACTATTTTTAGAGGTCCGCATCCAGTGAAATGAAGTTGGAATGAAAATGTGTGATATGGAAGTTTTCTATGGCGTTAACCAAAGGAGATGTGTTATACCTATTGACGCAAAAAGTGGCAAAAGACCAAATTATAACCTGTTGTAGGATTAGATATAGTAGAAACAGTAGAAAAGTGCAAAAAAACAAAGAGAAGTGGAGACACAAGATTTTTATAATGACTCGGCAATATCTATCCTACGTCCACTTTATATTTTTATTGATTATGGATTTGACAAAGATTTAGAGTCACTACTACAAGGGATTGACATGTTCTTTGTAACGATCCGCCTTTTCAACCCTCGTAAGTCGACACTTAATACGTCTACTGTATTCAAATGCCGAGCATCCATGTGCCAAAGAGGCTGATTGTTAGAGTAAAAAGAAAACGAAAAAGAACAGGAAAAAACTGATTCTCATAGCGGAACGACAACATATAATATAACAAAGGCAGTAAAAACCATCACTCTAAAATACATGGTATATCAGAGTTAAAAACAAACCTCATTAGCCTGAACAGTTATAATTTCTTAACCTTACAATTCCTGATGGGTATATAAAATAATACAGCAGAAAATAAAAATACTACGGCAGGTGGACATCTAGCTTTTCTCTATGAGCTCCATGTCCCACCAACAACAACCTGGAAAAATACTCGATCTGATCCGGACATTATAACAAAATAACCCCCAGATCAGTCTGGAAAACCAACGTAAGAAAACTCAAGTAATATGATGAATATATAATAATTCTATGAGACCGTGCCGCTAAACACAGAACGGGTTTTACCTCACAAGAACAACATCCATAGATGAAAGAATGGAAAATAAGCTGGAGCAAAATCAGATTTGAAGGAATGGAAACAAATAATTAAAGATCAAGAAGAGCTCCAAACACTTCTCGTGCAGTTAAGAAAACAATTCAAAGATTTGAATCAAATAAGCGAAAGGAAGTTTTCCCACAATGACTAGGAGGGTTCCCCTCTTACCGAAAGTATACCTCTAGAAATATACATGAGAACTTCGATGGCTCTCAGAAACCTCCAAACTGGACCTCGCCAACCTTATCGAGTACCCGAGTATTTCACATCTTAGTGTGCATATAACTGAAACCAATCTGGAGTAGATGTGTAAATACCATAATGAGAGCAACCCTACATAGCTTGACCCCCACTCGCTCTTTTGTTTTAGCCATTTCCGACAAAGGATATCAACGCTCATAGCAAAAAATTGTCTTAAATTGACGAAATTCAAAGAAGATAGCAGAATCGATAACCAATAAATCAACTATTACCCACCGTTCGTAGCTCGGTTGGTTTGGGAGCTGGGAGATGGGAACCAAAGGACTGTGTTCGGGCAGGTTCGAATCCCAGCGCCAAACCATCAGTGGGAGTTTCAACGTTAAGCATCCGTGTGCGACGACTAAATAAAAGCGGGGTAGACACACGGCGTGGTTTACTTAAGTGAGTATCAATGAATACCATGATCTTAAGGTTTCCCATGATCTCAAAAAAAATAAATAAATCAACTATTAGGAATAACAAAACGGTCGTATACGTAAATTAAATCTCTTGAAACATTTGATCATGCTTGTGCTTGAGTTTCACACCACGAATATTTGTAAATCACTTTTAAAAATACTTTAAAAATATTCTTTTTAAAGATCAAATTTATATTTCTAAGTGCATTAAAAAGAAGAGTTATATCTAATGTCACTAAAACATTATTTACTATAAACCCAAGAACAATTTACACTTAGCTTTATTTTTAAAGATTCCTTTTAAAAAGATTATCTCATTAATTAACATCACTTATTAATTTCAAAAAACATTTATTATCCCAAATGATAAATAAGTCAATTAAAATGCTTTTATAAATTTAAAACAACATTAATCATCTTGAAAGATAATTGATATAATTCTTTTATAAATTTAAAGCCACATTAACTATCCTAAAGGACAATTAATCAAATTTGTAACTCCTTTAATAAACCAATCAATTAACGTTAAACACCTTTATTAAATTAGTTAATTAACTTTGATCACTTTTATTAAACCAGTTAATTAACTTTAAAACACTTTTATTAAATCAGTTAATTAACTTTAAACATCATTAATAAATTTATTAATTAACTTTGTTATAGTTAGATAATAATTAAGAATATATTTAAAACTCCAATTCTTTTCAAACACTTATACAATCTTGATAAACCCATTTGAAAAGAATTTACATAATATTTAAGGTAAATAACCTTTATAAATTTAAACAACAATGATTATCTCGAAAGGTAATTAAATCCAATTTATAATTTTTATAATAAAAACGACAATAGTTATCTTAAAAGACAATTAATCAAATTTATAATCTCTTTATAAATTTAAAATAACATTAATTATCCTGAAAGATAATTAAATAAATTTATAACTTCTTTTATAAATTTTAATCAACACTTATCCTTTATTTTCAAAATTTTCAAAATATTTGAAAATATAGTTTAAACAACTTTCAAAGTGCAAAAACATGACCAAACGATTATTTTGTAAAAATACAAGCACAAGTTCAACACATACAAAAGTTTATGGGATGATATTACATACAGTATGTTACAATTATTTCAATCAAACATCACTATAAGCAACATAAAAATATAAATAAGAAGCATATAACAGTAAATTAATAATGGTGAGAAACCTCTTAGGGTCTCTCTACAAAAATCCCCTACAAAACAATGGTTATTTATGCAATCCGCTTTTCAAATGGGAATTCAAATCTAAAGAAACAATCAACAATAATAACAAATATATTATTATTAACAATTAGCTATCAATAGCTAACGTATCATTTATTAATTGATCGACATTTTAATTACTTCAAAGATAATCTTTTTACTTAGCAAGCACAGAATAGTGATTTATTCTGCTCGATAGATGTCCAAAATAATTTGTTCAATTTAATTATAGCAAAAACATGTTTTATTCAACTAAATAGATATCACAAACAAGGTATAATTAATTTAACTACGTTAAATGTAATTAAATTAAATCACTATAATTTTATCATTAACTCATACTTCAATTAAACTATCAACTATCATCCAAACATTCAACAATAATCTATAGCAACGTAGATATTACATAGTTTATTTATAGATGAGTAAACTCACCGAAATTCCAATTGATGCTTTTGCATTCCGACCCGAGACATTCGATTTTAGCTCAAAGTTCCACTAGCTCCAAATTCAACAAACCCAACTCTAATGCGTAGATAACGTCGATACGAGTCCAGTGCAAAAGACCACGTTCAAATCCGACCTCATATGGAATAGTTATTCAATTTATTAAGTTTTTAAATCAATTAAAATAATTAATTCATTGACTAACTTAATTAAATATCTAATTTCCCAATTAAACAACCTTCTTTCCCCAATAAATCGTGCATGCACATGAACCATTGCACACCCAATTTGCCGTGCACATACACACAAGGACATGGAGCTATGCTCCACCAAATTTCAATCTGTCAATGCCGTTGAACTCCTCATCGCACGGGCTTCATGATGCATCCCCTGAAGACAAGTTTGACAGTCTTGACCAAGTCGCAACCTGAGTACACTTATCTCGCCCTCAAAATGTCACATTCCTCCCTGTTGGACCGCAGTTCACTAAACTTCGAGACAAGGTGCTCCTCGAGATGAGAAAAATGATAGCATACTGCGCTCGCCAATCGTCGCTCCTAGCCTCCACTACCTCAAATCCTGGCCAATGACCATGATGTCGAACGACTCCAATCACAACCGCACACAACAAAACCCATATGGATTTGCAAATCTAGTCCATATGAGTTCAAAGATTCGTGTTTTTACAATTTTTCATAGAGTAAAAGTTGTGATTTTGATTTTTGAACGTTGCTTTCATTTTTTAGTTTACTATAAAATAAAAATGTAAAGGAGAGAGGGAAAAAGAGAAGTCAGAATTGTTGAATTGATTCAATTGTTGAGTTTGTGTTTATTTTGTAATTCTCGACATCTCGCTATATAGAATTCCATTCACGTACGAACTGCTAACGACAAAACAAAAATACGGTCACGCACAAAAATATAACACGGTCCCAAAACAACAATAAAGTACATTGGTTATCTTATTCTGTAAAATTTTGAAAAATACCATCGTTTGCCAAAAACACGTCAAATGAAAATTTAATTATTTTCTAAATTAATTTTTTTGAAAAAATCATATAAATTCATTTAAAAATACGCCAATAAAAATAAAGTCTTTATATTAACAGTTGATTTTCTTGTTATTTATTCAAACAATTTATTATTATAAATAAATTTACAAAATGTGTCACTACTATTATTTATTAATTAAAAGGAGTTAAATAAGGTTATTAATCCATTTTAATTAATATTTAATTCATAATTCAAATATTTAATAATCACTATATTTGAATATAAATTATTAAACTTTAAAAACAATTATTTAAATACTTAATATTAATTAAATACTCAAAATCAAAATGGTAAAATTCCAAGATGTTACATACTTAAGCCTAGAATTGCCAAAAGTATCTACATATGTGACTGTTGTGTAAAGAGATAGGAGATGAAGAAGATCTAGAGTCTCCAGCCCTTCTATAGTTGCTATGTGGTCGATATTTATAGGGAAAATTACTCTGTAGGTCTAAAGGCTCGAGTTGCTAAAGGTCCAAATGAAAACCCATAAGCAGAGGAGAGGATATGCATGCCCACAATGCAAAACGTACCTCTAAGTACCGATAGGTTTGTTTGGGTGAAAACCCAACTCTTTCCCCCTACGTTGTCTTCCTATCTCTTACTTGTTTTTCTAACTCTTTTCCGTAGCATTTGAGTCATTCCCGATGATTTGCTTGATAACGCTCATATTGTCCTGCTTTCTTCTCATAAATCATGAGAACTACTTATTCATCCTCCGAAAGAAGCACCTGGTCACAGTCACTCGAGGTTGTGCTTGAGGTATATGTAGTTGAGTTGGTTCAAATTGGAGAAAAGACCTCTCAGTATCAAGAGCTTTCTTTTGCTCTAATTGACTTACAACTTCTCAAGTTTCATCTTCTAGTCATTTTAAGTGTTTTTCCAAGTTAATGACTCGTTTCATCTTCAATTTGAAATTTGCAGCTAAGATAATGATTATTTATTTCATTGTCCACCACACATTTAAGATGATCTTCCATAATTGGATCAAATTCACCAATAAATTCTATATGTTGACAAAAAAGACCATTGTTTTTCTTATAAATCTTCTCATTTCATCCATGAAATTGAAAGTTATTTCTAGAAAGGGTTTTGATAACATCAATTATGTGTATAAGTACTTTTTTCCTTTATTATCTCTCTTAATCAATTTGAGCTTCCATTGCTTTATCAATCGTTTTCTTTTGTTAAAGTCCCATGTGCAAGTTAACCCATTTTTTAAGATTTGCATTGTGTAATGGATTACTTTAATTCTAACTTAGCTTCTTGGATAAATTATGCCAATCACTACATCCTTCACCAGCCAATTGTGATACCTTTTGTGTATGCCTAAAATGCTTGCAACAAAAACAATAAAATTTATCACATTCATTTGAATACACAAACCATTTTCTTTTATGCTCTTCTCTACGTGAATAACTGCCAATGTAATGTTTTGAAGAAAAGTGTCTACCATCAATCTTGTTTTTTGGAAAAATGTCATTTCTTTTATAATCTTAATCGAACTACGTTAATTATTCCCTACAATCCTGGATCTTAATTGACATCAACATCCTTTTCAAGATCGATTGTACTTACATCATAACACTTTCATCGTTATAAATACCAATAACATTTTCATTATATTCCTCCTCTGTAACTTCTACAATATATTGATTATAAATTTGCTTCAAATTTCCATTTATAGGCTCTTTGCTTTTGGGCTCCCAATTGGTTTCTTCCATTTGACTTGAAGTTTAATTTGAGATTTCCTATTTTTGGCTTGAAATAAAGTTGATACCGAGCCAGCTAATAATTTTTCATCTTCATCGTTCCATTGCCTTTTCTTTCTATTTTGATATCCAGAATTATTTCTTCGATTCCTATCTCAAATTAAGTTATAAAATAATTTTAATATAGCAATTTATAGTATAGTGTATTATTCAAATTTATTATCAATTCTTCATATTTAATCCTTTGTGTCATCCCTTATTTTTAAATTTTACATTTCATTTTCAATATTGCATAATGTAATCATTCAAATAATCTTAATAAACTTTCACCAATTATTTTTCAACGATAATTATTTTAAAAATAAATTAATAAGTAGCTAATTAACATGGTTTATGTAGCATAAAATAGATTTTTAAGTTGCTATTTACTAATAAATTATACATGGTTTTATCAAATAGGGACAACATCAAATTAAGGCAAATCAAATTGGGAAAAAAAATCAAATTAGGGCTTAGGCAGTTTGATGTACACTGAAGCACGAATAAAAAAAAATCAAATAAACATTGGTTTCAACATCACAAAATTTTACTTATCCATAATTTATTCAAACAATTATACTCACATCGTCAAATTCGATTTGGGCCCTAGGGTTTAGTTGGAAAATTTGATCGGTAAACTCGGCAAAGCACGGGCCAGGGAAACAGGCAGGTAGAAGGAGGAGGGGTAGCATAAGTGGTTGGCGGCTTGGCATAAGAAGTGCGTTGCAATGGCGATGATGTTTCTTCCCTCGTTGGCTTGGTTGTCGCGTGAGTGAAGAAGAGAAATGGTTTTTTTTTCTATTGCTCCCTTCTCGTGTTGCTCTAGGAGATGACCTATGTTGCCTACCGGTAGCGCCTATCTAAGATTACCGTGCATGCATATTTTAATGGTGTTTGTTATCAATTTTAGATGTTAGATGTTATCCTGCCTTTTGGCAAGGCCGTGACACCAAGAACTTGACTATAAACCAAGGACAATCCGTACCGAAGATCGGTTATACACAGATTCACTATGGATACTGGTAAATTTTGTCTGAGTCTAGATCGAGCTACAATTGATATGACATGACAAGCAAAGCTATGATAGCCAACGTTCCAAATTTCAAGTCAATCGGAGTTCGTATGCTCAAGATATTGATCGATCAAGGCTAAGAAAAACCAGCACTGTTCGTATCCATCATGTTCATTATACTTCGTATCCATCATGATCGCTTTACTTCGTATCCATCACAAGCAACGCTTCGTATCGATCTCGTTCATACGTACTTCGTATTGGTCTCCTCATCAACTTGGTTCGTATCGATCGGCCAACGATCGATACGAAACATGTCAATCAAGCTGCTTCGTATCCATAAAAATTATCATTTTGTATCGATCCATCCATGCACATTATTCATATCGATTGGCCAGTGATCGATGTGAATGATACGTGATGGATCGATACGAACGACATCCTCATTGATCGATACGAAGTAGCACCTGGGAATATCGATACGAAGCCAGCTAACTAGATGATCGATACAAAGCAACTGCATGAGAACGATACGAAGGAAACACGTAAAAGTGGAAGACTCGGTCACTCATCATGAAAAGTGAATCGATCCTAGAATACAACGCCACATCATCTGGAGAACACATGCAAGCCATCGATACGAAGACATCAATACGAATCGTATCGATACGAGTTCGGCAGCACACTACAAATCCAAACTTGCATCGAACATATCTCAAGATCTACAAGTCCAAATGCCACCAAATTTTCACAGGAGCTTGCGTACCACCTGAAGAACGCTCATGATTGATCTTAGCCCAAAAGGAGGTGTTTTGGATTGATACGAATTATGTACGTATCGATCATGGATCGACTCCAAATGGTCAGGGATCGATCACATGGGCCCACCCATGTGAGAGAAGAGGTCTCCCAGGATCTAAGCGAGATATTTGCAGCCTACACCTATAAATAGCAGTCCTAGGCCTTCAGAAAATGGACTTTTGACTCTGGAACGCTGATACTCTACCGAAATCATCATCGTACCCCAAGTGTTCTGTTGTAAACAATTGTAATCAGCGAGTGTTATCAATAAACATCAAACTTTCTATAGTGGACGTAGGCTGCAACCCCGAACCACTCTAAATCTCTGTGTTTTCATACTTCTGTTTGTTTGTTTTTAGTTTGTTTGTTAGATCTACTTCATTTTCCATTTATATCCTTCACTTTAATCTCTTCAACCACGCCCGAAGTGTGTTTTGCCTAATTTTGGTACAAACACTTTGGTGCTTTCACTGAGAATACCCAGCTTTTCTCCTGCTCTTTGGATCTACTACCATCGTTGGATTGCAAGAATCTAAGGAGAAGATCTAGATCTCACATTCAGTAGTTCTTCTATCCTATTCAGATTGCATAAAATCTAGGAGAGAGCTACATCATTCACCATGGTTACTATAAGGATTGCCTCGACCGTTGTAGATCAGGAAGGAAGAGATAGACAGAACCCTGCGCAGCTACACGCCACAGGCCAGAACTCAGCCGAGCCTTCAGACCCACAAGGCCCTGCCACTAGGGAGGAGTTTCAGATGTTGATGCAAGAACTAACCCAAAGCCGCCAGTAGCTTACCCAGCAGATCCGTGCCAACATGGAGTTAACCAACCGACTGAATCAGGAAAGATGAAGGAGATCCAAGAGGGATCAAGCTTCCTACTCATCCACTGAAAGCTCAGTCTCCTCTGATTACCATCATAGATCCATATGTCCACGTCTGGATGGAAGCTACACGCAAGCTCCCGGGCGTCAGCGTACTCTGAATCTTGGATAAGTAGGACCTGGTCCATCTGCTAGTCACCAGGCAGGACCCTCCTCTCGAGGAGGGACAATTCCTTATCACATTACTGATGTTCGTGCCACCGCCGCCGCTGTCGACTTGGAAGCTGACATTTTAGATCGAACAGATCCAAACCTTCGTCAAAGCGATCGTACTCCTGAACCCTATATGCCCGATGACCTGGAGCCAAGGAGGCGAGGTATGGACCGTCGACCGCGCTCGAGCCATCCTCGCATTGTGGAACACGACCACACCTTGGCCCAACATGCTCAAAATGTCCACATGCCAGACATCCCGACCATGATTCGTCAAATGATTCGTGAAAGTCAGGGCCTCTCCAATGACGATTGGGGAATCTCCCAGAGTCATACACCCTTCACTAATGACATCCTTTATGCTGAACCGCCTCGCCGATTTAGAATGCCAGCTTTACCTATTTACGAAGGGAGTTCAGACCCTAACCTGCACATTTTGAAGTATAAATGGCTTATGAATGCCGCATGAGCTGACGATGCGGTCAAATGCAGAAGTTTTCCTATCTCCCTTTGGGGTATCGCAACCATGTGGTTTACTCACCTACCGCCCCGATCCGTTTCATGCTTTGATCAGTTAGCCATGAAATTCATCGAACAGTTTCGTATGCACATCACAAGACATAAGGATGTGGACACCTTATCCAACATCACTCAGGCTCCGGGGGAGACGCTCAGACGTTATTTGGAAAGATTCCATGCCGCTTGTGTGGTGATTAGTAACCCAAATGATAACTCCATATTGATGGTGCTGACTAAAGGGATCGATCCTGATTCCAAATTTGGCAACTGGTTGGCTGGGAAACCCCCCATGTCGCTGGACCGTTTCTGCTCTAAAGCGGCCCAGTTCTTAAGGAGAGAAGATGCTAAACAATCTAGAAAAAAGGATGATGCGGGGCCTAGTATGGAAGGCATTCAAAGTAACGTCGCTGTGAAGCAAACCGGTGAGAGTTTTGGTAAAGTGCAGTTAAATATACAGAATAAGCAGAATCAGCAGAAAGGCGATGGAAATTAGGGTAAGAAGCGCGATCAGAATCGTGGACCGCGACCTAGAGCTCCCATGTTTGACACCTATACTCCTTTGAATACATCGCTGGAGAATGTGTACTTACAGACCTGTAATACTGGCCAATATAAGAAGCTTGCTTCGAAGTAGTCGTTTGAAAAGCAGATTCAATTTGAAAAGTTTTGTAGATTCAATGATTTCTATGGTCACAATACCAATGAATGTCGCTATTTGCAGGACATTATTGAGAAGCTAATCCGTGAGAGGAAGTTGGAACAATTCATCTGGGTGCCGCAGGCTGGAGGTGCGGTCCCATCGGATCAGAATCAAGTACAGAATTAGGTTAGACCGGCAGAACCTGGGCGTATTGGTGGGAGGTTAGTTATTAACACAGTTAGTGGTGGTCCTCATCTAGCGGATGAGAGCTGGAGGGAAATGGAGTCATATGCCAGTACGATTAGGCATGCAGACTTCGAGTGTTGCAGTAATCTTAACAATGGGGCTCCGGTTAAACAACAAAAAATGATCATAAACGACATCGTTTTCCAAGATAGAGGTGCCGATAGAGTCGACGCCCCCACCATTGATCCACTAGTCATATCAGCTCAGATAGGTCCTGCTTGGATGAAGAGGATCTTAGTGGATAGTGGAAGCTCCGTGAATATTCTTTTCAAGCGAGCATATGATCAAATGAAAATGGAAGCAAAGGACTTAAAGTCGTGTCAGTCTCATATACATGGCTTCAATGGAAGTGCAACTATACCCACTGGGATGGTGGAATTACCAGTGGAGTTGGGAATTGGGGAGCGTCGGAGAGTCCGGATGTTATAGTTTATTGTGTTGGATATCAATTCGCCATATAACACTTTCTTGGGCCGACCGGCCCTAGTTGAATTTAGGGCAGCTAATGCCTTTTGGTGTTTAACTTTGAAATTCCCCACTAACAACGGGGTTGGAGTTGTTCAGGGAGATCAGGCGGCTGGATGAGCCTGTTATGTTGCTGAGCTGCGGGAGGCGCAGCGGAGAGAGAATGGCAAGGGCGTAGAGGAATCTCCCTGCGTTCGTTTTATTGACAATTGACAGCTAACGCTTAGGCCTAGGCCCGGGCGCCACAACCAGTTCCTTAAGGATCTAGATCCATGAGATGATGATAGTGAAGAGTAAGTCAAAGGATAGTTAGGCTTCACCGGTAGAGCTGATGATCGATGTTCCGATCGATGACGACGATGACTCCAGAATGATAAAGGTCGGGTCTCAGCTAAGCCAACAGATGAAAAAGGAATTGGTTGAATTTCTCTGGCCAAACCTCGACATGTTCACCTAGACACACTCAGACATGTGTGGGATCTCGTCGGACATCGCGAGCCATACATTGAATATTGACCCGCGGCATGTCCCGGTCAAGCAGAAAAGGCGCGGTATGGATCCGGAGAGATCTGCCGCCCTAAAAGAAGAGGTGGCTAAATTCAAGACGAACGAGTTTATCTGAGATGCATTATATCCAGAATGGGTATCCAACCCAGTGCTTGTCAAGGAACCAAATGGGAAATGGAGAACTTGTGTGGATTACTCAGACCTAACTAAAGCATGCCCTAAAGATAGCTTTTCGCTTCCTAGAATTGATCAGCTTGTAGATTCAACGGCCGAACACGAGCTCTTGTCTTGTATGGATGTTTATTCCGACTACAATCAGATACCAATGCACCTACCCGATCAAAAGCATACCAGCTTTGTCACCGATCTCGGACTCTATTATTACAAAGTGATGCCATTTGGGCTTAAGAAAACTGGGGCGACCTATAAAAGACTTGTCAATCAAATGTTTGCTAGCTAGATCGGGTAAACTATAGAGGTGTACGTGGACGATATTCTTGTAAAGTCGCGACTCTTCATCAATCATGCCAAAGACCTTGAAACAATGTTCGACATCCTTCGAGAGTACCGAATGAAGCTCAACCCATTGAAGTGTCACTTCGGAGTCGCATCCGGAAAGTTCCTTGGATTCATTGTCAATACTCGAGGAACTGAAGCCAATCCCGAGAAGATCTGGGCAATTCGAAATCTCAAAACTCCCAGAACTATAAAGCAAGTGCAAAGCCTCAATAGGAAGGTAGCAGCATTGAGCAGGTTCATCTCCAAATCCACCGGCAAATGTATTCCTATCTTCAATCTGATTATGAAAGAAAAGTGAAACTTTGAATGGACTGAGAAGTGTGAGGGCGCATTCCGAGCACTAGTTCAACATCTATCTACGCCACCTATTCTATCAAAGCCGATTGATCATGAGAGACTATACATCTATCTGGCAGTGTCAGAGAATGCAATCAGTGCTGCATTAATTCGGGAGGAGGATCGAATACAACGGCTGGTCTACTACATTAGCAAACGATTGACCAGAGCAGAGAGAAACTATCCAAAGTTGGAAAAGCTGGCCTACTGTCTCGTCATTGCCTCGAGAAAGCTCCGTCTCTACTTTCAGGCTCATCTTATCACAATTTACACTGACCAGCCATTACGATAGGTTCTTATGCGCCAAGGCGGGCTATTCAAGGACAAGTTCTAGCGGATTTCATTGCTAAGTTCACTATACCAGAGGATTTGCCTGAAAACAGTGAATCTCCCAAATACAAATGGAAGCTATACATAGATGGTGCATCGAACGACCATTGTTCAGGCATCAGAGTTGTACTTGAAACCCCAGAAGGTTGATCCGTATGTTATGCTTTTAAGTTTGATTTCCTTGCAACCAATAACGAGGCCGAATATGAAGCTTTACTTGCTAGACTCAGGCTTGCCAGAGACTTGAGAATTATTGCTATGGAGATCTAATGCGACTCGCAATTAGTCGTATGTCAAGTTCGGGGAGAATACTAAGCTAGAGACCGGAGGTTGGCTGCTTATCTTGCTCGGGTCTAGGAAGTGTTAAATCAGTTCGATTATTATGTCATTTATTGCATACCCCAAGAGCATAACCAGAAGGACGATTCTCTAGCAAAACTGGCTAGCACCGGTGAAACACAACAAATGGGACTCGTCCCTGTTGATACACTTACCTCTCTGAGTATCAATCAGATGGAGATAGACTGGGTTCATGAAGCCACACTTAAGAAGGAATCATGGATGACCTCTTTCAGGAATTACCTTGAGCATGGAGTTTTGCCTGAGTGTAGAAGTGAGAAAAGACAAGTTCTTCGAAAAGCTTCACGATTCATTATCCAGAATGGAGTCATGTATAGAAGAGGATTTACTCCGGTGTATCGCCCACGACGAAATCAAACGAGTATTACATGATGTGCACGAGGAGGAATGTGGCGATCACACTTGGGGGGCAAGCCCTTGCTAAGAAGATACTCTGATATAGGTATTATTGGCCGACTATGAATCATGACGCATTAGACTATGCCAAGAAGTGTGACAGATGTCCGAAACATGCTCAGATTCCTAGAGCCCTACCTACCGAAATCACTCAAATGGTCAGTCCAGGCCATTCGCTATATGGGGCATCGATATAATTGGATCTTTACCTCTGGCTAAAGGTGGTGCAAAGTACGCCATCTTTGCAGTTGACTACTTTACCAAATGGGCGGAAGTTGAGCCCCTTACCACTATCACGATGAAGAAAGTAATCAATTTTGTTGTCTGCATCACCATATGCCATTTTGGTCTCCCACATACCATTATCACTGACAACGGAGCCCAATTTGACAGTGTCGAGTTCAAGAACTTCTGTCAACATTTCCATATTCAGAAGAAGTTCTCGGTGGTTGCTCACCCTCAAGCGAATGGACAGGTCGAAGCTATTAATAAAGTTATCAAATCCATTCTGAAGAAACAACTGGAGAAGTCTGGGGGCAAATGGGTCGATGAGCTTCCCATGGCCCTATGAGCATACCGAACTACCCACAAATCTACAACCGGCCACACTCCATTTTCACTTTCTTATGGCTCGGAAGCCGTTATTCCGGTCAAATTAGAAGTACCTTCTCATCGTGTGACTTACTATGATCCGAAGACAAATGCTATATTGCTTGCCGAATCTCTGGACTTATTAGATGAGAAGCGTGAAGAGGCTGATTTGTGGGAAGCCGTGCACCGGAGTCGAGTCGCCCGATTATACAATGCCAAGGTCTGACCCCGAACCTTTGAACTTGGCGATCTCGTGCTCAAGAGAATTTATATGGTCCCTTTGCATATGAGGCCAACATGGGAAGGACCGTATGTTATCGAACGGAGACTTGGAGATGGCACATTCAAATTATCGACTATTGATGGCCTCACTTTGCCGAGAGCTTGGAACAGTGAGAGTCTCCATCGCTACTACACATAACAGGCTTTGTTTATTCATTTAGTCTGCTTTCCACTTGCAATTTGTTTATGCATTTCGAAATTTTAACTTGTAATAAGACAACTGATTTTGCCGTACTTTCTTATTTCAGCAATAAAATGCAATCTCTTCGAGCCAGAGTAGTGATTCTTGAAATGCGTCATGCGACCATCACAATGCACAGAGAGCTAAGTTCCATCCCATGGTGGGACTTATTCAAATAGGGAGTGGCCATGATACGACCGGTCACTCGTTAAGTGAAACCCGAGCTCGGGGGCAAGCCATCACACTGAAGCCAAAAAGGATTGATACACGACAATCCTCTGAATAACTCCGGTTCCCAGAGTGCGAGCCTGAGTATAAACTTAATATCCAAAACATGGGTTCGAAGAGGGTGGATCTGTCCACCCACGACTTCGCCCATGTGCAATCTAAACTCAAGGAGGATGGATCCGTCCGTCTAACGACCTCACCTTTCATACTCACAAGCTCGAGGAGGATGGATCTGTCCATCTACGACTTCGCTTGTTTACTTAGGGTGGATGTGACTCGACCATCCACGATCCTGATCAGTTTATCGTTCCCAGAGTGCAAACGAGATCTCAAAACTCAAAACATATGTGATCGACCATCTGTTAACTAACTCCAGACTCCCGGAGCGTGAACTTGAGTATAAACGTTAATTGGGTGCGATTGACCACCCACGAATAACTCTAAGTCCCCAGAGCACGGACTGGAGTATAAACACAAATTGGGTGTGACTGACCAACCACAAATCAACCTAAGTCCCCGAAGTGTGGACGCAATTCCAATTATTAAAACAGGTGTGACTGATCGCCTGAAAAACAACTTAAGTCCCCAGAGCATGGACATAACTTTAAACATTAAGCAGGTGCGACCGGCCGCCAGCATGCGAGTTCAATCCCTAGAGTGTTGATGCAATTGTCAATACATGAGTTAGTGTGATCCACCACTCAAACTCATCTCACAACAACTTAGTTCCGACTAAGTCAAATTAAAATTATCAAAAGTGAAAAGCAATCATCATCCAACCACTTCAACTGGTTCCCAGGATTGGGGGCATAACTCGAGCACCAGCTGCCGATTGAGATAGTACAACATTAGAACTCGACTTAACGTTTGGTTATGACTTGGAGCCATGACACCGAGACTTAACAGCCGAACATGAGTCCTATCCAAAGATTAAAGCTTCACAAGTGTACTGAATAAAAATTCAAGTGCTGAAACACTTAGGCAAATAAACTCAGAGTTATGCCAAAAGAGCGAAAGTAGATTTTATTTCATCTATTCTTCGGAAACAAAGTAAGTACAAAAAAAAATTATTCCAAAAATTCCTACTAGCAGGGGCTGAACCCGCATCTATACACAGCCTACTGAAAGCAAAAAAGGAATTCCTACTTGTATACCACAAAAGGACACAAAGAGACCGCTGTGGTGCCGTTTCGAACTCTTGCCTTTACCCGACTTATCCCTGGCCGGGGGAAGAATTGTAATCTCCTCCTCCGAACTCACAGAAATTGGAACGCATTCGGAATGCATGGTCGGAGGGACGGGGGCACTTTCTATATAAGGAGACATAGGGGGTACCCCAGTAATGATGATTGTACCACCCGGAGAGACCATGCGTAAAGGGGCCGGGCCAGGACCTGCCATTCCACTTCCAATATCGCTACCCAGCGCGGCACTTGCCATCTTGGCACTGATCTACGCCATTATCACCTCATCATGAGCTGCTTGAGCGTCCAACAGGATGCTAGCAGTTGGGGCCGAAGAGCTGGCTGTGAACACGCCTTCGCCTGTGAAAAAAGGAAAATCTGTAAGTGGATCGCTCTGATGACCGTAGAGTTCTTCCATCATCTATTCATTGAATATAAAAGCACTGACATGAACTTCCTCGATCGATGCGGTAGCTGTAGTAGTCGTCACCTTCGTCACGATAGCCTCCTGCTCTTCATGCTGCTCTTGTGTTGTAGGGGGCAAGGCCGATGCAGCTCCTACTGCTGAATGGAGATAAAAGAAAATATTAGTGACTTCTTATGATAACACTCCAGAATTTGAATGAATTCGAGAAGTGTTCATAATACCTTCCTCAGGTTGGCTTGCAGGTGGAGCTGGGACTCCTTCGAAAATGTGTTCGCGAGCCAGAGACAATTGCAGTTGATCAAGATCGTAAGTAGGCACAGGTAGAGGATCGGCTGCAGGGGTAGATTCAGGCTGGGTTGGCATAGGGATTTCAGAACTTGTGACATGATGCTCAACACCAGAACCCTCTTCGACCTCCAGATGCTGAGTGATGAGTTTCTCCTTTCGAGTATGATAATGGCCTCATGAAGAACCCTCCTCTCAGCTTCGATCAACAACCGGTTCTCCAGTTCGAACTCATCAATAGATGTAGTGTGGTGTTCAGCCTTCTCATCATCCACCAAGTGGCGCCAGGCATTATGCAAATGGGTCGAATAATCGTCGAGCCAACTTAGACCATGGTATTTCAGGACATTAGCGTTACAAGTGATCAGAAGGTCTTCCATATCGCCTACTAACCAGGCCTCCGCTGCTCAGACTTCAGCCTCAATTCTAGCCTCAACTTCCTGAACCTTTAGAACTGCTACATCCCGCTCTCCCTTAAGTTTGATGGTCTGATCGCAAGCCTCCTGAGTAGCCTTATTAGCGTCGTCCCTTTCTTTGGTGACCTCTGTGTATTTAGCTTTAAGCTCATTAAGCTTTTTAAGTGCATTGTCTCTTTCAGCTGTGACGATGGCATTTCTATGGCCCATATCGTCGACCAGTTTCAAATGCTCTTGCCTCATTTGCTCCATTTTCTTGTTGGCCTCATTGACTTTTTTCAAGGCCTCTGTCTTTGAGTTCCTCAGAGTGTCGTTTTCACCCGTGAGCACTTGGACTATGCGGTCTTTTTGAGCAAGGTCTTTTTTCAGCAGTTCAATTGCCTTTTCCCGATCGAATGCCACAACCGAGGCTTTCTCTTCAGTTTTCTTCCATTCTCGATATTGGCTGTAGGCATGGTAAACATAGTCGTGCACAGTTTTCTCTACCCCTTCTGGGATCAACTGAAAATTTTGAGGGAAGTGAAAGCCGTCAAAACAAATGTTAGGGAATTACGTCTTTAGATGAGCAATCCAGGCGGCTCCTTCCTCTGTGAGCTCTATAGTCGTTGATGTGGTAACAATGGGAGCGTCCGCTGTAGTTCTGTGGCGCTGTTCTCCAGGACTTGAAGTTTGTGGAGGCATTGGATGGCATGGAGTTTTGGTAGTGTGTGTCCCAGTACCGGAGGGTGACAAGGAAACTCTGGGTGGGGGAGAGCGCGATCGGGAGGAGCGCCTATCACACCACTTCTTTCTCCTCCTCTCTCTCTTTCTTTGTCTCTCTCCCTATCATAGCAATCCCTATCTTGACTAGAGTAGCGGCGATCATAATCGAACTCTTTCCTATGAGACTCTCGGTATGAAATGAAAGATTGGAGTGCGGCAAGAAGGCTATTGACCGTGGATCCTTTCTTTAACATTGTATCTGTAAAGTGAAAAAAGAAACAGAGTTAGTTATCTCCGAAGATTGAAAAGCTCATGAATATTAGGTGTGTGGTGCCATGAAGTGTGTGCATGCATGTGTAAACCCCCCAACCAACCGGATTTAGCAGCTGTACTCGAAGGAGTTGGCTCTCCTAAATCTAAGGCACCTTGAAGCCCCTCTAATCCGATATCTGGATGAAGAGATACATCATTCGGAATGGGAATATCTGCAAGTCCTTCGAAAGGACTCTCCATTTGTGAAGAGGAGGCCTCTGAAATTAGAACAGCCGCTGCTGGTAGAGACATTACAACAGATTTGCCTCTCAGAGCTTTATAGGTAGCGACCTTACCTCTCTTTACCCTCTATGAGTGTCGATGATTTTGTGAAGGCCCGGGTGCGAGCTTATCTCCAGCAGGCATATTTTCATCGTCACCTTGCTCGGTGATCACGATTCCAGGAACTCTCCTTCTGACTTGCCTCGACGGAGCCGTTATGAGAAATCCTTCAAGACCAATGCTTTGATCTCTATCGATTAGCCCAATGGCCCTTAGATTTTCATTAGTGAGGACCTCATCGATCTCTCTGCACTCGGCAGGCACCTCTTGAAGAGCCCTAACAATCTCCTTAAACTGAGCCCCTTCGGGACACGGAATCGAAGCTGTGAATGAATATAAGTGTTAAATTCTAAAATCGAGTACTATTATCCAGTTAATCGGCATAGAAGTTAAAGCACTTACGTCTGGCTAGCCACCGTCTGGAAAAACCCGGTGGGCACCGAATGCAGAACCATTCAGTCTAAGAAAGTGAAGGATGGGTTATCTCCTCGGCTCTTTATATTGAACAAGTATCTAACTTCCTCTGGAGTTAGGGGTCGGAGGAGATGCTCCATGAAAACGACGAATAAGCTATTCAGCAAGGCAAACCCGTTCGGGTGCAGATGTGACAGGGCAATCTTCAAATAGGATAACACTTCCCGGATGTATTGATTAAATGGAGGGAGTGTCCCAGCTACACACGAAAATCTGTTACAAGCCGTATACCCTTCTGTGGGAGTATGGGCTCTATCTTCTGCTCCCGACAATAGAACGTCATCCCTCGACAATCCATGCCTTGTACAAATTCTACCTAGCATGTCCTCAAAGATATTAGATGGAACCGAATCTTGTGGATGCGCGATAAAGGCTGCTCCTGGTAGCTCATCCGGAGTAGGACTAATAACTTTGGCTGCGATAGCCGACATCTTGATTGTAGGAAGAGGTGGACTCCGTGCTTCCTGTGGTTGCGAACTTCCGGGTTCCATAACTAATCAACTTAGCAAAAATCATCGTTAGATGACAATAAACCTGTGTTTCCCCCAGTGTGAAGTGCATGGATGTGTTGTGGAGTGCAGTGTTGTATATGACTTAAGAAATTCTACAAGATTTGAAAAATGTTCGAATGACAAGTCTTCGAAATTTAACCGGAGTGACTGTCATCGCTGACCGTCACAACCGTGCCATCCAGACTTCAAAGACCAATCCAAGTTAAAGTTCATCAAGTTTTGTTAAGTTACAGTTCCATCGACGAACTTTGAAGGGCAATCAAATATGTAGTGAAACGGCTATGTCCAATTATGCAAGGAAAAAGCTCCTCGGAGTCAAATATTCAAGTGTGCGAACAATTCGGTTCCATCAAGGTCCAAACTCGGATCGATCGACCAAAAAAAAACTTTGGTTTCATATCGATCAAAACTTGTTAACATCGTATCGATCAAAACTCAATGACTTCGTATCGATCGGGTTATAAAGGGTTCGTAACGATCAAGGATTGCGGGCCTCGTATTAATCGGGTTATATAGTGTTTCGTATTGATAAAAGATTGTTGGTTTCGTATCGACCCCCAAACTGTGAGATTCGTATCGTTCACCTACCACGAGTTTCATATCGGTCGTTTGGCTCTTTGATTTCATATCGATCGCCTCTAATCGATACGAATTGTCACCACTCTGGATCGATATGAAATTCATCATTTCACCAATCAATTCCTCATCAATACGAATCCCACGCCCTGGGTCGATACGAAGCCAAGTCTTCTCTGTCCTTTCATCGATATGGAATCGAAGCTGTGCGTCCCTCCACACTTCATCTTCCTCGATCAACTCAGACGCTATTTCCACCTTCTCCGGCCAAACTCCAGCCTCAACATGACCGGAATCGACCACGATTGTGTTTGGGATGGCGCTAGATTTCAAATCTCATCATTTGAGTGTGGATTAATAGTTCAATTACCTAATTTGCGCAAACTAAGTGGATTGAATAACTCGAAAAAAAAAGATGGTTTTAATTTTCTAATACTCAGAGCGATACGAAAGCAAGGCAGCGGAATGAACAAGTGAGAAAAATTGCTAAGTACGAAAAGCATTTATATGGCTCAACCCTAGGTGAATGACGATTCGTCTCCCTGTTGTTTTGACCGGTTAAAAGAAGTTTCCCTCTAGTCCATACGAATAAAGCTTTTCATATCCATTCTCCATCGATTCGAAGCTACCAAATTCGTATCCATCAACCCATCGATACGAACGATATTCTGAAGACCGATTGAACTGCTCGTACCTATCAAGCATCTACTGATATGAGAAGGCAAATTCATATCCACTACTTTGAAGCCCACAGAAATTCATATCCATCGATGAGAAATGTTTTAAAAGGGCTAACTAATTCGTGTCGATCACCATCGATACGAAGATAATTTTCAACTCCTCAATTCGTTCCAGGAGAGGATCGATATAAAGGGATACACTAAAACAACCATCAAGCATTGTTACAACTCAAATTTCACATCGACCCAGGAGAGGATCGATATGAAACTCGAATTAAAAAAAATTGACAATGACTCGTGAACATTCGAATGTCAACGGGAGTCAGGTTTACATTCGTTCATGCATGACGGACTAACATTCAATTTTCAAAATTCGCAGGAATTGGATGATCACCCAGTGACAATTACAACGATGAACAACAGTTTGCTAACACTCAACACTCAGTTACAACAATGCACTGCATAATCATTGGCAGTCAACAATTCAACATTTAAATTACTGGAAATCAATCAAAGGTTACGTCTTTTGACGAAAAGACAACAACTACTCAACGAATCAGATAGAACTTTTGGGACTGTAGATTGCAGTTTTTCAAAGCACGTCATGTTTACACAAGACGTATTTTGGGGGGCAAATGTTATCCTGCCTTTTGGTAAGGCCATGACACCAAGAACTTGACTAGAAACCAAGGACAATCCGTCCCGAAGATCGGTTATACACAGGTTCACTGTGGATACTGGTAAATTTTGCCCGAGTTCGGATCGAGCTACAATTGATATGACAAGACAAGCAAGATATGCGAGCCAACTTTCCAAATTTCAAGTCAATCGGAGTTCGTATGCTCAAGATATTGATAGATCAAGGCCAAGTAAAACCAGCACCATTCGTATCCATCATGCTCATTCTACTTCGTATCCATCATGATCTCTTCACTTCGTATCCATCAATAGGAAACGCTTCATATCGATCTCGTCCATACGTACTTCGTATCGGTCTCCTCATCAACTTGGTTCGTATCGATCGGCCAACGATCGATATGAAGCATGTCAACTAGGCTGCTTCGTATCCATAAAAAATTATCATTTCTTATCGATCCACTCATGCACATTATTCGTATCGATCGACCAATGATCGAAGTGAATGATACGTGATGGATCGATATGAACGGCATCCTCGTTGATCGATACGAAGTAGCACCTGGGAATATCGATACGAAGCCAGTTAACTAGATGATCGATATGAAGCAACTGCATGAGAACGATACAAAGGAAACACGTCAAAGTGGAAGACTCGGTCACTCGACATGAAAAGTGGATCGATCCTAGAATATAGCGCTACATCATCTGGACAACATGTGAAAGCCATCGATATGAAGACATCGATCCGAATCGTATCGATATGAGCTCAGCAGCACACTACAAATCCAAACCTACATCGATCATATCTCAAGATCTACAAGTCCAAATGCCACCAAATTTTCACATGAGCTTGCGTACCACCTCAAGAATGCTCATGATCGATCTCAGCCCAAAAGGAGGTGTTTTGGATCGATACGAATTGTGTACGTATCGATCATGGATCGACTCCAAATGGTCAGGGATCGATCACGTGGCCCACCCACATGAGAGAAGAGGTCTCCCGGGATTTGAGCAAGATATTTGCAGCCTACACCTATAAATAGCAGTCCTATGCCTTCAGAAAATGAACTTTTGACTCTGGAACGCTGATATTTTGCCGAAATCATCATTGTACCCCAAGGGTTCTGTTGTAAACAATTGTAATCAGCGAGAGTTATCAATAAACAACAAACTTTCTATAGTGGACGTAGGCAACAACGCCTAACCACTCTAAATCTCTGTGTTTTCATACTTCTATTTGTTTGTTTTGGGTGTGTTTGTTAGATCTACTTCATTTTCCATTTATATTCTTCAATTTAATCTCTTCAAACACGCCCGAAAAGTGTTGTGCCCAATTTTGGTACAAACATTAGAAATAGTAGGTCGTCACACTTGGTACCAAAGCATAGGTTTAGTGATTCCCTGAGCCTTAGGTATGTTTAACTATTTAGGGTAGGTTAATTTACACATTATGTAACAACCCATCCCAAAACAAGCCTAAATTTCAACTTAGAAAAGGCTCATCGAAACCTAGACTCATTCCAAAGCTGGTTGTTGGTTGGTAAGAAGATAAAAAATACAGAGCTATCTATCTATTCTTTCAGAACTCATATAGGAAGGAACAAAATATAATAGTAATAAGGTACCCATTTTATTTTCAAATTAATTGTCATAACACATAGCATAATGTCAATTAACAAACATTACATCGTTTTATTTTGTTCAAAATACATTTTTATGGGTACAATAAAAAATAACAGAAGTAGATAAATAATAATAACTGCCACAAGCTCCACTCTCTCCATCCTCAAGCATCATCATCATCAACTCTATCCCTAAACTGTGTTGTAATGAGAAGGGAGTCAGAGCAACAAGTATCTAGTGAATAAAAAACTTGAGCCTTACTATTTCAGAACTTGGGCAGTATAAGTCAAAATAAGAATATGTCTTATGTATTTAAAGCCATATAATACTTCATATAAGGAAAGGAGGCAGATCCATAAACAACTACTTAATACCTTCCATTCCCAAAGTAGGTTTCTCATCCCATAACCCATAACCAACGTCATAAATGTATAACAATGTGAGAGATAGAACCCTAGTAACTTAATACCTTTTAATGGATAATAGGCTGACTTCGACTATTTAAGACCTTAATTGAGGTAGACCCAATAATTTAATACTTAATCCCAAGGCGGACTCCGATAGGTATCTATCTAGCTGATATTGCATGAAAATCTCTTCGAATACTTAATACTTTCTATTGAAGCGGATCTTTCCAAAATATTCTTAACCACGCTTAAATCCAATCCCGACCATTTAATACTTCATTTGGGGAAAAGAGGCCTGCCCTCAAACAACCACTTAATACCTCCAAAACCACGAAGTAGATCCTATGCCTTATGACCAGTGTCATATGGTGACGTGTTATAGTAGTCCGACTATTCGTAGGTACCGATAAAAAAATTAGCTAGGCAGATTTATCCAACAGAACTGGGACTAGCCTCGCTTCATCATATTTACTTATCATAGGAGATGTTTTTATGACTTGGTCATATTTATAACACTCATAATATATATTATTACACCTCACCGTGTTCATTATTTAGGCCACTAAAGAATTCCTTCTTATTTTGCCTTAATAATCAATTACTTTTCTAAGGGGGAATTAATGACAATTATCACCTAATTAACTACACAATTAATACGTTATAATTATATGCTATTTAAGGTAATTAATATATAAATAAATACGTACTTATTATTTTCTATACGTGCAGAGATTACGCCCTAAGTAATGTTAAATGTCAATTCCTATTTAACAAGAATAATACAAGTCCTTGTTCTATATTATCAATGATGCCAAATTTTCAATATCCACAACAAAGCATTTTATTATCCATAACAAGGATTCAATACTCTTATCCAAAATTAAAATAAATAGACTTGTATATAAAAATATAAACTCAATCTATTATATCAAACCAATCTTTTATTCAACTCCTCTTTCACAAAGAAATAAACAAGGAAATTTCTGTTTAATTTTTATGGAATAGGTGGTGTAATCTAGGGATAAGATTCATACTTTACACCATTATTTTATTATCAAAATTTCATAACCAAATCAAAGAATAAGGAGGAGTGGAATAGACTTTGAAGTCACCAATAATTGCAAAAACTATATAATTCCAACAATTCAATGTAAACAATTAAGAATTCCAACAAGAATTGATATTTTTAGTTAAATGAGTTTTAAGGGGTTTATTCTATTTTAATTTCATAAACCCAAAACTCCTGAGTTTTAGGGGGTTTATTCTATTTTAATTTCATAAACCCAAAACTCCTAAGGCATTTTCAAATCTAAAATATACCAATCAATTACTAAAATAGAAAAACTAAGATTTCTATTCACAGATTATCCTTAGCCTTTCTTGTATGGATTTGCAACGCCAAAGCACTCTTTTCTAGATCTCTTCCTTTTAATATATACAACAAGGGACTCGTATATATATTAAATTAAGAAAATTAAAGGTTCGAGGAGAAGAGGTTTAGAAATGAAATAATAAACAAAGATAGATATATAAGATTTTTTACATGAAATCCTAATGGAGTTTTCTAAATCTAAGAAGAGATGAACTGACAGTGCTTCGTTGATATTCCCAAAATATTTATGAATAAGTGGAGAGGGTAGAGTCTTATTCATAGAGGTTGAAATGTACTAGAACCGTAGGATGAAAGTAAGTTAAAAATAGAAAATTTCGGTACATTCATCACCTCAAAATCCTAGTAGCCACCCCTGGGTAGCGGTCGACCGCCCATATGCATCGTTCGATCGATAGGAGTCGACCAGTTAGGTTTCACCGGTCGATTGCTCCTTTATATTTGGGAACGTTTATTTGTTTACCGTTGTTAATTAATTTTATTCCTTAATTACTTTTTTACGTTAATTTTAACTTTAATGTTTACTTAATCCCCAAGCTTAATCTCGGTTAATTTTTAAAATTTCAACTTTGAGAATTAATTAATGATTTGAATTTGAATTCTATTTAAATTATTTTAAACCCGTAAACTTCAAATGCTCAAAACTTCTTCGTTCGAGCTCCGATTTCAACATATTATATATAGAAATTGATTAGAATTTTGCCACAAATGCAATTGTAATATTTCATGGCCAATTTCTAACTTTTACAAGTTTTTTATTTTTACCCCTACATTACTTAATCTAATTTATTCACTTTATTTACTTATTTACTTATTTACTTATGGTTTTGTAGGGTGTTACTTTATCCACCCTAAAAAGATTTCGCCCCATCTTTTCAAGGGCGAACAATATAACGCATAATAACATCCATGTTATACAACCAAGTTATCTAAACAACCATTTACTCAACCAAAGTGCAATGTGATTATATACTATAGACATGCTATAAATGAGCTCAATCCTAGCATGAGTGTGTGACATGCAAGTATGTATGTGTTATCTCGCCTTTTGGCAAAGCCGTGACACCAAGAAATTGACTGGAAATTAAAGATAGTTCGTCCCGAAGATCGGTTATACGCAGACTCACTATGGATATCGATGAATTTTTTTCGAGTCCGGATCGAGCTACAATTGACAAGACATGACAAGCAAAGCCGTGGAAGCCAACCTTTCAAATTTCAAGTCAATCTGAGTTCGTATGCTCAAGATATGATCGATGCAAACTTAGAAATCAATTCGTTCGTATCCATCGTTTCACTCTCTTCGCATCGCTTCCGTTCGCATCCACCTGGAACTACACTGTTCGTATCCATCAACTGAAAGGTCTTGTTCGTATCCATCAAGCCTCAACTGTTCGTATCCATCAACTAAAAGGTCTTGTTCGTATCCATCAAGCCTCAACTTATCGTATGCATCAACTGAAAGGTCTTGTTCGTATCCATCAAGTGGTCACCATTTCGTATCCATCACGATCGATACGAACAGTGCAATGGTGATCGATATGAACAAGGCAGAGGTGATCGATGCGAAGGAGACAGCCTTTGAAAAACATGAACTTACATCGATCATATCTCACAATCTACAAGTCCAAATGCCACCAAATTTTCATAGGAGCTTGCGTACAACCTAAAGAATGTCATGATCGATCTCGATCCGATCGGGCAAGATCTTGATCGATACGAAATTCATTCGTATCGATCACGGATCGAGTCAAAATCGCATGGGATCGATCGCATGGGATCGTTTCACTCTCTTCGCAGCGCCCAGGAGTGACGTCTTCGACTCGCTTCGCTCAAAGGCCAATCTCGAGTCAATCAGGTTCGACTCACTCTACATCCCTCAGAGCTGCTCTCTTCGACTCACTCTAGTTTAAAGCCATCAAGAGTGCACACTTCGACTCGCTCCGCTCAGACAACTGGTTCGACTCCATCAACTTCGACTCCACTGCTCAAACCTCGTAGAATGTCCCATTTCGACTCGCTCGACCAGTTCTAGCTCGACTCGCTCGACCAAGTACTCACTTCGACTCGCTCGAAGCAACATCCAGGACAGAGTAAGAATCAAGTGCCACGTCATCGAGTCGAACGGAAGTGAGTCGAAATGGAAGCGAGTCGAAGGAAACAGCCCACTGAAAACTCCATTTCGTATCGATCATATCTCCCAATCTACAAGTCCAAATGCTATGAAATTTTCACAGAAGACTACGTGCATGCTAGAGAATGTCCACGCCAAATTTCGACTCCATTGGATGAAATCTTGAGCGAGTCGAAATCAGCTCGTGTCGATCACGGATCGGACCGAAACTTCACGGGCTTGGGCGTACGGGCCTGGTCACGTGCCAGAGAGGGTCTCCCGAGATCTGAGCAAAATATCAGCCTCCTACACCTATAAATAGACCCCTAAAGCCAACAAAAAAGGGTTTCTTCTTCCTCTTTGAGCTCTCCAACGCCCGGACTCCGCCAGATCCAGATCTGAACTCCATTGCTGCAGCTACCAACAAGATTCACTGCTGCAAATCACAATTGACTGCTGTAAAACATTGAACTCACTTGGAAACACAAAAGAAAGATCAATAAAGAAAAATACTTCATAGTGGACGTAGGCTATACGCCGAACCACTCTAAATTCTTGTGTCTCCTTGCACTTTAATTATTCTCATTTTTGAAATTTGGAGTTTTTGTTAGATAATTCCTCTTTTTTCATTTAATTTCTTCACTTTATCTCTTCAAAGACTTCCGAAGAGTGTTGTGCCCAATTTTGGTACAAACACTTTGGTGCTTTCACTGAGAGTAACTGATTATTCTCCTGCTCTTTGGATCTCCTATCTATATTGGATTGCATAAATCTAAGAAGAAGATCCAGATCTAGAACCTTGAATCCCTTCCATTCTATTTAGATTTGCAATCAGATCTAGGAAAGGACTTCATCAATTCATTATGGTGAGCACACGTACCACCTCTACAGCAGTTGATCAAGGAGCACGGGACCGACAAAATCTCGTGCAATCGCCGCCATCCAACCTAAATGCTGCGGGACCTCCGGATCCATCAGGTCCAATCACTAGGCAAGAATTCCAGACATTGCTTCAAGAGTTGACCCAAAGTCGGCAGCAGCTAGCGGAACAACTACGCGCCAACACGGAGTTAAATAACCAGCTAAACCGCCAAAGGCGGAGAAGATCCAGAAGAGACCTAAATTCTCACTCTTCCACAGAAAGTTCAGCCTCCTCCGATGGACAAACTAGATCCACACGTCCGCGGTTTGGTGTAAGCTACACCCAAGCCACGGGACTCCAACCCGCTTCGAACCTTGGACAACCTAGAGCTGGACCATCCGCTAGTCTCCGCACAGAACCCTCAACTCGAGGAGGAGCCACTCCTTATCACGTTACCGGCAACATTGCTACTACCACCACTGCTGGACGGGGAGGTGACGCTAGAAACCAAGCCGATCCTCAACGTAGCCAACAAGAGCAGACTCCTGAACCCTATGTCCCTGAGGATGTTGAACCAAGGAGGCGAGGCACGGACCGTCGACCGCGTTCGGTCCAGACTCGCACTGTGGAACCCGACCACACCTTGGCACAACATGCTCCAAGTGTCCGAACACCAGATATACCGGCGATGATCCACCAAATGATCCGTGAAAGTCAGGGTCTATCTAATGACGACTGGGGAATCTCCCGAAGTCATACCCCTTTCACCGATGATGTTTTGTATGCTGAACCACCTTGGCACTTCAGGATGCCAGCTCTGTCAATTTATGAAGGAAGTTCTGATCCCAATCAACACGTCCTGAAATACGAATTGTTGACGAACGCTACTAGAGCTGATGACGTAGTAAAGTGCCATAGTTTCCCTATTTCCCTAGGGGGCATCGCTACCATGTGGTTCACTCGCTTACCACCGCGATCCATCTCTAACTTTGACCAGATAGCCACCAAGTTTGTCGAACAATTCCGTATGCATGTGGCAAGGCCAAAGGACGTTAACACTCTGCCTAGTGTTACGCAAGCTCCCGGAGAAACACTTAGACGTTACTTGGAGCGATTCCATGCTACGTGTGCAGAAATAAGTAATCCCAACGACAACTCTATACTAATGGCTTTGACTAAGGGGATTGATGCTGATTCCGAGTTCGGAAATTGGTTAGCTGGAAAACCACCTGCATCATTGGACCGTTTCTATTCCAAGGCAGCCTAATTCTTGAGAAGGGAGGATGCGAAACAGTCTAGGAAACAGGATGATGCAGGGACCAACATCGAAGGAATCCAAAGTAACATCGCTATTAAACAGTCCGGAGATAGTTCTGGGAAAGTTCAATCGAACGTACATAATAAACGAAGTCGATAGAGGGACAATGGGAATCAGAGCAAGAAACACGATCAGGATCGCGGTCCACGGCGTAGAGCTTCCATGTATGATAACTACACTCCGTTAAATACATCGTTGGAAAATGTGTATTTGCAGATCTACAATACCATGCAATTTAAGAAACCTGCCCCGAAACCACCAACTGAAAGACAAATCCAAATAGGAAAATTCTGTAGATTCCATGAGAGTTATGGCCACAACACCAATGAGTGTCGTCACCTACAAGACCTCATTGAAAAACTGATACGTGAGCGGAAACTGGATCAGTATGTACGGGCGCCGCAATCCGGCAGTGCGGGCCCATCAAATCAGAATCGTGCGCCAAACCAGGAAGGACAGGAAGAACCCGCTCGTGCGGACGGGTGGTTGGTCATTAACATGATAAGTGGTGGTCCTCACCCAGCAGATCGAAGCTGGAAGGAAATGGAGTCGTATGCCAGTTCTATTAGGCATGTGGACTTCGAGTGTTACAGTAGTTTTGATGAGGGAGCTCCGGCCAAGCAACAGAAAACGATGACGGATGACATCGTATTCAGGAGCAAAGACGCAGATAAAATCGAAGCTCCCACTATCGATCCACTGGTCATCTCAGCACAAGTAGGACCCGCCTGGATGAAAAGGATCTTAGTTGACAGTGGAAGCTCTGTGAATATTCTGTTCAAACGAGCTTATGATCAAATGAAGATGGAAGCTGCAGACTTGAAGCCTTGTCAATCTCGAGTCCATGGTTTCAACGGAAGTGCATCTATACCCAATGGGATGGTGGAACTGCCAGTAGAATTGGGAGTTGGAGAACATCGGAGAGTACGGATGTTGCAGTTCATCGTTTTGGACATAGACTCCCCTTACAATGCTTTCTTGGGTCGACCAGCCCTCGCTGAATTCAGAATTTCCATTGCCCCATGGTGTCTGACCCTAAAATTTCCCACTGACCATGGAATAGGGATCGTGCAGGGAGATCAGGCCACTACCAGAGCTTGTTATGTTGCTTAGCTGCGGGAGGCGCAGCGAAAGGAGAAGGGAAAGGGCATAGAGGAATCTCTCTGCATCCGTTTCGCCGATAATTGACAATTAACGCCCTGGCCCAGGCCCGGGCACCCCGGCCAATTCCTCAGGGATCTTGACCCAAGAGAAACTGAAGACGAAGGAGAATCTAAAGTAAGTCAAGCATCCCTTGTTGAACTAACGATTGATGTCCCAGTTGACAGTGACGATGATTCAAAAATGATAAAGATTGGTTCTCGGCTAAGCCAGCAAACTCAAGAGGAATTGGTTGAATTTCTGCGGGCAAATCTCGATGTATTTGCCTGGACACACTCCGATATGTGCGGGATCTCGCCGAACATCGCGAGCCACACTCTGAACATTGACCTGCGGCATGTCCCGGTTAAACAAAAAAGGCGCGGTATGGATCCAGAGAGATCTGCCGCCCTTAAGGAGGAAGTGGAAAAGCTTGAAGCGAATGGATTCATTCGAGATGCACTATTCCCGGAATGGGTGTCGAATCCCATGCTCGTCCGAAAGCCGAATGGAAAGTGGAGGACTTGCGTCGATTATTCCGATCAGAATAAAGCATGTCCCAAAGACAGTTTTCCACTTCCCAGAATCGATCAGCTGGTAGATTCGACAGTTGGGCATGAACTCTTATCCTTCATGGACGCATACTCCGGCTACAATCAGATACCGATGCATTTACCCGATCAGGAGCATACCAGCTTCGTGACCAACTTGGGACTTTACTGCTACAAGGTTATGCTATTCGGACTCAAGAACGCCGGAGCTACTTATCAACGATTGGTTAATCGGATGTTTGCCAATCAGATCGGAAAAACAATGGAAGTATATGTCGACGACATGCTTGTAAAGTCACGACTCTCCACTGACCATGTCAAAGATCTGGAGACTATGTTCGAGATACTCCGGGAATACAAAATGAAGCTAAATCCACTAAAGTGTCACTTTGGAGTTGCATCCGGGAAGTTCCTTGGGTTCATCGTTAATGCTCGAGGAATCGAGGCTAATCCTGAAAAGATTTGGGCAATCAGAAATCTTGAAACTCCCAAAACTATAAAACAAGTCCAGAGTCTCAATGGAAAGTAGCAGCATTGAGCAGGTTTATTTCAAAGTCCACTGACAAATGCATTCCTTTTTTCAATCTGATTCGAAAAGGAAAACGAAACTTTGAATGGACCACAGAACGCGAGGGCGCTTTCCAAGCACTAGTCCAACATCTGTCCACACCACCTATCCTGTCGAAACCCATCGACCATGAGAAGCTGTTCGTATATTTGGCAATATCATAAAACGCTATCAGCGCTGCATTAATCCGAGAAGAAGACAAAATACAGAAGCCGGTATACTACGTCAGCAAACGATTGATTGGGGCAGAAAGGAACTACCCGAAGCTAGAAAAGTTGGCATACTGCCTTGTCGTCGCATCAAGAAAACTCCGACCATACTTTCAGGCGCATTTCATTATTGTTTACACCGACCAGCCGTTACGACAGGTCCTTTCGCGGCCTGAGACGTCTGGTAGGTTACTCAAGTGGAACATTGAACTGAGCCAGTTCGATATTATTTACACTCCAAGGCGGACCATTCAAAGACAAGTCCTCGCTGATTTCATAGTTGAATTCACCATTCCAGAGGACTTTCCCGAAGTCAGTAAATCCCTCGAATCTATCTGGAAAATGTATACCGATGGTGCATCGAATGACCAATGTTCAGGCGTTGGTGTGGTGCTCGAAAACCCCGAAGGTCAATCTATATGCTACGCTTTGAAGTTTGCCTTTCATGCGACCAATAATGAAGCTGAATACGAAGCTCTCTTAGCTGGCTTGAGACTCGCCAGGGATCTGAAAATCATCGCTGTGGAAATTTACTGTGATTCACAGTTGGTTGTGTGTCAAGTACGGGGAGAGTATCAGGCAAGAGATCGAAGGTTGGCTGCTTACTTAGCTCAAGTTCAGGAAGTCCTGAACCAGTTCGATTACTACGCCATCTATTGTATACCTCGGGAACGCAACCAAAAGGCCGATTCGTTAACAAACTAGCCAGCACTGGAGAAGCTCAGCAGATGAGACTTGTTCCTGTGGAAACGCTACCTTCCCCAAGTATCGATCAGATGGAAATTAACTAGGTATGCGAAACCGTTCCCGAAACAGACTCATGGATGACTCCGCTCAAAAATTACATCGACATGGGATCCTGCCGGAATGCAGGAATGAAAAGAGACAAGTTCTCCGAAAGGCTTCACGATTCGCCATTCAAGATGGGGTCATGTATAGAAGAGGGTACTCTGTTCCTCTACTCCGGTGTATCGCTCATGATGAAATTAAACGAGTATTGCACGAAGTGCATGAAGGAGAATGCAGCGATCACACCGGAGGGCAAGCACTTGCCAAGAAGATACTTCGATACAGATATTACTGCCCAACCATGAATCGCGATGCGTCGGATTATGCAATGAAATGCGATAGGTGCCAAAAATATGCTCGAATTCCTAGAGCTCCTCCTACTGAGATAACGCAAATGGTCAGCCCATGGCCATTCGCAATGTGGGGTATCGACATCATCGGTGCTCTACCTCTGGCAAAAGGTGGTGCGAAGTACGCCATCGTCGCGGTTGATTACTTTACAAAGTGGGCTAAAGCCGAAGCTCTCGCTACCATTACAACGAAGAAAGTAATCAACTTTGTGGTTCACAACATCATCTGTCGATTCGGTCTCCTACACACTATAATTACGGACAACGGAACCAAGTTCGACAGTACTGAATTCAGAGACTTCTGTGAACGATTTCACATCCAAAAGAAATTCTCCGCAGTTGCACATCCTCAAGCAAACGGGCAGGTCGAAGCAGTTAATAAAGTTATAAAGTCCATCCTGAAGAAACGACTGGAAAAGGTCGGGGGCAAGTGGGTCGATGAACTTCCTATGGCTCTATGGGCTTACCGAACAACCCACAAGATCGCGACCGGCCACACTCCGTTCTCTCTTTCTTACGGTTCAATAGCCGTTATTCCCGTCGAGCTAGAAGTACCTTCTCATCGTGTGACATACTATGATCCGAAGACAAATGCTATAATACTTGCTGAATCTGTCAATCTACTGGATGAGAAGCGTGAAGAGGCTGATTTGAGGGCAATTGCACATCGAAATCGAGTCTCCTGACTGTACAATGCCAAGGTCCGTCCGCGAACCTTCGAACTATGCGATCTCGTCTTAAAGAGAATCTATCCAGTTCCTTTGCATATGAAGTCGACATGGGAAGGACCGTATGTTATTGAACGAAGACTCGGAGATGGCACATTCAAATTATCGACTGTCGACTGTCGACGGTCTTACCTTGCCGAGAGCTTGGAATAGCGAGAGCCTTCGCCGTTATTACATCTGACAGGCTATCTCTATCCATTTAGTTCGCTTTCATTTTCTGCAATTTGTTTCTGCATTTCGAAATTAGAACTTGTAATAATGCAATTGACTTTGCTATACTTTCTTATTTCAGCAATAAAATGCAACCTCTTCGAGCCAGAGCTGTGATTTACTTGAAATACTTCATATGACCATCACTATGCATGGAGAGCTAAGTCTCATCATACGGTGGGATTTATTCAAATGGAGAGTGACTACGGTGCAACCAATCACTCACTAAGTGAAACCCGAGCTCGGGGGCAAGCCATCACATCAAAGTCAAAAAAGGATTGACACACGACAATCCTTCACCAACTTCGAACTCCTAGAGCGCTAGTCGGAGTATAAACATTCAACTCCGAACTCCTAGAGCGCGAGTCGAAGTATAAACATCCAACTCCGTATTCCCAGAGCGCGAAGCGGAGTATAAACCTTCAACTCCGAATTCCCAGAGCGCGAGTCGGAGTATAAACATCCAACTCCGAACTCCTAGAGCGCGAGTCGGAGTATAAACATCCAACTCCGTATTCCCAGAGCACGAAGCGGAGTATAAACATTCAACTCCGAATTCCCAGAGCGCGAGTCGGAGTATAAACATCCAACTCCGAACTCCCAGGGCGCGAGTCGGAGTATAAACATCCAACTCCGTATTCCCAGAGCGCGAAGTAGAGTATAAACCTTCAACTCCAAATTCCCAGAGCGCGAGTCGGAGTATAAACATCCAACTCCGAACTCCCAGAGCGCGAGTCGGAGTATAAACATCCAACTCCGAACCCCCAGAGCACAATTCGGAGTATAAACATCCAACTCTGAAATCCTAGAGCGCGAGTCGGAGTATAAACATCCAACTCCGTATTCCCAGAGCGCGAACCGTACTATAAAACATTCAACTCCGAGTTCCCAGAGCGCGAAGCGGAGTATAAACATTCAACTCCGGACTCCCAGAGCGCGAGTCGGAGTATAAACATTAACTCCAAACTCCTAGGGTGAAAATGCCAATTCCAAGTCTCCCGACCGCAGACATGTGGTTAAAACTTAAGACGGCGTGACCAACCGCCAGTAAGAAAATAAGAATCACCGGAGTATGGATATGATCATCGACATTCAAACAAGTATGGACGCATTGCCCAATCTCCACTTGCTTTAGACATCCGTTCGGTGGCACCAGACTCAACGGGTTATAAGATTGAAGCGATGCAATGTCGGAATTCAACTCGCTTCCCGGTCATAAGCCATGTCCGTAGTTCCCAAACATAGCAAACCAAAACAGACTTGATTCGGAGCCTGAAACTTCACAAGTGCATTTCAGACGCTGAAACACTTAAACAAGTACACAATGACAAAAAAGAAAAGTTTCATTTCTATTGATTATAGAAGACGTTCGTGTACAAGTTTCCAAAAAAATCCCTACTAGCAGGGGCCGAACCCGCATCTATACACAGCTAACAAAATGCAAAAATCAAAATACGCCAGATGTTCATGCCTAATCTCTCTTCTTCCTTGGCTTCCTCTTCAATGTGGACCCACTTGAGCCATCGCCAATCTTCTTCTTCAAGTTCGTGCCTTTCGGCGGTTGGTCTTCAGGCGATGGCATTATGTCGACATCTTCCTCCGAACTCGTGTGAATGAGAATGCTTCCTACGGGCGGAGTCGGAGGAACGGGATCAATCACAGACGGTGGAATGGGCAGGCTGGTAAGAAAAACAGCACCACCGGGAGATATCATTCTAAGCGGAGCAGGCCCTGATGCTTCCATCCCACCTCCAAAACTTTTACCCTGAGCCACTGCTGCCATTTCAACGTCAATTTGAGCAAACATATCCTCTTCGATTATCGCTCGAGCCCCACCGGGGGCATCGGCAGTTAGCATTGAAGAACTTGCAGCAGGATTAGTTCCGCCAATGACGGGTGGCGAGTCAACAAGGGGATCGCCGTGACGGCGAAAGAGTTCATTCATCAACTGCTCGTCAAACATAATTGGACCTTCCTGCAGATCGTCGAGCGGAGCAGTTGTACTCATGGTGGTTGCTTCAGTCGTAATAGCCTCCTGCATTTGATACAGCTCTTGAGTAGCAAGAGGATGGCCGGTGCAACATCAATCACTGGATAAAGAATAAAAGAACTGTTTGAACTTAACTCGATCGAAGATTTTGATTTAAGAGAAGTGGAATGTTCAGAATACCTTCCTCAGTTCGGCTTATAGGCAACAGGGCGGCATCGGTAACTTGCGCAGCAGCCGAAGACATCTGTGGCTGATCTGGATTGTAAGCAGGAACAGCCTGGGGATCAACCGCAGACGAGGATCCGGGCTGGGTTGACACGGGAATTTCGAGACTTGCTTCATGGCGGTCAACTCCAGAACCCTCTCCCACCTCAAAATGTTGGGCACCAAGCTTTTCTTTCTCACGCAGAATCATCGACTCATGGAGAACCTTCTTTTCATCATCAGTCAGTATGCGGTTCTCGAGTTCGAATTCATCTACGGACTCGCCCTGATGCGCCTCTTTTTCTTCCTCAACCAGACGACTCCAAGCATTGTGGAGATGAGTCGAAAAGTCATCGAGCCAGGCTATTCCCCTGTGCCTCAGCACATTAGCGTTGTAGACCACAAGGAGATCTTCAATGTCAGCCTCTAGCCTGGACTCGGCCAACTTCACCCTTTCCACAACCTCAGTCTCCACTTTTTGGACTTTGGCCACCGCCGCATCCTGTTCTCCCATGAGCAGAACAACCTGATCACACACCTCTTGAGCTGCGTTGTTCGCGTCATCTTTTTCTTTGACCAGGCTGGCAAATTTGGCTTTTAGTTCATTAAGCTCTTTGACTGCCGCATCCCGCTCAGCAATGACCTTAGTGTTCCGGTGGCCCATCTCCTCTACCAAGGCAACATGTGCCTGACTCAACCTCTCCATTTCTGTCTTTGCATCGTCAGCCCTTTTGACGGCCTCAATCTCAGACTTCCGAGAAGACTCAGACTCAGCAGTCGGCACCCGAATAATCCGATCCCTTTGAGCAAGACCAGATTCCATTTTCTCGAGTGCCTTGGCTCGCTCAGCAGCCACCATAGAAGCCTTCTCCGCAGCCTTAACCCACTCTTTGTACCGAGTGTAGATGTCATGAATGTACTCATGCTTCGTGTTTTCCACTCCAGACGGAATTCTTTTCAAGTGTGGTGGGAAGACATAGCCATCGAAGCACATGTTCGAGAATTCCTTCCTCATCTGAGCCAGTTTAAGGGCCCCTTCTCCTGTGGGCTTGGTGGGGACCTGCTCTGTAACCAGGGAAGATGAGGTCTCAGCTCTTTGAAGATGAGTATCGGACCTAGAAGCATGAGAGGACAGCCTATGACGAGGAGGCTCTGGTGGATATGAAGTTTGAACAGGAGGAGGAGACAGAAGTCTAGGAGGAGGAGAATATGATCTAGACCGGTGTCGGTATTCTCTCTCCCTGTCACGCACGTATCTATCTTGGTTAGAATAATCACGATCGCAATCTCTGTCTGAATCGCTCCTGCGGGAATCGTAATAACCAGAAGCTTTTCAGGCGGAGCGAAGATTACCAAGCATAGATCCCCTTCCGGACATAGTACTTGAAAATAAGAAGCCAAGAAAGAGTTAGTAACTTCCCAAGTGGGACGAAGTATAGTTTTGAATCATGTAGTGTAGTGAAGTGTATGCATGTGCAATCCCCCGACCAACCGGAAATGTCGGTCACACTCGTAGCAAGCAACCCGCTCGGTTCAAAAGCACTATCAAGCCCTTCCATCCCAGCGTCGTGTGGAGACGACACAGAATCCGGGATAGGGATATCATCAAGCCCTGCAAACGGATTCTCCACTTGCGGGGGAGGAGCTTCTGAAATTCTAACCCCTTGGAAAGGTAAAGACACGACCATGGATTTAAATCTTTTAGATTCAGGGCGTTTGTATGCAGCGGCCTTGCCTTTTCTTTTTCCTCCAGAATCTTGAACGTCGGAAGGAGGCATGGCCTGGAGCTCGGTAACGGTGGGCGTTCTTTCTGGATCAACTACTTCGGTGATCACAACTGTGGGCGCTTTGTGCTTTGCGCGTTTCTTTGGGGCCACCCTATGTGTCACATCCAGATGAATGCTCTGTCTTCGTTCTATTAGCCCGACAGCCCTCAAATTCCTGTCGGTCAGAACCAAGTCTATGTGCATCTCTTCACCCGGAAACGCTTGAAGAATTCGAACGAGCTCTCTGAAGTATGCGCCATCGGGGCGAGAGATCGCGGCTATAAGAAAGGAAAAGTATGTCAGTTTTTGAAATCTGTTGCTAGCATCTCAATTATTCAAGAAGCGAGATGGCGACACTTACGTCTATCTAACCAGCGCTTAGCAAACCCATGGGGCACCGAACATAGAACCATTCGGACTTGTAATAACTTAACCTCCCCCAGGAACCCAGCACAATATGGCAGCTTCTGACTGCCTCCAGGAAGGTGAAGGAAGGGCTATCTCCACGGCTCTTAACGTTGAATAAATATCTGATCTCGATCGGCTTCGGCGGTCGAAAGAGGATCTCCATGAACAGGATGAAGGTGATGTTTAACAAGGCGTACCCGTTGGGATGTAGCTGAGATAGAGCTATACCAAGAAATGATAACGTCTCCCTTATATAGTCATTAAAGGGAGGAAGTGTCCCCGCCGTGCAAGCATGACGGTTGAAGGCGGTATACCCTTCCGGGGGATAGTGTGGCCTGTCTTTAGGTCCAGGGAGTAGCACGTCGTCAAGCGACAAACCGTGCCTTAAGCAGATCCGACCCAACATGTCTTCAGAAATACCCGACGACACTGAATCGGGTGAAGTACAAATAAACCGAGCCCCTTGACGCTCGTCCGGGGCTATCTTAATAACTTCAGCCTCTATAACCGGTATCTCAATAGTTGAAGGAGCAGAACTTGGAAATTCCAACTGTTGAGAACTTAAAGGATCCATAACCAGCTAGCTTATAAAAAATCATTGTTAAACTGACAAATAACGTTTGTGCATCCCCCAGTGTAAAGTGTGTGAGCGTGTTGTGCAGTGTGGTACTGTATATTATTTGGGAAGATCAACCGGATTAAGGAAAACATGTAACGAACGAGACTTCGGAATTCAGTCAGAAGGACCATCATCGCTGACCGTCACAACCGCGCCATTCAGTTATTAACTGTCACTCCAAGTCGAAGTATGATGTTATTTTTATAAGTTGCAGTTTCATCGACGAGCTTCTATAGGAAGTCAGATATGCAGTAAAACGATTAAGTCCAAGTATGCCAATTTGAAGCTCGTCGGAGGCAGTTGTTCGAGTATGTGAAAAGTTTAAAGTTTTTAATCAAGTTTGTATTGCTCACGAGAGCCAGGCTCGCATCGATGAATTATAAGCATATGCGTTTGAGTTATACACGATTATAAGGATGGAGTGCAAGTTCGACTCATTCCAAGAGCCATCTCCTTCGACTCCATCCAAAAGTCATGCATTTCGACTCGGTCCAGGGTAATCAATTCGACTCGCTCCGAAGTTATGCATTTCGACTCGGTTCAGAGCAACCAACTCGACTCGCTCCGAAGTCATGCATTTCGACTCGGTTCAGAGCAACCAATTCGACTTGCTCCGAAGTCATCCATTTCGACTCGGTCCAAAGCAGCTACTTCGACTCGATCGAAAGCCACCCTTTCGAGTCGATCAGGCACAGCTCCTTCGTACCAATCAACAGACTCGAAGCATTCAACTCGATGCAAAGCTCCACCATCGATCGAAACGAAGGCCTCTGCCTCATCCTCTCGAATCCACTACTCCAGATCGAAACGAAGCTAAGGCCAGGGACTCTTCGATCGATCACGAATCTGATCGATTTAATGTTAGAAACGGAATCTCCTCGTTTACGAGATGTTTTCACTCGATGGATTACCTCAAGTTGTTAGTTGATTCGAGTAGTTGAAGATGCAAATCGATTCGAAGGCAAGGGCGTTTGTTCTTTTTGCTCGAGTTTCTGAGCGTTACGAAGGCAGGTAGAGATGAAAGGTAAAAACCAAAAAAAGGCTAAGTATGGAGTATTTATATGGAGTCGAAAACAAGAGGAATAACCGATTCGAATTCCAGTAGGGTCGAGCATGTGCTTCGACTCCCTCTTCAGTGCACTGATGCAGAGCTCCTTTTCGTATCGCTCCTTCGACTCCATCCTCGTGACTAGTTCGACTCCCTCATACAGCCATAAAAGATGTCACTTCGACTCGCTCAATCTGTGAATGTCTCGACTCGTTCTACTGCCTCCTGTATGTTTCGACTCGCTTCCCTGTGATTCGAACTCAAGAACGAGTCGAACGACCAGTTCGACTCTATCAGGGAGTCTACTTTGACTCGCTCCACTTTGACTCGCTCAGTTCGAGTCCGTCATCAACTCGACATACTTACTTCGCATCCACAAGTCCAATGGAAACTATCTTCGATGTTTCAATCCTTCACAACGATTCAAGAGAGGATCGTTATGAAGGGACATTCAAAAACAACCAACAAGCATTGTTACAACAGATTTCACATCGGTTCAGGAGAGGATCGGTACGGAATTCGAAAACAATAAACTGACGACGACTCGAGAACGTACGAACGTCAACAGGAGTCAGAATAACATGTATGCATGAGTGACGGACTAATATTCAATATTCCAGATTTTTAGGAATCCGAAATTCATCCAGTAACGACTACAACAGCAAACGGGTAACCACTAGCATACAACAAATTGTTGCAACAATACAGGGCACAGCGATCGGCAGTCAACAGTTTACATTATCAAGAAGAACGGTCAAAGGTTGCAACTTTCATCGAAAGGACGATAACTATTCAGAGTAAAGACTGCAGCACTTCAAAGCACATCATGTTTTCACAAGACGTACTTTGGGGGGCAAATGTTATCCCGCCTTTTGGCAAGGCCGTAATACCAGGGAATTGACTAGTAACCAGTGAACGGTCCATCCCAGAGATCAGTTATACATGGGCTCACTACGGATATCGATGAATTTTGTCCGAGTCCAGATCGAGCCAAAATTAGTAGGACAGGGAAAGCTAAGCCAAGAGAGGCAACGTTTCAAATCTCAAGTCAATCCGAGTTCGTATGATCAAGTTATGAACGATGCAAGGTTGGATGGAGATCAACTACCAATCGACTCGCTCCTTCGACTCGCTCCTTCGACTCGCTTCCCAACGCTCAGTTTGAAGCCAACTTCGACTCACTTCGCAGCGCCCAGGAGTGACGTCTTCGACTCGCTTCGCTCAAAGGCCAATCTCGAGTCAATCAGGTTCGACTCACTCCACATCCCTCAGAGCTGCTCTCTTTGACTCGCTCTAGTTTAAAGCCATCAAGAGTGCACACTTCGACTCGCTCCGCTCAGACAACTGGTTCGACTCCATCAACTTCGACTCCACTGCTCAAACCTCGCAGAATGTCCCATTTCGACTCGCTCGACCAGTTCTAGCTCGACTCACTCGACCAAGTACTCACTTCGACTCGCTTGAAGCAACATCCAAGATAGAGTAAGAATCAAGTGCCACGTCATCGAGTCGAACGGAAGCGAGTCGAAATGGAAGCGAGTCGAAGGAAACAGCCCACCGAAAACTCCATTTCGTATCGATCATATCTCCCAATCTACAATTCCAAATGCTATGAAATTTTCACAGAAGACTACGTGCATGCTAGAGAATGTCCACGCCAAATTTCGACTCCATTGGATGAAATCTTGAGCGAGTCGAAATCAGCTCGTGTCGATCACAGATCGGACCGAAACTTCACGGGCTTGGGCGTACGGGCCTGGTCACGTGCCAGAGAGGGTCTCCCGAGATCTGAGCAAAATATCAGCCTCCTACACCTATAAATAGACCCCTAAAGCCAACAAAAAAGGGGTTCTTCTTCCTCTTTAATTTCTCCAATGCCCGGACTCCGCCAGATCCAGATCTGAACTCCATTCCTGCTGCTACCAACAAGATTCACTGCTACAAATCACAATTGACTGTTGTAAAACATTGAACTCACTTGTAAACACAAAAGAAAGATCAATAAAGCAAACTACTTCATAGTGGACGTAGGCTATACGCCGCACCACTCTAAATTCTTGTGTCTCCTTGCACTTTAATTATTCTCATTTCTGAAATTTGGAGTTTTTGTTAGATAATTCCTCTTTTTTCATTTAATTTCTTCACTTTATCTCTTCAAAGACTTCCGAAGAGTGTTGTGCCCAATTTTGGTACAAACAGTATCGATCACGGATCGAGTCAAAATCACATGGGATCGATCGCGTGGGCCCGTGCACGTGCCAGAAGAGGTCTCCCGAGATCTGAGCGAGATATTTGCAGCCTACGCCTATAAATAGCATCCCAAAGTCTACAGAAAAGGGACTTTTGATTCTTCTACGTCCAGACTCTACAGGAACCATCATTTTACTCGAAATTTGCTATTGTATTCAGTTGTAACTCGTTGTAGTCAGCAAGCAAACATCAATAAAATCATCAACTTCAAAGTGGATGTAAGCCGGATTGCCGAACCACTATAAACTCTGTGTTCTTTACTTCTTTCCTTTTAATTTTCTAAGTGTTCTTCATTTTTAATTCTCTACATACTTGTTATTTGTAATATGTGATTGTGAACAGGTTCTTTCATCAACAATCGGGTGTTTGTGACCAATTTTGGAGCAAACATTTTGGTGCTTTCACTGAGAGATTGAACTCAGGGATTCTAAAGCTTGGAGTTCGGATTTGGAAAGCTAGAAGATCAGATCTAGAAGCAATCATGGCCAAGCAATCAATAAGAAGACAAAGAACTAAAAGGAGTCAACATGAAGGGAGTCAGGAGGCTTCCTCAGGAGCGAATCAGGCTTCAGTCTTCATCACCCGAGACGAGATGGAGATGATGATGGAAGCCATGCAGGAGGGAATGCTGAAAAGGCAAGAAGAGATGATACATAATTTACTTCGACAAGTTGGTCAAGTTGGAGTGCAGAATCAAGGGAACACAACTGTAGGAAGAGCTAGAGATAAAGGTCAGGAGCATGGAGCAATCAGAACCCAGAATAGAGCGAAACCGTCGGGAGCAGCCCCAGAGCTAGAGGGCGCTCCTCAGGAGCATATTGATCCAACCCCAGGTAGTCTACCAGGTGAAGCTGTTCAACACGGCATTGATAGAGGAATGGACGCCCTTCCAGGAGAGCAGATTCCAAGATTTCCTCGCGAACTCGGGTGGCATATCAGAGGCAACGGACAAGGACCACAGCTTGGCAACAGTGACAGATTGGCAGAGATGGTCAGACGAGCCATGAAAGGCAGACTAGCGAATAGAAATCTGGAAGACGTGAACAGGAGCCCTTTCGCTCCCATAATTAGACAGGCTAGGAATCCACTAGAATTCAAGCTACCAACACTGGAGACGTATGATGGGAGGTCAGATCCTGAAGTTCTTTTGATATGGTTCATGAGGCATATGGAGGTACTGGGGGCATCAGAAGAGGTCATGGCCCGATGCTTCCCATTATATTTGACGGACATTGCAGCGCTATGGTTTAGACAACTGGAGAGCGGCTCCATTGGAACATGGACCGATTTGACTGAGAAGTTTATGAGGCAGTTCAGAGTTCACATTTCGAGACCCAAGAATGTGATGAGTTTGGCAACACTGAAGCAAAGAACCGGGGAATCTTTGAGGAGTTTTCTAACATGATTCAATGCAGCGGAAACATCGGTGGATCGACCAGATCCATCCATGGTTTTGATGGCAGCTGTATCTGGCATAGCTGATGGCATAAAATTTAAGAATTCACTGACGAAGGATCCACCTATGGATCTTGGAGAATTTTATCATGAGGCCGAAGGATTTCTGCGATTAGAGGATGCAAATGTTGAAAGAGAGGAAGGAGAGGGAGTTGAAGTTTATGCAGTCAAAGGTGGAGATCCTCTCGGAAAAGATTCAAGCAACGATAAAGAGAAACGGAAAGCCGAGGATAATGGTGATGGACCAAAGCGACCGCGAAAGGAACCGAGATTCACCTCTTATACGAAATTGAATGAAACTTTGGAGCGAATCTACCCGGACACCAGGGGCAGATTCCTTATCGAAAGCCAATGAGGAGGGATCCGACCAGCAATGAAAGGAGATCCGATAATTATTGCTTATTCCACGAACTGAATGGTCATAGCACGAATGATTGCAGGCACTTGAAGGATGAGGTTGAGGGACATATTCGGAATGGTCTGCTATCGCAATATGTGAGAAGGGGAGCAACTACGGTGGAACGAGAGTGACCACCGCCTGCGTCAAATGAAGGTGGCTCCGGATCGAGGCATTAGCTTGTCATCTACTGATTGGAATAACGACGAATAAGTGGAAAACTCCATACCAACACGATTAAGTCATTTACACATGTACAGGATTATGAGCGATCCTCGGGCATGCTCTGATACGACTGTCAATTGCGTCGATATAGGTGTTTGCACTTTGACGTCTCTGTTCCGCTTTTGCTTTTTATTTCACACATTTAAACTTGATTTTGTTGAACATTTCTATTGAAAGACTCATTTGAATGTAAATTTGGTTTCAATAATTCTATGACGGCTAAGTCACTTACACATGTACGGGATCGCGAATGGTCCTCAGACATGCTCTGAGATGGCGATAAACCACCGCCACAAACAATTTAGAAACTCACTCGAACGTGAAATCTGACGATAATGATACTAAGATCCCCTCCCGAGCACACACAATTAGCCTCGAACGGCATCCGACCTCGAACGGTCACGATTCGCCTCGAACGACATCCGACCTCGAACGGTCACAATTTGCCTCGAACGGCATCCGACCTTGAACGGTCACAATTCGCCTCAAACGGCATCCGACCTCGAACGGTCACAATTCGCTTCGAATGGCATCCGACCTCGAACGGTCACATACCGCCCCGAACGGCATACAATCGCGAATGATCACTATTCATTGTCCTGTAAGATTATCAATCTCTTTGCAGGTCATTAACAGGATGCGAACATCCAGCTTATCGAACTGCAAAACACACCTTCCTATTGCAAGGCATGTTTTGGGAGGCAAGTGTTATCTCGCCTTTTGGCAAGGCCGTGACACCAAGAAATTGACTGGAAATCAAAGACAATTCGTCCCGAAGATCAGTTATACGTAGGCTCACTATGGATATCGATGAATTTTGTCCGAGTCCGGATCGAGCTACAATTGACAAGACATGACAAGCAAAGCCGTGGAAGCCAATATTTCAAATTTCAAGTCAATCCGAGTTCGTATGCTCAAGATATGATCGATGAAAACTTAGAAATCAATTCGTTCGTATCCATCGTTTCACTCTCTTCGCATCGCTTCCGTTCGCATCCACCCAGAAATACACTATTCGTATCCATCAACTGAAAGGTCTCGTTTGTATCCATCAAGCCTCAACTGTTCGTATCCATCAAGCCTCAACTGTTCGTATTCATCAACTGAAAGGTCTTGTTCGTATCCATCAAGCCTCAACTTATCGTATGCATCAACTGAAAGGTCTTGTTCGTATCCATCAAGTGGTCGCCATTTCGTATCCATCACAATCGATACGAACAGTGCAATGGTGATCGATACGAACAAGGCAGAGGTGATCGATGCGAAGGAGACAGCCTTTGAAAATCACGAACTTACATCGATCATTTCTCATAATCTACAAGTCCAAATGCCACCAAATTTTCATAGGAGCTTGCGTACAACCTAAAGAATGTTCATGATCGATCTCGATTCAATCGGGCAAGATCTTGATCGATACGAAATTCATTCGTATCGATCACGGATCGAGTCAAAATCGCATGGGATCGATCGCGTGGGCCCGTGCACGTGCCAGAAGAGGTCTCTGGAGATCTGAGTGAGATATTTGCAGCCTACGCCTATAAATAGCATCCCAAAGTCTACAGAAAAGGGACTTTTGATTCTTCTACGTCCAGACTCTACAGGAACCATCATTGTACTCGAAATTTGCTGTTGTAATCAGTTGTAACTCTTTGTAGTCAGCAAGCAAACATCAATAAAATCATCAACTTCAAAGTGGATGTAGGCCGGATTGCTGAACCACTATAAACTCTGTGTTCTTTACTGCTTTCCTTTTAATTTTTTGAGTGTTCTTCATTTTTAATTCTCTACATACTTGTTATTTGTAATCTATGATTGTGAACTGGTGCTTTCATCAACAATCGGGTGTTTGTGACCAATTTTGGCGCAAACAGTATGCAAATACCCTAAGCGTGCATAAAACTTCTACTTGAGTGTAAAGTGATTGTGAAAAAGTGTAGCAACAATATCCTACCATCCAATCTAGCAAACACAATGCAACCAAAATCCTAATTTTGGAGAGAAAAGTTTACCAAAGAAAAGCTTAGGATGAGAAGTCCTCATGCCTTCCATCGTGTTTTCTTCCCATTATGCTCGAACCAATCTTATTTTTTTATTGCAGAGCTTCCTAATTTCGTGCTCTACAGTGCTTTCAATGGCACGGGACGTTATTAGCTCCATCTCAATATCCCCAATTTGATTAGGCTCTACCATAATGGCTATTCTATAAAGGTATTTTCTCAAATGCAAAACGTGAAAAATGTCATGGACATCAGCTAACTTACAGGTTTCTTATTTTTCCCAATATTGGGAAAGGCCCAATAGATCTTGGTGCCAACTTTTTCAACTTTCCAAACTTTATGACTTTCACACACCGCCTAACCAACTCTAACTTTTTGAAGTGTCTTAATTTAAATCTGGTAACAAGATCAAGAGTTACAAAAATAACTCTAGTAACAATAATAGCAATAAATCATCATCTTCTGTCATGGAATGTTATAAATGTCACAAGAAGGGTCATATGAAGAAAGATTGTCCAGATAAACAGAAAAATAAATTCAAGAAGAACAAATTCAAGAAGTAAGCATTTTCTATAACATTGGATGATTCAAATTCTTCATCATCTGAAAGCAGCAGTGACAGTGACACTGAGCAAGCAAATGTATGCTTCATGGCTACAAATGATGATGTAAGTGAACTAAGTTTTGATGATTTGGTTGAACTTAATTCAGAACTAGTGGACTTTGCAAAACAAACAAAAAGGCAAAATAAGGAGTTACAAGGAAAACTGAATAGATCTGAATTAGAAATTAGTATGCTAAGAGATGAAAAAAAAATTCTGGAAGAAGAACTTGAAAAATCTCAAGAATCTAATTTAATTTAGCTTCTCAACTTTCTATGATAACTCAGGAATTAGAATTTCAGAAAAATAAAAATGATGATTTATCAGTTGAAATTAATGATTTGAAATCTAACACTAAAGTATTAGAGTTAGAAAAATCTAGTCTCAAAACTAAGTTAGAAGATATAAATAAAAATATTTCTAACTTCAATAAAGGACGAGAGAATCTTTCTAAAATAATAGAAAATTCTCAAGCTACCTCAAATAAAATGGGATTAGGATATAAGAAAATTGAAAATCCAAAGAAATCTGGAAAGTTTAAAAATAAGTTTAAAAACAGTGATATTTCTTTTGAAAATAACAATTGTGACTTTAAAGCAAAATTTGATAAACTTTACACTAAAGTCACAAAATTTAATAAAGGTCAAAACAATTTAAACATGATTTTATGTAGTTCTAGACCTTTACATGATAAAAGTAGTTTAGGATATGATAAAACTAATCGTAGAAATAACACTAGATACGCTTTCATGTGTAGTAAAAATGTTAGTGCTAGTACTAAATTTCGAGTAAAGTCTAAATCCAATTTTAATAGAAATTCAAATACTGCTATGACCAATAATGTTTATAACTTCTCTAGAAGTACAAAATCATTGATGGGAAATATAAATAAAAATTATCTAAGTATTTGGGTTCCTGTTAGTTGGAAAAATAGAGAAAAATACATTGATGATTATTTTGATATGGTAGTGAATAATGAAAATTATATTTTCAATGGTTCAACCACACCCAAATGGGTATGGTTTCCTAAAAATTAGGAAATTATAAGAACCTTGGGTATCGCATGCTTTAAATGTTAAACTTTTTTTGATACCTTATATTATAAGTAGTAGTTATTTTGTTTTATATTGTTTTATGTTAACACTTATGTGGAATATAATTTATGTAATCATATAAACTCTCCTTTTTGTCGATGACAATAGGGGAGAAAGATATTGCTCTAACACTATTTGTAGGAATAAACGATGCAAGCATAGATTAAGGGGGAGAAAAGATTAATTATTTACAGGAATATATAGCATAGATTCAGGGGGAGAAATCTATAGCACAATTCCAGGAATATATTCAGGGAGAGAGATAAGTCAACAAAGCTTGTCGAAGATTCGTCCGTAGCAAATGGAGTTGTCATCATCAAAAAAGGGGAGAATGTTGGATCATAGGTTTTGATTGCTGATAAGACACAACAATTCACGAATCTATGACTAGGACAACATCCGGACTCAACGACTCAAAGTATGGTTCATATATGTATATAGAGTCTAGTTTAGTGCTTTGTTAAAATCTTTCATCGAGAAACATCATTCACATTCAAATAAACTTGCATGCATATTTTAATCAAAATCAAGTTTTCAAAAAATGCATGGAGCAGGGCTCGAACGCGGGTCACTAGTTTAGAAGGCAAGTGCTCTAACCAAATGAGCTATGGTGATTTTTGATTATCAATAGAATTCAATCGACTGACCAAGATCGACCAGTCGACTGAATATCTATAAACAACCTATTAAACTTGTGCATTGCTTTTATTTTTTGAATTTTTGAATAATCAGTCGACTGATCCAAATCGACCAGTCGACTGACCTGAACCCAACTGCCATATTTTGAAAAGACATTTCCATTCTGCGAAAGGTTGCGATACTTCTCTGAACGGGAATGGTTGCTTCTTTTGGTCAGAACTCTTCACCAATGGCAGAAACCCTCTGTTTACTATAAATAGATGTTTCCAAACACTTCATACACACCGAAATCTTTCTAACTATCTTGTATTCTTCTTGTGCTCTCATACTCGCATTCAAACAGCATACAAGCATTTTATTGCTTTGAATCTCCAAATTAACTTTCATAATCTTCGATTCTTAGCAACACCTTCTTTTCATATCTTCACATATACTTCATACACTTGAGGATTTGATTATAGGAAGTTTGTACTATCAGATACAAATTAGTGTTATCAAGAACGCAAAGTGTCCAAGCAATTTTATTGAAACTATTGAAGTCCTATTCGGTTGTTTAGGCGGGTAAAGTCCTCTTTCGGTTGTTAGAGGCGGAAAAATACTGATCGGTTGCTCATGTGTTGTATACCTATTCCTCCGGGTTAAGTGAGGGGTTATTGTGAGATTCCAAAGGGAAGTTTGGGACTAGACGTAGAATGGGATGTTCGAACCAGTATAAAAACTCCTGATGTGCTTATTCTTATTTACTTTACTATTATTATCTATTTCCGCATTTAGATTATAATACATTCCATATTACACGATCCTAAGTGATAACTAGCCACACAGCATTAGCTATACGGCATAGTAGTCACCTTCACGAAACCCCTGGATATAGCCTATCGACAGAGTCGAAAGCTCCTACAAAGCAACATATAGAAGAAAGGCGCAACTATCCCATTCGACGAAGGTAGAAGCATTCTAAAGACAATACGTCACCCATCTTTCGGTCAGGTTGAAAGCATTGGAGTCAAAAGTTGCTGACCCACACCTATAAATAAGACCCAACGGGCCTGCTTTGGGGGATCCAAACTCAATCATTCTACCCTTGTGTTTTCTTAATTCTAAAAGTTGTAAACCCTAATTTGTAAATTGAATTAGGGAAATTGAGCAATAAAGATTTCTTTGAGCTGAGAAAGAGGAGACCTTAGTATTCTTGATTACTTAGTTGTTTCAAAGCTTTATTATCAGAACTAATCATGTTTTTCCAAGTGTTGACTATGTCGAAAGGTCTCTTCCGACTCGATCGAAACCCCAGCATATTCAAGTAACTCCAGTTATAGACTCCAGGCGTCCTTCTACTGGACTTTTACTTTCGCTAGGTCGAAACCTCCAAATTTCCAGATAACCCAAGTCTTAACTCCCATTCATTGCATATCTCAAATCTAGCTTTCGACAAGGTCGAAACCTTAAACCCAGCTGAATTTATCTCAGATCCTTGACCCAAGCCTTATCTACTAAAAAACCTACCCTTCGACATGGTCAGAACCTACCAAATTAAACCTTAAGCAGAATGAGGATCCAATATTAGCCGAGAAGATGAGAAGGCTTGAGGTTGGAACCGAAGTCAATGATTTGAAAGATTTTAGTCTTGACCAGAGAGGATGATTGAGACAGAAAGGACGATTATGTGTTCCGAATGTTGAGGACTTGAGAAAAGAAGTTCTTGGAGAATGTTATTGATCCAAGTTTACGATTCATCTTGGAGGGACTAAGTTGTATCAGGACATGAAGAGGGGCTTCTATTAGGAAGGCATGAAGAGGGATGTTAGCTTGTGGGTTAGGCAGTGTGCAAACTGTGAACAAGTGAAAGCCGAACATCAGAAGCGGAGTTGATTGCTTCAACATTTGGAAATTCCAGTTTTGAAATGGGATTCGATATCCAAGGATTTTATAGACGGGTTGCCAAGGTCAAATAGAGGAAATGAAAGTATATTGGTCATAGTGGACAGGTTGATCAAGAGTGCCCATTTCATTTTAGTTAAGTCAACCAGGACGGCACCTGTTTTAGCTAAGTTGTTCATAAAGAACATAGTTAGACATCATGGAGTTCCTAGCAGCATAGTTAGTGACAGAGATGCTTTGTTTACTAGCGAATTTTGGAAGTGTCTACAGGATGTGTTAGGCACTAAGCTCAAGATGAATATAGCATATCACCCTCAGACGGATGGACAGACGGAGAGAGTTAATAAAATACTCGAGGATTTACTAAGAGCTTGTGTATTAGACTTTGGTGGATCTTGGAAAGATCACCTACATTTGGTTGAGTTTTCCTATAATAATAGTTATCAGACAAGTATAGGAATTGCGCCTTTTGAAGCTTTGTATGGAAGGCCATGCAAATCACCAGCATATTGGTTAGAGGCTGGAGACAGATTTGTCTTAGGTCCAGATTTGGTTAGAGAGACGTCAAAAAAGATTGAGTTAATCCAAGAAAGGATGAAGAAAGCTTAATCCAGACAGAAGATTTACGCAGATAAGAGGTGTAAAGACCTAGAGTTCTCAGTTGGAGATAAGGTTTTCATTAAAGTATCCCCAATGAAGGGTGTGGTACGATTTGGAAAGTCGGGGAAACTGGCACCGAGATATGTTTGTCCATTCTAGATTATAGAGAGGATTGGAAAGTTCGCATACAGGGTAGAGTTGCCCAGCCGTATGGTAGGTGTCTATAATGTATTCCATGTGTCTGATCTTCGCAAGTATGTGCATGATCCAAAGACTACTATTCCTCTAACAGGGTTGGAAGATTTGGTAGTAGAGCCTAATTTGACTTTTGTTAGACAACCAATTCGGGTTGTAGCGTGAGATGAGAAAAGGTTTAGGAACAAGACACCCAAGTTGGTGAAAGTTCAGTGGAGCGACAACGAGAGGGACTGTACTTGGAAGACAGAAGACAGGGTTAGAGGTACTTCCTGATCTGCTTTGAGGGTATGTTTATATTAGCTTTATATAGATACTTGCTAGTCAGGTAGACTAGTATGGTTGTTATAAGTCATTACAGATGATTGCTATGTTTAGTATTTAGTCCTTACTGAATTTCGAGGATGAAATTCTTTAAGGAGGGGAGCCTGTAACACCCCTAAATTTTGATAACATTATTCAGAAGATTTAATTAGAAAAATTAAATAGAATAATGTAAATAATTAGAGTAATAAGGGGATTGAGATTTGGAAATAAACTTAGAGGCCGAGCTTAATTAATTAAATGGGCTTAAGAATGGTTTGTAAGCTAATTAAATTACACAAGGGCATATTGGGAAATAGCCGCACCCTGTTACCATAACCCTTATATATCCTTGTTCCTTATACCATTCACGTTTATTTCTCATTTTCACAAAACATAAAATGCAAACATAAGAAGAGGAGCCGACCATTACTAAAAGAAGATAAATTCAAATCAAGCTAAAAAATTAAAGCAAAGGGAATAATATTTTTTAATCTTAGTCCAATCTCCTTATCCTAATCAAGGTGAATAATAATTTATACCATCTCTATTTTGTTTTATGATCATATGTTTTCGGATTTAAGATTAAATTCGATTTTATGATGATTTGGATGATAATATGCTTGAATTATAACTTGTTTGATTTAAACAAAATTGTTTAAATGGGGATTTATGCGGTTTTAGGGCAAAACCGATTGAAATTGAGTTTTGAAAGCCATGGAAAAATTCTATTTAATTGTTTTGCTTAATGGAAGGGCTTATTTGTTAAATTAATCTTGGTTTAGATCTGAAATTATGCGGTAGTTATTTTTGTAAAGAATTTGAAAAGTTAAGGTAGCCAATCACATGTTTACATGTGGGCAGGTTAGTTGGAAAGTATTTGCTTTAATTAGCATCAATTCAGTCTTACTCAGAAAAGTGGGTTCTGCCTCCTTTAGAAGTGCCTTTCGACTCCAATGCTTCCGCTTTGACTCAGTCAAAACCAACCTTGGCCGAAACCAATACACAAGGTATCACTTAGAGGTTACGTAGTGGATTGGAGGAAAAATAGAAGGCATTGTGTCGAAAACATTGGTTCCGATGGGTCGAAACCTTTGCTTTGTTTTCAAATGTTAAGCGCCTGCCTTATTTTCATAAAAGCTTTTGAAGGAGTCGAAACATATGATTTCTAAGGGGTTTTCCAAACAGCTTTCAGATAGGGTTGCCGCCTTATGTTTTTTTAAGTATAAGCTTTTGAACGAGTTCTTTGTTTATTAAACAATGCTTTCGAAAATGGTGGTTCCGACCTATTCAAAGCCCTACTGCTGTTCTTTTACCATCCAGTATATTGAAGTCATTAATGCTTTTGAAGTGTAGCTTTTTTTAATGATATAATAAGCCACTTCCTAAAGGCTTTCGAAAGGGTTCATTGGTTTCGAAGGCAATGGCTTCGAAAGGGGTTTCGAGGCTAAGCCTGAAATGTTTTACTTATATGGTTTAAGCTTTCAAAAGGATGGTTTCGACGCCATCAGGTTTTTCCCCAAACACTTTTATATGATAAAGAATGATTTTGAAAGCGGTACTTTCATTTATATTCAAAAGATGTTTTAAAGCAAAACCTAATGGTTTCGAAAGGGGTACTTTTATTGGTTTCAAAGCTATGTTTCTAAGGATTATTAAGTAATGTTTGATACTTTCGAAAGGTTATTTTGGTTTCGAAAGATATGATTTAAAGAGCTTCGAAAAGTTTATTTGTTATGTTTTGAAAAGAAGTTTTCTGTGCTTTCAAGGGAGGTTATCCAGGGGTTTCGAAAGTAATGTTATAAGGTTTCGAAAGCCTTAGTTTTCAAAACAAATAACCCAATCTCATTTTAAAAAGGAAAACATGGCATAAATAAAGTGTTTTGAAATGGAGTTTTGAAGAAGTTTTCCTTGACTAATAGGTTACATGGATTAACCATGTTTTCTATAAAATGATTTCAAGGATATTAAACCACATGGGTTGGTATTATCATGTTTTCTTCTTCATATATGTATTTGAATATATTCACATTATAATGAACCTATAGCGGTGCCTTGGGGAAGGGAAGAATAACCAGCTAGGTTGACCCAATAGCGAATATAAATATAATTAACTCCTGAATGAGTGAAATTGCATCTAGGAGGTCAGGAAGGCCAAAATATAGGATGCCAAAATATTAAAAGAAGATATTGACAGGGGCTAATAGGTTCATAGGAAGCCCATGAAAATTGTGTATAAGAAGAGATATTGGCAGAGGCCAATACGTTCATAGTAAGCGCATGAAAACTATGTATAAATGAAGATGTCAGGAAGACAGGTTCATAGTTACCCCGTGAAAACTATGATTTGATATTGGCAGGGCCAATAGGTTTGTAGTTATCCCATGAAAACTATATCCGGATTAAGATATTGACAGATGTCAATAGGTTCCTAGTCAACCCATGAAAATTAGGTTAAGAGAAAAGATATTGGAGTTACCAATAGGTTCAAGGAGAACCCATGAAGCAGTAAAGATATTGGCAGGAGCTAATAGTTTCTTAGTGATCCCATGAAAACTATGAAACTGGATAGGGAGTCCATAAACATTAAATAGACTATTAGTCAGCTAATGAAAACTAATAGGTTAATAGTAACCCTATAAACTATAACCGAGATAGTTAGTCAAAATGGATGGGGATGGGTAATCCAGATTGATTTACCTATTTGCATATCATATTATTTTGAGTTGTTTTAACCATTGTGGATGCAAGAGCACAGTATATGGTTTTATAAAGGTTTTAGGATACCAATGAGGGGAAAACCTGTTCCGCTAAGTAGCGTGGTCTCACTAGATATCTAAATGGTTTGAGATGGTAGATTATTATTCATACCAGGCTTTATGTCTGACTCAAAGTTTATGTTTTCCACTTAAGCTCTCGGGTACTCAATTGATTTTGAGTAGTTTGAGAGTTGAGTTTTTCAGGTACCTCTTTAGACGAATAAGCTTTCGGAGACGTGCAGGAGGCATGATAGCTACTTAGAGTCCTCTTTTATTTTGATTCCGCTGTGTTGTTATTGTAAAGGACAAGTTGTTAAATTTCCTATATACACTTCGATCATCCAAGAGGCATCTTTATATGTTGCTCTTGGCATATGTTGTAATAAATATATTTTCTCTGAACATGGTTAACGATTATGGGATTATGTAATGAATTTGAAATGTTTTGAAATGAAATGTAGAATTTGTTTGATGTTTTAAAATTTTCCCATATTCATGTGTTTCTATGTATCATTATATCAAACATTACAACATTTGGTCGTCGAAGATTAATAGTTATGGATGACTGCAGCATCCGTAGCTATTAGTTTTGGGCCTCCAACAAGGGGATGTTACAAATATCCTCGAAAATTCCCCATGCCGACCATGTCTTCGTACAATGAACGACTGAGCCTAAACATTACTTGTTTAAGTATGAATGACATATGGATGGAGCTAGAGCTATGGATGTTGTTCATTGCAGGTGTTTCCTTATATTCTTGGAAGGAGTCACTTCCATGTGGTTTACTAGACTTGTGCCGACCTCTATCTCTACTTTCGATGAGTTGGCTAAGAAGTTCTTGGAGCAGTTTTGGCTCCATACTGCACGATCGAAAGATGTTATATCATTATCTGGCTTGTCATAAGGACCTCAGGAGTCACTGAAAGCGTTCTTGAACTACTTTGACATTGTTGTTACTAAAGTAAACAATTTGATGGAAGCTATGATGTTTTCGGGTTATTCATCTGGATACAGATTTTGGTAGATGGATTAAGATGAAACAACCCACGACTATGGAGGAAGTCCACCGAAAAGCAAATCAGTTTCTATGGTTGAAGAAGATGGACCGGCTAAAGGAAAGGTTGGTGATGAATAAACAATGGAAAAAATCTAGAATAACACCGCAGTGAATGCTAGGGACTTTGATAATCAGAAGAAAAGAAGTCAAAACTAGGGTAACGGGCATGACACGAATGCGAAACTTTCAAAGAACTTCGGATTGGAGGATTACATGTCCTTGAATGACACATCGGAGAATATATATCTTGCCACTCAAGGAATCGAACAATTTAAGAAGCCGCATAGGAGGGAAACAACAAAGAAAGATAAACGTTCTGGGAAGTATCGTCGCTTCCATGAAACCATGGACACAAACCTAATTAGTGCCGATATCTAAAAAATTTGATCAAGGATCTGATAAGGGAAAACAAGATCCAGCAGTATGTTAGGAAACTACAGAATGGCAAAGAAACTATAAGACCCCTGGGTCTACCTGCTCAAGGAAAACTGCCTTGACCTAGCAGAGAGGGGCCTGGGTGAGCTAATGAAAGACTGATGGGAATTTAACATTCAAGCTAGCTGGTCACCCAAGAATGAAGCAGCAACCTAAGGCGATACTGTTTCCTTCATCCTTATCTAATTTCTTTTTGCAAATAAGTCTGCTAGGGACATTGGGTGCATTGTAAATTAGCAAGACTAGCCATTTCTTCAACTCATTAATAAAATCTGCTTCTTGAACCGTGGAACCATGTTCTTGCAAGCAAAACTTCTGTGCCGTGCAACCTACATCACAGCTGAGAAAACACTCCTTTGCTCTCGAATGACAGACTGGGAGTGTAGACTCATTACCTACTGGATCGATGGGTCATACCGATCCCCCACCTTCTAAGAACTCTCATTGCCTTAAGATTAGCAACGTCAAAAAGGTCCAAATCGCCGAATTAACTGGAAAAATCGACCCAAACCACTCGGTCGTTGGGTCATATCGACCCCCAACCTTTTGAGAACTAGCATTTCCCTAAGACTGGCAAAGTCAGGAAGATCCAAACTACCGAATTGACTGGGAAAATTGATTCCTGCCTTATGAGAACCAGCGTCGCTTCGACAACGTCGGGAAGCCCAAACCGTCGAGTCGACATGGAAAATCGACTACACCCGTTGGGTCATAACGGTCCCCAAACCTTCTGAGAATTGGCGTTGCCCTAAGACTGGCAACGTTGAGAAGGTCCAAACCACCGGGTCGATGGTCACTTTCAACCCTTACCTTCTGAGAACCGGCGTTGCTCTAGCAATGCTAGGAAGGTCCAAACCGCTGGGTCGACGGTTACTTTGACCACTCACCTTCTGAAAACCGGTGTTGCTCTGGCAATGTCGGGTTGGTTCCAACAACAGGGTCGAAGGTCAAATCAACCTCTTACATTTTGAGAACCGACGTTGCTCTGGCAACGTCGGGAAGGTTCCAACTGTCGGGTCGACGGTTACTTCGACCTCTTACCTTCTGAAAAACGGCATTGCTGCATCAATGTTGAGAAGGTCCAAACCGACGGATTGAAGGTCACATCGATCCCCTACTTTTTCGAAACCAACATTGCCCCGACAATGTCAGAAAGAGAAAAATAATTTCCAAGAAATCATTTGTTTGCACGAAAAATGGGCAAACACCTCTAAGACGTTGTAGTAGAGCTATGAATACTATTTGCAGTATACAACTACCGTTTGATGAATTTTAGTTGCGAGTGTATGTGGTAGAAAATCAATAGTTTGCAATAAAGAATAAATAAAGGATTGAAATGTAAAAAGACACATAATTTATAGTGGTTCGGCCTGAATATACCTACATCCACTATTCCTCTTTTATTATCTCTTTCATATTTGATTACAAGTACAAGCTTTGAATATGAATAAACTTGTTGTTAGGACTAAGGATTTTTTTTTCTCTTAGTTGTTTGCCATTATTGATGGAAGCTACACTATTTTTCATCCATCCTCTTTATGGTGCCATACGCCTAGTATATATAGAGTGAGGTTGTGCGGAGAGGAAGATGAGTACATGGCTTCTAGGCTTTGGTCCAACATCTCTTCCTATAGTCTTTGGTTCAACCTTTCTTCCTCTAGGCTTTGGTTCAACCTTTCAGTTGTTCCACTTCTCTTGGATGCCAGTTGAATACTATCCTGGTAGCTTCCTTCAGACGCCAATCTAGACCTTGAAGTTTTGAATGCCAAAATAGGTAGGTTCATCCTAAAAGTACAAAAAAGAGTGGATCCAGCCCTAGAAGGGCTGGACCAGATATGTCTGTTGGGTCCAGCCCTAGAAGGGCTGGACTAAGTCGGTCCGGTGAGTCCATCCCCAGAAGGGTTGGACCACGTGGTGCGGCCCCAGACCAGGTTGCTCCGGCCTGGGGCTGGACCAGGTAGGTCTGGACCCAGGGTGCCTGACCAAGCGGGTCCCCGGTCTGGCAGGGCTGGACTAGTAAGCTGGTCCGGTAGTGCCGAACTAGGTTGTCCCTAGTCCGGCCCTTCCGGACCAGAGAAGGCTGGTCCGGCAGTGCCGGACCAGGCGTGTCCGGCAATGTGCCCGACCAGGAATCTGGTCCGACATTTGCCGGACCTGGCGGGTCCGTCACTATACTGGACCAGATTCCTAGTCCGACACTATGTCGTACAAGAAATCTGGTCCGACATTTGCTGGACCAGGTGCGAGTCCCGGGGGGTCTGGCGTTGAACCGGACTAGGTGTCCGGTCCTATACGGCCGGATATGTGCGGGTCCGGCCCTCCTGGGCTGGACCAGAATGTCCGGCCCTATGGGGCTGGACCCGTGCGGGTCTGGCCCTATTGAGCTGGACTTTGCTGGGTCCGGCCATGCTGGGCCGGACCCGTGCAGGTCTGGCCTGGGCTGACAGGCCCTACGGGGCCGGGCATGTGCGGGTCCGGCTCTGCTGAGCTGGATTTGGCGAGTCCGTCTCTATTGGGTTGGGCTTTACTGGGCCTGTGCAGACCTGATTTTTTATAGCAGTTCCTTTGCTTGTGTAGACAGCGCCGGGCCCTGGCAGAAGGTGGTCTTCGAGGCTTTATCGTCGGATCGTGTTAGGCAAATCTTAGAATGACCATATCTTTCAAACCGTTATTCGGATTGAGACGCGGTTCAGATCGGTGCTCACATCTTGACCTTGCGAACATTTCTAAGCAGCTCTGAGTCTATTACAAAACTCTGACAATTTTTCCTTTGACTTTTCATATCCAATATGTGGTGGGCGAAAATGCCCATAACATTTGCCCCCTAAGTATACTTTCACAAATGCAAAGTACGCTTTGTTTGATCTAGGGTTGCCTCACCAACATTGTTGGTGTCATCCTGATGTTTGACTATCAATATCTCATCATTGTACCCATGATGAGTTTCCTTTCGTCAATTGTATGCGATGCTTCGTTTGTCTTGAGGAGGATTTGCTGGTCACTTGACGCCGTTTTTTAATTATCCTTCATTTGGCAGGGTGGTATTTCCCTTATCCTTCCTATTTCTGGCTTCAAGGTCTTGAGTATTACGTGGACCTAGTGATATTCCCTTCGTGGTGTTTGACTTGGGACCTATGATGTGGAAGCTTCCGACCATCATATGGCCAGGTTGAGTGAGCACGGTCTTACCATCTGATTATTGAGTTTGTATAATTCCTCATTAATTTTTTCATGCTTGGTCAAGGTCAATTATTGATGGAGTAATGATTTTCCATTAAAGGGTATTTATACGTAAAATATTATGCATAGCATCATTGAGTGGACGTTGGCTACGTCTGACCAAGCTAGACTAATAGGCTTATGTTCCATCTAGTTTGGTGAAGGGATGACATCTGGAGTAATTCTGCGCTCCTCTGTTAGCTCTTCCAAAACTTGCCCCTAGGCACATTTGAATAAGATTATCTTAGCCAATTTCCTTGGTAATTTGCCTGCTAATGTCTCATGTATCTGTTTGGAGTCGACTACTGGCAAGCGTTAATATGATAGGTGCTGGGTCTGAGCGAGTGGTCTTGGCTCTTTTGAGCGGAGCTCAAAGAAATTTGTCGACATTGTGAATTAGGGGTCCTATTGTCGGTCCGGTTTATGCTGATTATCGTAGTCAGATGTCTTCGATGTGGGGTGTCTATTGGTGACATCGGCTTGCTTTCTCTACATTGATCAGGTGGAATCAACCTTTCAACTCAAATGTCCCATCGGCTTTGGCGGTAGAGAATCGTCCTATTCTGTTGACTTTACCTATAAGTTTAGGGTCCTTTTGGGCCTAGTGAGGTCAAGGACTTTCATCTTTGCCTTAGAATTAGTTACAAAATATTAATACATTTTTATTTAGAATTTTACCACAGATATGTGTTAGAGTCATTCCACGTGTCCTCGGGATTGATTCATTAGGTAAAGGTATCAAACTATTTGTGTTAAAATTAACTTTGATATGAATTAATTACATTCGGAAGGTTAGAGGTCGAATCACTTATGTTTAGAGAGGTCCTTATCATTCGAAGTGATTCCCTATTAATTAGGTTTAGAGAGTAATTTGGGGGATGTGGCAGTCCACAAATACTCATCACATCCTTCATAGCATCCTCTAGCGACGTTGTCAAAACTTGGCCGGGAGCTCTCATTATTTGTCCGGGTTTGCCCCCAGCATAGTGTACTTGGTTGCTTCTCACAACATGCTGCCTTGTATCGTGAATAGGTTTTAAACTTGCAAACTTAACGTCATGATTCCAATGTGCTATTACCAAGCTGAGTGGTAGTGTATGTGTATAATCAAGGGGTGAGGCGGTGCTATGACCCCAGGTATTTTTTATCGAATTTAGCTTATCTTACAAAAGTCAGTCATACCTTTGCACTGAGTATTTCTCAGGTTCCATAAGTGTGCTCAGCTTTGGGAGAATCCTTACAGTTTCTTGAGAGAAGTTGGCTGGAAGGATATTCAAATTCTTGTGGCAATGTTGGATTGATGTTCCGCTATCTCTGATGGAGTTGAGTCGGTGCTCCGTTTCTTCTGGTGGAGTGGAAGCGAATGAATATCCTGCTATGGTTAGCAGAGTGGAATTCATATTTCTACTATTTGTATGTAATGCCATAAGAGTAAAAGAAATTTTTAGAAGCTTCTAGTTTAAGTACTACGAACTATATTCTCTATCAAAAGAGTCCTTCTAAACTTAAGATTCATGACACGTAAGTTACGTGCCTTGATTGTGGATTTTGGTGACATATGGTTCGTCAGCCAAACCTATGTTCCAAGGGAGTGTAACTTTTGCGACTGCCGTACTTAAGATTTAGAGCCGAGATTCGCACACAGTAACTACTCAGTCCATTATGGCATGTATCGTGAGTATTATTCGATTTACTATGGCCCGGCTAGCGTAGGTGCCGATCGTCAACTACGAACTATCCCTGGCTGCAACCATGCCTTAATCATGGGATTTATTATCGGTTCGCAATTGCCGACGAGCCAAATGCCAATGATAAACTGCCTAGGCTATAATCATGCCTAATCCGTGGCTTATAATCGGTTTATTATTGCTGGCTAGGGGGCCAATAGTTAGTAGTGAACTACCTAGGCTATTTTCGTGCCCTTAGTCATGGTTATTTTGCTTTTACTGCTGCCGGCGAGAGCTTGCGATTAATCGCAATAGGAAAAATATTAGACAAACAATCGAGCAAAACAACAATTTTTACGTTGGTTTGGCCAGAATATGCCTATGTCCACTGTCTTTCTTTTATTGCTTCAAGTGATACATGCTTTTTACAAGCTGAGAGAAGTAAGGGCGGAGATGCTGGAGATTCCTTCCTTTCCCAAACACCTTTTCTGTCAACTGTTGATGGAATGTAAGCTCCGTTATGGAGATCCTTATTGACGCAGCGGAAATAACGGATGACAACGAAATGAAGATTTCGTGTCAAACTAATCGATGAAACGATTAGATGAAGCAATATGAATCGATGAATTAATGATACCAAACGCCCAAATCCGTTGATCACGAAGATACCGAACTTTAGCTATCTTCGACACGTTGATCGCGCATGATGCCGTGAGAGAAGATCTACAATTCTTCGACGTTGATCAAGCGCACTTGATTCCGTGAATTGGCTTCAATAATCGTTGATTCGAGCGCACTCGAATGCCGAAGGTGGAGATAGGAGATAACACTCAACTACCAATTTTAATGGTGGCACAAAAGCACACAAAAGAAATTTTATTCAAATTCAACAACTATTACAAGTGACACAAACCCGGTATTTATAGATGTTTACAACCACACACGCTACAACATAGCATAGGTCGTACGCGACCTAAAAATATCATGACCTAACATACACAGTACGACCTAAGAATACTAAATACAAACGACTTAAAGAAAGTTACAACACATCAGTACACGACTTAACAAAGTAGCGACCTAAACTTCAGCGACTTAAGCCTCTTCGCGATCTACTGGACTTCGACATAAGGAAGATGCATAGCAGCGACCTACCGGAAGAATTCACGACCCAGCGAAATTCGCGACCTAACTTCGTGGCTCGCTGGAGCATCTCGCGACTTAGGATGGACATTCGCGACCTAACTTCGTAGCTCGCTGGAGCATCTCGCGACCTAGGATAGGTCGTCCATGACCTAAAATAGAGGGATGATTGACTGGAGCTTCGCGATCTAGGGTTGGAGCTGGCATAGGTCGTTTGCGACCTAAGGAGGAAGACGACTCGCGACCTAGCTGGGCTTCGCGATTTAGAGACGATGGAAGCTCATGTTCGCGACCTAGGGGATCGGGCATATATTCTTCTTCGCGACATAAGGTAATTTGCTCATTTTGATTTCACGCTGCATCATCCTCCCCTGGTTGGGAAAAATTCGTCCTCGAATTTAAAAGTTCTTCTTCTTTGACACTCTTATCCTCGTGAAATGGAACCAAGTATTTGATATTGTCAACGTTGGCAATAGGAAGATGATCCGGCAAACTCAACTTACAAACATTCTCATTAATTCCCTTCACAACTTCCAAACGACCCATCCCTCCAGCATCTAGCTTGTTGTAAGTACCAACAAGAAATCGTTCAACCATCAAGTAGATAGATTCGTTGCCACTTTGTGTCTTCATCAAACTCCATACAAAGTCCACACTTACCTCCACCCATATTCTAGTATGTATAGGTAATGACATACATAAACCTGTCTTTGTCGTAGTCTCTTTCGAAATTTGATAATTATGGTTCTTCTGAGCAAACCTTTCAACCTCCTTTCTTATTGACGGCCCAAAACAAGACGTTGCAATCAACTGCATGGTACGATCACAGTCCTCGTGTCTTTCTACATGTAAGTCTTTGATGACTCTTATTCGCCAACTACAATCAAAAGTATACAATTGCCTTCCTTCGAACAGAAACCCATCAACCAGTCTTTTTAACTCTGCCTGCTCTGTCGGACACATATGATTACGTGGCATATGCAGTACAATAGCACCTGGCACTTGATCAACATGATGTTGTACGTCCCTTAGTGGCAGTAATTCCTTGGGCAACTCTGCAGAAACTACATCTTACTTTCTTCATCTTCATCCGACTTTGCTGATTGTGAATTTTCAACCTCATGTTCATCAGATTTCGTTGGTTGAAAATCATCAACTTCATCTTTATCAAACTTTGGTGGTTGAAAACAATCGACTTCATATTCCACATTAACAAATTCCTTTAAAGACAACAAAGTCTTTAGTTCCTCGATTTCCTCCAATTTGTTTTCACTCTGTTGACGCCTTTTAGGAACCAAAGTGATTCGTGTACCCTCGAACAAAAAACTATAGTTGTTGGTTCGACCATCATGTTGCACAGCTCTATCATATTGCCATGGTCTTCCCAACAACAGATGGCATACATCCATATCAACCACATCACACCAAATTTCGTCTTTGTATTTCTTCCCAATGGAAAAATTAACACAAGCTCTTCGATTAACCTTCACTTCCCCTCCTTTCCTCAACCATGCTAATTTGTAGGGGTTTGGATGCTTCTCTGTCTTCAATGCCAACTTCTTCACAGCTTCTGTTGAGATAATATTGTCACAACTTCCTGCATCAATGACAAATTTACAAACCTTCCCCGGAATAGTGCATGTCGACTGGAAAATATTGCTCCTCAACCAACTAGAATCATCTTCTTGCTTTGGCGTTAAACAAGATCTCCTCAACAACAAACTACAACCCTCATCTCCTGTCAATAATTCTTCCTCTTCAACTGGTAGTGAATTGACACACTCTACCTCTACATCTTCATTCTCAATCTTCGCAATCATTGCTCGCTTCTTTGGTTTTGTACATTCATTGCTTTTATGGCCCAACTCTTGACAATTAAAGCATTTGAGACTACTATTGACCTTTGCTTTGTTGGCTTCATTCACAATCGGCTTACTGATGACTTTGGAAACATCCGCACTATTACTAGCATCCTTGTTCTGGTTGTTGGAATTTGTAAATACACCTCCACCTCTCCTACCTTGCTTCTCCCAAGCTAGAGCTTTTTGATGTGCTTCAGCAACAGTTCTGGGATCAAACATATTCACCATATCTTGAATCTGCATTCTTAACCCTCCAACAAATCTAGCGGTCAACTGTTCCTCCGTCTCCATGATGTAATTCCTCGCAATCAATTGATAAAATTCATCTGCATAATCATTCACTGACTTTGTTCCCTGTCTCAGATTCTGCAATCGTTGATACATAAGAGACTGATAATTATATGGCAAAAATGTAGCTTTCATTAACTTCTTCATCTTCTCCCATGTAGCAATCTTTGACTTCCCCATTCTCTCCCGTGTAAGTTTAGTTTGTTGCCACCATGCCATAGCTCTTCCTCTCGAACGAGTAGCAACCAACTTAACTCTTCGATGCTCGGGAACTTCCTTAAAGTCAAAAATCTCTTCAACATTAGACAACCAATCCAAAAATTCCTCAGCTTGCATACCACCCTTGAATTCTGGAATTTCAGTTTTCATCCCCGACTCCCATCTACGATCATCTTCAACATCCCGATATTGATTTCGTACTTGGTCTCGATCTCGATAATGAATATTACTTCTATCACCATCTTCATCAAAAATAGATGTACTTCGATAACGATCTCGACCATTCACATCTCTATGATCACGCATAACCCTTCTACTTTGTCTTTCAACATCACGATATGGCTCATGTTCAAACTCACGTGGAGTTCTTCTCTCTTCATTTCTATACTCATGATGTTCTCCTCTCAATGAAACTGAAGATTCTCTTCTTTCTCGGTAAGATTGCGGCGACACCCTCCTCGCTTCCGTAACCGATGGCGAAACTCTGTTTCCTCCATGGTTCGAGACTGGCGACCTTCTCCTTTGACCTTGATTCATGTCAATCATCAGTTTCTCTAACTTCCCAATGCCTTCATCAAATTTTTCATTGATGCGTTGTTCCATTTGCTCAGCTTCTTCTCTTCTATACACATCGGCAATATTCTGATGACGATTAACTCTTCTCGGAGGCATGATTGAATCTTCAACAAACTTCAACTCTCGGCTTGAACAAATCTGAACTTGAACACTTCAACTTTGCTCCAACAGGCTCGGCTTAGCTATGATTGGCTAAGTCTAGCTCTGATACCAAATGACGCAGCGGAAATAATGGATGACAACGAAATGAAGATTTCGTGTCAAACTAATCGATGAAATGATTAGATGAAGCAATATGAATCGATGAATTAATGATACCAAACGCCCAAATCCGTTGATCACGAAGATACCGGACTTTAGCTATCTTCGACACGTTGATCGCGCACGATGCCGTGAGAGAAGATCTACAATTCTTCGACGTTGATCAAGCGCACTTGATTCCGTGAATTGGCTTCAACAATCGTTGATTCGAGCGCACTCGAATGCCGAAGGTGGAGATAGGAGATAACACTCAACTACTAATTTTAATGGTGGCACAAAAGCACACAAAAGAAATTTTATTCAAATTCAACAACTATTACAAGTGACACAAACCCGGTATTTATAGATGTTTACAACAACACACGCTACAACATAGCATAGGTCATACGCGACCTAAAAATATCACGACCTAACATACAGAGTATGACCTAAGAATACAAAATACAAACGACTTAAAGAAAGTTACAACACATCAGTACACGACTTAACAAAGCAGCGACCTAAACTTCAGCGACTTAAGCCTCTTCGCGATCTACTGGACTTCGACATAAGGAAGATGCATAGCAGCGACCTACCGGAAGAATTCACGACCCAGTGAAATTCGCGACCTAACTTCGTAGTTCGCTGGAGCATCTCGCGACTTAGGATGGACATTCGCGACCTAACTTCGTAGCTTGTTGGAGCATCTCGCGACCTAGGATAAGTCGTCCACGACCTAAAATAGAGGGATGATTGACTGGAGCTTCGCGATCTAGGATAGATCTGGGTCGTTTGCGACCTAAGGAGGAAGACGACTCGCGACCTAGCTGGGCTTCGCGATTTAGAGATGTTGGAAGCTCGCATTCGCGACCTAGGGGATCGGGCACATATTCTTCTTTGCGACATAAGGTAATTTTCTCATTTTGATTTCGCGCTGCATCACTTATGAACAACAAATGGTCCTTCCCAAACTAGATCTAGTGCGCCTAGACGGGGAAAGACTTGCTTGAGAACAATATCTCCCTCTTATAACTCTTGGGGCTTCACCTCAGATTTGTATTGTTTTACCACTTTCTGTCTGTGTGCGGCGGTCTTAAGAGCGGTGTTATTCCTTCTTTCTTCAATCATGTCTAAGGACATGTTGAGAAGCTCCTCGTTTTCTTTGGGATTATAATACGTCCTACGATATGAAGGGACAACTATTTCGACCAAAAGCATGGCCTAGCCCCACATGCTTAGGGCAAATAGAATATGTCTTGTTGCTGTTTTGTAGGAGGCTTGGTTGGCCCCCAATGCCGCGGGTAGTTCGTCAATCCACGTTCCTTGGGATTTAGTTAGTTTTTCCTTAATTAGTGTTTTTAATATTTTATTGACAGCTTCAACCCGCCCATTGGCCTGGGGTAACTCCTGTTATGAGCCAATCCATGCTAGGCTTTGAATGCATCTATTCTTTGAGTTACTCAAGCTAGGTTTATGTTTGGATGCCCGACTGGTACGTTATTGCCAGGGAAAGGCACGATCATCGACAGTGAACTTCCCAGGTTAACAGCCTTAGTCATGGCTATCTTATTTTCACTGCTGCCAACATATGCTTGTGATCTGGGTTGTTTATCACAAAAGAAGTAGTGGTTATAACAACATGAGTGTTAAGTGAATATAACTACATACATGTTAAGTGAATGCATTAGTCTCTTGTCTTGATCAAAGGGAAATAGTAGTTTAGACAAAACCTGCAGCTTTGAAAGAAGCGCAAAGTACCGGGTTGTGAAGTATGCCTGGTTTAAGATGTTCTCTTGGATAGGAAGTCTAGCTTTCCTATTGCTGGCCAAATATGTTGGAATTGCTAGAGCTCGATCTTTCAGAGCCTTTCTGTATAAACTATTATGTTATCTTAGTTCTCGGCAAATGTCATTTCCATCGCATCCTCTTCCTTACCCTTTGAGGTAACACCATACTCAAATGGATGGCTTCTCTCTGATCATTGATCATTCAAGCTTCGGAGGTAGAGAGTTGTATCTCTTCCATTTTTCCATAGCATTTGTACTACAAGCTGTGCAAGCTTCCTTGGGTGACCTTCTATCTGAACTCCTAACAGTGATGTTTTCCCATCTTTATGTGCCTTGCTAACCCAATGGACAGATCATGCATAGTTGTAGGGGTTAGTTGGATTTTTTGCCTTTACTTAGTGTAGCGTGTAAGCACCCTCAGGCCGATCGGCACATGCAACGGATTTACGAATCCTTCCTTCACCTTTTTCCAAGGATGGAGATCCAAGAGTAGATGGTAGAGCCCTGCAATAGATTTAGATTAATTAGAATGAAAGAAAAGTAATTATATAGTACCTCCTTTGTGCCCCACGATTATCAGCAAGTGTGGAGATCGTGGCAAGTGTCTAGGGGGCTGGGTTAGCCCCTTATAAAGGTTTGTAGTGGGCACTCAAAAGTTTTTGTTTTCCTCGAAGGTGGACTAGTAACTCTTGGTCTTATCTCCTTCTCTTTTCATATTTATTTAACATATCCCTAGGAAAGGAGAGCTATTAACATTATTTGAATCATGTCCAATACATGTTGGATTGGTGATGCCTTCGTGCATGATAGGAGTGACGAAGTGTTGTGCTTGTCATATCTAGACTTTGATCATTCAATCATTATGAATTCATCTTCAAGTTTTGATATTTCGATCCATCAGTGGGATCTCAATTGTAGTACTTTGATTTAATGCTGGATGGAAAAAAGGCTGTGCTTGGGGTTCATTTGTTTATGTGGAATGTCCCATGTGTTCTCTAGACTGGGACTTTCCTTGTATTATGACGTTGAGGTCGAATACTTCTGTCTGTCCAAAGCATGCCAAGAGTTTATCCACCAAAGCTTTATGTTTAACAGTGAAGTGTTTACTAATTTCAAGCACAACCATGTCGAATTTACGTCTGATAACTTTTAGCACCGGGAGGTTATTAGACTAGTCTTCTAGCTTTTTCACATCTGGATAGTTGTTGCATTCTTTGCAGCGGAGTTCTCTTAATTTAAGCGGCACATTGGGAAGTTGTTTTCCTTCCCTTCCTAGTGAGTTTGTACCTTTCAAGAGATATAATTCAATTTTTGGAAAGGATTGGGGGGTTTTGTATCTTCGAAGGGTTGATGGTCCAACTCTTAAAATAAAGAGAGAATCTTGAGATAGGAGGTATAGCTACTCAATCCGAGAAAATGGTGATTAGAAACTTGAAAAAAGAAGAGAAAGAGAAAGCTCTAATTTCGAAGAGACAATGACTTTAGATCAGGAGTAGGGATTTTGAGTTTGGAAGGAAAAAAGGATTTTCTTAGAACCGTAATTTACATTTTACTTGGGGAATAGATTCCTCTTATACAAAAGAGGAAAATAGTTTTCTTATGTTAAAGAAGCAATGCTTCAGGATGGAAAGAGAATAAGATTTAATTTTAGATCTGAAAAATGACTAAGTGTTTCTTTTGGTCAAAACAGTTTTTTTATCTAGAATGAGAAAATTAATATAGAACCGATTTCAGATCTAAGAAATAAATACATGTTTCTTTTTGGCTGAGAAACAGTGTTTGCAAATCTGAAAGAAGACATATGATTTTAGATCTAAGAAGTGAATACATGTTTCTTGTTGGTTAAGGAGCAGCGTTTGTAGATCTGAAATAAGAGGAAAGAAAGATAGAATTTTTTTGATCTTTAAGGAATAGTGATTGCAAATATGAAAAGAGAAATAGATTTTGCTAAACGGTTTTAGATCTGGGAGATATAGAGTATTTTAATCCAAGAAACAATGATCTCAAACTGGGAAAGTAAGAAAAAGAGAATCTCCCATGCAAGGAGACAATGACTTTAGATCTGAAAAGAAAAATGTATAAATTTTACTAAAAAATGCAATTTCAGATCTCAAGACTAGAAACAGGTTTTCTTTTGTGAAAGAAGATAATGATCCAGGTCTAAACAGAGGGAGAAAAGGGGTTTCTTGTGCCAAGAAACCATGTTTTTGGATTCCAAATGAGAAAAGAGAGGTCGCTTGATTTTAGATCCAAAGAATGGGTACATGTGTTTGTGGATCCGGAATAGTAAAAGTAATATCTAAAATGTGGACAAGAAAATTTCTCTATGTAGTGAAATGGATGTTCAGATCTGAAGAGAAAAGGAGGATTTTTTGTTTTATGTAAAACAGTCAGGGTAGATTTGAAAAGAAACATAAATTTCAAATCTTAAAAATGGGGAGAGAGTTTCTTAAAAACAGAAACGATAATCTCTAGTTAGAAGACTAGAAATAGTAGGTTTCAAAATAAAAAGAAAAGTAAGAAAGAGAGAATTTCCTTTGAAAAAAGTAAAGTTCAGTCTCTCAGTGAAAGCACCAAAAATGTTTGCATGGAAAATGGGCAAACACCTCTAAGATGTTGTAGTAGAGCTATGAATACTGTTTGCAGTATACAGCTACCATTTGATGAATTTTAGTTGCGAGTGTATGTGGTAGAAAATCAATAGTTTGTAATAAAGAATAAATAAAGGATCGAAATGTAAAAAGACACATAATTTATAATGGTTCGGCCTGAATGTGCCTACATCCACTGTTCCTCTTTTATTATCTCTTTCATATCTGATTACAAGTACATGCTTTGAATATTAATAAACTTGTTGTTATGACTAAGGATTTTCTTTCTCTTAGTTGTCTGCCATTGTTGATGGAAGCTTCACTATTTTCATCCATCCTCTTTATGATGCCATATGCCTAGTATTTATAGAGTGAGGTTGTAGGGAGAGGCATATGAGTGCATGGCTTCTAGGCTTTGGTTCAACACCCTTCCTCTAGATTTTTGTTCAACCTTTCTTCCTCTAGGCTTTGGTTCAACCTTTCTTCCTCTAGGCTTTGGTTCAACCTTTCTGTTGTTCCAGTTCTCTTGGACGCCAGTTGAATACTATCCAGGTAGCTTCCTTATGTTGCCCATCCAGACCTTGAAGTTTTAAATGCCGGAACAGGTAGGTTCATCCTAAAAGTACAAAAAAGAGTGGATCCAGCACCGAAAGGGCTGGACCGGCTATGTCTGGTGGGTCCAACCCCAGAAGGGACGGACCAAGTGGGTCCGGTGGGTCCAGCCCTAGAAGGGCTGGACCACATGGGTGCGGCCCCGGACAAGGTCGGTCCGGGCCAGGTTGGTCCGGCCTAGGGCTGGACCAGGTAGGTCCGGCCCTAGGGTGCCGGACCAGGCGGGTCCCTGGTCCGGCAAGGCCGGACCAATAAGCTGGTTCGGTAGTGCCGGACCAGACCGGGCTGGTCCTACAGTGCCGGACCAGAAGGCCGGTCCGGCAGTGCCGGACCACGTGGGTCCGGCACTATGCCGGACCAGGTACAGGTCCCAGGGGGGTCCGGCCTTAGACCAGACCAGGTGTCCGGTCCTAGAGGGTCGGACCTGTGCAGCTCCGGCCCTCTTGGGCCGGACCAGGATGTCCGTCCATGTAGGGCCGGACCTGTGTGGGTCCGGCCCTCATAGGCCGGACCAGGCTGTCCGGCCCTCTTGAGCCGGACCCATGCGGGTCCAGCCTGGGCTGTCAGGCCCTACGGGGCTGGGCATGTGCGGGTCCGGCTCTGCTGGGTTGGATTTGGCGAGTCCATTCCCGTTGGGCCGGGCTTTGCCGGGCCTGTGCGGACCTGATTTTGTACGGTGGTTCCTTTGCTGGTGTAGGCAGCACCGAGCCTTGGCAAAAGACGGTCTTCGAGGTTTTATCGTAGGACCATGTTAGACAAATCTTAGAATGACCATATCTTTCAAACCGTTATTCGGATTGAGACGTGTTTTGGATCGGTGCTCACATCTTGACCCCGCGAACATTTCTAAGCAGCTCTGAGTCTATTCCAAAACTCTGATATCTTTTCCTCCAACCTTTCATATCCAATATGCGGTGGGAGAAAATGCCCAAAACATTATTGGTACCCAAACACTGGCAGAACCATAAACCGCCCACAGATATGAGACGATGGAAGGAATTTTTAGAATCAAATCTTCAATGCATTAGTTTTTGAAGATAGAAGTAGGTGGTCGACTGTGTTCTCAAAGTCCAACTTGTAAGAATCTAGCATTGCCCGAAACCGACAACTTTTAGAGAAAATAACTTGTCTTTCAGGAATCTGATGCAACTCGAAGACTAGCGATGTCAGGAAGCATAACCCCCGACTGTCATAGATTCACCGTGGTCTGGACTTTAGCCACGCTTGGAATATTCAGCTATGCTAAGATTCATCAGGTGCTTCAACTCTCGTTTGTGGAAAATCAGCCATTGTCCGTAGGCGGACAACGGGAGGGAGATAATGGTTAATATCGAGCAAGTAAACCATTGATTCCCGAGGATTGGAACCAATGTATAAGGCGCATATCCACAATAACACAAACAGCCCAACAGAATACGTATGGCCCGAAACAAGCAAGGTTAATTGTCATAGATTCAAGACTAGCACTACCGAACTCTATCGGTCCATGATTAGAATGGGAAGAGTGTGGTCATACTGTGGGAAATTTAACGACTCGCCCTATAGTTTCTATAAGTTCCCAAAGTTTGTCACATGGGAATAATGGGTTCCACAAATGGAAGTTAGACTGCGACAAAAATTAGTCGGTGGAAAGTCGACCCTACACCAATAAGAATAACCATGGAATTGGTTAAGCAGCGGCCCTGCATCGCCAAAGGGAGTACTTAATGGTTATAAAAAAGCCGAGTAATGGAAGTGCCCGAGACTCTCATCCTTATGGAATGTGGCCTAGCCCGACATTAGGCAACGTCAAGAAAGCAGCCACATTGGCTCCAAAGGAATCCACCCAACTCTACAGGATCAAACGAATGATTTGATCCTAACTTATTAGACTTTAATGCTTCTCGGAGAATGGCGGAACTAAGAAAGACTCTTACAATCCAACCATCAAAGTGCTAGTTTTGGAAGATTGAAATTAGTACTGAACTGAACACCACCTAGCTAACGGGGAAAATTGAATCAAACCACCAGATCGATGGGAAAATCGATCCCTGCCTTCTAAGAACCGGCATTGCTCCGACAACATCGAGAAGCCCAACACCGCTAGATCGATGGGGAAAATCAATCCTAACCTCCTAAGTATCGTGTTGCCCCAGCAACATCGAGAAACTCTCCCATTCCCTTAGTATCGGTGTTGCCCCAACAACACCAGGAAACTTTCTATTTCTTGAGTGCCGGTGTTGCTTCGGCAACGTCTATAAACTTTCTATTTTCTATATACCGGTGTTGGCAACATCGGGAAACTATCCCACTTTCTAAGTACCAGTGTTGCCCTGACAACACCAAGAAAACTTCAAACTACAGGGTCAATGAGAAACACTCACGGCAGTAAACCTTTGTTGCACTAGCTTCTAGATATAGAAGTTGGTGCTCAACTGAGTTTCTACCCTTATCTTCAGAAAACCACTGTTGCCCGAAGATAGGCGATAATGGGAAGTTATAACCTTTCACTGGTCAATCGAATGGTTTGACCCTCCATTGAAGGAATCGGTCGCTGCCCGGAGATAATGCAGCACTGAAGGGAATCCCCAGGATTGGATTGCTCGTGTGTTATTTTCCAGAAATTGAAGCTGGTGCATAATCGAGTTTCCAGTATTCAATTTAGATAGAATTTTGATGTAGCCCAGAGATAGGCAGTCTTGAGAAAATGTTACTTGGAACCAAACAGTTTAGTTACCAATTCTCGGAGATAGGAACTGACATATGAACAGGACTTTCGTGACGACGTTAGCAGTCAAGCAAGGCATGCACGGCTAAGGACAAACAGGGACAGTCATAGAAAGTCGAAAATTAATTCATTAGACTTTCTCAATCCCAGAGTAGGATTGAGAGCCAGACAGGGGGCAGTCAAACGAATTTCTCAGGAAATCTAGTCTTCAAAATATGTATGGACTTAGTATTTAGATTGATCGACCCTATGGACTGGGGTATATACACCTACATTTAGTCAAAATGAACTCGACCTAGCCTAAACAGGAACAACCATATAATTGGCTAAACCAAGCTACATCACAGTTTTGAATAGAGCTATGTAATAGAATATGCCAAAATGACTACAGGAGTATTATTTACATGCACAGAGTTGCAATAAATAAATATGCTGAACAAGAACAAAAGATGAGCAGCAGCAAGAAAAGGAAATGCTTGGAATCAAGTAATTAAATCACCAGTCCTTTGAGATAGAGACTGGTGCGCATACTCGATTCTGGAAACCGTAAAGAAAGGGGAATCAATATTATCGATGTGCACCCAGTAGCGAGGAAAAGAGCAAAATATGCTATCCTTACAATCGACAAGCGATGGCGAAGCAGAACTGCTAGCTATGATCATGGTGAAAAAAAGACAAACAAACAAGTGGAGCAATGAACCAAAAGTTCTCGATACTGAGAGGAACCTCTCGGTAGTGTAAGCCTAAGAATTGAGTCATTAATGTGCAAGTTTCCGAAAATAGAAACTAATGCACGATTGGAATTTTAGCCACAACCTACGGGAATCTACCATCGCCTGAAAATTAGCAACGTCAAGAAGGTATAATCACCAACCTTGAGGAATTCTATTGATCCTCAGAACTAGATAACATCAAGGAAGGACAATTGGAATCGAATGGTTTGTGCACTAGTTTTCGAAGATTGAAACTAATACCTGATTAGACTTCAATGACAACACTGACGACCAAGCAAGACACCCTTGGTCAAGGATAAGCAAGGATAGTCGTAAAGAAATTAAAAACAAGTACTATCAAACTTTACCGATCCAAGACCGAGGTTGTGGAAGCTCATTTAGAGAGGGAGCAATTGAATAAATTTTCCCATAATGTCTAACTACTACTAGTGCCCAAAGCCAGGCATTCTAAAAGAAAATAAGTTTATTGAATAGGATTTAGTTCCTGACAAAGATCACACAATAAGGAAATGAACATCCCATCCGCTGCTCCATAATACTCAAGAGCAGCACGGAACTGGAATTATCCGCAATTATATAGAGGGCCGAATAACAGAACATAACCACGTTTATATGAACAAAGGTGCAAGATAGCGGGGGCCACCCCAGCATAAGTACAACCTATTTAAGGCAAAAACAAATAGAACAAACCATACGGCTAAGGAGAAGACCAACAGGCTAGCAAGCCTTCGGGAATCCCTACTTGCTCTTTCTTCTTCAACAAAGACTCTTAAAGTTGGATACTCATTTAGAGGAGGAGGCATATTTAGCAGCAACTATATAAGAGAAACCGTGCCTTGCGGTTTAGCTGTAATCAATTGTCCCGGTATGACAGGAATAAAAGGCGAAGCCTAAGTTGCGAAGGATCGAGCTTTTGGAGGAGTGAAAGTTCCTTTGCCAGACCCAAGACATGATGATCGAAAAGTCATTCTAAATGATAAAACTTGGCGTTTAACACCGTCCAATATGTTTTACTTTGAATAATATCCACGAACGACCAACGCACGGAATCCAAAGAAAGTCGACATATGTTGAACGATTGGGTTCTAAGCATTGACCGAGGCAAGTGCAGTGTGTTATCTATGCAAAGTGAGTTCAGTGTCTCGAATGTCACGAACGGACCATTCTGGCTAGACAGCTCGTTAGTGCCAGAAAAACGAGTCACTTCATACTTTATGATTATCTTTTTTGAGACTAACCCATTTTCAATGAGAAATCGGTAACGGAGCCGCTATCCTGAACGATGCAGAAATTTTTTCTTTTCAGGATCGCTGGAAGTACAGAAAAAGGAAAAGTATAGCGATGGAATCATCCAACGCAATCGCTCCTGAAGCGAACCATCTTATTAGAATGCAAGCGGCATTAATACGAGCTAAGACAAGCTTGAGATCCATCACATGTCAAGTGCAACCCAAACTTCGGCTATCTCCACTAAGAAGCAGTCAGCTACACCACCACTATCACCATCGCTACAACGATTTCCATTCCTCCAACTTTGGATAAATTTCACTCGATAAAAGGGGCTAAAAGCTCTAATGGGGCAACAAAAAAGAAAAAATGAAAACAATACATAGTAAAGAGAGAGCATGCTCGTCTAAGGCGTGGAATGATCTCTAGAGCATAGATCTTTTCCTTAGTATGAAGAATGAAGAATGGAATTCTAACTATTCAAAATGGTTGAAGGAAGTAGACAAAAGCAATGCTTCGAAGAAGTTTCTGAATGACCGTCGAGAATCAATGGATAGCAAATCAGAACTTCTTTAGATCTAGGGCACACTTTGTTTTCAACGAAAACATACTCTAGAGGGCAAGTGTTAACCGAATTTTTAACCAAGACGATTTCAACCGGAAGTTAGAATGCCAAAATGAAGACAAAATGATTCAAGGACTTTGGAAACATCATAAAAAGGAAAAAAGGAAATATCAAAAAATGAGCAAAAAATATTGACTCGGGGTTGGACCTAAGTCAGACCTGAGCTGAAAATAAGAAAAATGAAGGAAAAGTTGAGCTGAAATGAAATTTGGTACTGAGTTGTTTTTTGGGTTCGACTCACAAAACCCTTAGGTCGGACTCCAAGCAATCGTCATTGAGTATAACTCGGGTCTAACAAACAAAACACTCAGGTCAGACTCGAAGCAATCGTCACTAAGAATATAACATGATAATGACATGTTTAACTCGGTACCGAGTTGTTTTTTATCGGGTCCAACTCACAAAACTCTCATGCGGGACCCCAAGCAATCGTTATCGAGCAGACGTCGGGTCAAGTGCACAAATCTCTCAAGTCCGACTCCAAGCAAGTATAACTCGGGTCTGACACACAAAACTCTCAGGTCGCATTCCAAGCACTCTAACCTTTGGATGACCACAAGCAAGACAAAGATGATACGATTTGAAATTTGGTGATCACACTTAGATGAACCAAGGAAATAGCTCGAAAAAGTTTCAACCAAAAATACACTAAGGAAACATGTTGGCACTGACATGTTTTATACCGACATGTTTTACAACGACTTGTTTATGACGACATGTTTTAGCTCCATACCTCCACTCCAACTTAACACAAGTTATTCTCTACTTCTTCCATGTAAGTCCAAGTGATTCCTAAGAGTTTATGACAACCTATTTCAAGAATTAAAGAGTTAGAAGCTGGAACGACATAATAGATCAGGTGATGAAGGATCAATCACCAAAATCAACAAACCATTGATGGAAACAACACGTGATGCCATAAAAAGAAGTAGGATGCAAGAAAATTCAAAGTAATTCTAACTAAGGAAACATGTCGGCATCGACATGTTTAAGTCGGTACCGACATGTTTGGTTAATTCGGGAGATTCTACAATTTGGCATGTGAGTTCGGGCCAATGTCTAGGCTCTGCCCTAGGTTGATTTCTGGCCCAACAAGACGATTTCTCCTGTAAATACAAACCTACCTGTAACCAGAAAAGGATCCGATTGAATTTCCGCTATCACTACGCGGAAGCTCTGCTTCTTCTTCATCTTATTCCTCCACACAATAGTTATCAAGGCAGCTACCTTATGAAATTCTAGAACTTAGAATCCATCTAACCCCAGTACTAGTTACTTATTCTCTCTCTAATACTCTTATAATCTTAGACAGACTCTGTAAAATCAACAATTAATAAAACTATAAAGTGGATGTATGTCAGGGATTGCCAAACCATTAAAAAACTTGTGTCTCTTTTACTTATCTTTGTTATTTTCATTATTATCTGCTACATCTAAGTCTCACATATTCCCTTCAAATCAATCTTGGGTGTTGATCTATTTTTGGCATCAATAACCCCGAACCAGATCCTACGCCTTATAACTCCTGTTCCACGGTGATGTCTCACATTAGTCCGACTATTCGTAGGTACCGGTAGCCAGATTAGCTGGGTAGATTTATCCTGCATAATTGGAACTAACATCGCGTCATCGTAGTTACTTATTATAGGTGATGTCCCTATGACTTAGTCATATTAAAAACACTCATAATATATATTATCACACCTCACCGTGTTCATTATTTAGGCTATATAAGAATTACTTCCTATTTTTCCTTAACAATCAATTACTTTCCTAAAGGGGAATTAATGACAATTATTACCTAATTAACTATGTAATTAATACATTATAATTGTACACTATTTACGATAATTAATATATAAATAAATACACACTTATTATTTGCCATGTATGCGGAGATTACGCCCTAACTAACGTTAAATTCCAGTTCCTTTTTAACAACAACAATAGAAGTTCTTTTTCCATATTATCAATGATGCGAAATTCCCAATATCTATAACAAAGGATTCTAATATCCATAACAAGGATTAAATACTAATACCCAAAATTGCAATAAATAGACTTGTATATTAAAATATAAACTTAATCTATTACATCAAACCAATGGAATATCTTTAACAATAGAAATTGCAATTCTAATTTCATCTTCTATTCAACTCCTCTTTTACAAAGATATAAATAAGGAAATTTCTATTTAATTTTTATGGAATAAGTGGTGCAAACTACGAATAAGATTTATACTTTATGCCCTTATTTTATCAACAAAATTTCATAATTAAATCAAAGAATAAGGAGGAGTAGAATAGACTTTGAAATAACCAAAAACTGTAAAAACTATATAATTCCAACAGTTCAATGTAAACAGTTGAGAATTCTAAAAAGAATTGACATTTCGAATAAAAGGAGTTTTAGGGGGTTTATTCTGTTTTATTTTCGTAAACCCAAAACCCCTAAGGAATACTTAAATCCATAATATACTAATCAGTTACTAAAATAGAAAAACTAAGACTTCCGCTCATAGATTATCCTTGGCCTTTATTTTATGGATTTGTAACGCCAAAAGCACCTTTTCCAGATCTCTTCGTTTTGATATATACAACTAGAGATTTGTATAAATATTAGATTTAGAAAATCAAAGGTTAGATTAAGAGGTTTAGAAATGAAATAATAAACCAAGATATGTATATAGGATTTCTTACCCAAAACCCTAATGGAGTTTTCTGGATATAAGAAAAGATGAACTGACAGAGCTTCGTCGATGTTCCAAAAATATTTCTGAATAAAAATGGATAAGGTAGGGTCTTATTTATAGAGGTTGAAACGCACCGGAACCATATGATGAAAGTAGGTTAAAAATAGAAAAGTCTGGTACGTTCATCACCTCAAAACCCTAGTTGACACCCCTGGATAGCGGTCGACCGCCCATATGCATCGGTTGCCCGCTAGGGGTCAACCGGTTGGGTCTCACTGATCGACCGCTCCCTTATATCTGGGAACGTTTATTTGTTTATCATTGTTAATTAATTTTACTCCTTAATTACTTTTTAACGTTAATGTTAACTTTAACATTTACTTCATCCTCATCACTAATCTCAGCTAATTTATTTAAATTTCAAATTTGAGAATTAATTATTTATTTGAATTTGAATTCTATTTAAATTATTTAAACTTGGAAACTTCAAATGCTCATAACTTCTTCGTTCTATCTTCTTTTTCATCATATTATATACGAAAATTGATTAGAATTTCAACACGAACGCAACAGTAAAATTTTCATGGCCAAATTTCAAACTTTACAAAATTTCCATTTTACTCCTACTTTATTTAATCTAATTATTCACTTTATCTACTTGTTTGCTTATTTAATTATGGTAAATTTTATGGGATGTTACATATTAGGTTGGGTTAAAATATAGAATAAGAGAGCATTCTTATTGGTGATTGTATGCTCTGTGTGTACGGGTTGTATGTGTAACCACCCATACCTCACCTTACGCTGATGTTTATTTAATTTGACCTTTGGATGAGAAATAAATAAATTATACGTAGGGTGTTATAAGCATATATATTAGGGTTTAAATGTTGGTTAAAACCTAAATAACATGTACATGATGCCAAAATATAAATGGGATAAATTTTATTGCTAAAGTTTTAACTAAATGGTATTTATTGAAAAGTTATATTAAAATATACATTTTTGGTCTTAAAATTATTTATAAAAAGGAGAAAATGTATGTATTTGGGAAAATTGCGATTTGTTGAAAGTTTTTACATCGGTAAAAAAAAGAGTTTTTACCATTTAAATTTGGAAAATAAAATATACTTTTTATGAAGATATTTTTGTATGAAAAATAATAACTCAAAAAATATTTTAATTAAATGCATTTTTATGGAAGGGTATCCAGTTTTAGATATTTTATTTAGTGGAAACTAGGGACACATCCATATTTTCTAAACTTATTTGTTTTACATCATTCCCTTTTAAAAACTATTTTGTACATCTTTCTTTTTTGAATTTCTTTCTTTTTTACGTCTTTCATTTTCAAATTTAAAATTGATCGCTCTGACGTGTATTGCGGTGGTTATGTGTTATGGACATATACCATAAGATTGCATGCCAAGATTAGTAAAATTACCCAAATACCTCCATTAATTTCACCTTTTTAAAAAAATTAGGGACATAATTTATAAAAGAAAATTAGGAGGGACATATTGATAATTTGTTATAATCATAAGGGTGTATTTCAAAATTTCCCTTTTACTTAAGTAGAATTATTTTGATGGGAACAATTTGGTTAAAAAAATTGATTTGAAAACATCATTTAAACAAAATATATATGATGAAAGGTATTTTTATAACAACATTACAATGTTTTGTTAGAGTGTATATTTTAAAATAAATTCTATTAGATTTGTGGAGTATTTATTTAAAAAGATATTTTGTGGAGAAAAAATATTTTGACAAAAGTATCAGGATTTAAAATATTTTGTTAAAATTGTCTTATTGAGGAATATTTAGCGAGAACTCTTATTTTGAAAGAGAGAAGTATTTTTTTGAAGCATTTTTTAAAATAAATATTACATAATTTGAAGAATGTTTATTTTAAAGATGTTTTTCAAAAAAAACCTATCTTGATAAAATGATATTTAATTCTAAAAGAATATTTTGAGAAATTAGTTTATTGATGGAAATATTTGAAAGTAGTTTAATGGAAATATTTCTACTTGAGAAATATCTTTTGATTATAGCATGCAGGGAACATCTTTATTTGATAAAAGTTTTTTATTCAAAGAATACCTTAGAGTTGAAAACTTCTGCTTGAAAATTGATTTTGGGTTGTTTTGGGCTAGGCCGAAGTAGCGGGGTTTTCTTCTTCTTATTTTATAAATTATGTTGTGTATTTGGACCATGTATCATAGTCCAATGTCATGGTTTTTTGTTGTATATATTGTTTGTAGTACGACTTTAATAAAGTTTGGAGAACCAATTTAAAAAAATGATTTTGGTTGTGAGAGCTTTTATTAAAAGGGTACCCATTGATATATGAAGTTTTAATGGAGAATCATTTTTAGGCAATGGATTTTTTATATGAAAGAGTCAACCTTAGGATAGGGAGAGCACTTGAAATTTTATTATTATAATATCCAAGGCCATCAACAAGTCTGACGGTTAACATTACAAAAGCAATTACCTTAACTATCATTAGAATGATGCAGATGATCAATAAAATATATAGTTCTGCCTAATAAATACCATAAGTACAAAGCAAACTTATGTAATATATAGTAGAATTATACATATGCAAATGCAACAAAATGGAATGTATATGAGATGAGAAGAGTTGAAGAATTGAGCGTTGATTAATATTAGTGGTCGTGAGCAAAAGTCAGATGTGTTGTATGAGAGAATAAGGCATAACATAAGGGTTTTATGTTTTTACTGAGTATCAAATGCCAGTGTATGCTTGGGCTAACCCTCAGCCCAATAACAATATTTCTGTTATTATATAAACAAAACCAAACTGCACAATGGCAGCATTGTATTGTATCATTCAGAAAAATTCAGTATATACATTTCTCAATATTCATTATCAAATTCATCTTAAAATCATTCATGGTATCGGAGCCAAGATTCGCTTAACAGCATTCTGCCTTGCCATACCCTTATCAGAGTCTATCTCATCATCTGAGAATAGGCTGCACGATCTATTCTCATCAGATCAGAGATCATCATCTGAGATTCAAGAAATCCATTATTGTTCTTTTCATCCTACACGACCCGTTCTCATCAGATCAGAGACCATCATCTAAGATTCAAGAAATCCATCACTGTTCTTATCATCTGATCACTGTGCCGTGCCAAGTCAGAAGGTGTCAGTGCTCATCATTAACCATTCAACTGGATGCACCAGTAACCATCAAAGAAGAACCACTCCAAGGACCACTCAAACCCAATCCAACATCACCCAAGAACTCATGAATTCCATTATTAAACCACAAGGTCAATCTTTCACCATTCAATTGGAAGAATCAAATTACTTGCTGTGGAAATTTCAGATGGAAACTGCAATCAGAGGATATGGGATTGAGGATTATGTTCTAGGCACCTTAAGTGTTCCACCTAAGTTCACTGCAGATCAAGAAGGAAAGCTTGTGAGTAACAAAGATTATATAGCACATCAGAGACAAGACAGCCTGATTACTTCATGGCTGTTATCATCTATCAGTGCCAGTTTGTTACCACAACTTGTTGAATGTAAAACAACACATAAGATATGGCACACTATTGAACAAGTTTTTAGCTCTCAATCTGCTGCAAGAATCATGCAGTATAAGAGGCAGTTGTATCATTTAAAGAAAGACAATTTGAGTATGAGGGAATATCTATCAAAGGCTAAAACAATATGTGATCAACTTGTCATTGCTGGATACAAAATCTCTAATACTGAGCAAGTTTTATCTGTATTAAATGGTCTTCATGATGAGTATGAGTCAGTAGTGGCTGTAATATCTTCTAATGTAGTATTACCATCACTATAATACGTACACTCTATACTTCTTTCTCATGAGGGCAGTTTAGAGCAAAAGAAGTCAACTAACTCAGAATATTCCAACAATTACATTGCAAACAACAAAGACAGAAATCAAGAAAGAAGCAATGGAAATAGAAATCAACTTAACAGTAATCAAAGGAGTGGTCAATCCAATAGGTCCAGAGGAAAAGGAGGCAGATAGAGTTATAATAACAGACCAAGATGCCAAATATGTGAAAAATATGGGCACACAACAAATAGATGTTACTTTAGATTCGATGCTGATTTCATTCCATCTCAACAAAGCAATAACAGTTCAAAAACTCAAAATCCTAATGCAAACTTGGTTAACACACAATGAGAAGTCAAAGCTGAAAATACAAATGATGAAAGAGCCAAGATTGAGATATACATGATGACATGTGGTATCCTGACTCAGGAGCTACCAACCATGTAACTAACAACTTGAATCTTGGCAATAAGGAATACAAAGGTACACAATTATTATACTTAGGTAACTATAATCCTATTCACATCTCTTATACTGGGAATGCAAGCATAAGAGGTATAAGGAAACTTTATCTCGATAATTTATTAAGAGTCCTACTTATTAAAAAGAATTTAATGAGTGTATCTCAGTTTTCCAAAGATAATAGTGTTTACTTTGAATTCTACCCAAATTATTGCTTTGTAAAAGACATACTAACAAGGGAAACTCTCTTGCAGGGTAAAGAATATAAGGGATTATACAAATTTGATGTTGCAAATTCAAGACATGATGGTCATAAAGAAAATTGGTGCTATGTTTCTGAATTAAAAAACTGATGATAATTGTAAAAGCTTTACTACCTGACACTGTAAACTGGGTCATCCCAGTATAAAAATCCTAAAACAAGTTGTAAACAATTACAGTGATATCTCTATTGATAAAATTCCACATTCTTATACTTGTACATTTTGTCAAATGGGTAAAAGTCACAAGCTTGCATTTCCAGATTCTGAGACTGTTTATCATAAACCATTAGAATTAATTGCTACTGACCTATGGGGGCCAGCCCCAATAGGTAGTGATTATGGTTATAAATATTATATTTCATTCATTAATGCATACTCTAGACATGTATGGATATATTTTTTAAAAGTAAAGTCTGAAACTATCAATGCAGTAATGCAATTTGTAGACAATGTAGAAAGACAAACAGGGTGTCAGGTAAAAGTTATTCAAACAGATGGTGGAAAAGAGTTTCTACCACTGAAAAATTATTTTCAAAAGAAGGGAATTACACAAAGAACCACCTATCCTTACACCTCTGAACAAAATGGTCTTATAGAAAGAAAACATAGGCACATTGTAGAAACTGGCTTGACTTTGTTGGCTTAGGCATTACTACCAAAAAACTTTTGGCTTGACGCCTTTTCTACAACAATTTATTTGATTAATAGACTACCTACAAAGGTTTTGAATTACAAAAGTCCATTAGAGACACTAAATAAAGTCAAGCCAGACTATCAAAATCTAAAAGTATTTGGATGCCTATGTTTTCCTTACTTAAGACCTTATAACACACACAAGCTAGGGTTTAGATCTCAACCATGTACATTTCTAGGTTATGCATCAAATAAAAAGGGGTTTAAGTGTCTAGATAGCAAAGGAAGAGTATACATATCAAGACATGTAATTTTTAATGAACAAGAATTTCCTTTTAGGAATGCAGCAATCAAGACATCAGAAAAAATATACAATGCTAGATACTCATTACCCCCAATAACACTATTCTCTGAAGAGATTGCTTTAGCTCACACTGCTGGCAATAAGGAAAGAGTTGGTTTTAGAACTAATCTTCGCAGGTCTACAAGTGAATCAGATCAAGAGCAAGGCAATATGTCTGAAAGATCAAGTGATCTATCTCAATCAAGCACCAGTCAGCATTCTGACACATGTCAGATATTGAATGATACTCCATCCTCAATACCCAACAAGATGTCGCTGAAGGCAACAGTGATCAACCCGCTCAACCTGCAAATACTGGACATCACATGATAACAAGGGTCAAAAGTGGCATATTCAAACCAAAAATTTACAGTGTTGTGTCAGATTGCACTGAGCCTAGTACTTATCAACATGTAGTACAAGATATCAATTGAAGAACAACCATGAAGGAAGAATATAATGCATTGATAAAGAACAAAACATGGGATCTTGTATCCTTACCAATGCATAAAAATGTGGTTGGATGCAAGTGGACATACATAATTAAAAGGAACTCGGATGGTTCAGTTCTTAAGCACAAAACAAGACTAGTGGCAAAAGGGTATTTGCAACAGAATGGATTTGACTTTAATGAAACATTCTCTCCTGTTGTAAAACCCTCAACCATTAGAATTATTTTAACTATTTCTTTGCATAAGAACTGGACAATTAGACAACTAGATGTCAATAATGCTTTTCTAAATGGCATATTGCAGGAGGAAATATATATGGAACAACCACAAGGCTTCATAAAGAAAGGCAATGAAAATCTTGTGTGCAGATTAAACAAAGTTATTTATCAGCTCAAGCAAGCACCAAGAGTGTGGTTCAAAAAGCTAAAATCAACACTTTCCAAGCTTGGATACAATTCAACAAAATTAGACAACTCTTTATTCCTTAAATTTTCCAATAATATTATCACAATATATACTGATTTATATTGATGACTTTATCATTACAGGCAACAATAGGTCAGAGATTGAAAAGATCATACAATATCTACACAAGGAGTTTACAATCAAAGATCTAGGAGACCTGAATTACTTTCTTGGAATTGAAGTTAAAAGACTGTCAAACAATGAAATGCAGTTGAATCAAAGAAAATATATCACTGAGATTCTAGTAAAAGCCAATATGGACAAAGCCAATACACTTCCTACACCTATGACAAGTAACTTGCATCTATCAAAATACAAGGGTGAACCCATATCTAATGACAAACAATACAGGAGCATAGTTGGTGCATTGCAGTATGCCACTATAACAAGACCAGATATTTCTTTCAATGTGAATAAAGTCAGTCAGTTTATGCAAAGACCATTAGATGAACACCCGAAAGTAGTCAAGCGCATTCTAAGATATCTCAAAGGTACTCTAAGTCAAGGTTTAATCATGCAATCAAGTAAATCACTGAATATCAATGCTATGCAGATGTTGATTGGGCCACTGATCATGATGACAGAAAATCTACTACTGGGTATTGTATTTTTCTAGGAAAGAATCCAATATCATGGTGTGTAAAAAAGCAATCAACTGTCTCAAGGTCAAGCACTGAACCCGAGTACAGGAGCATAGCCAGTACAGTAGCAGAAATCATGTGGATGCAATCATTACTAAGTGTGCTACAAATTAAACCTAACAGCAAGGCAACTATTTGGTACGACAATATCAGTGCAATATCACTTACCGCTAATCCAATATTACATTCTCGAACCAAATATATGGAACTCAACGTCTACTTTATCAGAGAACAAGTCATGAAAAATAAAATAAGAGTCGACTACATACCTTCGACTTACCAAATGGCTGATGTGCTCAAAAGCCTCTTTCAAGACAGAACTTCACTAAGTTCAAGCACGAACTGAATGTGGACATAGCCGACATCAGCCAAAGATCTCAGACTCCAGTATACATACCTGAGGCCATTCAAGAGCATAAAGAAGATAAACATCTCAAAAGATGTCAACTTGAAGTCCTTCAAAGCACTTTCTTCAATCTCTCTTCATTCTCTAGTCAAGCTACTATCTTCGAGCCATTAGAAGACTGGAGAACAAAGGAGAATACTATTGCATCAAAAATCGACCTTAATCTGTCAATCCTCTCTGCAAATTTTTTGGAGGCGGCAAATTTCAGATCTCTCGTACAAAACCTAGCCGACATTGTGATGCAGCACGAGATAGAATTACCTTAAGTCGCTTCCCTGAATCGCGCTTCCATAAGTCGTGCCGCCTCATAGGTCGCTTCAGCCTAGGTCGCTTCAGCCTAGGTCGCTCCTCCTCCTCCTCCTTAAGTCGCGAACGACATAACTCCCAAGTCGCTAAATTGAATCGCGATACCCTAAGTCGCGAGCGAGCAGATCCGTATGTCGCCTAAAGTAGGTCGCGAAGCAAAACCCTAAGTCGCGAATTCCTCCTTAGGTCGCGAAGTCTAGGTCGTTCCAAAAGCTCTTATGTCGCTATGCCGAAAGTTCTTATGTCGCGATGTTGCTTATGTCGCGAAGCTCTTATGCCGTTCTCGCCAGTAGATCGCTGCCACTCCAATTAAGTCGTACTTTTCTTATGTCGTTAAGACTTATGTCGTAGTGTTTGTTAAGTCGTTTGTTTGTATTTCTTAAGTCGATTGCTTGTTTGTTAAGTCGTATTGTAACTGTTGAGTCATGTGTGTTGTAATTTCCTATAAATAGGGGTGTGTTGTCATTTGTAAAAGGAGTTGAATTTTGAATAAAATTTGTTGAGAGCTTTGTGCCTCCATTAAAATTGGAAGTTGAGTGTTATCTCCTTTCTCCATCTTCGGATATTCGAGTGCGCTCGAATCAACGATTTTGAAGCCGATTCATGGAATCTCGTGCGCGAGATCAATGTCGCAGAATCGTAGATCTTCTAACGCGGTATCGTGCGCGATCAACATGTTGAAGATAGCTAGAATCCGATATATCGAGAGATCAACGGATTTGGGCACTTGGGTATCATCAATTCATCAGTTTATCTTATTTCATCGATTATTATTCCGTAATTTGTGATTGAATCCTGGATAGATTTGACCGCTGGTTCAGATCTACTTCCGTGCTGCGTCATTTGGTAACAAAGCTAGGAGACAAACTTTTCCAAGTTTGATGGATTTCAAGTGTGTGTTTGGATTTGTTGAAGATTTGACAATGCCTCCAAGAAGAGTTTATCGTCATCAGAATGTTGTAGATGTGTATCGAAGAGAAGATGCTGAACAAATGGAGCAACGAATTAGTGATAAATTCAATGAGAAGTTTGATAAGGGAATTGGTAGATTAGAAAGGCTCATGATGGATATGAATCAAACTCAACAAAGAGCATCGCCAGGTTCAAATCAAGGTGGACATAGAATTTCGCCATCAAATTCTGAGAGGAGAAGAATGTCACCAACATCGGATTGGGAAAGAAGAGAACCGTCAGTTTCGGGAGAAAGAGACGTGCGTGGTAGCAGAAATGTTGATGGTCAGAATCGACATCGACATACGTCAGATTTGGAGGAATCCAGTGATGGTGGTAGTAGCTCTTGTCGAAACCTTGGCCAAGGGCGAAATTGAAATAGAGATTCCGAAGATGATCGTCGATGGGAGTCGGGGATGAAAACAGAGATTCTAGAATTCAAAGGGGGAATGCTAGCGGAAGAGTTTCTGGATTGGTTATCAAATGTTGAAGAAATTTTTGACTTCAAGGAAGTACTCGAGCATCATAGAGTTAAGTTGGTTGCTACACGATTGAGGGGAAGAGCTATGGCATGGTGGCAACAAACTAAACTTACACGGGAAAGAATGGGAAAGTCGAAGATTGTTTCATGGGAAAAGATGAAGAAGTTGATGAAGGCTACTTTCTTGCCTTATAATTATCAGTCTCTTATGTATCAGCGCTTACAAAATTTGAGACAAGGGACAAAGTCGGTAAATGATTATGCAGATGAGTTTTATCAACTGATTGCTAGAAACGATATCATGGAAACGGAGGAACATTTGACATCCAGATTTGTTGGAGGATTGAGAATGCAAATTCAGGATATGGTAAATATGTTTGATCTGAGATCCGTTGCTGAAGCACACCAGAAGGCTCTAGCTTGGGAGAAGCAAGGTAGAAGAGGAGGTGGTGCGTTTACAAGTTCGAGCAATCAGGTGAAGGGGGCTAGTAGCAATACTAATGTTCCCAAGGCTGTTAGTAAACCGGTTGTCAATGAAGCTGCTAAGACCAAGGTCAACAACAATTTCAAATGTTATAACTGTCAGGAGTTTGGTCATAAGAGCAATGAATGCCCGAAGCCTAAGAAGCGAGCGATGGTTGCTGAGGTTGAGGATGAGGATGCAGAAGTAGAATGTTCCAATTCACCACAGGTTGAGGAGGAAGAAGAATTATTGACGGGAGACGAGGGATATTCTTTAATGATGAGGAGATCTTGCTTGACGCCAAAGCAGGAAGAGGAGACTAGTTGGTTGAGGAGTAATATTTTTCAGTCGACATGCACTATTTTGGGTAAAGTTTGTAAGTTTGTTATCGATGCAGGGAGTTGTGATAACATCATCTCTACAGAAGCTGTAAAGAAGTTGGCATTAAAGACAGAGAAGCATCCCAAACCCTACAAATTGGCTTGGCTAAGGAAAGGTGGGGAAGTGAAGGTTGGTCGAAGAGCTTGTGTAACTTTTTCCATCGGAAAGAAGTATAAGGATGAAATTTGGTGTGACGTGGTGGATATGGATGTATGTCATTTGTTGTTGGGAAGACCGTGGCAGTTCGATAGAGCCGTGCAACACGATGGTAGGACTAACTGCTATAGTTTCATGTTCGATGGCACTAGAATCACTTTAGTTCCTAAAAGGCGACAACAAAGTGAAAGCAAGTTGGAGGAAATCGAGGAACCAAAGTTCTGTTATCTTTGAAGGAATTTGTCAAAGAAGTAGAGGATAACCCTGAAGTATTTCTGTTGATTGGACGTGAAAGTAGTGAAGCGGTTGAAATTCCTGAGGAAGTTAAGCCAGTGTTGAAGGAATTTGAAGATGTGTTTCCTGAAGAATTACCAAAAGAGTTACCACCGTTGAGAGACATACAACACCAGATTGATCTTGTTCCGGGAGCTGTGTTACCACATAGACCACATTATAGAATGAGTCCAAAGGAGCACGAAGAGTTGAGAAGGCATGTGGAAGAGTTACTTGAACAAGGGCGCATACAAGAAAGTTTAAGTCCTTGTGTAGTACCAGCCTTGTTAGTGCCAAAGAAGGATGGAACTTGAAGAATGTGTACAGATAGTCGAGCACTAAACAAGATTACGGTGAGGTACAGATTCCCGATGCCAAGATTGGACGACTTGTTAGATCAGTTGAGTGGAGCTGCTATCTTTTCAAAGATTGATCTGAAGAGTGGGTATCATCAGATTCGAATTCGACCAGGGGATGAATGGAAGACATCCTTCAAGACACGGGAGGGGTTGTATGAATGGCTGGTCATGCCATTTGGTCTTTGGAATGCACCTAGTACTTTTATACGAGAGATGAATCAGATCTTTCGACCGTTTATTGGAAAGTTCGTGGTGGTATAATTTGATGATATATTGATATACAGTGGAAGCACAGAAGAGCATCTACAACACTTGCGGGAAGTGTTGATGATACTTCGTCAGGAGCAATTTTACGCGGCAACAAAGAAGTGCATGTTCATGGCGCACATTGTTTTGTTCTTGGGGTATGTATTGTCCAAGGAAGGTATCCAGGTGGATCAAAGTAAAGTTGAAGCAATCAAGGATTAGCCACAACCCAGGACTATAACTGAAGTGAGAAGTTTCCATGGTTTGGCACCATTCTACCGAAGGTTTATTCCACATTTCAGTAGCGTGATGCTCCAGTGACAGATTGTATGAAAGGAAAGTAGTTTGTATGGACTGAAGAGGCTGATTCTGCTTTCCAACAGATCAAGACACTCTTGACTACAACACCGATTCTTAGATACCCGGACTTTCAGTTACTATTTGAGTTACATACAGATGCGTCCAAAGTTGGAATTGGAGGAGTGTTGAGTCAGAAGGGTCGTCCAATTGCCTATTTCAGTGAAAAGCTTTCTGGAGTAAAGATGAGATACAATACTTATGATGTGGAGTTCTATGCTATTGTCCAAGCCATAAAGCATTGGAGACACTATTTGTTTCATAAAGAGTTTGTGTTGTATACTGACCATGAAGCATTGAAACATTTGCAGGGACAGGATAAGATTGCAGCCAGGCATGCTTCATGGATCGCATACTTGCAGCAGTTTACATTTGTTGTAAAGCATAAGTCGGGAGTTACAAATCGTGTGACAGACGCATTGAATAGAAGAAATCATTTGTTGACTATGATGAGAGTTGAAGTGACGGGTTTTGATGTATTTCTAGATTTGTTTGTTGAGGATCCTTACATTGCCAAGATTGTAGATGAAGTCGAGAAAGGGAGGACGGATGAGTATGTGTTTGTAGAAGGTTTTCTATTTAAGGGAAATCGGTTGTGTATACAAGAGTGCAGTTTGCGAATGAAGATTGTGAAGGAATTGCATGAAGAAGGTCATGTGGGAAGAGATCGTACCTTGCAGTTGATTTCTCAATCTTATTTTTGGCCTTCCATGAGGAAAGAAGTTGAAAGATTTGTGCAGAGATGTCACATATGTCAAGTTTCCAAAGGGATAGCTACGAATGCAGGATTGTATATGCCATTGTCCGTGCCTACTAGACCATGGGTTGATGTTAGCATGGATTTCGTTTTGGGTTTGCCAAGAACTCAACGAGGGAATAATTCTATATATGTTGTGGTGGATAGATTTTCGAAGATGGCACATTTCATAGCTTGTAAGAAGACCGCCGATGCAGTCCGTGTTGCTCAATTGTTCTTTAAAGAGGTTTATCGGCTACATGGGCTACTTGAGTCTTTTGTTTCTGACCGGGATACTCGATTTCTAAGTCATTTTTGGTTGAGTCTGTGGAAGATGGTTGGGACTAAGCTGAATTTTAGTAGCGCCTATCATCCACAAACGGATGGGCAAACGGAAGTGGTGAACAGATCTTTGGGAAACTTGTTGAGATGTCTTGTGAAGGATAATTTGAAGAGCTGGGATGTGAAATTGTGTCAGGCAGAATTCGCACATAATCATGTCGTTAATCGAAGTACTGGATTCAGTCCATTTCAAGTGGTATATTCAGCAATTCCGAAGGGACCGTTGGATTTGTCGACAGTTCCACTTCAGAAAGGGGTTGTTAAACGAGCTTGTGATTTCGTGAATGAGTTGCAGGAGTGTCACAGGATTGTTCATGAACAATTGCTTAAGTCAAATGAGAAATATAAGCAATTGGCAGATAAGAAGCGAAGGAGTGTGGACTTCAAAGAGGGTGATTTTGTTTACGCAGTATTGACAAAAGATCGTTTTCCAGTGGGAACTTACAACAAGTTAAAAGCTCGAAAGATTGGTCCAGTAGAAATCTTGAAAAAGATCAATGATAATGCGTATCAGTTAAGGTTGTTGGAAAATGTTCATACTTCTGATGTTTTCAATGTCAAACACTTAATTCCGTATTATAGGGAGAAGCTTGTCGAAGAAGAGGAAAGTGTGAATTCGGGGTCGAATTCTTTTCAACCAGGGGAGGATGATGCAGCGCGAGATAGACTTACCTTAAGTCGCTTTCCTGAATCGCGCTTCCATAAGTCGTGTCGCCTCATAGGTCGCTTCAGCCTAGGTTGCTCCTCCTCTTCCTCCTTAAGTCGCGAACGACATAACTCCAAAGTCGCTGAATTGAATCGCGATACCCTAAGTCGCGAGCGAGCAGATCCATATGTCGCCTTCAGTAGGTCGCGAAGCAGTAGGTCGCGAAGCAGTAGGTCGCGAAGCAGTAGGTCGCGAAGCAAAACCCTAAGACGTGAATTCCTCCTTAGGTCGCGAAGCCTAGGTCGCTCCAGAAGCTCTTATGTCGCTATGCCGCAAGTTCTTATGTCACGATGTTGCTTATGTCGCGAAGCTCTTATGCCGTTCTTGCCAGTAGATCGCTGCAACTCCAATTAAGTCGTACTTTTCTTATGTCGTTAAGACTTATGTCGCAGTGTTTGTTAAGTCGTTTGTTTGTATTTCTTAAGTCGTTTGTTTATATTTTCTTAAGTCGATTGCTTGTTTGTTAAGTCGTATTGTAATTGTTGAGTCGTGTGTGTTGTAATTTCCTATAAATAGGGGTGTGTTGTCATTTGTAAAAGAAGTTGAATTTTGAATAAAATTTGTTGAGAGCTTTGTGCCTCCATTAAAATTGAAAGTTGAGTGTTATCTCCTTTCTCCATCTTCGGATATTCGAGTGCGCTCGAATTAACGATTTTGTAGCCGATTCACGGAATCTCGTGCGCGAGATCAACGTCGAAGAATCGTAGATCTTCTAACGCGGTATCGTGCACGATCAACGTGTTGAAGATAGCTAGAATCTGGTATCTCGAGAGATCAACGGATTTGGGCACTTGAGTATCATCAATTCATCAGTTTATCTTGTTTCATCGATTATTATTCCGTAATTTGTGATTGAATTCTGGATAGATTTGACCGCTGGTTCAGATCCATTTCCGTGCTGAGCCATATTTGGGTTTGAGGGGGATATGAGAGATAAGGCATAACATAAGGGTTTTATGTTTTTACTAAGTATCAAATGCGGGTGTATGCTTGGACCAACCCGCAGCCCAATAACAATATTTCTGTTATTATATAAACAGAACCAAACAGCACAATAGCAGCATTGTATTGTATGATTCAGAAAAGTTCAGTATATACATATCTCAATATTCATTATCAAATTCATCTTAAAATCTTTCATGTTGCAATTGAACTGGACTTGGGTGGGAAGTCCTGAATCATCGAGGGATGAGAAGTGTTGCAACAATGGGGTACTTCTTGCAAGACAGTAAGCTAATTAGTTGTAGTGTGAAAGCAAATCCATAGCAAATGAGAGAAGTTTTGTAGCAAAGAAAACATGTTGGCAGAACTAAAAACAATCAGGCTGAAATGTAAGCATGTAGGAAAAATTGAAAGAAGTGGTGCGACAATGAGGAGAGTAGCTAGCAGTGGGTAATCGACCATACATTTGAGAGTGCATCCACAGCAGACTGGCTGAACCGAAAACTTTCAGACTTCTATGCACGCAGCTTGAGTGTGAAGCCTAAGTAGCCAGGGAGAATGGACTACAATTGGGAGAAGAATACTGGGGGGACAAGTGTGGTTTCATGTTGTCAATAACAATTGCCATAATTAAGGCTGCTACAAAACCGTGACTTATGAAGCAATAATGTTGTTCCATAACGTGACTTATGAAGCAACGGTCTGAAAGGCAAGGTGAACGATGCTGAAGGCTCAAAGGTGCATGGAGCTAGATGCAACCGCCGGTCAATTGTTGCTGCTGCCTTGTTGCAAATGAAAATAGTCCAAACATGCTGAATTTTCAGGAAGTAAAAGCTTAAAGATAATATGTATCAGCAACACAGACCGACTATAAAAACTTAGCATAGAGAAGAATAATGAGTGCATGCATTAGGGTAAGGACGTGAGTATATTTGCATTGGATTGAGTTCCCATGTCCACATATACGAAGAATGAATGTGTTGGCAGGCTGCATTCAAGAGCTTAAGCCCTGAGGAAATGATCTTGTGCTACGTCATGCCTAGAATAATAGAACTTGGACATGGCAGAAACGAGGATTGCAACAGTTATACAACATAGACATAGTTGAGGTGTGTTCTCCCTTGTTGGTTCAAAATTCATGTGGAATTCCGGTTATTCCGGTGATTCCGTTCCGGTTCCGCTCATAACCGAAACGGAATCCGATTAAAATTCCGGTTTCGGTCTACATTCCCGATTCGCTTTTCAAATATTGAAAAAAATTAAAAAAATACAACAAACATATAGTAATTAAAAAAAGAAAACAAATTAAACGGAACAATAAATAAATGGACAAGAAATCATGTAGTTTCATAAAAAAAGTTATTATACTTGCTAATTTACATCGAATCATAATAAAAAATTCAAAATTTTAAAATCTCGAATAAACAATCTAGAATCTTAAACAATGGTTTTTTAATTAAAGTGTGTATTTTATAGTAATGTAGAAAATGTACTATAAATTTATGACAGTATTGGATGTTTATTAACGTATATAGCAAATTAAAGAAAAAAAATTACCGGAATTAGAAAACCAAAATTAAAGCGGAACTTTCGAAATTCCCGGAACGGTACCGAAAATTTTAAAATTTCCAATGACCGGAATGGAAAAGGAAAACGGAATTTTGAACCTTGGTCTGAAAGCATGATGCAGCATGAAAGACATGGTTGCAGGTACTCAGCATAGACATGTCATGGTCAAAGTTGATGTGATTGGAATGTGAAGCAATAAAAAACATAATGCAACACAAACACAGTGTGCATGGTAGTCATGAAATATAGAATGAACAGGGCAGGGAAATGTGCAACATGGGCATGTCAATAGTGATATGAATGGCAAGGCTGAGAATGCTGAAGCAGTGCCGAAACATCAAACTGAACTGAACTAAGGAGAATGTAGAAGCCGTGTTGAAACATTCGTTGAGCTGCAAAATAAGGTTTGAACGCTGAAATATTGACTGAGCAGATGAGTTGGATTCAGGATACAACAATGTAAATGCATTAGCTTCAAGAATTAACATATTGAATAAAATGTTAGATGAGGCAATGGGAGTGAGAGATAGAAAAATCACTAAGATCAATTGGCTTCATAGGCTAAAATATTATAGGAAGCGAAAACAAATACAACACTATGCCAACTGATTAAGTGATAGATCGCAGCAATGCAACATGATAAGGCTTAGTAATGAATAATGCAACTGCATCTTGAAGAAACCAAAACAGATATACTCACACACACATATGTATTGCAGAGATATTATAAAGCAAAAACTGATATTACTTCTTCTTGTTAAAAACTGCATACAAAGGAAAGGTTAAATACAAAATAATAGCTCCAAAAATTACTCCTAAAATTACTCCATGACTCCCACAATTTCATGATTCTCCTACAATTTCTGAAACAAACCGAGACTAAGTCCAGCTGCTATAATTTCGATTCCCAACTATTTATTATAATAAAATTTCTGTTTTACTAAAAACCAAACCATGCTTAGATTAAATGCCAACATATTCCCCCTTAATCTAAGCAGGCTTCTGTAGATTCCTAAGACCCAATAGTGCTCGCATCCTTTCAAACTTCGTTGTTGACATTGCCTTAGTCAGTACGTCTGCACGTTGCTTCTCCGTGCTCACGTGTTTGATCACAATTTCCTCCTTTTCAACACACTCTCGAATAAAATGGTATCGGATGTCTATATGTTTGCTCCGACCATGAAACACCGAGTTCTTTGCCAAATCAATAGCAGATTTGTTGTCCACATAGATTACCACCGGACAGTGCTTCATATTAGTTATTTGAGTAAGTAAATTCCTCAACCAGACACCTTGACAAGCTGCAGCTGTTGCCACCATGAACTCGGCTTCGCAAGATGACAATGCAACGCATCTCTGCTTTTGTGACACCCACGTAATTAAACTCTCGTCCAGATAAAAAACCATACCACCTGTACTTTTCCTATCGTCTATATTCCCTGCCAGATCACTATCAGAAAACCCTGACAATAAGTGATTCCCAGTTCCACGTGAATACACCAGGCCGTAGTCCACAGTCCCTTTTACATAACGCAATATGCGTTTTGCTGCATTCATATGTAATACAGTAGGACGCTCCATATATCTGCTGATAATGCCAACTGCGTATGCAATATCTGGGCGAGTATTCACTACGTATCTCAAACCTCCTACCAGACTTTTGAATTGAGTTGAATTTACCTCTTTGCCTTTTTCGTCTTTGCTCAACTGCAACTTTGGCTCCATTGGGTACTTAGCTGGGTTACATTCAAGCATCCCGGCTTTCTCAAGTAATTTCATGGCGTATGCACTTTGCTCAAGTTCGATGTAATCTCCCTTCTGGTCCACCTCTATTCCTAAATAATAAGATAATTTGCCCAAATCACTCATGTCAAACTCTTCTCCCATTTGCTTCTTAAATTTTCTGATAATCGATGTACTCGTGCCCGTGACAAGCAAATCATCGACATACACCCCGATGATAAGAGCCTCTCCTCCTTCACGTTTGATATAAACCACGTGTTCATAAGGACACTTGACAAAACCCAAACTCTAAAGATATTTACTAAGCCTTGCATACCATGCTCGAGGGGCCTGGCGTAACTCATACAGCGCCTTCACCAGTTTGTACACAAATCTCTCTTTGTTTTTCTTCACAAATCCCTCGGGTTGAGTCACATACACTGTTTCTTGCAGCTCTCCATTCAGGAACGCGGATTTTACATCCAAATGATGTACTTCCCAGTCATTTCTTGCTGCTAAAGCTAACAACAATCTCACGGTCTCCATTCGTGTAACCAGCGCAAATACTTCCTCAAAATTTATCCCTTGCTTCTGCGTATAACCCTTCGCCACTAGTCGAACTTTATGCTTAATAACCTCTCCGTTTGTGTCTCTCTTAAGCTTGTAAACCTATTTCAACCCGACTGCCTTGTGCCCAGCTGGTAGTTCCACTAAATCCCATGTATTATTTCTCTCTATGGCATCAACTTCATCCTTCGTAGCCTGCTCCCATGCTGGTTCTGTAATTGCTTCACTGTAGCAAGTAGGTTCGTTGACTCCCAACAATAACAGCTCATTTTCAGCTTCCACTTCTTCTGTTTCATCGTAAATTTCACTAAGTAGTCGGAAGTTTCTGGGAGCACTGCTGCTGCTGCTAGTTGAACTGCTGACAGAACTACTGCCGTGTGGACTATTGTCACCACCATTTTGACTGTCGCTTGAAGAAGTGTCACCTCCCTGTAAATCATCTTCCCCCATGGTCTCATTTCCCCTACTGTTACTTGAGGTAAATGATTCTTCTTCATCACTACTCACGATTCCTCCAATCAATTGAGAGTTTATTACAATAAAGGATCCATCATATGTTGAACTCTGTTCCTGTTGCTTCTCCCACATCCAGGTTCTTCCTTCTTCAAATATTACATCTCTACTCACGTGCACAGCCCCAGAAATTGGATCGTATAATCTATAAGCCTTTGTCCCAGGCTCCTTCCCTAGGTGCACAACTAATTTACTTCGATTGCTGAGTTTGGTTGTGTGTGCACTTGGCACCTTCATGTGTGCCACACAGCCAAATACTCTAATATGTCTCACTTCTGGTTTTTTCTGAGTCCACGCCTTGTATGGTGTCATTCCTGATAATGCTCTAGTAGGCAACCGGTTGAGAATATAGACCGAATGACGTACGGCCTCTCCCCAGAACTCAGATGGCATTTTCATTTGTTTCAGCAAACTCCGTGACATAGCAACTACTGTTCTGTTTCTCCGTTCCACAACCCCATTCTGTTGGGGGGTATAAGAAGCCGTGTAATGCCTATTAATCCCTACATCCTCACAATATTTTGAGAATTCATTTGACATAAACTCCCCGCCTCTATCTATTCGGAAAACCTTGATGTTTTCTCCTGATGCTTTCTCCACCTGATTTCGGAACTTTCTAAACGCACCCAATGCTTCATCTTTACTTTTTAACATAAAAATCCACATCATACGACTATAATCATCAACCAAAAGGAAAAATACTTATTACCCGCATTAGTTTCTGGCGTGATTGGTCCACAGAGGTCTCCATGGATTAATTCTAACATTCGAGTTGCATGAAACTCCGTTTGGTGAAGGAACGGCTTTCGAGTCTGCTTTGACATTAAACACCCATCACAAATCTCCTTCGGTTGAGTAATTCTTGGTATTCCATGTGCCATTCTATTCACAAACATCATCGTTAGTGCTTGAAAGTTGACGTGACCGAGTCGTGCGTGCCACAGCCACGATGATTCCTCCAACTTAGATAACAGCAAACAGGTGGGTTCTGAGGTTTCAACGATCAGCTTATACAGTCGATTGGCAGACCTTTTAACTTTGATAATCAGTCGCCCGTTGTCGTCATACACCCACAAATGTGTCCCTTTGAGTACAATCTTATTTCCATTTTCTGAAAGCTGTCCAAGTGATATAATCTTATTGCACAAACTCGGTATAAAATGCACCTCATGAAAGACAAGCTCCTCTCCGTTCTTGCATTTAAAAACAACTGAGCCCTTTCCCTTGATGTCCACAGTCGACCCATCACCAAACCGTACCTTCCCTGTCACGCCTTCGTCCAGGTGTTTGAATTTCGAGCGACAACCCGTCATGTGATTACTTGCCCCATTGTCCAAGTACCACATATTTGATTCTGTACGAGTCACAACATTTTTATTTAATTTCGGAATCACTTGCCCTTCATTCAGCATCAACTTGTTCTTCGATTCTCCATCACTTTCAACCAATAACAGTGCTGGTTCATCATCCTGTACATGTGTCAAAAATTTACCTCCGTTCGCTGTTCTTTGTCTTTCCCCTTTCTTGGCTTTCGACACTCAGCAGCGTAGTGTCCGTATATACCACAGTTAAAGCACTTTATTTTACTCCGATCTTGTCCTCCACGTCCACCTTCTCGACCTTGATATGTATTGCTGCTGCTCTGGTTCTTTGATCCTGGAGATGCCTCCCTTTATTTGACTTTCTCATCCACTCTTCCAGTGTAAGGAGTAGTTTCCCATCATTATTTTCTCATTTCCTCCATTCCTCTTCAGTTAACAGAAGCTATCCTCCACCATTCTCACTTTGCCCACGGAGTCTCTCTTCGTGAGCTTTTAACGATCCCACTGCCTCTTCTATAGTCATCACCTCTAAGTTTCCAAATTGCTCTATTGTTGAGGTGATTTGTAGAAATTTCGCTGGGACGGCTCGAAGTAGCTTTTTCACGACGTACGCCTCTTCAACCGTTTCTCCTAATGCCCGGATATTAGTTACCAGGCCATTTAACTTCATGCAGAAATCGTCTATCAGTTCTGAGTCCTTCATACTTAAGAACTCGAATTCAGCCTTTAACGTCTGGATCCTCGCCTTTTTCACCCGATCTGCACCCAAGCACATCGTCTTCACTGCTTCCCAAGCCTCCTTTGTTGTCTTTTTCTCCGCGATTGATAGCAATATATCCTCAGGAATCCCTTGATATATTGTTGCTAATGCCATCTTATCTGTCTTATCCTCAATCGCGTCTTTAGTATTTTTGGGTTCGATCGCCTCTCAGATACCATGCGCCTGCATATAAACCTTCATCTTAAGTGACCAAGCAGTGTAATTGCTTTTTGTTAACATCGGGTAACTAAATCCTACTGAACCCTCTTTGCTTTTCAATGTTTCCATCTTCGTTGCTTTGGGCATATACTTTGGCATACAATGAACCACGCTCTGATACCAAATGAAGAAACCAAAACAGATATACTCACACACACATATGTATTGCAGAGATATTATAAAGCAAAAACTGATATTACTTCTTCTTGTTAAAAACTGCATACATAGGAAAGGTTAAATACAAAATAATAGCTCCAAAAATTACTCCTAAAATTACTCCATGACTCCCACAATTTCATGATTCTCCTACAATTTCTAAAACAAACCGAGACTAAGTCCAGCTGCTATAATTTCGATTGCCAGCTATTTATTATAATAAAATATCTGTTTTATTAAAAACCAAACCATGCTTAGATTAAATGCCAACACATCTGTTGTGTGCTATGCCATGCATGGATGAAGGCTGCAAGAGATATCTCTGTAGTACTGCTGCAAGTGAGAGGCGTGGAGACTGTCAAAACTGTGATGAAAAAATGTGCATTTGATATTAATCTCCCAAATTGTGCTCTATCAGTCAGCAGTAAAGGAAGGTTGCTGAAGGATGTGTTTTTGCCGGTGATCCGATCAGGTTGAGCTCTCAGTCTGATTGTCCACTATAGGAACAGTATTTGCCATGGATAAATAGCAATAGAAAGTGCAACTGTGACAAAATATGTGCTCATAAGCTTTGAGATGCCAGGCTTCATGATGGGAATTGGCTGTGCACATCAGGAGTGGATGAACATTATTAGAGATGAGGCTGAAAAAGGGAACATGTGTGGCTTTGGTGTATCGAAAGGGAATGTATGGGTATTCTACTGCAGCAAGAGACGAAAAGTGATCTATAACGTGTAGATCTTGAGAGAAATTAGCGAGTCGTGAAGACTGAAGCAAAATGTGAGTTTACTTATGCAACTAGCAAGATGAGAGCTGAAGCTATCAAATAGAAGAAATTGCAATGTTGTACGCTACTACAACTTGAGGGAAAGTCTGCGGGGTGAAGAACTGATGCTGCAGTAAGAAGTAGGGGCTGCGGCAAGAGAACAAGTGGGGCTTCAACATGCTATGGAGCTATTGCAATTGCTGCATGAGATCGAAAAGGGTGAGGCAAGGGAGTTGTGAGAGAATGGAGAGAGTTGTTGTGAGGTACATACATACTGGGGGGATTAACCATGGTCAGACTGTTGATAATGGCTGTTTCTTGATCAAGAATTGGGAAAGGTTAAGGTTAGCAGAAGATTTGCAGAAGGTTAAGATGATTAGAGGAGAAGTCAGGAGGAAGAAGAAGCTTATAGAGATCAGGAATTTAGAAGAAGAGATGTAGAAGAGAGTGTAATAAGATTTGTAAAAAGAAATGTAACAGTACAGGAATGAAAATGATTTTTCTTTATTCATATGCTTTCTCTTGTACATGCTTGCACTTATATACTGGTGCTTACAACGGCTATATTAGCCAACTCATTTCAACTAAGAAATAACATAATTTGATTTAAACCCATATACAAAAATGATTACAAGCAGCAGGTTATTTCTTTGAGTGTGCACGTGCACACATGCACGCAGTGATACAGCCTCCCATCTTCAGTTCTGGTCCAAGCCTTCATCACCACCAATTGATAGCTTACTTCTGACACAACTAAGAACCTCCTCAGACGAACTTCCGACCATACTTTGATCATCTTGCCTGCAGTTTGATTTTCCTGTAGCTCCTCTGTTTAACAACATGGATATCAATGAGGAGTTGTTACAACTCCCCTCCTCTTCAAGAATCGACCTTGTCCCAAGGTCTAAGGTAGGAAATCTCCTGACCAATGGCCAGTAATCTTCCCATGTCGCTTCTTCATCAGATCTTCCTCTCCATTTAATCAAAACCTGAACCACAGCTTTCCCATTTCTCGGCACAATCCTTCTGTCTAATATTACTTCAGGTTGAGCCACTTCTTCTTCAACATAGCTAGGAACATCATCTTGTATTACCAACTGTTCCCCTATTCTCTTCTTCAGCTGGGATACATGGAAGACAGGATGGATGTGTACGTGGCTGGGCAGTTGTGGTTTGTAAGCAACTTTACCAATCTTTGCTTCTACTTGGTAAGGTCCATAAAACTTTGGCGATAATTTGTGTGTTCTTTGATTCCTTGCAGTAATTTGCCTATAGGGTTGGAGCTTTAAGAAAACCCAATCTCCTACTTTAAATTCTCTATCACTTCTTTTTAAGTCAGCATACTTTTTCATTCTATTTTGTGCCAGTTTTAAACTGTCCTTCAAAAACTCCAATACTATGTCTCTGCTGAACAATATATCTTCTACTTGTTCCACCTTAGCCGTATTAGGAACATATGACAAAAAATTTGGGGGATCAATTCCGTATACAGCCTTGTAGGGTGTAGTGTTAGTAGAAGTTTTCCAAGAAGTATTGTACCAATACTCGGCAAGAGATAACCAATTTGCCCTTTCTTGAGGTTTGTGATTAACAAAACACCTAAGGTATCCTTCTAGAATTTTGTTAACAATTTCTGATTGTCCATCACTTTGGGGATGATAAGAGGAACTCAATTTTAAACTGCAGCCTTGTAACCTGAAGAGCTCCTTCCAGAAATGACTTGTAAACATGGTATCTCTATCACTCACTATAGATTTGGGCATTCCATGCAGTCTAAAAACCCCATTAAAGAATACCTTGGCTACTTCTTGAGCTGTGTAGGGGTGTGCAAGAGGAAAGAAATGTGCATACTTACTCAACCTATCCACCACTACATATATCACAGTATGTCTTTGGCTTTTTGGCAGGCATGTTATGAAATCCATGGATATATCTTCCCATATTCTGTCGGGTATAGGAAGAGGATTTAATAAACCTGGGAGCAGTACATTTTCACTCTTGTTCCTCTGGCAAACATCACAAGATTTAACAAACTTTTCCACAGTGTTCTTCATGTGCTTCCAATAAAAAACTTGCTTCAGTTTTTTTATGGTCCCCTTGATACCAGTATGACCCCCCTAATGGCGTGGCATGATGTTCATTAATAATTACTTCCAGTAGTGACCCCAAATGGTGATCAACCAATATCTTTCCTTTGTAAAATATTAAATTATCCACTATTTTATACTTGCCTTCAGCCAATTCCTTATCAACAATCTTCTTTAACTGTTGCTGATACCAGTCAGTAAGGTGTTTTTTAATTCATGCAACCAAGGTGTCTGAACAGCAGAAATGGCTTGTATTTGTAATGGTTCGTTAGAATAGTCTTCTCTTCTAGATAAAGCATCTGCAACTATATTTTCCTTACCACTTTTATATTCTACCCTGTAGTCAAAGCCATGCAACTTCGCCAACCATTTGTTTTGAAGCCCAGTGTGCAGTTTTTGAGTTAAGAGGTACTTGAGGCTTTGGTGATCAGTTTTGATCACAAATTGCCTTCCTAATAAGTATTGAGCCCACTTTTTTGTTGCAATAATTATGGCCATCAATTCTTTTTCATAGGTGGAGAGGTTCAGATTTCTTCCTTGAAGTGCCTTGCTGAAAAATGCGATAGGCTTGCCATTTTGTTGTAGAACAGCTCCAATGCCATACCCACTAGCATCACACTCTAAAATGAAGGGTTGAGAAAAATCCGGCATGGATAATACAGGAGGTTGAGATAAGCATTGCTTGAGTTGTTCAAAGGCTTCTGTGGCTTCCACTGTCCATACGAAGGAGTCTTTCTTCAACATGTTGGTTAGTGGCTTAGCAATGAGACCATAACTCCGAATGAATTTCCTATAATACCCAGTTAAGCCCAAAAACCCTCTCAGTGCTGTCAAATTTCTGGGAAGTGGCCACTCCATAATTGCCTCAACTTTATTTGGATCCACTGCTACACCATCTACTGAAATAACATGACCGAGGTACTCAATAGACTCTTGTGCAAAGCTACACTTGGATATCTTTATAACTAGCTGGTTCTCTTTAAGTATTTGGAAGGTCATCCTGAGATGCTCAATATGCTCAGACATAGTCTGGCTGAATATTAGTATATCATCAAAAAAAACCAACACAAACTTCCTTAAATATGGTCTGAAAATATTATTCATAAGTGACTGGAAGGTGGATGGAGCATTTGCAAGTCCAAATGGCATAACAGTGAATTCATAATGCCCATCATGAGTTTTAAAAGCGGTTTTGTGTATGTCTTGTTCAAACATCCTGATTTGATGGTATCCTGACTTTAAATCTAACTTAGAAAAGTGTTTTGAACCATGCAATTCATCAAAAAGATCATCTATTAAAGGAATAGGATATTTATCTTTAATGGTGAGAGAATTGAGGCTTCTATAGTCTATCAGAGCCTCCATGTTCCATCCCTTTTTCTGACCATCACGACTGGTGAAGAAAAAGCACTGGTGCTATGTCTGATGACTCCTGATTCCAGTAATTCCTTAATTATCTTTTCCAGTTCATTCTTTATGTGATGAGAATGTCTATAAGGTTTTAAGCATACGGTTTTGGCTCCAGGGACCAAGAGAATCCTATGATCTTGCAATCTTTGTGGAGGTAAGAAGGCTTTATCAGTAGTGACTTCAGGGAACTGATCAAGTAAGCTGACAATTTCTGGTGGTAGTTGTGATGATTCCACTGGTCTTTCTGGGGTTGAAGATTGTTTATGAGTGCATAGCATCATGGTCAGTTGTGCTTGAGAGCTTTCCTTGTTTATGGTCTTCTTATCTACAACCTTGAGGCCTTCCTGCTTGATTCCCTGCCATATATAGAGCTTTTTATCATATGTAAATTTCACCTGTAGTTTGTCAAGATTTAAGGTAACATCCCCAAGCTTTTTCATCCATTGGGCCCCTAAGACCACTTGGCATCCTTCAAGAGGAAGAGTTAAGAGATCAACTGGCATGTTGCAGCCTTGGCATTTCAATATGATATTACTGCAGACCCCTGACCCTTGTAGTCTCTCCCCATTGGCCACCATAACTTCATAAGTCTTGGAATTATCTACTTGGAGTTTTAACTTCTTGGCAAGCTGATCATCAATAAAACTATGGGTGGAGCCCGAGTCTATTAACACTTGTACTGGTTTGTCTTTTATGAACCCTTGTACCTTCACAGTGGACAAGGCTGGAATACCACACATGGCTTGTAAAGTAATTGCAAGAGTTTCCTTGTCTTCCTAGAGGTATTCTGCATTATCTTCTTCTGTTGTGGAGTTTTTGCCTTCTACCTCTTCTTCAAGATCCATGATTCCTTCAATAACATAAACTTGGGGGCTTTTACATTTGTGATCCTTATGCCATGATTCCCTACATCCATAACATAAATTTTGTCTTCTCTTGTCAATCATCTGGTTGGGTGTCAGACCTTTCTTCTTGGCTAAATCTTCAATGTTAGAGGCATTCCATTCCTTAGGCTTTCTTGTATAAGGAATAATCTGATTGGAACCGTTCTTGGAGGAGGAGAAAGTTTTAGTGACCTTGTTACCCCTCTTAGTTTGGTTCCATACACTTTCATACATTTTAGCTAATGAAACTGCCTCCCTAAAATCAGTTGGCCTTGAAGTTAACACATCATACCTAATTTCCTCTTTGAGTCCCCCAATAAACCTATCAAGCAAGAATCTGGGTGGTAATGTGTCAATAGTGGCTTGTAACCCTTCAAACTTTGTAAGATATGAAGATACAGTGGTCTGTTGCTTAAGTTTAGCTAAAGTCTCATAGGGTCTGTCCATTTCTTCGGGGCTGAATCTGATTATTATTTCTTCTTTGAAAACTTGCCAAGATTCATTATTAGAAACATTGTGGGTATACCAGTTATACCACTTTAAGGCATCCTTCTTGAGATAAAAGGAAGCCACTTCAACCAAATACTGCTCATCGGTTTGATTGAATTTAAAGAACTGTTCAACTTGAGTCACCCATTCAAGAACCATTTGGTCTCCTTTGAATGTAGGAAAATCGAGTTTTAGTGAAGGATAAGGGGTGTGTCTGTTATTATGGAATGGTTCAGGGTTGTGGTGAATATTATTAATGGGTGGATTGCCGGTGGTTGAGTTGTTGTTGAATCTTGGGTTGATAGGAGGGTTTCTTGATGTTACAGGAGGTGGATTGTTAGATGTATTGGCAGTATTTTGAGGATGGGAGGCCAAGACTCCATGCATGTTTATTGCTGTAGTTGGGGTAGCACTGGCAGTGGCAGATTGCATTTTTAATTGTTGCATGTCTAATGCTAAGGCAGATAATACATTGTGTATAATCTGGTCTCCAAATTTCTCAAAGAGCAATTAGTTCTTCTATTGATTTCTTCTTGCCTTTGCCAAACTTCTTCTTGCTCAGGATTCGAAGCATCATTATCTTGATTAGTAGAAGGGTTGATCGGGTTGAACTGGGGGTCTGAAACATGCCCAGTTGATTGCTCTGATACCACTGTGTGAGGTACAGACATACTGGGGGGATTAACCATGGTCAGACTGTTGATAATGGCTGTTTCTTGATCAAGAATTGGGAAAGGTTAAGGTTAGCAGAAGATTTTCAGAAGGTTAAGATGATTAGAGGAGAAGTCAGGAGGAAGAAGAAGCTTATAGAGATCAGGAATTTAGAAGGAGAGATGTAGAAGAGAGTGTAATAAGATTTGTAAAAAGAAATGTAACAGTACAGGAATGAAAATGATTTTTCTTTATTCATATGCTTTCTCTTGTACATGCTTGCACTTATATACTGGTGCTTACAACGGCTATATTAGCCAACTCATTTCAACTAAGAAATAACATAATTTGATTTAAACCCATATACAAAAATGATTACAAGCAGCAGGTTATTTCTTTGAGTGTGCACGTGCACACATGCACGCAGTGATACAGCCTCCCATCTTCAGTTCTGGTCCAAGCCTTCATCAACACCAATTGATAGCTTACTTCTGACACAACTAAGAAACTCCTCAGACGAACTTCTGACCATACTTTGATCATCTTGCCTGCAGTTTGATTTTCCTGTAGCTCCTCTGTTTAACAACATGGATATCAATGAGGAGTTGTTACAGTTGTTGTGTGTCAGGAGGGAAGTATAAATGAAGTTAAAGTATTAGTGGGTTGCACCAGGGAAAGAAAGAGTTGCTATCGATAAATTCCTGGGAGAGTTGCATCCTAGGTGGTAAGTAGGCGACATGATGGCATGCATAATGTAACCAAAAGAAGCTTGTGGCTTACAGCAAGTGACACTTCTGATGGAGCGAGAGTCGAGAGGAGATCTCTGGTTTGGGTGTCTTCCACTTGCACAACTCTTTGAGTGAAACATGAACTGATGCCGGAAGGAATTTCATGCATGGTCTAGAATAAATGCTAAAAATAAAGAAGTGGAGACACCAGCTGCACCAAGTAGGAGAGGCTAGAGGAAAGAAGCAATGCATGACTGGAGCGATGTGCCAATGAGACGCACATGACATAGAAAGATCTAGCATGGGGCTACTGCATGGAGTAGGCATTGCTGCCAGTGTGGATGAAGAACTTCTAGCTTGGATTGACGAGATCTGTAAGACGATGCACATGTCAAGAGGCTGCTGCATAGAGTAGGCAGCGACTAAAGAAAACTATCCAAACAGTGAATAGGGCAAAGCTTCATTAATCTCCTGGTTGGTGTTGAAGCATAAGAAGGGGAATGCCTCTTCGAGGAGAAATGCTGCTCATGATCTGGTCTAGATGATTTTGTCTTCCACAGACCCTTGTTCAATTTGAAATATGTCAAAGAATAAAAATATAAAATGACAGTTTAAATTCTATACGAATTATTGAACAAACATTGATTTCTTTCGTTCTAAGGCCGCAACAAATGATAGAGAAAATCGTATCTACACTATTACTTAGTAATACTCTAGGGTAAAATGAGTATAGAGGTGGGGTGTCACATTTCTGATATAAGAGCAAGTTCAAAGCAATGTAAAAATCCAAAAGCATACATATTTAGTCATAAAGGAGGAAGACTTAAAAAGTTACCCGAGTTTTATATGACTCTCATACGTTGTTGCTTATATAAATATTTTTGAATTTTTGAAAATAAGAGAGAAAGTGCGTGTATTGTATAATTTATTAAATGAAGTTCTTATTTATTATAGTAAGTGTTACGAATTGGATATTGTGAAGATTTTGAAAATTAGTGCTTTAATAATAATTTGAGAAAATTTGAAAGAAAGCAATTTTCGATGTTTTTGTAAATACCTAAATGTTTTGTAAAATGTTTGGAAAGTGTATGTAATTTTAAAAGTGGTGGAATGTTTTAGAAAGTAAAATGATTGATAAATTTTGGATAAAGGAGTTTCAAGTGATTTGTAAAAGTTTGGTGAAAGTTTTGAAAAGTTAGTTTCAAAGTTTTTGAAATTATGAAATGATGGAAGTATATTTTGACGTGGTATGAAATATTTTCAAAAAGGATTTCAAAATTTAATGATTGTTTGATAAATAGTTTTGAACATATTTTTGAAGTAAAGTCATTTTATAGTATTTTTGAAATACTATGATTTGGATGGAAAAATGATATGGATGTTTATTAAAATGTTTCCTTTGGAAAGTATGTTTGCGAAAAGGGCGATTTCTCCATTTTTGTGAAAATGGTTTTTGAAAATGTGTTTTAAGGAAGAAATGTGGAATGATTGCTATTTTTGGAAGCTACGATGTGATTACACTCGCCATTGTTGTGATTAGTTTTAACCGCCTTTGGGCGTGACCATCAGGGATGGCAGCCATATGGCCATACACCAAGTGTGATTGGCAAGTAGTGGTAGTTTGTAGTTATCTATTGACGGTCATTCTTCGTAGATATTGGAAGATGATTTGAAGACTTTGGAAAAGAACTGAAATAATTTGATATGACGATTCTGAATGTGATTTGGAAATATTTTTAAAAGTGATTTTTGGGAAATTCATTTCAGGAAATATTTGGTGAAAATAAGTTTGAAAATTTTGAAAGGTGATATATATGATTGTAAGTGAGATTTAATGTAGACTATACATCTTGCAAAAACATTGTTGATATTGTGTATTTCAATTTTTTATAGAAACATCCACCATCGAAAATGTATTTTTGAAAAAAAACATATTTTATGAAGTATTCTAAAAGGAACTCCACCATTGTAAATCTTGATTTTGTAAGTCTTTTCGTGAAGTGATTTTGAAAAGGAAATTCCAGCACAATAATATTTATTTTGAAAAGTTACGTTTGAAATATTTAGTTAACAAATTTATTACTTTAGTAGTTAAGGAAAAGAACCAAATATTATTATGAGGCTTTATATGAGAAGAGCGAGCAGGAAGTGCATCGCATTAATAGAGAGATCGAAAATTTAGTCAAAGACCGCAACCATTTGTTTGCAATGAATCAAAATCTTCAGACCCATGCTAAGCGATTAAAGAATTTAAGGAGAAATATTATGACGACCCACATTTCGGAAGGTTTAAATTGACAATAATCCACACATGTCCAACTTAAACAATCCGTAATATAGATAATCAATGGGGTTAATTAAGAAAAATGAGAAAGGACGAAGGAAACAAACACAGAATCTCACAGCGGAACGATAAATATAATTATCAAATAAACAGTTCATGAAGCTGTTTATATTGTACATTTGATTATAATTTATACAACATTTATCAGAGTTATATATACAACAGGGATAAGTAAAATAATGCAGCAGACAACATGATGCAGGAATAATAATAGTAATAATATACCAAATCTTCGTCTTCGTCCTCCAGAATAAATCTTCAACAAGCTGAAAACTCAGGGGCGACCTGAGCGTAATGAAAAGATAAAAAACTCGAGTCGTGACTAAAATATTCTTATATGAGTCAAATCGATATCGCATATAACATGAGTGACGTGGCGTCAGAGATATTTACGTGGTTTCACATCTCCTATCTAGGGTATAACGTGCATGCGACAACTCAAGAGATGTTACGGGATTTTCCATCTCTTAAGGATCCATCAAAATATTTATATGTAGTAGAATACGCTACATATATAATGTCTAATCAGTAAAATAAATATTTTTCTTAGCGTTAAGGCTTTACATTGATCCCCCTTAACGCGTTTTTAAGCATTGTCGTACAGTTTGCATATAAAAAACACCAGTAAACCGTAGGTGGATAGAGAAGCGCCGTGATATGACAACATTAAACCAAAATCTTAGGGGTCTCTTATAGGAATAAAAGTATGACAAGGCACGTGAGGCAATGTACAAGGTAGGATACTACCAGTTCGTGTCGCAGGGCTGGTGGTATGCATCATTGCCTTCTAGCGACCCAGTCTGGACCAGCCAATACATGCATATACAATGGTGCAGCTGAAAGAAACAAGGACGTGCATGAACGTAAGTGCACACAAGTACACATCAACAACTCAAGGCAAGACTCATGAGTCTAATGAATCAAATAGCGAGATTTTTAGTTGAGACATGAAGTTGATTTTTAAAATGAAGAAATTAAAGATTATTAATGAAGACTCAATCAAGCAAGGGAAAATATGGAAACCAAGATCGTCATTGTTCATTTGCAATGAAATTAAACAATGCAATTTGGAAAAGGTTCAAGATAATAGGGCAAGTAATTATTGAGTCTTAAAGCAATACCTTTATTAAGTCAATATAAATGAAGGTAGTTTATCTTCATATTAGAGTTAGAGAATCTATCGTTATTCCCTTCTATAGTAAACCTTTGGGATTTTGAGAGTAATAGCTTTTGGTGAATTTGATTATTCAATGCAAATGAACAATGACGATCTTGGTTTCCATATTTTCCCTTGCTTGATTGAGTCTTCATTAATAATCTTTAATTTCTTCTTATTAAAATCAACTTCATGTCTCAACTAAAATCTTAGGGGTCTCTTATATGGATAAAAGTATGACAAGGCACGTGAGGCAATGTCCAAGGTAGGATACTACCAGTTCGGGTCGCAGGGCTGGTGGTACGCATCATAGCCATAACCGCCCACCGCGTCCATCCATCCCATATCGAGTCAAAGGGAGGCTATCCCAAATCAAGGTGCACTAATCAAAACCAACAACAAGAGTAATAACATGAACCGAGTCCAAGAAAATCGAAGAACGGATGTCTGCTAAGGGTAATTAGCCCGCTTGGCCCTATCAAGCCGTCCTGTTTTAGTCATTTCAAATTGGCACAAATGCCGGGATCTATCCATCATCGTTTTCTTTTTTCAAATCCAGCAAACGACGCCAAATCCAACCACTTCGTTCTGGATTCTTCTCCGTGTACACAATTGTTAAAGTGGTTCCAATATTGACAGAGAGTATGCCAATAAGAGGCACCGGTTTCTTTAACAACCAAACGTCGTTTTACATACCGGTTGGTACTTTTATATTTCGAAAACAATTCGTACTTGATATCAAAATGTCATTTTCGCTTCAAAATCAATTTCATTTAGAAATATCATATTTACTTCAAAAATCATATTCAGTTCGATACGTCATTCTCACTTGAAAATATCATTTCACTTCAATATCACGATTTCACTTTCAAAATCGTTTCAAATTTCGATTTAGGTTGTAACTTCATTTTAACCCAATGTGCATTTAAATCCATGATTTAAATATTAACATTCCCACTCTGACCAGTTTAAAATTTTAGGAAATAGTTGAATAGTTTTAAAATAGTTAAAATAGTTCAGTAGAAAATAGTTTGAGTATTGAAATGGTTTATATATTAAATAGCTTGGAAAATCAAATTTATTTGAATATTTAAAAAGATAGATTTTAAATAGTTTATAGTAAAATAATTTATTTGAAAATCATTCAAAGTCAAACCGATTCAATTCAAAATTTTCCAATTCAAATAACTTTCAATTTCCATTTCCATTTTCATCAATTCAATTCCGATCTCAATTCGAATTAACTTCGATCCCAATTTTAATTCAAATGAATTTCAATTTCGATTCCAAATTAATTCAATTTCGATTTCAATTCCAATTCCAAATTAATTCAATTTCGATTTCAATTCCAATTAATTTCTACTCTATCCCAATTTGAATTAATTCCAATTCAATTCTCAATTTCCACCATTTTGATTTATATAAATTCGAATTCGATTTCAGAATATTGATTTAAATTACTTAAATTAAATTTAACTTCAATATTCAATTTAAGATTCAAATCTTTAAAAATAATTCAATTCCGAGCCCAAATTTCAAAATAGCCATATAAATTACTTTTACTTGGATTTATTTCAAAGTTCGAGTAAGAGTTCAAATCTTTTTAAAACAAATCAATTTTTGGAATTCAAGTGGTTTCTCAATTATAACTTTAAAATTTCAAACCAGATTCTTTAAATAATGCCAATTGACAAGTTCATTTTTAACATTTTAAGCTCGAGTTCAAAAATGATTCCATTTCCATAAATTCGATTTTATTTCTTAAAATCAAAATCATTTAAATAATTTCAAATCAAAATTTTAAAATCATTTAATTTAACCAATATGATGTCCGTATATAATTTTCTATCCTATGGCCAAGTGGATCCATTATTTCAATTTAATTTCAGGGATGGATATATATCATTTCAATCCAAAATAAATGTCATAAGTATATATCATTTCAACCTATTTCTTAATTTATTTGAAATAATTTGATTTACAGTTTTATATACTGTAAATAATATATAGGATGATAGCAGGATATATCAAAATAAATAAACATCCAAATCATCCAAAACATCAATCAATAGCATCCATCACAATCAACATCCAAATCATCCAAAACATCAATCAATAGCATCCATCACAATCAACATCCAAATCAGCTAATAATTTACAACAATCTCATAGTTATCAATATCAGGTAATTTCCTGGCAATTAAATTTCAATTTCAAATTTAACTATCAATTTTAATACATACAATCAATTCATATGTCAATTTCATTTTCAAATAACAGTCAATAAAATTAGATAACTTCACGATTCAATTTTAACGAACATAAAAATATTATAGTACGTCGTGAGAGTTAAAAAAACTGACCTTTTATTTGAAACTGAAAATATTTCAACTTCAAATAAGTGCCACTTCGATTCCACGCCAAATCCTTCGTCGATACGATTCCAACGCCGCTTGTATCGTCCAATTTCGACCCCGTATGTGAAAGATGCACATTTTTAAAGATTTTAATACGATTATATAAATAAATTTACAAATTTTCTTTTTATATTTTAAACCTTCATTTATCTCAGTCGTTTATTTCCTGAAAGTGAGATCTGGCCGTTCTCTTCATCTTCCTCCGTTCTTCTATGTTCTGGCTGAAGAAACCCATTACACATTCGTCTACATCATCGCCGTTTCCCCCATACTCGACCGGAAGTCGATCAGAGACCACCGACATGGATCCCTAGCCACCACGCACCCACGCCTGAAGCTTGCACCTACAAGGCTCCGCCATCGCCTCGAAGTTCATGCTCGAACGCACGACGTTCAAACCCAAATCACTGTCGATTCATTCCATTAAATTCGATCATAGCTGTTCACCTCGTAGATCTCGTCGCCCTCTACGATTTCTTAGTTGGAAGATTTGTCTAATAGTGCGTGGATTGGAAGAAAAATGAGGGGATTTGGTGGAAGCTTTCGACCATTGAAGATGATAACGGCGGTTGGCAAAAAGGCTAGGGTTTCTAAGAGAAATACGCATATATATATATATATACGCGTATACGTATTATTTTATTATTATTTTCACTATTCACGTGCTTTTCCAAACGAACTCCAAACGAAGCATGCCACCTGGCGTTTATAATGTTTTACCCCTATTCCGAACACAATGAAATATGTTTCGAGGCCTAATTCGATCGTATGTGGAAGATAGCTTTCCGAATCAAATTATAATATTAAATTTCCTTTATAATTTTGACTAGTAGTATGAGGAGGGTCCGGGATGTGTTTGAGGCCTTTCACATTGTATTATTTCCCTTATAATATAATAGGTGGAGCAGGTAAGATTTACTCACTTAGACTCATGTTTGACCCAATCCTATCCTTCTTTTTACTTATGTCATTAGCTTGATGGAGCTTGGAGGTGTGATAGAACAAGAGACATGGGCTTTTATGCATATACGGTAAATACTGTAAATATTTGTTAGACTTGATTGTGACATGTGTGTTGGATTGGGTTTGACTGGTATTATAAAAACATATGCATATTACGTTATTGATAAACATTGGTGTTATGAAATGATGGTGCCATAGGGGATAGTGATGCTATATACGTACACACACACACCTCAAGGTAGGTTGAACGTATCGTATGCGTACATAAAGTCAAAATGACTAAGATATAAATAATATACATAACATGTAATGAAAACCAATCCTCATAAACCAGTGTTATGGACAAAGTATGCAATTTATTAGTCGCTGGAACATTGTTTAGACCCTCTCCTTATACAAGGCGGGAACGATGAGATGACAAATTTCTTAGTGCATGCTCTGCACTAACAATGTCACTAAATATCCCAGGAATGATATCGGTTCCAAGGTATTAGCATTAGTCAGTATATATAAATGATTTATTCTACTTTATTATTCCGCTGTGAGTTCTTATCAATAGCTCTCTGATATATTTGTATTTATTTCAGGATACCAACACCAATGATTTGTACCCTAATGGACTTTGGTTTTTCAATTAGTCGGAAAATCAAGACTATAAGGATGTGGTTTGTTTGGTATCAGAGCTTAGGTTAGTCGATCATAGGAATATGATATGCTTAACGAACATACTTGTATTTTTACCTATAATTATATATATATATATATATATATATATATTATACGCCGAATACTACAAATTCCGACTATAGAAGTAGTTGCGACCATATTCTAAAAGATGTATAACGTAATAATGAGTTAGAACAATAAACAGATTTAAAGATATATGCCTATCATGATTACCTCATGGGATGTAGCTCGTAACGTAAGGCGTTGACTTATGAAGAGCATAAGTGTGACATATAGGAAGGTCCCTAAAGCTAGATGGTATTTGAGTCCCTTGTTGGTCCTAGATTGCCCTATGGTTGTGGATCCCCACTAGACGGTCGATTGGTGATGTATGTTGGATTTAGATAAATGCGAAGTAAATAATCTATATGTTATAGATATCTGGAAGCAAGAATTGTGCAAGTTCCTGAAGGAAGGTGTGTATTAATCGCTCCAAGATGATAACTGGATTATTAACATATTCTGAATGAATATAAGTCAGAAAGTAAGTGGAAAGGAAGAAAAATCTGAAAGAATGGAAAATAAAACCCACCCTGAGTCCAACCCCATAAGAAAGAATTTAATAAAAAAGATTAATTTTATTTTTAATATTTGAAATGATTTCCTAAGGATTTATTTTAAAGTAGAAAAATCCTATTTTTGAAAAGTAGGTAAACATTAAAATTTTCTACAAAATGAAATATCATTTTATATTTTATTTAAATAGAATTTCTAGTTGAAATTAAATCTGTTTAGACCAAAATTTCAATTAAAAGGGTTTTAATAATGATGCATTTCCTTTGAAATAAATAGAAAATAGAGCATATTTATAGCTTGGCGATTTTTTTGATTTTGAAAATTCGAAGTTTTAAAATTCTTTTAAGAGGTGGATAATAGTAAGTGGTACTGGTTTTAAATACGGTAAAGAGAATAGAAGGTTATAAGCACCCGATGGAGAAAGTGATAGAAATGCTTTGATACAAAGAAGATTTAGAATAGAAAATAAATGGAAAGGTAAGAACATCCGATAGGGAATGTAGGAAGAATATTCTCATATAAGGAAAACATAGAGAAAAACAAACTACTTCATGTTAATTAAGAAAAGCCTAATAGCTAAGTAGTAGGCGAATGCACTACAATGAAGAAAACAATCAAAGAGAAATCATTTAAATAAGAGCAATTTAGTTTGAAGAAATGTAAATAGCGGTAACATTAGGAAGTATAAATAAAAACAATGTTAGGAATTTGTACTAAAATAATAGTAGTGATTTAATTAGAAACCACATAGGAAAAATAAAGGATAAATGTATAGTTTTTTAAATATGTGCGGTAATTGCATATATCTTTTAGAAAGCCCCCTAATATGCTATTGGAGTTTCCGCTAAGGTTGAAAGTGGGGATAGCATGAGTAATAGGAAAATAATATAATGAAAATTGTCCTTGTCTACTTCAGTTTTTATCATTATAAGTTATAAAAGATGTTTTAGAAACACTATAACAATGCATTTTTGAAAAATGGTTTAGCGTGACAATGTAGTTTGTAAATGTAAAACTTGATAAATAGTTTGAGTAAAAATCGTACTTTTTTATAAGTAAAATCTTTGTTGTGAAAAGGCTTTAAAGGAAAGTATCTTCTTAAATTAAATTACTACATTGAATTTTGGAACTTAATAAATAAACCTACTCCATAAATCCTAAAATATAACTTCAAAAGTTCTAGGTATATAACTTTAAAGATAAAAGTTTTGAGTTAAGTACTTCATGATTGTGAAGTTTAATAATTTTTATAAAAAGGGGTAAAAACCAAACTAATTTTGATACGGAGTAGATAGAGATGACTGCCTAGGTAAAACAGGGTAAAAGTTAAGGCTATGAATGAAATAGCTGCGAATGTTCGTAGAGTAATAACAAGGAATCTCCTAAAATATAAGGAATATTGGAATGAACTAGGAATGTTTTATTAGACATGTGTGAAAGCCATAAGAAGAACACATAAAGGAATGAGGAATGGTATCAAAGTACACTATTACGAGTCCTAGAGTATACTCATATGAAAGATCAAAGATAAAGAAAATAAGTACCAAAATTTGAATACTATCAAGATATTTGAATTAAGGACAAATTTTCAAAAGAGGCTAGTTTTTCAAACTATTGGCATAAATAGGCTAGTTTACAAACTATTTGCAATTTTAGGCTAGTTTTGGCTAGCTCAACGATGAGCTGGCCAGTATTTAAAAAATAATATTACGGGGCGCATTTATGAAATGCGCCCATACAAAATTACACTGACGCATCTGCCAAATGCGCCAGTGTAATTTTTTATCCAAACATGGAAATGCGAACCAAAGCCAAATTTGGAGTTTGTTATCATTCAGTGGAACGATAGACATAACCATATCGTACACCAACAGTTTCCTACCATTCCTATTTCGAGATACATGACTTGGTATTGGTTGATTACTCGAAGATTCATTGTTGCAGATCGGACTTCTCACAAACGTGCATACAGCGCTCGTGCACCGCTTTAGTGAGATGTGGTAAATCTTCATATTATCATGATATTTTTAGTTCGTTGGCTTGAATTGTTTATTCACTTAAATTATGTTTCTAATTTTGAATAAATAATTACAACTTGTAGGTCGATGTATTAGAGACGGTAGGAAGAGGGTTGGACGATATCGGATATGGTAGAGTACCTAAACGAGAAGTCCAACCATGGTGTCTTGATTTCAAGAAACTTATTGATACACTTCTTTTTTGAAATCGATTAGCACGACCAAGCCCTTCCGAACAAGATATGCAGACTAGAGAGCGAAGAATTAAAAGAAGGAAGGATACACACTAATCACAAGCCGCTGGATCTTCTCAACCACTACCTACATAAGACGATCCAACTCCACTATGAATATTACTATTTTTTGTTTAATATTAGGTTGCTTTTGTAATCGAACTAGAACTTCTACTTTAATGCGAATGTAATCGAATTCTAACTATGTTATGGTTGAAATTAATTAATGGTAATTTTATTTATCGGCTTTTATGTGGATAAATGTTTGCTATTATTTAAGATTGGAATATTGTGTGGTATAAATTGGATTGTTTGACGATGAAGAAATTGGTGAAGGATGCTGCTGCTTGCTGTCCAGGTTTGGACAAAAAATTACACTGGCGCATTTGGCAGATGCACCAGTGTAATTTTGTATGGGCGCATTTCACAGATGCGCCCGATAATATTTTTTTTAAATACTGGCCAGCTCATCGCTGAGCTGGCCAAAACTAGCCTAAACTTGCAAATAGTTTGTAAACTAGCCTATATATGCCAATAGTTTGAAAAACCAGCCTCTTTTGAAAATTTGTCCTTGAATTAAAAGAAGATAATAATATGATTAGAGTAGAAGGTAATGAGATGGAAAACAAACATAGGTGGTAGGAAATTTATTCCGCCAATCCAGTTTTCCAGTGAGTTATTCTAAATATGCATATTTTATATTTCTTGCCCACTACAATGTGGAAATGCACAATTTATCTCAGAATCGGAGTTAATAATTTAAGTAATGGATGGATCTTATTTATTAGAAGCCAAAAATGTAAGTTAAGACATGTGAGTTATAGTAGAATGACATATTAGAAATGTTCATTCTAATTAAGTAAGAAGTCATAGAGCCACAACATCATTAATATCAGTTGATAATGAAGGGCAGCTTCCAGCAATTATTTTTTATAGGTGTTATCCCACCTTTTGGTCAAGGCTGGAATATCAACAAACTAGCTGGGAAGTGATGGATATCAGGATTGGAAATCGATTGGAAACAAGGCTTTGATCGATGTCGTCAAAATTGGCCGAGCTCTAACCATGATAGGATCGATAGGAAATGATGATGAAGGCTAGAAGAGGCTACGTTTCAAATCTCAGGTCAAACGGAGTTCATTTGCACAAGATAATTGATCGATTCGAACAAGGCATTCGTATCGATCAGCAAGGATACGAACAACGCCTTCATATCGATCAGCACGAAGGCCAGATGGGTTTCGACTCGATAGCAGTGAACCAGGGCTGAGTAAAGGGGCGCAAGATGGTTTTATCGACTCGAAGGTTTCACCTTGATATATTTCGTATCGATACAGTTCAAAGCTGGATTCAATCGATTATTTTGGGTCGACACGTTCACAACGATCGGATGGATTCAGGCTACAGTTTTTGTATCGATGTTATTCGCAACGATAAGAGATGAGGCATGACGGTGCATTTCGTATCGATTGGGGCTAGAATCAACATGAGGGATGGAGCATTGGTCGTGGAGATTCGGACAAGCACTTCATATCGATCGATTTCGATCGATATGAAGGACACACTCGTGCATCGATTCGAAGGAGACCAAGGGCATTAGCAGATTGATGGACACTAGCACCATGTCATCATCAAGGCACGTACAGGCATCGAGTCGAACATAATCGAGTTGAACGTGATCGAGTCGAACAGATCAATTCGAACCAAACGAACTACTGAAAATCTCCATTTCGTATCGATCATATCTCACAATCCACAAGTCCAAATGATATGAAATTTTCACAGGAGCTTACACACGTGCTAAAGAATGTCCACGCCAAATTTCGACTCCATTGGATGAAATCTTGATCGATACGAAATCCATTCGTACAATCACGGATCGGGCTGAAACTTCACGGGCTTGGTTGCGCGGGCCTACTCACGTGCCAGAAGGAGTCTCTCGAGATCTGAGCAAAATATCAGCCTCCTACACCTATAAATAGCATCCCGGAACCAACAGAAAAGGGGGATCTTCTTCCTCTTCTTCTTCTTTGAATTCTCCAATGCCCAGACTCTGCCGGATCCAGATCTAAACTCCATTGCTGTTGCTATTAACAAATCCCACTGCTATAAATCACTATTATCTGCTGTAATCAGTTGTAATCGACAAGGAAAGTCAATAAAAGATTAACTTTTGGAGTGGACGTAGGCCGGAGATAGCCGAACCACTATAAATCTTGTATCTCTGTCTATTTCTTTCCGTTTTAAGTTTATTATTCTTCACTTTTTATCCTCTACATTACTTTGATCTGTGATTATAATCTGCCGATTTGTGTTCATACACTGGTGCTTTCACGACATTTGGGGTTTGTGACCAATTTTGGCGCAAACACTTTGGTTCTTTCACCGAGAATGACTAACACCCGCTATACCAGATTTGGAATTTGGATTTGAAGGTTTAGAGGTTCAGATCTAAAGAGCTATGACGAGGTAATTAAGTAGAAGATAAAGAGCCGAGAGGATTCAGCATGAAGGAAGCCAAGAGGCATCATCGGGGGCTAATCAGAATTCTGCTTTCATTACCAAAAACGAGATGGAGACGATGATGGGGGCTATGCATGAAGGATTTCTGAAAAGGCAAGAGGAGATGATGCAGAACCTCCTCGGATAGTTTGGGCAAGCAGGAGCAGTTGGAACTTCAGGATTTCAGAATCACAAAGCTGGAGTGGAAGGACCTAACAGGCAGTCGAATGGAGCAGCTCAACAAGGCACAACCCCTGATCAACACACAACTGCTAACCTGGACGGATCCAGACGTGGGGGCACACCACCCGGTAATAATGGACCAATCCATGGAGGAATTCCAGGTGGCACCACACAACAAGATCCCGGAAGGAATGTAAGAGCGCGGGATGAGGAGTATGTACCAGAATTCCCTCGGAGACTCAGGGGGAAACCCTTGACGGGCGACGCTGGACTAGCCGAGATTATCAGACGAACTATGCGCGGAGGTTTGACAAACAGAGATCTAGAAGTAGTAAATAGGAGTCCGTTTAGTCGAGACATCAGAATTACTCGGAATCCACCAGAGTTCAAGTTACTTACAAAGATCCTCAGAGCTTTCTTAACTCGGTTCAATGCGGCGGTTGCTTTGGTGGATCGGTCAGATCCATCGATGGTTTTAATGGCAGCAGTATCAGGAATCAGAGAGGATTCAGATTTCAATGTATCTCTAATACGGGACCCATCAATGGATATCGGGGAATTCTTTCACAAGGCTGAGAGATTCCTTCGGCAGGAAGATGCATGTTCGGATATGAAGTTAAAGGAGGTAAACACAACCGAGGATGGTGGGCCATCCAGCGAAGGCTCGGATAAAGATAAAGAAAAAGGAAGCTGGATGACGAATCAGGAAAAGCTAGGAAGCGGTGGAGAGAGCCAAAATTTTCCACTTACATAGGACTGAATGAGACGTTGGAGTGGATATTCATGGAGACTCGGAATCGCCTTCCCTATCAAAGGCCGGCTAGGAGAGAGCCCTCGGAACGTGAAAGGGCATCAGGGAGGCACTGTCTTTTTCACGATTTAGACGGACATGATACCAACAGCTGCAGGCACCTAAAATACATTACTGAGGAGCATGTAAGAAATGGGCAGTTACGGCAATATGTCGGGCTCGGAACGCGGCGGTGGAGCAGGAGCAACCACCGTTTATTTCAAACCACGATGGCGCAAGACCCAGGAATGATGGTCGATTGGTTATCAATTGATAGGGATGATATGAAATAAGAAACAAACTACTGGCAAACAGTCAAGTCATCTACTCATGTACGGGGACGGAGATGGCCCCTAGGCATGCTCTGAATGATGATAAACCGCGATGCTATGGTTTCTGAAATCTGCTTTCTCTTTTGGTTTCGACATTTTCTTTTTCTGGTTCGGTTTTGGAGTTTGGTTTGAACTTTTGGTTTTGTTTGTTTTTTAGTTTGGACTTTCATTTGGATGAATGCTTTCTGTTTTGGATATTGATTTGGATTTCTGATATGGATTTTTGGTTTTTCGATTTGATTTGGATTTTGATTGGGTTTTCATCTGGCTTTTGGAAAATGGTCGTCGGGTATGGATTATGCCTGGCAAGGGGTAATCCTCTTCGTCCGAACATGGCGAATTGGCTTATTCAGGTCATCGAGTATGGACTATGCTCGGCAAGGGTCCGGAGAGACCAGGATTCGGCCTAGGACTTAGGCCCTATATTATCGGTTATTATCTCAGGTCGTTGAGTATGGACTATGCTCGGCAAGGGTCCAGAGCGACCAGGATTCGGCTTAGGACTTAAGCCATGGAAATTATTTAACGCCCAGGGACACTGGGCCACGGTCGTCAAGTGTGGATTGCTCTTGGAAAGAACCCGAAGAGGTTACAGATTTGGATATCGACCCGGAGAGGTCCTGGATTCGGTTATTGGTTATTGGATAAAAAATGGATCAAAACTCGGCTGTCGAGTTCAGATGGATATGGAATTGGCTAAGGCTTTGGTTGTTGGATTTAGGATCAGACATCGACTCGGAGCAGTCAAGAATGATGCACTTGGATGATATGGCTATGTACTTTAGATATCGGATTCTGGACTATTCAAAACACCCCTTCTTATCACAAGGCATGTTTTGGGGGGCAAATGTTATCCCACCTTTTGGTCAAGGATGGAATATCAACAAACTAGCTGGGAAGTGATGGATATCAGGATTGGAAATCGATTGGAAACAAGGCTTTGATCAATGTCGTCAAAATTGGTCGAGCTACGACCATGACGAGATCGATAGGAAATGATGATGAAGGCTAGAAGAGGCTACGTTTCAAATCTCAGGTCAAACGGAGTTCATTTGCTCAAGATAATTGATCGATTCGAACAAGACGTTCGTATCGATTAGCATGGATACGAACAGCACCTTCGTATCGATCAGCAGGAAGGCCAGATGGGTTTCGAATCGATAGCAGTGAACCCGGGCTGAGTAAAGGGGCGCAAGATGGTTTTATCGACTTGAAGGTTTCACCTCGATATATTTCGTATCGATACAGTTCGAAGCTGGATTCAATCGATTATTTTGGATCGACACGTTCACAACGATCGGGATGATTCAGGCTATAGTTTTCGTATCGATACTATTCGCACCGATAAGATAATGAGGCATGACGGTGCATTTCGTATTGATCGGGGCTGGAATCAACATGAGGGATGGAGCATTTGTCGCAGAGATTCAGACAAGCACTTTGTATCGATCGATTTTGATCGATATGAAGGACACACTCGTGCATCGATTCGAAGGAGACCAAGGGCATTAGCAGATTGATGGACACTAGCATCACGTCATCACCAAGGCACGTACAGCCATCGAGTCGAATATGATCGAGTCGAACGTGATCGAGTCGAATAGATCGATTCGAACCAAACAAACTACCGAAAATCTACATTTCGTATTGATCATATCTCACAATCCACAAGTCCAAATGCTATGAAATTTTCACAGGAGCTTACGCACGTGCTAAAGAATGTCCAAGCCAAATTTCGACTCCATTGGATGAAATCTTGATCGATACGAAATCCATTCGTATCAATCACGGATCGAGCCGAAACTTCACGGGCTTGGTCGCGCGGGCCTACTCACGTGCCAGAAGGAGTCTCGCGAGATCTGAGTGAAATATCAGCCTCTTACACCTATAAATAGCACCCCGGAATCAACAAAAAAGGTGATCTTCTTCATCTTCTTCTTCTTTGAATTCTCCAACGCCCAAACTCTACCAGATCTAGATCTAAACTCCATTGCTGCTGCTACTAATGAATTCCACTACTGTAAATCACTATTATCTACTGTAATCAGTTGTAATCGATAAGGAAAGTCAATAAAAGATTAACTTTTGGAGTGGACGTAGGCCGGAGATAGCCGAACCACTATAAATCTTGTGTCTCTGTCTATTTCTTTCCGTTTTAATTTTATTATTCTTCACTTTTTATCCTCTACATTACTTAGATCTTTGATCTGTGATTATAATCTGCTGATTTGTGTCATACACTAGTGCTTTCACGACATTTGGGGTTTGTGACCCATTTTGGCGCAAACAATAGGGTATTTGGTTTGTAATCGCTAGTTGATTTTTTTTGGGTATTAAAAAAGCATATGATATGATATGAGATATGTTCCTATTTTGTTACTATGTTGATTCTCTGAATGAGCTTTGACCGCTATATATGTCGGAAAACAATATAAATAAGAAAATCTCATAATGATACTTAACTAGCGATGAATGCAAAGTAAGAGTGGAAGTTTATAAAAAAACTAGGAAATTAATTAAGTTAGCAACTAAAAAATAAAGAATAGTTAAATCCCAAAAACTTTAGAATTTTGAGGGAAAACTAAATTTTGGCAAGCAAAGGACAGGTAAAGGCTGTAGCGAAACTACGAATCACTATCCCTATGCCTTAAAAGCTAAAATTTATAAATGTACTTGTGTGTTGATTGTTGTTCTAAAATAAAAGAATTTTTTTTTTGAATTTGAAATTTTACCGTGTAATAGGCTAAGGTCAATCATATGCGTTGACACTTTGACTAAGTCCGGATTACGTTGAAATGTTGCTTGACTTGTTTCGAAAATGTGAAAACAAATACTTTTGAAAAATTTTGTTCAAAAATCTCTAAATTTTAAAGCAAATAATAGCTTTGACAAAGTTTTAAAATGTGTGTTTTATTTTAAAATTTTCAAATTGTTTCACAAATTTAATTGAAAAAGATTTTGAAAGGATAAAGTAGAAAATTACTAATTTTAGAAATGCCACATGCTTAGCGTATTGAAGAAGTTGATGTGTTAGTGAATATGAATTTTATTGTTCAGCGGGAGTGAAAATATGTAAAACATAGATAATGAGAGAGGAAAAGTTGTTTTAGCTTTGAATTCTTTTTCCATACCTTGTTAATTGTGAAATAAAACTTGTTTTGTAATAACTTTGTTTCAGAAATTTAAAAATAAATCTCTCTATCCGAATTGTACTTGAAAAGGTTGGATAAGATTCAGGAGCAAGAGAGAAGGTTCCAAGGTACAACGAAAGGGGTACACAAAAGAAGGATCAAAATATGGAATTTTCCATCTAAATCCTTTTTTAGGCATAAGAGTGTAGATTTAGGAAAATTGGATTTTTAAAATTTTGGATGTTAGAAATTTTATACTAGGTATTGGATGGTAGAGATTAGACGCAAAATTGGTTGACCCATACTCCTATTTATAGGAGCGTTGAAAATTGTTGTGTGAAAACAACGATTTTGATTTTAAAAAACTTACATACATATAGAACTACAAGTATATAAAGGCTGTTTGCACCATATTTTAAAAATTATTTTAAAGAATGCATTCATATAGAAGGCGCTGATTTAGTATTTTTCAGCATACATATCATATGTTTTGATAAACCTTGCACTTGTACATGACTGGTTGCAAATTGGTTGTACACTAATTGGTTGAATTATTAGAAATGGTTGCGTGCTATGTTACATGATTTAGTCCTTGAGGAATTTCGGGAATGATATTATTTTAAGGGAGGAAAAATGTAACACCTCATAAATTAATAGTGGTTAATTAAAAATAATTAATAAATAATTATTAAAGCTCAAAAATTGAATTTTTTACAAACGTTGGAATTTATCTACGAAACTTGCAACATTGTGTTCGTGGCGATTTTCTAGTCAACTTTCATATATAAACTTTTACGATCGGAGTTCAAACATGAAAGTTAGTAGCGTTTAAAGATTTGAAATCAAAAATAATTCAAAATATATTAAAGAAAATAAAGTATTAATAGAAATAAATAACGTTAATTAAATAATGTTAACTGATCGACACCCGTCAAGGACCGGTCGACCCCTAGCGGTCGACCGTCCCCTATTGACTGGTCGAGCGGTGGTAGCATGGCGGTTGAGAACGAACCTCGGCCTAACAGCCAAGATTTAATATAATTTAATCTGACAAATAGAATTGATTCGAGCTCCTATAAGCCTCTCACTTTTCTTCTCATATTTTTTGAATCAAGAAGTGAAAGTCTACCATTTTCTCTTTTCCACTAATTTTAGGAATTATATAAAATATTATATTATATTATATTATATATATATATAAGTGGAGAATAGAGGAAAATAAAATAGACAAAGAATAAGGGTGAATCGATTCTACGAAGAAGTGATAAAATTTAAATTTGAACTTGAAAACTACACCTAATTCAAATCACCTTCCACATATATAATTCTAATAAATATGTATGCGCTTTAGATACATATTTTGATTGAAGGAAAATGAGTCAAATAAGGAGAATATATATTGATCTGGAAATTTGGCAGTTAAGAGGTGAGTGAGAAATTATATGTTTTTACATAATATTGGATTTACATCGTTGTGAATCTGTTTCTTTTATGCCTAGATATAAATGATGGAATTATAATCTTAAATATATATAAAATGAACTTGAGATTCTTGCATACATATTCAGTATATTCTTAGATTTGATTAAATGTTGTATATACAAAAATCTGGAATGTTAGGATGAAAGTAGCCACTAAAGGTTATGAGGTAATTCATTGATAAGATTTTTTGTTAAATCCAGATTTCATTGTTTGAATGTTATAAGTTGTTAAACTTGAATTGAAAATTATTTCAAATTTGATTGGAATTTAAGTTTATATTTTAATTCAATAGAATGAAGAACGTTTCTATGTAAATTTCTATAAATTATCCAAATTATACATAAATTTGTGTCGTTTGAAATAACAAGAAATACGTCTAAAGGAAAGAGATGTGGAAAATAGGGACGTTTAACGTATTTTGTACTATCTGTTTCAATTAAAAACAGGAAGGAAAATTCCTTGTAGTTCTCAACATAGACAATTCCTCTTTTCAGGTAATTTATGGGAAATCACGGTGATAACATTTCCCTTATGTGAGAGTACAGTTCCAACGTATTAAAATGTGGAAATCTCTAAATGTAGAACTAAAAGTGTTATAAATAGAAAGAATAATAATTCCATCATCGATTAAATATGTGTGATTAAATATAAGTTAAGAAATAAATAATAGGCGCTAAATTTGAATAAGATAATGAATCAAAGAGTTAGAGGGGTTATAGTGATCAAGTTAAAAATGGCATTAATTGAAAAGGGACGGTAAATGATACTTATTCGTAATAATTGAAAGGAAGCAATAACCACTACTTAATTTTATAATTCGAAAAGAAGTAATACATAATGCTTAATTGAAAAGAAATAGAAAATGATACTTAACTGTATTAATTGAAAAAAAAGTAGTAAATAATACTTAACGATAATTGTGTAATTGAAATAGGAGGTAAGTTCATGGCAAGTAAATAAATACTAATAATTGAACTGGGAGGCATGATAATTTTTTAGTTGAAATTATATAACCTCAAGAATACGTTTATGACAGGTGCGTATTGTTGGATCTAGTCTAAATATTTAAATTAATTATAAATGAAACAGTCATTAGTATGGGCTGAGATGCGAGGTCAGTAGTGTTACACAATAAAGTCTGCCCTCCACAAGGACTACCAACAGTTGTGTATACATTGTACTGATGTGGGACATCGCCAACTGTATGATCCGTGTGGATATACATTCATGTATAGGTTTAGAGATTATACCAAAGTGGGTTCCCCTCAGATTTATAGTCTTAAACGATCAATTAACGTCTTGCTTTAATTCTAATTCGAGTTACTAACTAACCAGGTGGGTATTTCCTTGATTTCCGTTAAGCAATCTAAATTAGATGGTGGGTGAAAGCTCGACACTATGTTAGCATTGTCGGTACCATATATTCAAGGAATAGGCTGTACACATAGGTCTAGAACGTCATCGATCTTGTAGCGGTCAGTAGAAAAACTTTGGTTATGCCAAAAGATAGACTACATTTCCTACCAGTGTAGGTTCCGTATAAGATATGCAATTACCTCAATGTTTTTGTTTATTACCGTTAAGAGGTGTGCTAGTTAATGCTTAGATATGTCTTTAAGACAAGTAGTAATATGACTAATTAGTTGTAACGCCGTTATCAGGCACCAACGAGAGGTTCCCTTATTGACGCAGGCAATTCTGCCTACACACTGTTGTGGATGCTCGGCGCGGTGCGTGGTTACGGATACTAGCGAGGAATGTATCCTTGTCCATGGGGATACCGATGCTACACACACATATATTTGTTTCATACCTCAGAGTAGGTTGTTAGACCTACCATACACGTACATGAAGCCAAAATGACTAAGCTATAAATAATAGACATAACACGTAATGGAAAGTAATTGGCATAAACTACTGTTATGGATAAAGTATGTAATTTACTAGTCTTCAGAACGTTGTTTTAACCCCCTCCTTATTACAATCCACTGGATAAATTTAGAGGGACATATATTGGTACAAGGCGGGAATGGCGATAGGACAGGATTCCTCATACATGCTCTACCCTGACTAGGGCACTAGGTATCCAAGGAATGATATTTGTTCCAAGGTATTGGCCTTAGTCAGTATATATATGTTTTATTATACTTTATTATTCCATTGTGAGTTCTTATCGATAGCTCTTTGATATATTTATGTTTATTTTAGAATACCAATACCAACGATCCGTAACCAAATGAACTTTGGTTTTTCGATTAGTTGGAAAACCACTAAGGATGCGGATTGTTACATAAGTTATTAGAACAATCTACCAAACTTGAGGGCTTAATATTTAAGGATTTAGAGAATTGCAGAAGCACGATTATCTAGGAGTTGTAACTATATTCAGAAGATGAATTAGTTTTTGATTTAATTTTCTTGAACACCTATGTAAACAAGATGTCAATGTATGGGTATACCATCTGTAACATCCTAAGGAAGTATGAACTTGCACCATAACTCCTACATTAGGTATTGCTAAGTGGATTACGTCGTCGAGATTCAAAATCATGTCAAGTGGTTTCTCTAGAGATGCCTTATCCATTGGCTACCCTTTAGGGGTATTTTGAATTAATTTTTGAAGAGAAAGAGATGAAGATAGTGGATTTGTAAAATGTATTATTTCTTAAAAGTAAGGAAGTAAAGAGGAAAGAAAAATGAACATATATTTTTCCCATCTTTAATAAATAAATTAATCTCAATAAATAAACTATACACAAATAGAAATGGTCACCCATTAATATAAAATACAAAAGGTTGGAAAAAATTAAAAGACTCTAAGTTTTACTGTAGTTATCTAACAATCACCATTAACTACAAAAACCCAAAGAAAAACATCCTGGATAAAGGAAAAGTTTTATGCGTAACTACCAATATCTTTCAATTGAATTGGTATATTAAGAAGTGAGTTGACAACTTAATCTAAGTGGTGAATTTCTACTTATATTACAAAGGTTTTGGTCGAGATCTCACAACACGTATTATATTTTCAATTTTTGCAAACTCCCTGACAAATTTGTGTTTTTAATGGTTATGCATCAACCTTAGGAACTCATGAGTACTCTAGAGATCTCAAAACTTTCATAGAAGGCAGACCAACTTCACACTCAAGTATGTGAGTCCATTAAGTGTTTCACCCTAACACCAATACTTATGACCGTGGACTTGGTATAATTAAAAGACTCAACCTCAAACTAATAAACATCAACTCAAACTGATAACCATCACTATATCATCACTTGTGTTCTCCATCTCCATCACGGCGGTGTTTAATCGTTTCAAAATCCGTTTAAGGTCTTTCCGGACCTTCGATGTAAATTTGCCAAAGAAATCGCGTCCTTCGACCGTATAGAGTGGACTCTAAACTACTACATGAATTTATCTACTAACTTGTTATAAAACTATATGGATCCTGCTCAAGCCAACAGAACCACATCATGGTCGATCCCTCCAAAAAGAGGAGAAAACATTTACACTTCATCGCATCATCTACATGGACAACGTTCATGTGTCATCCATACTTTATTATATGAAGCACTGGGTTGGTCTGCACATTATCGCATGACATCGCCGACATAACAAAGTTTTTCGAATACCTAGTAGCTATTATTTCCTTAGCCAATGGGTTCCGGTGGTAGCGGATCCCTATTTTTTATCTTGTTGTTGCTGGTTCTGCCGTAATCCAAATGGGACCCATTGGTAGCTTTTGATCGACTGGATTGATGTTGAAGCTTCCATGCTTGATATTTTTTTTTGAAACTTCATTTTTTACATCTTTCAAGATTCTTAATTCAATCCTTCACTATTTCATAGTCTAATTTCATTGAAATGTCGTTTATTAAGTATCAAATAACTTTACTATTGTAAATTTGTATTTATCATGGGTCTATTAACAGCGCTTCATTGTGCTATATGAAAAGTCTTATTATCATTTCAGTTTGTGGGGCAAGTGCTGAGATGGTATAATGAAAAGTCTTATTATAATTTCAATTTGCATGTAAAACAACGACTGGTTGTTATTCAGTTTAATCGTTCAACAGAATTGAATATTGGTATGGCTACTTGGCCATTGTAGTTCGTACTCATTTGCTAGTGATAATTGACTTTGTATTAAAAACTGATTGACACTTGCAACTGGAAAAGTATTGTTTTGTTTCTGTTCAGTTTCGTACCATGAAACAATATAATTAGATTCAACTCTGTAAACGTCACCATTTAGTGCATTTTAATAAGAAACTTCTGGCATCTCATCTCTATTTCTTAGTTATACAGCATTGTTCCTCACCACATTAAAATGTAAATTAATGCGTTTTGAAAATAAGAAATGCAAATGCTATTCATTATTATTAGAATAATAAAATGAAATGTGCAAATTATTTGAAAGAAAAACTCAACAATATAGAGAATGTCGATGTTCACTAGTTGGAATTAACTGGATTTCTTATCATCAAGGTAAGGTAGGTAAGGTTGTGTGCCTTTATAAATCAATTGTGAAATTGTGAAGGTCTGAGCATGCAAAGTTTCCTGTTGAAGTTGCCTTTATAAATTAATTCCTAGTCGGTCTTACAATTAGTCTTATTACCTTAGTTTGTATTAGTTATGATTGCATACTAAACATTCGCACCACTTCCAAAGACTTACCCACATAACAAGTGCGAATCCGTGCTACGCACACGATATTCTAAAGTTACATAAACTGAAATATTTGAAATGTGATTTTGATAATTGTAATGGTGATTCCAAAATACAAAAATGATCAAATAATTATAATATAAAGCGAGTTTCTCACTTTGAAGTCGTAACTTTAAATGGATATCTACACTGATATGGTTAAATAAACAAAATAATCTTTATACTAAAATTTTCCTGACAACAAATGTAACAACCCGAGATTTAGTAATTTTTAATAGTCGCCAAAATGACGATCGAATCGTTTGATTAGTGCCATTGGAGTTTAAAATCATGTTGAAATTCTTTGAAAAAAATTGGTTAGTGGTGATACGGGCTTTAAATTCATTTAGCCCAATTCTTTGGTTGCCATTTGGTTGCAAGTGATAATCGTGAAAACCCGATCCCCTCTCTCATTTTCATTCATTTTACCCTAAACGTTCGAAAGAAAAATAAATGGCGGCCACGAGTTCCTTCTTCTTCGTCCCCAAAAATTAGGGCATCGGCTTCGTCTGGTGATTTTCCCTTTGGCCTCGTCGTCTCCAAATAGCTAGGGCTTCTTCGATTTCGCTCGTCTTCGGGAGGCCACGGCTTCGACTTCGTCTTCCCCTCGCATTCATTCGCGACCGCTTCAAGCCAAGGTGAGTGAATCTCGATTTACACTCACATCTAATTCATTCTACCATCTGAATTGATTCAAAGTCCTTGATTTTGTTTGTCTGAATTCCTTCACTTGATGATTTTGGTCTCTGTGATTTCGTCCATTTGAAACGATTTCTGAAATTCATTCGTATTGGTACATTTTGTGATTTGTAATTTTATAGTCTTGGTTTCGTGAATTTATGTTGACTTCGGCTTCAACTTGATTTTGAGATGGAAAGAATAAGTTTGGTTTTGCTCGACTTTACTATTGCGGTAATTCTGATAGCTTCAGTCTTGATTTGAAACTTCATCGACCTTACACTTGAGTTCTGTTCATCACTAGAATTCGATAGTTTGTATTGGGTTCCACCGGTTTACAGTTGCAATGGTTAGTTCTGGGTGTTGTTCATTTTATTGGTATGTCTGAATTGAATCTACGGCAGTGTTGTTATTCACTGGCGTGACTCATGCTACTGACTTCAGTCAAAAATTGTGCTTGCCTGTAGCGTATTTGATTTATACCTTATTTATACACTGAGTTTACTCTAGTACTCAAGTATGTGATGCACGTAAACGAGTCTAGTTGCATATACGCCGGTTCAGTCTTGTATCACTGCACTGCACACTGTACATCACTTGTGTGATTTCTTAGTTTAGTACTGCCTGCTCTTTGATTCATTTGAGCCAGTTCACTATTTTCATACTTTGGTCATTTGAATTTGTTGCAGTTCATATTTCCTTGAGTCAGGTACCATTATGTATGCACACAGGTCTGTTACATATGTATACCTGTAATTTTGCCCCACTCGAGTCTGTGCTATTTACTGGTTCGCTTGAACTTGTTAGTGAGTTGTAATTGTGAACACTGTCGACTGTTGCATTCAATTGTATTGGGCAGTACTCTGGTCTTGGTTAAATTGAACTAGTCGACACTGTTTGGGCTGCTCTTGTACCATGGGCTTGTCTCTTTGACTGTTTCTAGTTTTGCTTTCGTGCCATCGTGTACATATGTGTGCATGTCGTATCTGGTTGAATTTCTGACTTAACCCAGATTATTTTATTCATGCATTGGTAGTTGTAGTGGCAGCCTTTGTACATTTGTTTCCACTGATATGTGCATATTGGAGTCTGTTGCAGTTGAATTGGGATGAGTTGCTTCTTTACTTTGAAATTACAGTCTGGTCTCGGTCGAGGCTTGATTTGTGTGTCTTGACCATTTCATTTGAAATTATACCTGTGTTGAACCCAGCTAATAGCTCGGGTTTGACCTTGTACTCGGATGTAAACTTTCGTTGCGCATTCGTGTGTAATTCGTCATTTTGATTCGAGTTAGTACCAGTTGTTTCTGGTTCATTCATAAGTTGTACATCTCTGTTGAACATGGCTATCTGCCTTGACCATTTATTCACCTTGATGTATGTGCAGTCTTCATTATTCATGCAGCTACATTTCATATGCTTGCTTTGACTTCACTGCATCTTCATGTACCTGCACATTTGAGTTTGGTCTTGCATTCACGTTGATTAGATGAATTTGTGTGTCACAGTATCACTGGTTCATTCTGGTATCACCTGTGACTTGCGTTCATTTTTGTGCAATTGTCACTTGAACTCTGATCTGCATTGATGAACTTGATCACGTTGCTGTTGGATTTGTTGGTTCTACTTGAGTCTGGACTTATTCCCTTTTTACTTGTGCAATTCTTTATTGCATTCTGTCTTGATGTTTCGGCTGCCATCATGTTGAATTGTGAATTTGTGTGTTACCATCTCTTGGTATCTCTTATTGATTGTGTTGTGGTGCCATATTTTGGTGCCTCACCTTCATAATGCGATGTTCATGTAGCTGTATCCTTTTGCTGGCGATGCTTGAGATTTTGTTGCATTTTGTATCATTTGATTTGCGGCTGCACTTCATTTATCAGTGCAGTACTCACCTCTCTTGTTATTCCTTGAGTTGAACCCGATTTCGGGGGTTTGACCTTATGATCACTTATGACTTTCACTGTGCTTTTGTGTATCTCCTACGATAGTGGCGAGGCAGTACACGCGTGCGTGCACTGCAGCCCTATCAGATTTGACAGTTTTAAATTGATTTAGTCGATTTGATAAATTGTTTATTTATCTCTGTTGATGATTTAATTCTGCTGATTTTGTTAAACACTGTTAAGTGTTATATTGACCGTTATTCGGTTTCTTTGTTTAAAGAATCGGATAGACGGGAATTATTATGATTGTCATCTATTTAAATTATTACTACCTATATGCACTAATAAACTGGTTTGAATTAGACTGACCTGGGTATTATTTTCTTTTGAATGTAATACTCGGGTCAGACCCGAGTATTTCAGGTTGTAGATTTCTTTCTTTGAGTTGCTGTTCGGGATTGAAGACTTTTCACATCTTCTGAAGTTATCAGTCATTTTGTAGTAGTCGTGTCATTGTATAGAATGATATGTATTCATGTATATTAGTCGATAATGTACTTGTATATATAACTTCTAGAGTCGACAGTTGTAGTTGTATCATATGTATTGTGTCAACTATGTATTAACTGACATCAGTTATATATATATGAGACTTTTGTTTTTATCTGTGTTCCGCATTTATATTATCTGTGTTATTGTTATATCTAATGTCCTAAACTATTATGAACTATCGTAGTTTGTCTTATACTGATAATTGGGTGTGTCGATGGGAGTAAATAAATGATAGATGAAAAAAATAAAAAGTATATACCACTCCTATCGAGATAACCAATACTAGTGTAAGGTCAACTACGGATGGTCGCTCCTATCCAGCCTTATTCTTCGTAATAATAGACAGTATTTCTCTTAATACTCTTTGTTATTATGAGCATAGAGGTGGGGCGTTACAGTTGGTATCAGAGCTTGGGGTTTATGGACATAATATAAAACATAACTTGGATGGAACATATGTTACAACTATTGGTCGATGTTTTATTTGTGATTTGAGTCAAAATTAAAGTTTTGAAATTTTGATGAAATTTTTAAATATCTTTATTTAAAAATAATACTGAAACTGTGTTCTGATTGATTTGATTGATTTGTGTTTTGTTTATCAGAGTGCGCAGCGGAAACAGTGAAACTGTCTTCGCTGAGTACAACTGATAATCTATTTGATTTAGAAATTGAAATAAATTTCATTTGTTGTTTACATAGCTGTAATTATTTTATTTCTTTGAGAACTTCGAATCCGAATTGAGGATTCGAAGAAATTGCAGATATGTGATTTTTGTTGAAATTTCCGCTGGCTTTCTTTTGTACTAATCATCTATTGATTAGATTTTTGCCGTTTTAAATTATCTTCATGAAGATACATTTGAATGATTCTTTGTCCATTTTGTAGTACGTGCAAAAATTTAAATTGCACGTTATTGCATTTATTTTACGTTGAACCGATGCTTGGTTATGAAACGTATTTTGTTGCCGTTATTTTTACAATGGAATTTTACACCAATGCTATATTTTGAAGTACGGTGTTTTGTGGCATTTTGATGAATGAAAATTCTCTGATATTACATTTAGATGTAAATTGTTTTGATGTGATTTTGACGTTTTAAAATTACTGTCGCTTTGGCTTCAGTAACCATCAAATTTTAAAAGTGGATTTTCAAGCGGTTATTCCGCAATACTGATTTGTGACCGTTTTTACGGTATTTTGAGAAGTACAATTTCCTTATCGAAATTGTTACTAATATTGCTGCTTTAATCACGTGATTGGAAACTCGTTTAAAAATGAAAATTGTTTTATAAATTTTAACGGTTTGCGTTTTCAAAAGGATGAGAAAGCGACTTAAACGATTCAGCAAAATCGAGGATTATGACCCCTTTCTTTTACTGATTCGCTTAACTCCGGACTTGTCCAGTTGAGAAGGTGAATTGTTATTTTTACAAAATAAATAAAATTGTTTTTAGAAATTTAACAGTTTACGCTTTCAAAAGAATGAGGAAGCGATTTAAACGTTTCAGCAAAATCGAGGACTATGACCCCTTTCTTTTACTGATTCGCTTAATTCCGGACTTGTCCGTTTGAGAATGTAAAGTGTAATTTTTACAAAATACACAATTTTGCACTTTCAAGGAAACGATGAAGAGAATCAAACGATTTAGTAAAACACGTGGTATGGGACATGTGCGTTTGCTATTTCGGTTAATTCCGGACTCGTTAATTGAAACATTTTGATGCTTTCGTGTGCTTTCGAGCCACTATGAGGACCTTCGGGTCATTTGTTGGACCTTCGGGTCATTTGTTGGGCTTTCGGGCCACTCTGCGGACCTTCGGGTCAATTACCAGTACTAGACCTTCGGGTCACTCTGCGGACCTCCGGGTCAATCTGATGGGCGCCAAAATTATGTTGAGTACTTGGTAGGCTTCGGCCACTCTGAGATGCACGTGCGGCGAATTAAAAACTCGCCATCTGATGGGATCGATCCAAGCTTTTATGTTGATTTTCTAGTCTTCTTAATTGATTTCTAGATATTTGTTGTTTCCAATTATCTGCAGGTAATTGGATAATTGTTGATATGAGTTCTGATTATCGTTTTTGATAATCAGATATTTGTTGTTTCTAATTATCGCTTGTGATAATTGGATATTTGTTGATATGAGTTCTGATTATCGTTTTTGATAATCAGATATTTGTTGTTTCTAATTATCGCTTGTGATAATTGGATATTTGTTGATATGAGTTCTGATTATCGTTTTTGATAATCAGATATTTGTTGTTTTTAGTTATCGCTTTAGATAATTAAACATTTGCTGATTTGAGCTTTAATTATCGCTTTAGATAATTAAATATTTGCTGATTTGAGATTTAATTATCGCTTTAGATAATTAAACATTTGCTGATTTGAGATTTAATTATCGCTTTAGATAATTAAATATTTGCTGATTTGAGATTTAATTATCGCTTTAGATAATTAAATATTTGCTGATTTGAGATTTAATTATCGCTTTAGATAATTAAATATTTGCTGATTTGAGCTTTAATTATCGCTTTAATTATCGCTTTAGATAATTAAATATTTGCTGATTTGAGATTTAATTATCGCTTTAGATAATTAAATATTTGCTGATTTGAGATTTAATTATCGCTTGAGATAATTAAATATTTGCTGATTTTAGATTTAATTATCGCTTCAGATAATTAAATAATTGTTGATTTGAGATTTGATTATCGCTTGAGATAATCGAATATTTGTTGAATTTGAAATTTAATTATCGTTTGAGATAATTAAATAATTGTTGATTTGAGATTTGATTATCGCTTGAGATAATCGAATATTTGTTGAATTTGAAATTTAATTATCGTTTGAGATAATCAAATAATTGGTTTGTCTTCTGATTATCATTTGAGATAAGGAAATATTTGCGATTTGAAATTTCAAATTATCGTTTTTGATGATTGAATATTTGCGATTTTTGAGATTTGAGCTTCGTCTTTTTCTCTGGCGATTCAGGTGAGTAATTTGATTTACTCACATTCAATTCGTGCTCTGTAGGGGATTTCTGCTCTGTTTTTCCTTCTCTTTTAGTTGCTGGAACTCGATTGATTCTTACTTTAGACAGTCGTCTGATTTTGATTCCTTGATCCCCACGATGTCGATTCTTTCGATTTGAAGCAGTCGAACCTTTTGATTTCTTATCTAATACTTCCCCGCTGACACTTGCTTTGCTTGTACATTCGACATCGCCATGCTCTTTTGGTTGTTACCTTTTATCCATTTATTCCCTATGATTGCGTGGACGCAATTTTTATAAGGAGGGGAGTCTGTAACAACCCGAGATTTAGTAATTTTTAATAGTCGCCAAAATGACGATCGAATCGTTTGATTAGTGCCATTGGAGTTTAAAATCATGTTGAAATTCTTTGAAAAAAATTGGTTAGTGGTGATACGGGCTTTAAATTCATTTAGCCCAATTCTTTGGTTGCCATTTGGTTGCAAGTGATAATCGTGAAAACCCGATCCCCTCTCTCATTTTCATTCATTTTACCCTAAACGTTCGAAAGAAAAATAAATGGCGGCCACGAGTTCCTTCTTCTTCGTCCCCAAAAATTAGGGCATCGGCTTCGTCTGGTGATTTTCCCTTTGGCCTCGTCGTCTCCAAATAGCTAGGGCTTCTTCGATTTCGCTCGTCTTCGGGAGGCCACGGCTTCGACTTCGTCTTCCCCCTCGCATTCATTCGCGACCGCTTCAAGCCAAGGTGAGTGAATCTCGATTTACACTCACATCTAATTCATTCTACCATCTGAATTGATTCAAAGTCCTTGATTTTGTTTGTCTGAATTCCTTCACTTGATGATTTTGGTCTCTGTGATTTCGTCCATTTGAAACGATTTCTGAAATTCATTCGTATTGGTACATTTTGTGATTTGTAATTTTATAGTCTTGGTTTCGTGAATTTATGTTGACTTCGGCTTCAACTTGATTTTGAGATGGAAAGAATAAGTTTGGTTTTGCTCGACTTTACTATTGCGGTAATTCTGATAGCTTCAGTCTTGATTTGAAACTTCATCGACCTTACACTTGAGTTCTGTTCATCACTAGAATTCGATAGTTTGTATTGGGTTCCACCGGTTTACAGTTGCAATGGTTAGTTCTGGGTGTTGTTCATTTTATTGGTATGTCTAAATTGAATCTACGGCAGTGTTGTTATTCACTGGCGTGACTCATGCTACTGACTTCAGTCAAAAATTGTGCTTGCCTGTAGCGTATTTGATTTATACCTTATTTATACACTGAGTTTACTCTAGTACTCAAGTATGTGATGCACGTAAACGAGTCTAGTTGCATATACGCCGGTTCAGTCTTGTATCACTGCACTGCACACTGTACATCACTTGTGTGATTTCTTAGTTTAGTACTGCCTGCTCTTTGATTCATTTGAGCCAGTTCACTATTTTCATACTTTGGTCATTTGAATTTGTTGCAGTTCATATTTCCTTGAGTCAGGTACCATTATGTATGCACACAGGTCTGTTACATATGTATACCTGTAATTTTGCCCCACTCGAGTCTGTGCTATTTACTGGTTCGCTTGAACTTGTTAGTGAGTTGTAATTGTGAACACTGTCGACTGTTGCATTCAATTGTATTGGGCAGTACTCTGGTCTTGGTTAAATTGAACTAGTCGACACTGTTTGGGCTGCTCTTGTACCATGGGCTTGTCTCTTTGACTGTTTCTAGTTTTGCTTTCGTGCCATCGTGTACATATGTGTGCATGTCGTATCTGGTTGAATTTCTGACTTAACCCAGATTATTTTATTCATGCATTGGTAGTTGTAGTGGCAGCCTTTGTACATTTGTTTCCACTGATATGTGCATATTGGAGTCTGTTGCAGTTGAATTGGGATGAGTTGCTTCTTTACTTTGAAATTACAGTCTGGTCTCGGTCGAGGCTTGATTTGTGTGTCTTGACCATTTCATTTGAAATTATACCTGTGTTGAACCCAGCTAATAGCTCGGGTTTGACCTTGTACTCGGATGTAAACTTTCGTTGCGCATTCGTGTGTAATTCGTCATTTTGATTCGAGTTAGTACCAGTTGTTTCTGGTTCATTCATAAGTTGTACATCTCTGTTGAACATGGCTATCTGCCTTGACCATTTATTCACCTTGATGTATGTGCAGTCTTCATTATTCATGCAGCTACATTTCATATGCTTGCTTTGACTTCACTGCATCTTCATGTACCTGCACATTTGAGTTTGGTCTTGCATTCACGTTGATTAGATGAATTTGTGTGCCACAGTATCACTGGTTCATTCTGGTATCACCTGTGACTTGCGTTCATTTTTGTGCAATTGTCACTTGAACTCTGATCTGCATTGATGAACTTGATCACGTTGCTGTTGGATTTGTTGGTTCTACTTGAGTCTGGACTTATTCCCTTTTTACTTGTGCAATTCTTTATTGCATTCTGTCTTGATGTTTCGGCTGCCATCATGTTGAATTGTGAATTTGTGTGTTACCATCTCTTGGTATCTCTTATTGATTGTGTTGTGGTGCCATATTTTGGTGCCTCACCTTCATAATGCGATGTTCATGTAACTGTATCCTTTTGCTGGCGATGCTTGAGATTTTGTTGCATTTTGTATCATTTGATTTGCGGCTGCACTTCATTTATCAGTGCAGTACTCACCTCTCTTGTTATTCCTTGAGTTGAACCCGATTTCGGGGGTTTGACCTTATGATCACTTATGACTTTCACTGTGCTTTTGTGTATCTCCTACGATAGTGGCGAGGCAGTACACGCGTGCGTGCACTGCAGCCCTATCAGATTTGACAGTTTTAAATTGATTTAGTCGATTTGATAAATTGTTTATTTATCTCTGTTGATGATTTAAATCTGCTGATTTTGTTAAACACTGTTAAGTGTTATATTGACCGTTATCCGGTTTCTTTGTTTAAAGAATCGGATAGACGGGAATTATTGTGATTGTCATCTATTTAAATTATTACTACCTATATGCGCTAATAAACTGGTTTGAATTAGACTGACCTGGGTATTATTTTCTTTTGAATGTAATACTCGGGTCAGACCCGAGTATTTCAGGTTGTAGATTTCTTTCTTTGAGTTGCTGTTCGGGATTGAAGACTTTTCACATCTTCTGAAGTTATCAGTCATTTTGTAGTAGTCGTGTCATTGTATAGAATGATATGTATTCATGTATATTAGTCGATAATGTACTTGTATATATAACTTCTAGAGTCGACAGTTGTAGTTGTATCATATGTATTGTGTCAACTATGTATTAACTGACATCAGTTATATATATATGAGACTTTTGTTTTTATCTGTGTTCCGCATTTATATTATCTGTGTTATTGTTATATCTAATGTCCTAAACTATTATGAACTATCGTAGTTTGTCTTATACTGATAATTGGGTGTGTCGATGGGAGTAAATAAATGATAGATGAAAAAAATAAAAAGTATATACCACTCCTATCGAGATAACCAATACTAGTGTAAGGTCAACTACGGATGGTCGCTCCTATCCAGCCTTATTCTTCGTAATAATAGACAGTATTTCTCTTAATACTCTTTGTTATTATGAGCATAGAGGTGGGGCGTTACAACAAATTACATAAAACATAAACGTATCTAGTCAAAATTTGTTAAAAAAAATTCTTATTGCACCAGAATGAGAAGATTGAAATGTGGAATGAAGGAATTTTAGAATAATGTTAAAAAGAAGAAAAAAATGATTTTTAAGCACAATATTATAGAGTTCAATAAAATATCATGGAAATCCAATCCAATAGCAATAAGTATTTGCAAAATATAATAACGTAAAATTTACTCTTAATGTTCTGTTCATTTGACTTCAAATTGCATAAAATACTTTTATGTCTAATAACCAGCAAATGAGCTGGGAATAAACAAAGAACAAAAGATTCATAAATAAGCCTCCAAATTGTATAAAAAGTAAATTAGTATATTATAGTTATATTAATCTTTGATATATATATAACAATAAACTATTGAAATCAGTTTTAGTATTTTTGAAACAGTTGTTACACTTGAATTTACTAAAATTTAACAAATGAGTAATTTTATAGCGGAAAACTGCTTAACCAACAAATTTCTAGCTTATTTATTTTTATTTATTTCAATATTCAGATATAATTTAGACACTATCCATAATTTTTCAAGAGGTTTAACATAAAGAATTTAATTTTTAACCTTCTTTATTTTCACTGTATCTATCTTTAAATAGATTTGGCATATTCGAAGAATAAATGATTCATATATAAACCTGCAAATTACATAAAAAGTAAATTAGTTTAATATGGTTGACATTAATTTAATTTTTTTTTGTATAACAAACAAAATATTGAATTCACTTTCAATATCTTAATTATGCATCAAAAACATGATCCGGACTTAATTTATAAAAAATACCTTATACTAATCATTCTTACTTATTTTACGAAATAAAAAGAGAAAAATAAACTATTAACATGTTATACTTTAGATTCTAAATAATGTACAGAGTTTTCTTTAAATGTAATTTTAATAAAAAAGAGAATATTTGAGATAATTCAAAGAAAATTGTTTATGTAGATGGAACATAAAGAATGAATTGTAAATAATAATAAAAATTCTAGTTAATTGAGTAGGAAAGAGAGTCAGATATCCTCTGTGTACAAATCCAAATTACAATCAAATTATGTGACCATTTATGAAGATTGAATTGTGTAAATAAAATTATGACATGATTTTGAGATCTTGAGGAGTCCAAGACTAAAGAGTAAATGAAATGAAAGAATGAAGAAAATGAGCTAGAGATCCAACTTTAATACATATAGTATAAATTATGATGCCCTTTTGAGTTCGTGCGAAGCACGAGAGTAAAGTGAAAAATAAAATGAAGGAACGTAAGAAAATGACTATAGAATTTATTTTAGATCAGAAAAATAATATTTTTTCTAGGGATTGAAGTACATAGATATGTAATATTTTATGGAGTAGAATGATTGCAAAATTGGTAAACAAATTAAATGGAATGGTTAAAAAGGAGTGATTTTGTTTAGAGGAATAAAAGTCATGGAGAATGTGACGACTCGGGTTTTGCCCGCTCGAAAATCAACATCCGTACTTCACATTGTACTAGAATGCCGCAGATTCGACCGTTCAAATCCGATTCGCCGGAGCTATAACACAATTAAGTAAATAACACAGCGGAAGAAAAGAATAATACATTGATATACAATATCTGATACAACAGAGTGATATAATGACTATCAATATACATCAGAGATATGATACAAGAAATAGCAGCGGAAAAGAAAAGATAACAACAGCAGTGGAACAATATCAATAGAAATGATAACTCCAAAATGATCTTCAGACAAGAATGAATCCACATCTCCAAGATAAGCAACTCCGATGAATGAACTAGCTCCAGATAATCTACTAAACCTGAATATCTGAAAAGAAACCCAACTCTAGACTGCTCGTGTGGAAAATTATGTGCACCCAGAGTTTAGGAAGGGAACAATAAACTCCGGATCAGTCATGGGACTGGTGTGAGCAACAAAAATAGTTTATCTTTAAACAACAACAAAAGGATTTAAACATTGAAAATCGCAATGCTTTTAGAAAATGAAACTACCATAAGACCTCCCGCCACACACACAATGCAAACGCAGAATTGGAGGAGATTTCTTCTTATGATAGTCAAAGATGCTTACTACGCAAAATCATCTTGATATTATTATTAGTGCATAGTGTAGAAAAACATTTCGAAAGTATAATATTAATCTTAGCCAACATACGACCAGTATCGTATGCCTACTATAGCTACTATGTTCAATAGCAGGTTACCGCCACATTCCATAGCAGGTAATACAACTAAAACCGTACAAGTCGCGTATTGTTTCTTTGGATTTCCAACAAATGGTCAGGCTAAGGAACTTCCTTCCGCCGCATGGGATCGCCTCTGGCGGGACGTCCCGAGAGACAAACTGCTCTCTGCAAAACAAGGCCAGGTTACCCCTGTAACAGGTAACTCACGAATATGCCACCTCCCGGTCCTTTGGGACCTTTATCCAAGGCCTCGATAACCAACATCACACATAATAAAGTGTATCCACATGAGTAAGTATCTGGGCTCCATACCATGACACCACCCTTTTCCAGAAGGAAATGACATACCCTAAAGGGCGCGACCCTCATAACCTTGCCGCAACGTTCCTGTTTCGACCATTTCCGGGTTGTGAGGCCCTGACGAAGTCTCGTCCACAAAGCTACGCTTTGTCACAAAGCCATGCTTTGGGTCAACAGATGATCAACCTATGATCACAAAGATAAATGATCAAACAAATGATCATATCACAAATGATCAAACGATGATCATCACACAGCTACACTCAGCATGCCACATTACCAAATTGGGAATATATCGCTGATAACCTTCAACTACATAACCTCTGAGCTCGTACGTCTCAGAGAAGGTTGTTAAGCTAAGAGAATAAATTCTCCGCCACCAACAGAAATGTATTTGAAAGAAATCGGCTTTATATCTCAAAGTGTAATGTCAGACATACAATCCATACAAGTCTGTTCCGGGTTCGAACAGAACCGAAGGCACTTCTCACGAAGCCCTTGCAAATCCGGATAATTTCCAATCACGTCCGGACTTCCCGTCACTAAGGATGATAAAACCTCTATATCGGGGATCAGCCGATGCAGAGTAACTCGACGGTAATCCTTCCGTTTTCAAAAATATCCGGTCTTCAACACCGGTCTTCAAATGCTATCCATATACGACGTATCACATATTCGGAATGGGTTATACGACCCAAAGGTCCTCTCCCGGCTAAACCGAATAGTGAGCGTAATATTTAAAAACATATGGATATGAGATTTCAATTAAGTCACAACTTAAACCCAAACTTTTCTTTTAAATGGTTAAACAAATTACCATTTACATCTTTTTAAACAAAAAGATTCATTTCAACAACCCTCAACGGTTTAAACCATTTTCACACTTTAATCTTTTAAACAAAAGATTCATTCACAGATTTTCCAAATTAATTCCCATTTCAATTTGACTCGTTAAATCTTTAAATCAAAGATTTAACTTACAGTTTTCAAAACAATTCCATTTCAAATGATTTAAACCAATCATTATTTTAAATCTGTTAAAAATAAACAGATTCAATTCATAGCTTTCAAAAAGAATTCATTCTTAACTTGGAAAACCATTTTCAATTCAATATTGAAATCCCTTTAATTAAACTGGAATTTCATTGCTTATCTGAAAGCTTTTATTCTTTTAAAACAAACAGTTTCATTTCAGAAAATCTGATTCATTCATACGAGTGGAAATCCTTGGGTTAAATCCAAATTCTCAAAATTATACTTTTAAATGGTTTAACTTTATATAAACACATTTATATCATTTTTAATCCCTAGTTTCAAATCATAGGATTCAATTCCCAACTTAAATTCAAATTTAAATCAACTTATTTAAATTTTCAAAACTCGATTAAGTTATTCAAAATAACTTTTATATTTGAAATTCCATTTCAAAAGTTTTTCACTTTAAACCCAAATTTCAAATTTCAAAATCAATTGAAATTAAAATTTCCATTTTAAAAACATCAAATTTAAATTATCTGTGACTTAACTGATTTCCACGTGAAATCCATATTTGTGTGTGTAACAGTGTAGTCCAGGGGTTTTACACAGAAGTGCAACACAATGAATCATTACAGATCAAAATACAGGATATAGTTGATAAGCGATATAAACTATAATGCTTATCATACAGATCACAGATATATAAAGGTCACAGATAATAAATTACAGATCACAACACAGATCAGGATATATCACAAAGCAACACATATTTGAAATATCAAACAATTCAATCATTCAATAAAAATCCAAACATCCGTAGGTAAGGTCAATTTATTTATCTGATTTAATTAAATTAGATTTAATTTCTATGAACAATTTACTAATCCTGGTTAATTAATCATTAACTACAAAATATTTGAAAATCTTTCTTTCAAAATTTATTAGTTAACCCTTAACTATTAACTAATCATTTTAAATTAATGAATCATTAAATCTTTAATCGTTAAATAAATCTTAATTAATCACCATTATTAATTAATACTTTAATTTATTATCTTCATTAATTAATCAATCAACTAATAATTCCTTTAATTATCCATTTTAAATCTACTTAATAATTAATGAATTATAAATCATTAAATCATCATTACTTAAAGTAAAGCTTATTTATATTTTTGATTTAATTATTGTTACTTACAATATATTTGAAAGCATTGATTTCAAATTTTCTTTTAAATCTTAATTTAAATTTAAGATTTGAAATGAATTCTTATTTACCTTAATTTACACGATAAATAATATTTTGTTATAAAGGAAATGTAAAAGAGTTCAACATCAATTTCTCTTTGAATCCACATATCAACGAATTCTTTACATTTAAACTTGTTTAAGTATTTAGATATTTGAATTTGTACAACTTTATTTAACTTCAAAAATCTGGAATTCAAAGTTAGATTTAAACTCAAGTTTCAATTGCTTCCTTTACATTTCTCAAACTCTATTTTAAATCCTAATCTTTTAGAACCACTTAATTTCTTAAACATTTTTAAGTTATTAACCAATTTGAATTTTAAAAACTTATTTCCAAACTAGGTTTCAAACTGAACTTGAGTTTTATATTCAAACCTTTTATTTTAAACTTCACTTACAATTTAACTTCACTTTTAAAAATCCAAACTACTTAAGCTTTTAGATTCTATTTTAAAGATTTTAAAACAAGATAACAGGTTTCCTGTAAAACCTGAAATCAAGAAATCAACCCGAGGCAATTCTCATTTTCTACGAGTCAAATTCGAACGTGCTTCGAGTCAAGTACTTAGTGAATCGCATGAACAATCCCTGTATAACCCCATTGCTAAGCCAAACTTCCAGACTCCAGAACGATGCACGGTGCACGTGCACGACGCCGACGATCTTCTCCAGTTGTCGCCGCTACCCCGAGCAACTCGACGATCATCCCCCACACCATTCCACGACCATCAGAACATCGCCATCTTCTCGAATTCGAGATCGAGTTAACAATGAACTCTGGAAACAACAGTGGCACCACTTTTCAAACCTGCAACGCCACCGTTCACAGCGCCTCGACCACCGGAGTGCCAGTGGCTTCAGACTCGTCATCGACAACCCCAAAGCTTCCATTCCCCAAACATACGTGCAACTCGATGCACTGAGGAAGTTGAACCAAAACGAAACTCAATTCAAATAAAAACTAGGGTTCTAAACTTAATCTAACTATCTTCGTCGCCACAGCGATCGTGAACCAGCTCCACCATTTTTTTCAGATTCCCTGACCTTCGAACGAACTTCAGCCTTGATCCCCATATTCCTAGACTACGCGATCATCGGCATTAGCCCAAAATGTCGTTTTCATTCATTTTAAAAATTCTCGACATCTAATTGCTTAAAAATCACGAGACCTAAATCTAAAATCACTTATTCGTAATACAAACTAGATTTTATAATTAGATTTTAAAATCAAGATGTTTGAATTTCTCTGATATATTATGAGCTTGCTGTAAACTACCTTTTTCACAAAATTTATTTAATACATCTCCTTGAAATTATTTTAAAAAAAATAAGTTTACATTCATATCATCATTTTATCTTCAATGATCTTGCTCAAATATTGATCATATCTAGAGCAATTTGAATTTTGTTTTAGTGGCCTTACTCCTGTACTTAAACAGAGAGATGAATCTGCCCTTTTATAGCTATGCACACAACAATTTATTTATCTGTATAAATAGATATACAGATATATTTAAACTTAGACGAATATCATTCATAACATACACAGATATTAATCACCAATACTAACCGAATCAAGTCAAATGGGGTAGTCTACTCACAAATAAATATTCAACAGGATCATACTTTTAAGTTTTTAAAGGTAAATGTTACTCACAAACACTAGTTAAGCATGCCACAGAGTTGTATACTTAAACTATTAAAAATTGTTATGTTACTCACCCGAAAAGTTTTGAAACAGAGGAGGGGTTTTTTTTTAAAGAAGAGTTGCTCACCTTTACAGTTTGAAAACAGAGATCTATTTTTACAGTCATATACACACAAACATTTTTATATATGCAGACACACACTGATATTCATACTGTCCTATTTCATTCATTTAGATATTCAACCATCACACAAGCATGTACATACATATATTCACAGAGATAAAAACAGGTTCACAGGCATATTATATTCAGAGATGATCATGCACTTTAACTATATACTTATATTTTTAAAACATTTGTTACTCACCAATTTGCAGAGAAGAACAGAGTTGCTCTAACACATTGAACATGCTTGAGAAAATTTTGCAAAACTGAAACTCGATTTGAAAATTTGTATGCCTTTGTTGTTTTGATTCCAGAAACCTTGTCTTGCTTGAGAAGGTAGAAGTTTTTAAAACTGGAATGTTTTTCAGGTTTGCATTTATTTATGAACGAAAAGAAAAGGAGATTGATATGTAGAAACAAGTTTACAGGGGATGGTATGCTTTTGTACAGGATATTATGGTTTGTTTGTACAATCATTTCAGAGATTTTTTCTCATTTTTCCTTGTTTGATAAACAAGATTTCGGCTGATGATAATATTTTGGTGGCTAAGGACATGGCATTAATTGCATTTGTACAAACACATATATTTATTTGGTTCCTTCTTTTACAAGTGTTTCATTTGTTTACTTGACTTCGGCTGAGGTATGTTGTATTTCCTTTTTAATTTGTTTTGTCTTTGTACTTATTTTTATACTTGTGTCAAATGTTTTATATTATTAGCTTAAGTATTTTGCATTTGTTTTTATTATTTTATTTTCATTTATTTTTCATTCGTTTATTTTATCACTTTTATAAATCAATTTCCACAATTTTTATTCAAAAATTAATTTAATTATCAATTTAAATTTAATTAAAATCCGGGGTCGTTACAGACTTCCCCCCTTAAAAGAATTTCGTCCTCGAAATTACCAAGGAGACAAAAAGATAGATGAAGAACAATTCATCAAATCAACTGAACATTTATTCTACATTTGGCTTACCAAATCAGAATATCAATGATAGATACAAGAACAAATCTGTTTAACACTTCACAAAATACTCGGGTTATCTAGATCTACGAAATATGCAGTGGCATCGGTCAGTTCAAATGGATAACTAACCATTCGTAGAATATATTGGGACCCAAAAGAATAGATAGATATATCGATACAATTTCAAAATTTTTAGTTTAGAACTAAAGTATACCTATCAACCATAGCAATCAAAGCAACCAATTCATCCAAACAAACAATTTTGGTCTATCTGGAGTTTATGTCCCATATTTATATATCGAACTTATTCCTGGATCTACCAGAAATTATTGAAGAATTGAGAAAAGAGATGTTGAACAAAAGAGATTGATAGAGAAAAGATTGATTTCTTGTTGTTATAGGGTATCGACCATTTTAGTCATATTCCCCTATCCCCTATCTCGTCCTCTTCTTACACTCATACTCACTATCAGTGGATAGCAAGAGAATTTACTGAGGCATTCGAACGGATATCTGAGAATTACTCATTCTAGAGTTTACTTCACTCTATCTCTAATGAGCTACTTAACGTGTTATACTCCTGAGCTAAAGTTCAACCTTAGCTCTGATACCACATGTGACGACTCGGGTTTTGCCCGCTCGAAAATCAACATCCGTACTTCACATTGTACTAGAATGCCGCAGATTCGACCGTTCAAATCCGATTCGCCGGAGCTATTACACAATTAAGTAAATAACACAGCGGAAGAAAAGAATAATACATTGATATACAATATCTGATACAACAGAGTGATACAATGACTATCAATATACATCAGAGATATGATACAAGAAATAGCAGCGGAAAAGAAAAGATAACAACAACAGTGGAACAATATCAATAGAAATGATAACTCCAAAATGATCTTCAGACAAGAATGAATCCACATCTCCAAGATAAGCAACTCCGATGAATGAACTAGCTCCAGATAATCTACTAAACCTGAATATCTGAAAAGAAACCAAACTCTAGACTGCTCGTGTGGAAAATTATGAGCACCCAGAGTTTAGGAAGGGAACAATAAACTCCGGATCAGTCATGGGACCGGTGTGAGCAACAAAAATAGTTTATCTTTAAACAACAACAAAAGGATTTAAACATTGAAAATCGCAATGCTTTTAGAAAATGAAACTACCATAAGACCTCCCGCCACACACACAATGCAAACGCAGAATTGGAGGAGATTTCTTCTTATGATAGTCAAAGATGCTTACTACGCAAAATCATCTTGATATTATTATTAATGCATAGTGTAGAAAAACATTTCGAAAGTATAATATTAATCTTAGCCAACATACGACCAGTATCGTATGCCTACTATAGCTACTATGTTCAATAGCAGGTTACCGCCACATTCCATAGCAGGTAATACAACTAAAACCGTACAAGTCGCGTATTGTTTCTTTGGATTTCCAACAAATGGTCAGGCTAAGGAACTTCCTTCCGCCGCATGGGATCGCCTCTGGCGGGACGTCCCGAGAGACAAACTGCTCTCTGCAAAACAAGGCCAGGTTACCCCTGTAACAGGTAACTCACGAATATGTCACCTCCCGGTCCTTTGGGACCTTTATCCGAGGCCTCGATAACCAACATCACACATAATAAAGTGTATCCACATGAGTAAGTATCTGGGCTCCATACCATGACACCACCCTTTTCCAGAAGGAAATGACATACCCTAAAGGGCGCGACCCTCATAACCTTGCCGCAACGTTTCTGTTTCGACCATTTCCGGGTTGTGAGGCCCTGACGAAGTCTCATCCACAAAGCTACGCTTTGTCACAAAGCCATGCTTTGGGTCAACAGATGATCAACCTATGATCACAAAGATAAATGATCAAACAAATGATCATATCACAAATGATCAAACGATGATCATCACACAGCTACACTCAGCATGCCACATTACCAAATTGGGAATATATTGCTGATAACCTTCAACTACATAACCTCTGAGCTCGTACGTCTCAGAGAAGGGTGTTAAGCTAAGAGAATAAATTCTCCGCCACCAACAGAAATGTATTTGAAAGAAATCGGCTTTATATCTCAAAGTGTAATGTCAGACATACAATCCATACAAGTCTGTTCCGGGTTCGAACAGAACCGAAGGCACTTCTCACGAAGCCCTTGCAAATCTGGATAATTTCCAATCACGTCCGGACTTCCCGTCACTAAGGATGATAAAACCTCTATATCGGGGATCAGCCGATGCAGAGTAACTCGACGGTAATCCTTCCGTTTTCAAAAATATCCGGTCTTCAACACCGGTCTTCAAATGCTATCCATATACGACGTATCACATATTCGGAATGGGTTATACGACCCAAAGGTCCTCTCCCGGCTAAACCGAATAGTGAGCGTAATATTTAAAAACATATGGATATGAGATTTCAATTAAGTCACAACTTAAACCCAAACTTTTCTTTTAAATGGTTAAACAAATTACCATTTACATCTTTTTAAACAAAAAGATTCATTTCAACAACCCTCAACGGTTTAAACCATTTTCACACTTTAATCTTTTAAACAAAAGATTCATTCACAGATTTTCCAAATTAATTCCCATTTCAATTTGACTCGTTAAATCTTTAAATCAAAGATTTAACTTACAGTTTTCAAAACAATTCCATTTCAAATGATTTAAACCAATCATTATTTTAAATCTGTTAAAAATAAACAGATTCAATTCATAGCTTTCAAAAAGAATTCATTCTTAACTTGGAAAACCATTTTCAATTCAATCTTGAAATCCCTTTAATTAAACTGGAATTTCATTGCTTATCTGAAAGCTTTTATTCTTTTAAAACAAACAGTTTCATTTCAGAAAATCTGATTCATTCATACGAGTGGAAATCCTTGGGTTAAATCCAAATTCTCAAAATTATACTTTTAAATGGTTTAACTTTATATAAACACATTTATATCATTTTTAATCCCTAGTTTCAAATCATAGGATTCAATTCCCAACTTAAATTCAAATTTAAATCAACTTATTTAAATTTTCAAAACTCGATTAAGTTATTCAAAATAACTTTTATCTTTGAAATTCCATTTCAAAAGTTTTTCACTTTAAACCCAAATTTCAAATTTCAAAATCAATTGAAATTAAAATTTCCATTTTAAAAACATCAAATTTAAATTATCTGTGACTTAACTGATTTCCACGTGAAATCCATATTTGTGTGTGTAACAGTGTAGTCCAGGGGTTTTACACAGAAGTGCAACACAATGAATCATTACAGATCAAAATACAGGATATAGTTGATAAGCGATATAAACTATAATGCTTATCATACAGATCACAGATATATAAAGGTCACAGATAATAAATTACAGATCACAACACAGATCAGGATATATCACAAAGCAACACATATCTGAAATATCAAACAATTCAATCATTCAATAAAAATCCAAACATCCGTAGGTAAGGTCAATTTATTTATCTGATTTAATTAAATTAGATTTAATTTCTATGAACAATTTACTAATCCTGGTTAATTAATCATTAACTACAAAATATTTGAAAATCTTTCTTTCAAAATTTATTAGTTAACCCTTAACTATTAACTAATCATTTTAAATTAATGAATCATTAAATCTTTAATTGTTAAATAAATCTTAATTAATCACCATTATTAACTAATACTTTAATTTATTATCTTCATTAATTAATCAATCAACTAATAATTCCTTTAATTATCCATTTTAAATCTACTTAATAATTAATGAATTATAAATCATTAAATCATCATTACTTAAAGTAAAGCTTATTTATATTTTTGATTTAATTATTGTTACTTACAATATATTTGAAAGCATTGATTTCAAATTTTCTTTTAAATCTTAATTTAAATTTAAGATTTGAAATGAATTCTTATTTACCTTAATTTACACGATAAATAATATTTTGTTATAAAGGAAATGTAAAAGAGTTCAACATCAATTTCTCTTTGAATCCACATATCAACGAATTCTTTACATTTAAACTTGTTTAAGTATTTAGATATTTGAATTTGTACAACTTTATTTAACTTCAAAAATCTGGAATTCAAAGTTAGATTTAAACTCAAGTTTCAATTGCTTCCTTTACATTTCTCAAACTCTATTTTAAATCCTAATCTTTTAGAACCACTTAATTTCTTAAACATTTTTAAGTTATTAACCAATTTGAATTTTAAAAACTTATTTCCAAACTAGGTTTCAAACTGAACTTGAGTTTTATATTCAAACCTTTTATTTTAAACTTCACTTACAATTTAACTTCACTTTTAAAAATCCAAACTACTTAAGCTTTTAGATTCTATTTTAAAGATTTTAAAACAAGATAACAGGTTTCCTGTAAAACCTGAAATCAAGAAATCAACCCGAGGCAATTCTCATTTTCTACGAGTCAAATTCGAACGTGCTTCGAGTCAAGTACTTAGTGAATCGCATGAACAATCCCTGTATAACCCCATTGCTAAGCCAAACTTCCAGACTCCAGAACGATGCACGGTGCACGTGCACGACGCCGACGATCTTCTCCAGTTGTCGCCGCTACCCCGAGCAACTCGACGATCATCCCCCACACCATTCCACGACCATCAGAACATCGCCATCTTCTCGAATTCGAGATCGAGTTAACAATGAACTCTGGAAACAACAGTGGCACCACTTTTCAAACCTGCAACGCCACCGCTCACAACGCCTCGACCACCGGAGTGCCAGTGGCTTCAGACTCGTCATCGACAACCCCAAAGCTTCCATTCCCCAAACGTACGTGCAACTCGATGCACTGAGGAAGTCGAACCAAAACGAAACTCAATTCAAATAAAAACTAGGGTTCTAAACTTAATCTAACTATCTTCGTCGCCACAGCGATCGTGAACCAGCTCCACCATTTTTTTCAGATTCCCTGACCTTCGAACGAACTTCAGCCTTGATCCCCATATTCCTAGACTACGCGATCATCGGCATTAGCCCAAAATGTCATTTTCATTCATTTTAAAAATTCTCGACATCTAATTGCTTAAAAATCACGAGACCTAAATCTAAAATCACTTATTCGTAATACAAACTAGATTTTATAATTAGATTTTAAAATCAAGATGTTTGAATTTCTCTGATATATTATGAGCTTGCTGTAAACTACCTTTTTCACAAAATTTATTTAATACATCTCCTTGAAATTATTTTAAAAAAAATAAGTTTACATTCATATCATCATTTTATCTTCAATGATCTTGCTCAAATATTGATCATATCTGGAGCAATTTGAATTTTGTTTTAGTGGCCTTACTCCTGTACTTAAACAGAGAGATGAATCTGCCCTTTTATAGCTATGCACACAACAATTTATTTATCTGTATAAATAGATATACAGATATATTTAAACTTAGACGAATATCATTCATAACATACACAGATATTAATCACCAATACTAACCGAATCAAGTCAAATGGGGTAGTCTACTCACAAATAAATATTCAACAGGATCATACTTTTAAGTTTTTAAAGGTAAATGTTACTCACAAACACTAGTTAAGCATGCCACAGAGTTGTATACTTAAACTATTAAAAATTGTTATGTTACTCACCCGAAAAGTTTTGAAACAGAGGAGGGGTTTTTTTTTAAAGAAGAGTTGCTCACCTTTACAGTTTGAAAACAGAGATCTATTTTTACAGTCATATACACACAAACATTTTTATATATGCAGACACACACTGATATTCATACTGTCCTATTTCATTCATTTAGATATTCAACCATCACACAAGCATGTACATACATATATTCACAGAGATAAAAACAGGTTCACAGGCATATTATATTCAGAGATGATCATGCACTTTAACTATATACTTATATTTTTAAAACATTTGTTACTCACCAATTTGCAGAGAAGAACAGAGTTGCTCTAACACATTGAACATGCTTGAGAAAATTTTGCAAAACTGAAACTCGATTTGAAAATTTGTATGCCTTTGTTGTTTTGATTCCAGAAACCTTGTCTTGCTTGAGAAGGTAGAAGTTTTTAAAACTGGAATGTTTTTCAGGTTTGCATTTATTTATGAACGAAAAGAAAAGGAGATTGATATGTAGAAACAAGTTTACAGGGGATGGTATGCTTTTGTACAGGATATTATGGTTTGTTTGTACAATCATTTCAGAGATTTTTTCTCATTTTTCCTTGTTTGATAAACAAGATTTCGGCTGATGATAATATTTTGGTGGCTAAGGACATGGCATTAATTGCATTTGTACAAACACATATATTTATTTGGTTCCTTCTTTTGCAAGTGTTTCATTTGTTTACTTGACTTCGGCTGAGGTATGTTGTATTTCCTTTTTAATTTGTTTTGTCTTTGTACTTATTTTTATACTTGTGTCAAATGTTTTATATTATTAGCTTAAGTATTTTGCATTTGTTTTTATTATTTTATTTTCATTTATTTTTCATTCGTTTATTTTATCACTTTTATAAATCAATTTCTACAATTTTTATTCAAAAATTAATTTAATTATCAATTTAAATTTAATTAAAATCCGGGGTCGTTACAGAGAAATTTTCCATAAAAGTCAATAATTGATAGAGGAATAAACTTTTAACTTGTACTAAATTTTTAGACAAAATTATCACAAAAATTTCCACTATTACCCTTCATTTCATTTAGAATCATTTTTATTATTTTACTTTTGTGTCACTTCAATCTAAAAACAAATAAAATACTGATAATAGTTTTGTTTGAACAAATAAAAAAAATCTTTGTTAAGTAGATAATTGCATACCTTAATTTGAACCTCCATCATGATATAAGATCCAAAATCTCTACCAAAGACATCATTAAAATATTGAATATAAGAAAAAAAAAATACTCCTATCCTATTTTTAGGATAGTGATTTAATTTTATAATGGAAGAATTGATTTTACAATGAATGAACTAATTGTTCAAGCCTTCCCTTTTCAACTCTATTTTAATTAAGAATTTTTTTTTCTTCATTCCTCTTATCTAAACCGATTCTCTCTCCCTAATCAAAAGGAGAAGACAAAGAAACAACTAATACAGATGGATTTATTTGATGTAATTAATTAGAAATTTTAGATCAAAAGTTATTAAACTGCCAAATTATAATTTTGTTTCTTTTAATATTTGAGCACAACGTATACACCGTCCATAGATTTTAAACAGGTTCAATATAAATAATCAACTTTCAGTATTCTTTATTCTCAATGCTACTAGTAATTAGATTGTTTGTATATGAAGAATAAAATAACTAAAGTAAACTTGCTAATTTAACAAAAAATCATAAATCGGTTTAATAGAGTTAAGGTGTATTATTTGAAAAGTAACTAATTAAAAAAATGAAATCACTATCTGTATTTTAATTATGCATACAGATTCATGATCTAGACATAATTTATAAAAATGACAAAATAAAATAAACCCTACAAACTAATTCTTACTTATATATGGGGAAAATGAAGAATAAAATATTATATAGTTACCTTCAAGGATAATAAATGACATTTCAAGGAAAAGTGAAAACCTACCATAATCAAATATTTTTTGTAGATGTGGTGTGTAAAAAATGAATAAAACAGAGTAAGAAAAAATCAAGTTAATTGATAGGGAAATAGAGTAAAATGTCATCAAAATAAAAAAAATTACTGCTTTATTATTTGATCCTTTCTGATGATTTATATTGAAATTCAAATTTGATGTCATTTTGAGTTCTTATGGAAATTGAGGTAAAAGAGATAATATAATGAAATATAGAAATAAAGAGAGTGGATATTTTATATCTGATTAGAGAAAAGAAACTCCTTCTTAAGGACGGTTTTAACTTCAGATTGAAATAAAACCGAATTAAATATAATGAGTAAAAATAATAAATGGGAAAGTTAAAGAGGCATACTATTACAATTGAATATATTGAAACTTGTTAAATGAGAAACTTTAGAGGGGTAAACTGGAAATATACAGATGAATCATATAGAGATGAGGATTTTTAATTCTAAAATTATGAGAAAAAGACAAAACGATTATGAGAGATCTAACTTCAACACACGCACAGACAAATTAAGAACGTTAAATTAAAATAAATTATAATTCTTACTTATCTGTAGGAAAAAGGGAGAATAATGTAAACTCAAAGTATGTTGTACTTTGGTACTAAAATAGTATAAGGACTTTACCATTCGAGATAATAAACACAATTTCAAGGAAACGTGAAAGTCTACAATGATTCAAAAAGAATTGTCTATAAATATGGAATATATAAAAATATATATACAGAGAGAGAAAATAAAAATCTAGAGAATGAGTGGGAAAAAGAGTTTAATATCATCAAGGTCTAAACCTTACCATAGTATTATATGGCCCATTTTGATGATTGAATTGTGCAATTGAAATTTGATATCATTTTGAGTTATTGCAGAGCTTGGGATTAAAGAAAATTATAATGAAAGATGAAAATAAGGAGAATAGATATTTACTTTTAATGATAATAAATAAAATTTTCCTGTGTTTAAAGTTTATAGATATATAAAATAGATTAGGAAAAAGAGTAAAACCAATCAATAGGAAAGTCGAAGAGATATACTATTAAGGTTGAGTATAATAAATCTTGTTAAACGAGAAATTTCAAAGCGTTAAATGTTTGAATATACACATGAATCATAAAGAAAGAAGGATTTAAATTGTAAAAGTATGTTATAAAAAGCAAAAGAATTAGGAAAAATCCAACATTAAAACATACATACATGCATGCATACATACACACACACACACACTCATACATACATACCTACATACATAATTAGATTACATAAGGTTAATGGTTGAATTACAAAAAAATTATGACCAAGTTATCCTTTATTATCACAAAAATTAGATTTTTAGACAAAATTATCACAAAATTTCCATTATCACCCTTCATTTCATTTAGAATCATTTTCATTATTTTTCTTTTGTGTCACTTCAATCTAAAAACAAATAAAATATTGATATTAGTTTTGTTTGAACAAATCAAAAAATCTTGATTAAATAGATAATCGCATTCCTTATTTTGAACCTACATCAAGGTATAAGATCCTAAATCTCTTCCAAAGACATCATTAAAATATTGAATATAAGAAGAAGAAGAAGAAAATACTTCTACTGTCCTTTTTGGTAGTGATTTGATTTTATAATGGAAGAATTAATTGTTCAAGCCTTCCCTTTTCAACTCTATTTTAATTAAGAAAATGTTTTTTCTTTATTCCCATCTGAACGATTCTTCCTCCTTAATCAAAAGGAGAAGACAAAGAAACAACTGCCATATTGGATTTATCAAAAGTAGTTAATTAAAAATTTTAGACCAAAAGTTTTTAAACTGCCAAATTCTAACTTGGTTTCTTTTAATATTTAAGCACAACATAGACATCACCCATAGATTTTAAACAGGTTCAATATAAATAATTAACTTTCAACGTTCTTTATTCTCAATGCTACCAATAATAAGATTGTGTGTATTTGAAGAATAAAAGAACCAAAAATAAATCTGCTCATTAAATAGAAAATCATAAATTGGTTTAATAGAGTTAAGATTGTTCTTTGAGAAGTAAATAATTAACAAAATGAAATCACTATCTGTATTTTAATTATGCATGCAGATTCACGATTTAAACATATTTTATAAAAATAACAAAATAAAATAAATTCTACAAACTAATTCTACTTATATATGCGGAAAATAGAGAGTAAAATATTATACAATTACCTTCAAGGATAATAAATGACATTTCAAGGAAAAGTGAAAACCTACCAAGATCAAAGATTTTTTTGTAGATATAGTATTTAAAAAATGAATAAAACATAGATTAAGAAAAAATCAAGTGAATTGATAGGGAAATAGAGTAAAATATCATCAAAATTAAAAAAAATTACCACCATATTATTTGATCCTTTCCAGTGATTTAATTTGAAATTCAAATTTGATGTCAGTTTGAGTTCTCATGGAACTTGAGATAAAAGAGACAGTATAATGAAATATAGAAACAAAGTGTGTAAAGATTTTATTTCTGATTAGATAAAAGAAACTCATTCTTAGGGATGGTTTTAATTTCAGTTAGAAAAAACCGAATTAAGTACAATAAGTAAAAATAATAGATGGGATAGTCAAAGAGGGATGCTGTTATAGCTGAATTTACTGAAACTTGTTAAATGAGAAACTTTAGAGGGGTAAATGGAAATATATAGATGAATCATGTAGAAATGAAGATTTTAATTCTAAAATTATGAGAAAAATACAAAACGATTAGGAGAGAACTAACTTTAACACACACACAAAAAAAACTAAGAACGTTAAACTAAAATACATTATATAAACTAATTCTTACTTATCTATAGGAAAAGGGAGAATAATGTAAACTCAAAGTATGTTGCATTTAACGCTAAATATTATGCGGACTTTACCATTCAAGGTAATAAATGCAATTTCAAAGAAGCATAAAGGTCTGCAATGATTCAAAGAGAATTGTCTATAAATATGGAATATATAAAATGAACTATATGTAGAGTGAAAATAAAAATCAAGTGTATGAGTAGGACATAGAGTTTAATATCATTAAAGTTTTTCTGTGGATATGGTGTTTAAAAATTGAATAAAACAACAAGTAAGAAAAAATCAAGTGAATTGATAGGGAAATAGGGTAAAATTTCATCAAAATAAAAATCTTACCACTATATTATTTGACCCTTGAGTTCTCATGAAACTAGAGATAAAAGAGAGCATAATGAAATATAGAAACATAGGGAGTAGAGATTTTATTTCTGATTAGAGAAAAGAAGCTCCTTCTTAGGAACGGTTTTAACTTCAATTAGAAATAAAACTGAATTAAATACAATGAGTAAAAATAATATATGGGATAGTCAAAGAGGCATGTTGCTACAACTGAATATATTGAAACTTGTTAAATGAGAAACTTTAGATGGGTAACTGGACATATAAAGATGAATCCTGTAGAAAGGAGGATTTTAATTTTAAAATTATGAGAAAAAGACAAAACGAGTAGGAGAGATCTAACTTTAACACATGCATACACAAATTAAGAACGCTAAATTAAAATACATTATATAAACTAATTCTTACTTATTAGTGGGAAAAAGGGAGAATAATGTAAACTCAATTTATGTTGTACTTTGATACTAAAATATTTTATGGACTTTACCATTCAAGATAATAAGCGCAATTTCAAGGAAACTTGAGGGTCTGCAATGATTCAAAGAGAATTGTATATAAATATGGAATATATAAAATGAACTTATATGGAGTTAAAATAAAAATCAAATGAATGAGTGGGAAAAAGAGTTTAATATCATCAAAGTTTAAACCTTACCATAATATTTAATAGCCCCATTCTGATGGTTGAATTGTGCAATTGAAAATTGATATCATTTTGAGTTTTTGCGAAGCTTGATTAAAGAGAACCATAATGAAAGATGGAAGTAAGGAGAATAGATATTTACTTCTACTGATAATAAAGAAATTTTGCTATGTTTAAATTTCATACAAATGTAAAATAGATTTGAACAAAAAGTATAAAAGCAATAAATAGTAAAGTCGAAGGGACATGCTATTAAGGTTGAGTATATTAAATCTTGTTAAATGAGAAATTTCAAAATGCTAAATATTTAAATATGCACATGAATCATAAAGATTGAAGGATTTAAATTGTGAAAGTATGTGATAAAAAGCAAAAGAATTAGGATAAATCCAACATTTAGACATACATGCATACATACACACACACACAAACATACATATATAATTAGATTACATCAAGTTAACAGTTGAATTACAAAAAAAATTATGATAGAATTATCCTACATTATAATGAAATTATATTTTTCGAAAAAATTATTAGAAAAATTTCCACTATCACTCTTTATTTAATTAAGAATCATTTTCATTATTTTCCTTTTGTGTCACTTCAATCAAAAAAATAATATTGATATTAGTTTTGTTTGAACTAATAAAAAAATCTTGATTAAATAGATAATTGCATACCTTATTTTGAACCTTTATCAAGATAGAAGATCATAACTCTCTTTCAAAGACATTATTAAAATATTGAATATAATAAAAAAATACTCTTATTGTTTTTTTTCAGTAGTGATTTGCTTTTATAGCCGAAGAATCAATTGTTCAAGTCTTCCCTTTACAACTTTATTTTAATTAAGAAATGTTTTTTCTTCATTCTCCTGTATCTGAACCGATTCTTCCTCCTTAATCAACAGGAGAAGACAAAGAAACAACTGCTATAGATGGATTTATTAAAAGTAATTAATTAGAAATTTTAGACCAAAAGTTATGAAAATGCCAAATTCTAATTTCGTTTCTTTTAATATTTAAGCACAACATAGACATCATCTATAGATTTTAAACAGGTTCAATATAAATAATTAACTTTCAACATTTTTTATTCTCAATGCTACCGGTAATTAGATTGTGTGTATTTGAAGAACAAAAGAACCAAAAATAAACCTGCTAATTAAACAAAAAATCATAAATTCATTTAATAGAGTTAAGATTAGTTTTTGAGAAGTAACTAATTAACAAAATGAAATCACTATTTATATTTTAATTATGCATACAGATTCATGACCTAAAAATATTTTATAAAATGACAAAATAAAATAAGTTCTACAATTCTTACTTATATATGGAGAAAATGGAGAATAAAATATTATATAGTTATCTTCAGGGATAATAAATGACATTTCAAGGAAAAGTAAAAACCACACGTGATCAAAGATTTTTTGTAGATATGGTATTTAAAAAATGAACAAAACATAAAGTAAGAAAAAATCAAGTGAATTGATAGGGAAATAGAGTACAATATCATCAAAATTAATAATTTACCACTATATTATTTGATCCTTTCTGATGATGTAATTTGAAATTAAAATTTGATGTCATTTTGAGTTCTCATGAAACTTGAGATCAAAGAGATAGTGTATTGAAATATAGAAACAAAGAGAGTAAAGATTTTATTTTTAATTAAAGAAAAGAAAATCCTTCTTAGGGATGGATTTAACTTCAGTTAGAAATAAAATTGAATTATATACAATGAGTAAAAATAATAGATAGGATAGTCAAAGAGGCATGCTGTTACAAATGAATATACCGATACTTGTTAAATGAGAAGCTTTAGAGGGGTAAACTGGAAATATACAGATGCATCATGTAGAAATGAGGATTTTAATTCTAAAATTATAAGAAAAGGACAGAACAATTAGGAGTGATCTAACTTTAACACACACACAAAAACTAAGAACGTTAAACAAAAATACATTATATAAACAAATTCTTACTTATCTATAGGAAAAGGGAGAATTATATAAACTCAAAGTATGTTTTAATTTGATACTAAATTATTATATGGACTTTACCATTTAAGATAATAAACGTAATTTCAAGGAAACATGAAGGTCTGCAGTGATTTAAAGAGAATTTTCTATAAATATGTAATATATAAAATGAACTATATGTAGAGTGAAAATAAAAATCAAGTGCATCATTGGGAAAGAGAGTTTAATATCATCAAAGTTTAAACCTTACTATTATATTATATGGCCTATTTTGATGATTGAATTGTGCAATTGAAATCTGCTATCATTTTGAGTTACTGTGGAGCTTGAGATTAAAGAGAACTATAATTGAAGATTGAAATAAGGAGAATACATATTTACTTCTAATGGTAATATATAAATTTTGCCTATGTTTAAATTTCATAGATATATAAAATAGAGTTGAACAAAAAGAGTAAAACCAATAAATAAGAAAGTTGAAAAGACATGTTATTAAGGTTGAGTATATTAAATTTTGTTAAATGAGAAATTTCAAAGCGTTAATGTTTGAAAATACACATGAATCATAGAGAAATAAGGATTTAAATTATAAAAGTATGTGATAAAAGTAAAAGAATTAGGATAGTCCAACATTAAAACATACAGCATATGTGCATACATATATACATATACATATATATAAATACATACATATACATACATATATACATACATACATACATACATACATCTATATATATATAATTAGATTAAATGAAGTTAATGGTTGAATTACAAAAATATCATGATAAAAATTATAGGTCGTAAAATAAGTATATGTTCATATACTACTGGGTTGTTATACTTCTGATTTTCCTTAATTGCTATTTTTTTATAATGAGTGTTTATTGAAGGCACTTGTTAAAAACTTTATATTTAAAAAAACTGAACAATCGAAATTTGAATAAAGATCATGCTTATCAATGTAGCTGGAAATTATAGAACTGTACAACATGACATATGATTTAGAATACAGTTTATATGTAGAGTTTATATGTTGCAAGAGACATAATAGAAAAATAAATATTTTCAAATGGATTAAGTGATTTTAAAATTTATTGGATAAAATGAGGTTAACGGGATTTGAACCGGGGTGCTTGAGCTTAAACTAAACCAAGGCAACTAAGGTTATTGTAAGAGAATAAGATATAGGAGTGGCTAGTGGGAATTGAACTTGTGACATTCTTCAGAACATACTCAATCAAGGAGAGATGAGTATTTAAATTCAAAAATTATGAGAAAAAGGAAAATATTGCAAGTGAGATCCAACTTTGAAGTATATAGTATAAGATTTCAAAAGGTTCTCTTTGGCTTGGTGCGCTCCTCTAGCACCCTTTACATCCATATAAGTATGTTTCCACTACCCTTCCTAAACCAATTTCGCTCATCCAACTATAGGACGTAAGATCCATTTGGCTCCTAATGTTTTTGAGCCCTTGCTTGCATCATCTCAGGCAACCTGCCTTCCAACGTCATCATCCCCAACTATGCCTAGTCCTTCGTCTCATGAATTTACTCGCTTTTGATACTTCTTCTCTAGTGGCATTGCCCATGCTCATTCCTTCTCTCTTAAATGACTCTGCTTCTTCCTCTTCAGTGAGAATTTTGATGTCCTTTTAGTTTGGAATAAGTCAGAATGCACATGAAAACATATCACAAATAAAATGAGATTCTCCCATGCACATAACTATTTTACAAATGTGTAACTGATGAGTATGGTGATTTAATGTTACAAGGCTTACGAGTATAACTAATGTGGAACTTATATGTAAACACCGGAATCATGTTCAAATTTGAAGGACCGTATTAGAAAATATCAACATTGTAAACTGAAGTATTGTAAATAGGGTTATGGTATCTAAATTAAACGAATTTTTTTCTAATCCCTCTTCTATAGATTAATACGGATTTAGGATTTGTGCTAAACAAAAAGATCAAGTCAAAATTATGTAATAATAAAACAACAAATTCATACTAAATAATCTTATTTCTTGTCATGTAGCATGTTTTAGTAATCCATTGATATGAGCAGAAAGTTCACAAATGACATGATGTAACTAGTGGCGAAATCAAAATTAACTACAACTAAAACATTTTTTGTTGGATGGTTTTTCACTCTACATGTTTCCTTTTGATATCTTCTAAACTTTGTTTGAATACGTGTGTTGTTCATAGCTCCTACATCAATTTGAAAGAAATGTCAATAACCTACATCATATCTAAATCATATCTAGATAAGTAACATACAATGTAAAACCTACCTAAATAATGTTAAATTTGTGTGATTCAAATATTTTTGAACGAATGATTTTTTTATCAACCAATCAATTAGGATATATGTGGACAAAAATATGGAAATTTATAAGATAATATTTTTATTGAAAGGAAACTAATTAACTATTCAATCAATTAATTAGTCTAATGATTCATAATATGAGGAAAAAAGCATACTTATAGATTTATCGATTTTTTAATACAAAGAAAGAAAAGATTATTGTTGAAGACTCAATCAAGTAAGGTAAAATATAGAAACCAAATCGCCATTGTTTATATGCATTGAAACCAAATAATGGAAACCTGGAAAGATTTCAAGATAATTGAACAATTAATTACTTGGTCATCAAGTAATATCTTCATCCTTAAGTCTATATTAACAAAGTCGATTCATCTTCATATTAGTGTGAGAGAATCCACCATTATCTCTTTCTTTAGTAAAATATAGAGGCTGAGAGAGTCTTTGGTAAATTGATTGTTCAAGTTTTAATTATAGATTAGTCTCTCCACTTTTCTATCTATAATTTTTGTGATCCCTCTGCTGTAGTCTTTTTTTTCAATAATACAAAGAATAATTATTGGATCCGTGGATGTTGGCAATTTGATTGAACTACGTTAAATCATCATGTTCTCCACTTTTCTATTTTTTATTTGGTGATTATTATTCATTGAATTTGTTATTGGTAATTGATCCGTAAGCTAGATCTTTGGGTATTTCCACGCGTAAGCCTAAATTTACACAACAACACCAAAGCAATCAATCTGTGTAATAGTTTGGTATCTGGGTAACTAATTTTCATAATAGTTTAGTATCGAAGTTCTCTAACTTGTTCTAGATTTGTTATCAATGGCTAATTATTCTAAGAGTGGTATGAACAATTATATTTTCACAAACATTGCATGATAAATTTTTTAAGGACATGGAAGGAGAAGACAAATGAAAGTGTTCTTCACCAACAACTTGATTCGTTTAGAGGGAGAGATAAGAGCTTGGAGCACCTTAGAGGAAGAAGAGATATGCGTAGGTCCCACTTCATCGGTACTAGAATGGGTGCTTGTTATTATTGTAAGAAAAAGAAGAATTTCATATGAGAATGTCCGACTCTTAGATAGTAGAAAGAGAAGATGGGTCAAGCTTCAGTTTTGGCATCAATTAGATCTGATGGAGACAGTAATTATAATAATACATCATTATATTTAGTCAGTATTTCACCTTTAGAGAGTACAGGTTGGTTGATTGATTCAGGAGCCTTTTATGATATGACAACAAATAAGAGCTGTTTTGTAATTTAAGGGAGAGTAGTGACGAATCAATTCATTTAGGGAATTAAACATCTTGTCATGTTGTGGGCATTGGAAGTGTATGGTTTAGGATGTTTGATGGGGTCGTTAAAACAATCACATATGTTAAATATGTTCCGATGTTCTGTAAGAGTTTGTTGTCAGTAGATCTTTGAGTAGAGCTTTTATGAGGATAATAGTACAAGGAGAGAGATTGATACTGGGGAAGAATTCCTTGGTAGTGATAAAGAGGGTGTGAGTTGATGATATTTATGTTTTTTTTTGGATAAACGGTCTTGGGAGAGTCAATAGTTTCTATTGATTCTAATGTTCCATATTCTACTTAGTTATGGCATTTTCATTTTGGTCATGTTGATGAGAGGAATCCTGATGTATTGCAGAAACTAAGACTGATTTAATGGTGTTTGTCAATCAAAGCCTTGCTCTTTTGGAGGTTATTCTTTTGGGAAGAAGAAGCACATTTAATGTTGGAAGACCTTAAGCTACAAAGTTCCTAGAGCATGTTTATTCTTATGTGTGGGGATCCACCCAAGTTGCATCTTTAGATAGAGCTAGTTAATTGCACAATAGTTTAATATCAGAGAAATTAAGTTGCAAAACAGATTGTTACCAGAGCTATTTGCCTTGTTCTAAATTAGTTATTAGCAAATAATTTTTCTACGAGTGGTATGAACAATTATTTCTTCACTATATTTTCTGAAAAATGAGTTTTTGGGACATGGAAGGTGAAGACTAATGATAATGTTCTTCAACAACTTGATTCATTTAAAGGAAATATAAGAGCTAGAAAAACCTTAAAGGAAGGAGAGATATGCATAGGTCTGAATTCATGGGTCATAGAAGGGGTACTTGTTATTATTTGAAGTAAAATAGAAATTTCATTAGGAAGGCCTAGCTCTGAGACAGAAGAAAGAGAAGGGTAAAGATTCAATCAGTAGAAGTTATATCACATATGTATAGTAGTTGTAGTATACATTATTATTTTAGCTAGTATTTCACCTTTAGAGAGTAAAAGTTGGGTGATTAATTATGCAGCCTCTTGTCATATGACACATATAGGAATTGTTTTGCCAATTAGAGGGAGATTGATGTTAAACCATTTAATATAGGGAATGGAACATCTTGTCATGGTTTAGGTGTCGAAAGTGTTAAGTTTAGGATGATTAATAGTGTCGTTAGGACTACCATGAATTATAATATGTTGCGATGTTGCATAGGAGTTTATTATCAGTAGGTGCTTTGACTAGACTTGTGAGAATAAAAGGAGATGAAGAGAGATTGAAAGTGGCAAAGAGTTCCTTGAAATTGATGAAGTGGATGCGTGTTGGTTATATTTATGTGCTTTATGGAAATACGTTCTTGAGAGAACCAGTAGTTTTTATTAGTTCTAATGTTCCAGATTCTACTCGGTTATGGCATCTTCATTTAGATCATGTTGGTGAGAAGGGTTCTGGTGTATAACAGAAGTAGAGGTTTGTTGATGGTGTTTGTCATTCAAAGTCTAGCTCTTGTGGAGATTGTTTTTTTTAAAGAAACTAGTCGCGTTTGATGTTGAGAGACATATAGCCATAAAATTTCTAATGTATGTTCATTCTTATGTGTGGAGACTCGCCCCGCTTGCATCTTTAGGTGAAAACAGTTATTTTGTCTTATTTGTGGATTATTTATCATGTCAGATCTAGTTCTACTTCTTGAAGACCAAAGGTTAAATATTTGCCCAATTTTAGAGATGGAAGACTTTAGTAGAGAAGAAGTCATAGAATTATTTGGAAGTTATTGGAGTTGGAAATAACAATGAATTTCATTCATAAGAATTCACTAACTATTATATATCTGAGCATGTAGTTAGAGAATTTTCTATTTATGTTGAGTCGGATTGTTATGAAGTGGTGGAGAGTATGTATCAGATATTGTGGGAGAAAGATATGCGTTTGAGATTGACTACTGATCTAGAAGAGGAATTTTAGGTAGACTCGATACCTATGGTAGTATTTCTCACAAACCACACATCTTCTATTGCCATAGACATGAAGATCCATGAAAATCGATGATACCATGGTCGAAGAGAAGATTTTAGAGGTTCAAACTCTAAGTGAAGCTTAGTCGCAGGCAATGCCATTTGGTTCAGTTAGTCTTATTTGTGAGAATAATTATGGTGGCAAGTCTTCATATTATGCTTTGAGTAATGCAAAGCTTGTTGGTGAGTTTGTTGGTGTAGATATATAAATGTCCAGCAAAAACTTAGAGAAAGAGATTGAGTAGATAATATTGACTATAGCCTCACTCAACATGTAATTGAGAAGGTAAGATGCACTATTAAATCTTCATTGGTCTATCGAAGTTCAATATCCACAGATTCTTCTCCTACATCAGATATGTCGAAGAATTTTGGAATTTGTTTATATATTTTATTTGTTGATGTGCCTACTATGTATTTTTTCGTATGCGTTTTATTTTTTGATATGCATACTATTTTTCCTATGCTAGGAAAAGATTTGGAAGCTCTCTTTAGACAGCGATGCCCAAACTAGTTCATCTTGAGCTTTGCACCATGTGGCGTAGACCCAATAAATTGTTAAGATTTAATGATGAAGAGAGATTGTAATATTTGAATCAATGTGGAGTGTTAAATTTGTGTGATTCAAATAATTGCCAAAGATGAGATTAATCGATTTAATTAATCTGTTAGACTATATGTGGAAATAAAAAGAGGAAAGTTATAAGAGAATATGTTAGATAAAAGGAAATTAATTAATTAGTCAATCAATTAATTAATCCATGTATTCCTAATATAGGAAATGAGGATATTTATGAATTTATTTATTTTTTAATATGAAGAAATTAAAGATTATTAATGAAAACTCAATCAAGCAAGGGAAAATATGGAAACCAAGATTGTCATTGTTCATTTGCATTGAAATTAAACAATGCAATTTTTGAAAGGTTCAAGATAATAGGGCAATATAAATGAAGGTAGTTTATCTTCATATTAGAGTGAGAGAATCCATCCTTATTCCCTTCTTTAATAAACCTTTGGGGTTTTGAGAGTAATAGCTTTTGGTTAAATTGATTATTCAATTTGTAATAATAGGTTTGTCTCTCCACTTTTCTACCTATAATTTTTACGATCTTTCTCTCACTTGTACTCTCTTTCTTTAATAAAACAAAGAGTAATTGTGTGATCCATGGATTTAGTTTTATTGAACTACATTAAATCTTTGTGTTATATACTTTTCTCTTTTTTGTTTGGTGATCATTGTTCATGGAATTTGTTTTTGATAATTAATCGACAAGCTAGATCTTTGGGTATTTCCACATGTAAGCCTAAGTTTTCACAATAGTCTGGTATCAAAGCAATTAGTTTGCACAACAAATAAATACTTTTTTGATAATAAGAGCGGTATTTATTCGTGTAGAACACTCATTTTGACGTCTTAGAGGTTTGAACTCATGAACTTTAGGACTTCATATGTAACAACCTGGAATTTTACACTTTGATTTATGAATATTAATTTATTTTAAACATTCAATTAATGGTTTAATAATAAAATAACCCTCTATTGATTAATAACTATTGATGGAAAATTCATTTTTGGATTTTTTTTACATAAATAGGTAGTTAGATGGAAAACAAAAAATGTGACAGAAATCCGTTTTCAGATTTTCGATTTTTTATCGAACGACAAGTTATAGGAAGTTGTAATATTTTTGTATAAACTTTAATTAACATTTAAATGTATAAAACATCTTACTGTGGAAAATTATAAATAAGTAAAATGATGATAATAATTAATAAAATATATTTAAATTAAGATTTGAAATTTGAATAGGATAAGATGGATTTGAAAAGGAACGATGGCTTGAGTGTGAGAACCAACTTTAGTATATGGGTTAGCCAAATATTCTCCACATTTTCAAAAAATGTACTTAATCGCCATATTATCCATCATATTTTCAAAAGCTTCTATTTATATCCAATCAAGTTCAAAAATGTCAAACTAAACGTAATATTGATTTGAGTTATTAATTGGAAATTTTGGATAACTTGTAAAATTTGATTAGCTTGGAAATAAAGTAATTTTTGGTTATAAAAGGAAATTAAAGAAAAAACTTACTCTTTCTTTATTTTTATTATCAAAACTTTCCCTCTTTTGTCCATCATCTTCATTTTATAGTAAGCCCAATCATGTCTTCCTTTTTTTCTAGAAAATTCAAAAATTAAAATCAAATTCATGTCTCAACTAAAAATCATGATATTTGATTCATTAGACTCGTGAGTCTTGCTATGAGTTGCTGATGTGTACTTGTGTGCACATCCTTGTTTTTGCCAGTTGCACCATTGTATATGCGTGTATTAGCTGGTGCGAACTGGGTTGCTAGAGTGAGGGGGTCTGTGGCCTAGTTAGCGAAGGCGGCAGAGGCGGTGATGGAGGATTGGAGCATTTGTGGTTGGGGTTTCAGGGTCTGTTTTTTAGGGTGCTGTTTTGATGTGTTGGCGGAGTATGAGGGCGTCGGCTTAGCTGCGTGATGTCCAAAGATGCGAGTGGCTTGGGATAGTCGAAGCAGCGCTAGGAGGTGGGTGATGAGGCAGCGTAGCAGGGAGGATCGGGTATCTTGTTGAAGCATGAGGGAGTTTCGAATGGGTGGAAATATAGATTGGATTTCTACTGTAGTTAACAAAAGAATTTGCAACATTTAGTCCCTGAAATTGTGTTCAATTGCATGTGGAGATGGTGTTATGGAAGGAGCAACATATGGAGCGCATCTAGGTATTCTTGAGCGGGCCTGGGCGGATCATGTGGGGTGAGTTATAAATGAAAAGAAAATTTCATTTATTATATATATAAAGGTGTGTAGTTTAGAAATGTGATATCTCACCCATTCAAATTCAATTGACCCGCGGATTTCTACATTGGACTTGTACTGACGAGTACAACATTGTAATATAACTTGCTGATAGATTTGAGATTGTATAAAATTATGACATAAAAATATGGATTGGCTTTAATTACGTTATTTTAAATATTAACGTCATTAAGTTAATTATACCTTAAATGGTGATATCTATTTGGCCAAATAAAAACACCAATTTGGTAAATTTAGTTGGATAGATTATTTTAGACATCTATTTAGAAGAATAAAAACACTGTTCTTCTATAAATAGATTGAATAGATTATTGATGACGCCTGTTAGCAGAGTAATTCCCCGCTCTGCTATTATGATAATTTGAACATCTATTCATATGCTAGTTAATTAAAATTGGATAAGAGATGGATTAGCTTGTGATTGCTAATTGTTGATTTTGTTTACGTATATGCTTGCTTATTTAAATACTAGAGATATGACTGTGAAGGTTGAAGTGAATTACATGGTAACTTGATTTAGTACCATTATGGTCGCCAAGCTTCTGTCCGAATTTGTTAAGTTATGGATTTAAATTTACTTCAATTTTATAACAATTGAGGTTAAGTGTTTATTTTAATTTTAAATGATTTTATTTAATAATGTTTAAAAAAGTTAACTACTTATTTAATAATGTTTTAATTGGCCTGCAGAACCTTTAGATTTATAGTAGGCCTAACAAAACTATGAGTTTGATGGATAGTCAGGTATATACTAGGATAAGTGTATTTGGATAAACTATCCAGTTTTCCTCTAACAGTCAGCTAGAAAATTTGACATATATGATAGGCTCGAGTCATCCATGTAGGTCGTTAGTTACTCTGTGAAAACTAAACATTGGGATGGATATCCCATTGAATTGACAGATAGTTATGATTACCTATGTAGCATGCATGCACATTATTGTTTATGTTGTTTATATTTTTTATTTTAACTAGTTTAGTTGCAGGAATTGATTTGCAAAAGATATATTTAAAAAGGGATATTAGTGAGGGGAAAACCCGTTCCGCTCAGCGGCATGGTCTCACTTAATATTTATAAACCGAGATGGCATATTATTATTCACACCGGGCTTTTTGTCTGACTCGAAGTTTATGTCTTCCCTTTAATCTCTTGAGTGCTCAAAATTTGATTTGAGTAGGTCAAGAGTAAGGACTTAACGGGATAAGTAGGTTTTGGCGAATAAAGCTTCTGGAGACGTGCAAAAAGCAAAGCTAGCTATATAGGATTCTATTTACTGCTATTATCTACTGTATTATGTCAGTTGTTATATGAATGTATTGATAGTAGATGTATCTGTCTTTTTAGTAACTCTGATCAACAAAGTGGGCATATTCATATGTTGCTCTTAGAGTAATTTTTTAATAGTTATATTTTATATGAACCAGGACAACGTTTGGGATTATGTGGCGAGTATGGAATATTATCTTAAAATGAAATGTGAATGTTTGCTTTGAACTTATGTTCAAAATTATTTCATATGCTTGTGTTTCTGATATTATGGATACCATTAACATAACTGCATCTTATCACTGGAAATTAATACTATAGATGACTGCAGCATCTATAGCGCTTAGTTTCAAGTCTCAAAATGAGGGTTATAACTTGGTATCGGAGCACAGGTTTATGTAGAACTAAAGAATTTTGAACTTGAAAAAGTGTTTTGAAAACATAATCCTAATGAATCAGAGAATAGGATTGGGGTATGGGATAATGCTATAGTAATGTTATCCATAAAATATTCTCAAGGATAAAAGTATGAAAGAAGGGGGCAAGAGAATTGATGAAGATCTGAAAGCATTAGGATGGTCTATCTCAAAATTAGATAAAGCTTGCAACAAGTAGATGGTGGCGCCAGCAGCACCTTTCGAAGTGGTCAGAAGGACGCTTCAGTAATATTCTGTATAAACAAAGAGCTTTCGACGAGGTCGAAAGCTACCATCCGAAGGCAATCAATAGCATACCTTCTACATGTACACCAAGTCATTCGAAATGATTGGTTTTGTCGTTGTTTACCTCCTCCAAGAAAACGATCAGTCGAGTCAACCCTTTCGAAAGCATATGTTAGCCTTTCGAATTGGTTAAAGCCATTCTCACTTGTGAAGGAAGAGATAAGGTTCCGCGCTAGTTAGATGGAGAGCTTTCTAATAGAGTCCTTTGCAGCAATGGTTTCTACAGTGTTTCGACTCATTCGAAACCCAAAGCACATGTCTCGACAGCAATGAAGGCATACACACATGCCAACTTGCACAGTATACGAACAGCTGAAGTAAAATCATAGTTATACACCTTTCGACATAGTCAAAAGGGGCCAAACAGTTCCTTTTGATGAAATCAGAAGCAATAAATCAATAAGCCTACCAACGAAGTCGAAAGGAATAAAACAAAGTAAGAGGAAGCCCAGTTTTCAGCGGCTGCGAAAGGACGACCACACGACCCTTTCAACCTTTCGACCAAGTCAAAAGCCATGACTCAAGAGATACGCACGAAAGCAAAAAAGCAAGCCTTCTGACCGCAGCGAAAGAACTTGGTCGAAAGGTGCTGACCCGCACCGATAAATAAGACCCCAGGGGTCACGTTTAGGGGGGTCGATTTCTCACTCACTTCTTACTTATACTTTCTGGATCTTGTAAACCCTAATTCCCAAATCTAATTGGGGATTTGATCAACCTGTATATCTTAATTCAATAAAAAGAGAGATTATGATAATTTTGACTATGCAGCAACTATGAAGTTCTTATTTCACATGAGTACTGTCATTCGAATTCTCGATCTAGTCAGAAGTTTACCCTTCGACTAAGTCGGAACCTCAAGTATACATACTTCCTTTGAGTTGTAGCTCAGATTCGCAAAATAAAGAAAATTTACCCTCTCGATGAAGTCGAAACCCCTCACTTTTCCAGTATACTTAGATTCTTAACTCTCATCCACTACTCACCTTTCGAGTGCATCGAAACCTACAACCCAACCAGTTAAGGCGCAACCTAAACCCTCAAAGAAATTAGCTTTCGACAATCTCGAAGCCTTTCCACTCAAACCTTATTCCAAGACATCTTAACCACTTCGAAAGGTGGTTCCGACAGATTCACAAACAAACTAATTCGAAAGGAATTTCTGAAGAGACGTTAGCCCTTTCGACTGTGTCGAAAGGCATCAAAGTGAGATTTTCAACCATCTTTGCCTACTCATAAGGTGTTTATTACCTTCACTCATTCGAAAGGTAACCACGAAGGAATTACTCATACTTCAAACCTAATTTTGAGGTGTTGACAAGTTTTCTTGTTAACACCTTTCGAAGAGGTCAGAAGGACGCTTCAGCAATATTCTGTATAAGCAAAGATCTTTCGACGAGGTCGAAAGCTACCTTACGAAGGCAATCAACAACATACCTTCTGCATGTACACCAAGCCATTCGAAACGATTGGTTTTGTCTTTGTTTACCTCCTCTAGAAAAACGATCAGCCAAGTCAACCCTTTCGAAAGCATATGTTAGCCTTTCGAATTGGTTAAAACCATTCTCACTTATGAAGGAAGAGATAAGGTTCCACGTTAGTTAGATGGAGAGCTTTCGAATGGAGTCCTTTGCAGTAATGGTGTCTATAGTGTTTAAACTCATTCGAAACCCAAAGCACATGTCTCGACAGCAATGAAGGCCAACACAGATGCCAACTTGCATAGTATTCGAACAGCTAAAGGAAAAGCGTAGCTATACACCTTTCGACAAAGTTGAAAGGAGCCAAACAGTGCCTTTCGATGAAGTCAGAAGCAATGAAGCAATAAGCCTTCCAATGAAGTCGAAAGGAATAAAACAAAGTAGGAGGAAGCTCAGTTTTCAGCGGCAGCGCAAGGACGACCACACGACCATTTCAACCTTTCGACGAGGTCGAAAGCCATGACTCAAGAGATATGCTAGAAAGAAGGAAAGCAAGGCTTTCGACCGCATCGAAAGAACTTAGTCTAAAGGTGCTAACACACACCTATAAATAAGACCTCATGGCACTAGAAGGAGGGCTTGAACCTCCGCTCTTGTTAAACTTTCATCATAGATTAATAGAGTTTTTTTCATTCAAGAAAAGAATATGATGAGAGCAAAGAATAACAACAATGAAGAAAATGCATTACAATCAACTTTGGAAAATGATATAATCCCGAACATTAACTTAGAAGATACGAAGATTGGACAACTGTCAACCCTGATAAACAATGAGATTAAAGTCCTAAATCTACAATAACAAATGATAGTAATGCGAGAATTGCTTGAAGGGGTTCCACCTCAAGAATCGTTAAGGATTACGGAAGGAGAAGATAAAGCACAACCTCTAAATGAAGATCAATATGAGAATTAAGGAAGTCAGGCTAAGAGGACCGTTGAGCAATCAAACAGTTTAACCATGAAAGACAGTAAAGATCACCATGACAACATTCACAACCAAGTCATAGAGGATACAATAAATAATGTGCTCAATGAATTAGGGAAATATCTTATCCTGCAAAGGGCTCCTTTTTCAGAAGAAAATATGGCAGTTAGCATTCCCCATCACATTCAAATTCCTCCACCAAAGTATGATGGAACCACTAATCCAGATGATCACTTTGCAGCTTTTGAAAATCGGATGAACTTATATAATGCTCCTGGGCCAGTTTGATGTAAACTTTTCCTGGTTACTTTTCAAGGAGCAGCTATCAAATGGTATTGGAATTATCAAGAGAAGACCATCCATTCTTGGGAACAGTTTTCTAATGAATTCAGAGCACAATTTAACATATATAGAGATCCAGTAATAGATTCCTACATACTAGCTAATAACAAACAAAGAACAGAGGAATTGCTTTGTGAATACATTAAAAGATTCAACATGGAAGCATTAAGCAAACTCCATTTTGGAAGGAACTTCATATTCATGGGTGTAAGGATCTACAATATTTCTATCTCCAAGCTGAAAATTTTATTCAAATGGACGAAATGCATCATGTTATAAAGAAATCTTGGCAAAAACAGAAAATAGAAAAAATTGAATTTAATCGTCCAAGCAGGAAATCCAAATGGAATGAAAACAGAAAAAATAGCCAAATGGTGACATCTAAATCCAGATCAGTGGAAGTAAACAAATCCCTCTCCATATCTTTTCCATAACAAAGGATGATGACAATTTCTCCATTTCCTATAGGACAAGAACTCCTGCTGAACCTAAGAAAGGAAAGAATTACTGTGATTATCATAAAGTAAATGGACATGAAACTTACAACTGTAATGTTTCGACAAAAATAGTTCAGAACCTAATTAAGTCTGGATTCGTAAAAGAGTTTATCAAAAGGGATTAAAAAATTTCCTAACACAAAAGGAGTAACTCAATTATTTTAAAGCCTTGAAAGAAAAACAGAAATAACCGCTTCTCCTTCAGATAATGATTAAGCTATGAGGCCTAGCAACATTCGTCTATTATAAATTTTCTTTGTTTTTAATTTCTTTAATTTGAATTATACTTAGAATTTTTCATATATTAATAAAAGTCGAGTGTTATTACAGGTAAAAATACAAAACCAGTCCAAAGCATCCAATATTGTGACACCCCAGATTTTTGATAACATTATTTAGGAGATTTAGTTAGATAAACAAAATAAAATAATATGCTGATAAGGGGATTGAGATTTGACTTAATTAAGGTAGTCGGGCCTTTTAATTAATAAATTAAAAGAAGGGTTTAAAATGAATTAGAGGAGGGGTAATATGGGAAATAGGCCATTCCTATATTGTCTTCCTTAGGCCGTGTATTTCAAAAAACACGTTCATTCTCATTTTCAAAAATTTAAAAGTTTGGCTGGCCACCATTAACAAAGGAAGAAGAAGAGGAAACAAAAGAAAAGCATAAAGAAAGCAAATTCAAATTAAACTCATTCAAATCTAAAGCTCCTTAATCATTAAAGAAAAAGATGAATAATGTTTACATCTCTAAATAAATTTGGTTTCGGTTTTATGGTTAATTTCGAATGATTTTGCAAAGATTTGCCATGTGTTTGAATGATAAAAAGATTATATATACATGTTGATGACTTATATATGTTCATATAGATTTTATGACATATTTTGAGATAAAACCTTAGTAAATGACATCCGTTGGCCTTGCAAATTTTTGTGGTGATCTAAAAAGTTATTTTAGAGATGGGTTTTGATTTTCAGAATTTTTAAATTTTTGTGAAATTGTTATGAATTTTCTAAGGAATAAAAGGTTAATTTGGATTATACAATTATTTACGGGAAAAATAATTATAGTTTGGATTCGAAAATTTTATATGTTGAAAAAAACATATTATTTGATTTTCTGGTATTTTTCCAGAATTTTTCAAGGTGTTTTACTAGTTATATAAAATTATTTAAGGTATGGGACCTAAATGTTTTGTATAATTATAAAGGAGAAAGGGGCTTTTTCAAAACTATTAAAATTTCCAAATAAGGAAAGTCGATAGCACTTTTGAATATAAAATTCTGGCAACCAATCAAATTTAGAAAACAAGGCAAGTGGGGTACAAAAGAACCATTATAAAGTATAAATAAATTGTCTTTCTTCTATTTCAACCATTTCGGCAGAGCTTCCGCCTTCATTCCAGACCTTCCGACAAGATCGAAAGGTATCAAACCTTTCGGCTAGGTCAAATACCAATGCACAAGGTATCAGGCAACTGGTACGTAGTGAATTGGATGGAGTCGAAAAGTTTAGGAACGAAAGGTTATAGCTTTGAAAGAGATGAAGTTTTGTTTTGGTTTAAAAAAAATACGTCTGGTAGCTTTCGACAAAGAGCTTTCAAAATTGTCAAAATGTTTAAAAGAAAAAGGTTTTGATTGGTTTGCTTTCTTGTTTTAAATGAAACCATCCGACAAAGTCGAAAGCTATAGCTTTCGACAAGGCCGAAAGCATAGTTGCCGCTTCCTAACCTTTCGATAAAGATGGAGTCAAAGGTTATCTTTTGTTTTCTAAAACTTGTCACCTCTCTCCATTGATTTCGAAGGTTTGGTTCCAACACCAACACTTCATTGTTTTCGAAAGGTTTTAAAAAGGTTTCGAAGCAGTTGCTTTCGACGCCAAAGTTTTTCTGATCCTTTTGCATAATCCAAATGTTTTAAGTTGAAACGTTTTTAAGGTTTCAAAGTAGTTAACTTTGATTGGTTTCGAAAGGTTTTGCACCTGTTTTAAATGGAACCCAATGTCTTCGAAAGATTTTGAGTTACATTGCTTTTGAAAGGTTTATTATATAGGGGAGGTACCCCAGGCTTTCGACAAAATCGAAAGGTGAAACCTTTTGACTAGGTCGAAAAGAAACCTTCTGACAAGGTCGAAAGGTATGGTATTGCAATGTTTTCGAAAGGCTAAGATTTAAAGGATTTAAAAGGCGGAATTCATATGTTTGAAAGCTTTTAAAAGGTTTAGAAGGAGTTAACTTCAATGATTTCGAAAGGTTTATTAAAGGATATGAAGGAGTTACCTTCAATACTTTCGAAGAGTTTCGTAAATGGTTTTGAAGGAGTTACCTTTTATGTTTTCGAAAGGTTGTTTAAAGGTTTTAAACAAAGGTTTCGCATATAAGAACTAGGCAGATAGCCTAAGTGTTTTAAGTTATAAAGGACATTAACTTATTATAAAAGATAGAAATCCTTATTGAAAATCATCAACATTATTTTGAATAAAGTATATATAACATGGCAAAATAGATTAGAGTAAAGCTAAAGATATATTTTCCTTGTATATATATGATTTGATGGATTAAATCATTTTGAAAAGGTTTCAAAGAAAATTTAAAGAGCAGTTAGCTCGGATATTTTGTAGAGTAGTTAGCTCAGATTTTTGAAGGGTAGATAACCCAAAAGAAAATTCTGGTAGTTAGCTCATTTTAAATTCAGACACTTGGTCCATTTTGAGGGCAGTCAGCCCACAAGATAGTTAGTCTAGGACAGTTAATCCAGAAAGAGCAGTCAGCTCTGATATGAACAGATAGTTCATTTATTAGCATAACGGACCTTGCTAAATTTTTAAGGACAGTTAGTCCAACCTTTTTACCTGTTTCGGGCAGATAGCCCATTATCTAGCATAAAAGATATTGCTATAATCAATTTTAGGACAGGTAGTCCAGAAAAGAGCAGATAGCTCAAAATTTAGAACATATAGTTCATATTTTAGACAGATAGTTTATTTCATTTCCTGTTTTAGCATAATGGATATTGCTATATTATTATTATAATCAGCTAATTAACCAGTTTAGCAGGAAAGGATTTGCAAAATATATGTTTTGAAAAGAGATATTAGTGAGGGGAAACCCGTTCCGCTAAGTGGCGTGGTCTCACCATTTTTTAGTAAACTGAGTTGTAACAGAATTATTCATACCAGGCTTTAAGTCTGACTCGAAGTTTTTGTTTCCCCTTAAACTCACGAGTGCTCAAAATTTGATTTGAGTAGGCTGAGGGTTTAGGTTTTCAGGTTTTAGCAGATTTTGGCGAATAAAGCATCCGAAAGCGAGCATGTGGCTGACGAATAGCTAATTTAGGAAATTTCTATTTTAAAATTGTTTCCGCTGTGTATTAAGATAGTTATGTCTATATTGCTTTGATCATCCAAGGGGGCATCTTCACATGTCCCTCTTAGCGTATTGTTGTAAATTTATATTTGATCAATGCCTCTGATTACGTTTGGGATTTTTGTAACTTGGATATGAATTATTGTAAATATAATCACCGAAATTATTATTTTTGGAATTCTATGATTTTGCTCATGTTCAAGTGTTCTGATATTATGGATACTATTAACATTGCCGTATTTTGTCACCAGAAGTTAATACGGTAGATGACTACAGCTTCCGTAGCGCTTAGCTTTTGGCCTCCAAATACGGGATGTCACAGCTTGGTATCAGAGCATAGGTTTATGAAAAAATTAACAAAAATTTTGTTTTGAAAACAAAAATCCAAGGAATTTTGAGTAAGATTTGGGGTTGGGTTAACGCTATAGTAACATACTTGTATTTGTTATATATAAGTATGCGCTTTATCTCCATTCAGCTATCTTTGATTAGGTTATCGTTTTGTATCTCATGATCATTGAATACAGATATGGATGGTAGAAGGAGCATAGTTAACCAAGGAGGGGGAAGCACTGAAAGGAACACCGGACCTAATGTAGGGCGAGGCCTAGGTCAGGTAGAGAATGTTGGTGCTGAAGTCCCGCATGTCGGAATGGAAGCCATGTATCAGTTTTTCAGGAATATGATGCAGGCAGGAGTTGCAGCCGGAGTGGTAGGAGGAAATGCTGTAGGAGCACGGATTCCAGAAGTTCCAGTAGTTAATCATTTTGCTAAGATGAGCGGTGATTATGTGAAGCTAGGAGGGAAACCGTTTATGGGAACGGAGGATGCCATTGAAGTTGAGAATTGTTTGTTGCACTGCGAAAGGATTTTTGCAGATTTAGGGCTCAATGACGAGCAGAAGAGGAGGTTGGCGTCTAGGCAGCTTCAAGGGACCGCATTGTTCTGGTGGAACAGTGTAACAGTGATAGTTGATGAGGAGACAGTAACCTGGGAGGATTTCTAGAGGAGATTTCAAGAGAGGTTTATGTCAGTAATGGCACAGTCAGCTTTGATTAGGCTGTTTACTGAGCTGGTGCAAGGAGAGATGTATGTTGCTGGGTTTGCCAGAAAGTTTAAAGAGTTAGCCCGGTATGGGTATGCTTCTGTAGATACCGTTGAAGCGGAATGAGAAGTTTATCAGAGGATTGAAGCCAAAATTGGCTAGTGCTGCTTTGGCTCATCTTAGAGATCCTTTTGATATTGTTATAGAGATGACTTTGAGGCAGGAAGAAGTCCTTGAGTCTCTGGAGAAGAGCAAGGGAAAAGTGGTCTAGGTTGGGCAGAGCTAGAAGAGGAAGTTCTTTCCTAAGAAAGGTGCTAGAAAAGGTAGAGCAGCCAAGAAAGCGAAGTCTGAAGTTGTCTGCTATAAATGCGACAAGAAAGGGCACTTTGCTAATGAACGTCGCTCAGGGAAAGCAAAGGATGTGGCTGAGGGGAAGAATATCAGGTGTTTTAACTATGACCAGATAGGCCATTATAAGAACCAGTGCAAGGAGCTCATTAGAGATGGTAAGGGCAAGGTGTATGCATTGGAGCCTCCCGCTTCCAAGCCAACAGCCCAAGAGAAGGGGAAGTCAGTTCTTGGGGGAACGCTTCAGATTCATGGTATGTCTATTAGCGTTTTATTTGATACTAGTGCATCGCATTCTTTTATATCTAGATGTCTGATAGATAAGCTTAACCTTGAACCCACATATTTAGTTACTTCCTTACGGGTTGCGAATCCAGTAGGAGGGTATGCAACTCTAGAATTGAGGTGTGACCAGTTTGAGTTTTACCTGTTAGGTCATACTTTTGTGTGCAGTTTGCATGTGTTTGATTTTGTGGGGTTTGGGATCATCCTAGGTATGGATTGGTTAAGTGAGTATGATGCTAAGATATTTTTCCAGGGTAGGAAGATATCTCTTTGTCACCCGGATTGTAGCGATCAGATTGTTTTCCCCGTAGGAGGTTCTAGTGGTGTAGTGTTTGCTTTGCTGGGTGCATTGGATTCAAATAATGAGTTGAGTCGAGTTTTCATGGTTAGAGAATTCGCAGATGTGTTTGAGCCTATAGTTGGATTGCCACCGAAATGAGCCATTGAGTTTAGGATAGATTTTGTTCCGGGAGCAGAAACAGTGAGTAGACCGCAAAGCAGGATGACCCCTTCAGAGATGAGGGAGTTGAAGGTGCAGTTGGTGGACTTAGAGGGCAAGAGTTTTGTCGGGTCGAGCCGTTCGCCGTGGGGTGGAGCGGTAGTGTTTGCTAAGAAGGCTGATGGATCGTTAAGGCTATGTATCGATTATCATAAGTTGAATGGGAGGACGATAAAGAATCGATATCCATTGCCCAGGATTAACGATTTGTTCGACCAGCTAAGTGGAGCAAAGGTATTTTCTCAATTGGATTTGGCAACGGGTTTCCATCAGTTCAGAGTACCAAAGGATAGTATACCTTTGACAGCATTCGGGACCAGATATGGATCGTACGAATGGTTAGTTATGCCGTTCGGACTGACGAATGCTCCAGCTTTATTTGGGGGTTTGATGAACCGGATTATCCTAGAGCACTTGGATAGGTTCGTGCTGGTTTTCATAGATGATATCTTGATTTACTCTAAGGATGAAAGAGAGCATGAGTTACATCTTAGAGTGGTGCTTGAGACGCTGAGGCAACATCAGCTAAAAGCGAAGTTTTCAAAGTGTCACTTCTGGAAGAAGGAGGTGAAGTTTCTTAGTCATGTCATCTCAGAGAAAGGGTTATCAGTAGATCCAATTAAGATCGAGGCAGTGAATAGTTGGAAGAGACCCGAGACAATAACTGAGATTAAGAGCTTCCTTGGGTTGGCTAGTTATTATCGGGGATTCATTAAGGATGATAGCAGCACCGATGACTAGGTTGACGAGGAAGGATGTGAGGTTTGTGTGGACTGATAAGTGTGAGGAAGCATTCCAGAGTTTGAAATGCTTATTGACCCATGCACCCGTGTTTTTTGTTCAAGAGGGGAATCAGGATTTGGTAGTCTATACTGATGCGGGTGGAATAGGATTAGGTGTTGTGCTGATGCAGAGAGGTAAGGTGATTGCCTATGCTTCTAGACAGCTTAGACCGCATGAGGCCTGATATCCAATGCATGATTTGGAGTTGGCTGCTGTGTTTTTTGCTTTGAAGGTGTAGAGGCATTACCTTTTAGGAGAAAGGTTTGAGATGTTTACCGATCATAAGTCGTTGAAGTATTTGTTCTCTCAGAAGGAGCTGAACATGAGACATCAAAGATGGTTAGAATTCATACCCGCTTATGATTTTGGGATTGAGTAGACACCAGGGAAAGTCAACCGAGTTGCAGGTGCACTTAGCAGGAAACACCAGAATGCAGTGTTGGCAATGATGGCTGAGTGGAAAGATTTAGAAGCATTAGGAGATTGTAGAGTGTAGTGGAGATCTGAGGCAGGGTGTAGTGGTGATACAGTTGTATTGTCTTGTTTAGAAGTGCAACCAGTTTTGATCGATTAGATTGCTTCTAAGCAGATAGAGGACCCAGTGTTGGCTGAATGGATTAGTAAGCTAAAGGAAGGAACCAAGAGCGATGACTTGAAAGATTTCAGTCTTGACCAGAATGGGTGGTTGAGAAAGAAAGGAAAATTATGTGTTCCAAGTGTAGGAAACATAAGAAAAGAAGTCTTAGATGAATGCCATCGTTCGAAGTTCACTACACTTCCCGGAGGTACCAAGATGTATCAGGATATGAAGAGGAGTTTCTTCTGGGAAGGAATGAAGTGGGATATTGGTTTGTGTGTAAGGCAGTGCTTGAAGTGCCAGCAGGCAAAGGCCGAATACCAGAAACCGAGTGGTTTGCTTCATCCATTAGATATTCCAGTATAGAAGTGTGATTCTATTTCTATGGACTTTGTAGACGGGTTGCCAAGGTCGAACAGGGGAAATAAAAGTATATGGGTTATAGTGGATAGATTGACCAAGAGTGCCCATTTCATTCCAGTTAAGTCAACCAGGATGGCATCTTTTTTAGCAAGATGTTCATGAAGAATGTGGTTAGACTGCATGGAGTTCCTAGAAGCATAGTTAGTGATAGAGATTCATTGTTCAACGGCGAGTTTTGGAAAAGTCTGCATGAAGTTTTGGGAACCAAGCTTATGATGAGTACCGCTTACTATTCGCAGGCAGATGGGAAAACAAAAAGAGTTAAGAAGATCTTAGAAGATCTGTTAAGAGCTTGTGTTCTGGACTTTGTGGGATCATGGAAGGACCGTCTGCATCTAGTCGAGTTTTAGTATAACAACAGTTATTAGACTAGTATTGGGATGGCACCATTTGAAGCTTTGTATGGAAGGCCATGAAAATCTCCTATTTGTTGGTTCGAGACCGGGGATAGGTTGATTCTTGTACAGATTTGGTCAGAGAAGCTACAGAAAAGATTGAGGTCATTTGAGATAAGATGAAGGAGGCTCAGTCTAGGTAGAAAAGTTATGCATATAAGAGACGGAAAGATTTGGAGTTCTCAGTTGGGGACCAAGTTTTCATCAAAGTATCACCGATGAAGGGTGTGCTTAGATTTGGGAAGTCGGGGAAGTTATCTCCTAGGTTCATAGGACCTTTTCCTATTCTTGAGAGGACCGGGAAGCTCGTGTATAGACTTGAGGTACCGAGCAGTTTGATAGGTGTCCATGATGTTTTGCGTATTTCTCATCTCAGAAAATGTGTTAGAGACCCGGAGACTGCTATTGCACCGAGAGTGCTAGATGATTTAGTAGTAAACCAGACTTGACCATAGTGAGGAAGCCAGTTCGCATTGTTGCGAGAGATGAGAAGAGGCTTAGTACCAAGACGGTCATATTAGTCAAAGTCCAGTGGAGTGACGATGACCGAGACTGTACTTGGTAAGTTGAGAGCATGATTAGAGATGCTTATCCTGACTTGTTTTGATTGTATGTTTTACCTTCATATTTGTTTTGAGCCTTATTGTAATTTTGAGGAAGAAAATATTTTAAGGAGGGGAGTCTGAAACACCCCAGATTTTTGATAACATTATTTAGGAGATTTAGTTAGATAAACTAAATAAAATAATGTGTTGATAAGGGGATTGAGATTTGGTTTAATTAAGGTAGTCGTGCCTTTTAACTAATAAATTAAAAGATGGGTTTAAAATGAATTAGAGGAGGGATATTATGGGAAAGAGGCTGTTCCTATATTGTCTTCCTTAGGCCGTGTATTTCAAAACACACGTTCATTCTCATTTTCAAAAGTTTAAAAGCTTGGTCGTCCACCATTAACAAAGGAAGAAGAAGAGGAAACAAAAGAAAAGCTTAAGGAAAGCAAATTCAAATCAAACTCATTCAAATCTCAAGCTTCTTAATCATTAAACAAAAGGTGAATAATGTTTACATCTCTAAATAAATTTGGTTTCGGTTTTAAGGTTAATTTCGAATGATTTTGCAAAGATTTGCCATGTGTTTGAATGTTAAAAAGATTATATATACATGTTGATCATTATATATGTTCATCTAGATTTTATGACATATTTGGAGATAAAAACCTATTAAATGACATCCGTTAGCCTTGCGAATTTTTATGTTGATCTAAAAAGTTGCTGTAGAGATTGGTTTTGATTTTCAGAATTTTTTGAATTTTTGTGGAATTGTTATGAATTTTCCAAGGAAGAAAAAGTTAATTTGGATTATACAATTATTTACGGGAAAAAAAATTATAGTTTGGATTCGAAAATTTTATATGTTGAAGGGAACATATTAGATTTTTGGAAATTTTCTGGAATTTTTCAAGGTGTTTTAATAGTTAAATAAAATTATTTAAGGTATGAGACTTAAATGTTTTATATAATTATAAAGGAGAAAGGGGCGTTTTCAAAACTATTCAAATTTCCAAATAAGGAAAGTCGGCAGCACTTTTGAATATAAAATTCTCGTAACTAATCAAATTTAGACAAACAAGGAAGGTGGGGTACAAAAGAACTGTTTTAAAGTACAAATAAATAGTCTTTCTTCCATTTCAACCCTTTCGGCAGAGCTTCCGCCTTCATTCCAGACCTTCTGACAAGGTCGAAAGGTATCAAACCTTTCGGCTAGGTCAAATACCAATGCACAAGGTATCAGGCAACTGGTACTTAGTGAATTGGATGGAGTCGAAAGGTTTAGGAATGAAAGGTTATAGCTTTTGAAAGAGATGAAGTTTTGTTTTGGTTTAAAGAAAATACGCCTGCTAGCTTTCGACAAAGAGCTTTCGAAATTGTCAAAAGTTTTAAAAGAAAAAGGTTTCGATTGGTTTGCTTTCTTGTTTTAAATGAAATCATCCAACTAAGTCCAAAGGTATAGCTTTCGACATGGCCGAAAGCATAGTTGCTGCTTCCTAACCTTTCGACACAGATGGAGTCAAAGGTTATCTTTTTTTCTAAAACTTGCCGCCTCTCTCCATTGATTTTGAATGGTTGGTTCGAACACCAACACTTCATTGTTTTCTAAAGGTTTTAATAAAGGTTTCGAAGAAGTTTCTTTCGACTCCAAGGTTTTTCTGATCCTTTTGCATAATCCAAATGTTTTAAGTCGAAACATTTTTAAGGTTTCAAAGTAGTTAATTTTGATTGGTTTCGAAAGGTTTTCCACCTGTTTTAAATTGAACCCAATGTCTTCGAAAGGTTTTGAGTTACATTGCTTTCGAAAGGTATATTATATAGGGGAGGTACCCCAGGCTTTCGACAAAGTCGAAAGGTGAAACATTTCGACTAGGTCGAAAAGAAACCTTCCGACAAGGTTGAAAGGTATGGTTTTGCAATGTTTTCGAAAGGCTAAGGTTTAAAGGATTTAAAAGGCGGAAGTCATATGTTTGAAAGCATGTAATAGGAAAGCTTTTAAAAGGTTTAGAAGGAGTTAACTTCAATGATTTGGAAAGGTTTATTAAAGGATATAAAGGAGTTACCTTCAATACTTTCGAAGAGTTTCGTAAATGGTTTTGAAGGAGTTACCTTTTATGTTTTTGAAAGGCTGTTTAAAGGTTTTAAACAAAGGTTTCGAATATAAGAACTAGGCAAATAGCCTAAGTGTTTTAAGTTATAAAGGACATTAACTTATTATAAAGGATAGAAAATCCTTATTGAAAATCATCAACATTATTTTGAATAAAGTATATATAACATGGCAAAATAGCTTAGAGTAAAGCTAAAGATATATTTTCCTTGTATATATATGATTTGACGGATCAAATCATTTTGAAAAGGTTTCAAGGAAAATTTAAAGAGCAGTTAGCTCAAATATTTTGTAGAGCAGTTAGCTCAGATATTTGAAGGGTAGTTAACCCAAAAGAAAATTCTGGTAGTCAGCCCATTTTAAATTCGGACAGTCAGTCCATTTTGAGGGCAGTCAACCCAGGGGATAGTTAGTCTAGGACAGTTAATCTTGAAAGAGCAGTCATCTCTGATATGAATAGATAGTTCATTTATTAGCATAACAGACCTTGCTAAATTTATAAGGGCAGTTAGTCCACCCTTTTTACCTATTTTGGGCAGATAGCCCATTGTCTAGCATAAAAGATATTGCTATAATCAATTTTAGGACATATAGTCCAGAAAAGAGCAGATAGCTCAAAATTTAGAACATATAGTTCAGATTTTAGACAGATAGTCTGTTTCATTTCCTGTTTTAGCATAATGGATATTGCTATATTATTATTATAATCAGTCGATTAACCAGTTTGGTTGTAGGAAAGGATTTGCAAAATATATGTTTTGAAAAGATGTACTAGTGAGGGTAAACCCATTCCGCTAAGTGGCATGGTCTCACTATTTTTCAGTAAAGTAAGTTGTAACAGAATTATTCATACCAGGCTTTAAGTCCGACTCGAAGTTTTTGTTTCCCCTTAAACTCTTGGGTGCTCAAAATTTGATTTGAGTAGGTTGAGGGTTTAGGTTTTAGCAGATTTTGGCGAATAAAGCATCCGAAGACGAGCAGGTGGTTGATGGATAGCTAATTTAGGAAATTTCTATTTTAAAATTGTTTTCGCTGTGTATTAAGACAGTTATGTCCATATTGCTTTGATCATCCAAGGGGGCATATTCACATGTGGCTGTTGGCGTATTGTTGTAAATTTATATTTGATCAACGCCTGGGATTATATTTGGGATTTTTGTAACTTGGATATGAATTATTTGAAATATAATCACTGAAATTATTGTTTTTGGAAATCTGTGGTTTTGCTCATATTCAAGTGCTTCTGATATTATAGATACCATTAACATTGCCTTATTTCGTCACTAGAAGTTAATACTGTGGATGACTGCAGCATCCATAGCGCTTAGCTTTTGGCCTCCTAATACGGGATGTTACAAATGTACTCTTGGAGCACAACAAATTTCTAGCTACTTGAGAAAGACATCTCAAATGCCTTATACAAAGCATCCATTAATGTTTAAGCCAACGCAGTACAAAGATCTGTTCGCATGAAACCTCGGACCACTATAAGTCCTTCGTCAATTTCTAAGGAAAAAACTTACAAATAGACCACTTTGCTGTTGACCAATACTTTCCAAGGTAAGGTAATCTATTCGAAGGAGAAAGCAATGCGCTCAAATTCTATTTTTGACAAATTATTTTACTAAGAGAAAATATCAAACATATCTTCAAAGAAAAACTATTTTCGATTATCCCGCAACCTGTGGAAAATAAGTATCTATTTATTCCAAGAACTGGTTATGCAATCTTCTAAAGATACTATATAGCATTAGTAGATGCACACAAAGGATTTCAAAAAAAGTAGTCTCAAAATTTTAAAGTTTTCTAAAACTATTGGCGAGGAGAAGCCTAATTATTTCAAGACAAGTTTTAAAGCTATGAAAAGCTTATTGAGAAAAAACTCAGATGAGAGAATCCTATTCTCAACTAAATGACTACTAGTTCATGATTCATGGCCTTCAATCTCCTATTTGAGATATGTGTCTTTACTATGAGAAAGATTTAAAAACCCTTATAGAGGGTGGCACTAAGAAAAGATCATTATACATTTGAGCTCTTTTCCAGAAAGTAATCCCTCGATATATTAGAAGGGTTCATTTATATAAATTCCATCTTTAAAAAAAACAATACTAAAAAAGAATTCAATTGGCCAAAAAATTATTTTCATATAGAAAGTTTTAGCTCACAGCCAATCCGTAGCACCTCCTAGAGGGAGGGAGGTCCTGTACCCACCAAAAGCCTACGACCAATCCATAACACCTCCTAGAGGGAGGGGGGTCTTGTACCCACCAAAAGCCTGCGGCCAATCCGTAGCACCTCCTAGAGGGAGGGGGTCCTGTACCTACCAAAAGCCTACGGTGGCCGTAGCACCTCTTAGAGGGAGTGGGTCCTGTACCCACCAAAAGCCTACGGCCAATCCATAGCACCTCTTCGAGGGAGGGATAAAACCCCTAACGTCCATATCAGCTCTTAGGGAAGGGTCAAGATAGGCAACCATCAGCAACCTTCTTGAGGAAGGACCACCTAACATACACTACATCCCTTAGAGCCAAGGGAAGCCCAAGAGAGGCATTAAACAGATGAAGAAAGACAAATATGTCTACAACTCAAAGCTAAAGTCAAAACCCTAAAGAACAAAGGGTTAAAGAAAGAAACCTATTCACCATCTAAGATAAAGATGAAACCCAAGAAAGGGGAATAGACAAAAGCAAAAGGATAAAGATATCCCACACCATAACCAAGAACAAGTAAGACATTCAAATCTATAATCAAGAAGGACAAAAGATCAACTCACAACCTTTAAAACACCCGATTTCTGAAATGTAATTACCACGACAAAGGATTGAGAAATCTATATCCTAAAAGGAAACATGAGACAAGTAGGTGGATAAAGAGATCCGCAATTCGAAATGGAAAATCAAGATCTATATCAAAGTCAAAGGAGCGGAATAGGTAACAAATTCTTACCAAGATGAAAGTGACCTCATTCGAAGAATAGATTGACTAAACCATTCCAGAATCCTTAGAAATAAGGTGACACCTTAAGGTAGAAGAGTCTATATATATCTATATATATATATCAATAAATTATTTGGACCATTTCACTACTGAACAAGCAGTTAACTGAATAGAACTACTTAGCTCCAATATAAAAATAATGCTACTAACTTATAGGCACTTTAGGAATCACACATCAATTATACTAGAAAGGTTTTTGATTTTAATGTTTATATGGAATGAGATTTTGATTAGTTTATTTGTCAGATGAGATCCTGACGAGCTTTTAGTTGGATTTCTGATTTCATGAACTTTCAATTTTCTTGTTTCCTCTCATGAAGATTTCATACTAAGTTTTGTGAATTTCTTATTGATTTTTATGTTAATTTATAGATTCATATTCTGAGTTTTCTCATTGGATTTTCATAGAGATTTCATATTGAGCTTCTGGTTTGGTGAATTTGATATTCCCTATTTGATTTTCATGGAGATTTATGGATTTCATTTCCTTAGTTTCCTCATTGGACTTTAGTGAGGATTTCTTGTTGAAATTCTGGTTTTATGAATTCTAAAATTTTCTTATTGATATTTATGGTGATTGGTGAATTCTGCATTTTTGGCATCTTGATTCAATTCTTACAATGATCTCTTATTGAATTTCTGGACTTGTAAATCCTAGATTTGCATATTGATTTTTATGATGATTTGTGGATTTCGTATTCTTAGTTTCTTATTGAATTTCCATTTTGACGTCTTGATTAGATTTTTGGTTTCATGAATTCTAAATTTCCTTCTTGACTATTAAGACGATTTGTATATTTCATATATTTGATTCCCTTATTGGATTTTCATATTGATCTTACATACTTGTGAATTCTGAAGTTTCTTATTGAATTTTTATGATGATTTATGGTTTTCATATTTTTGATTTCCTTGTTGGATTTTTAAAGATCTCTTATTGGGTCTCTAATTTTGTGAATTTTAGATATCGTTATGGAATTTTCATGATAATTTACGAACTTTTTATTGGATTTCTGAATTTAAATTATTTGCAAGACTTTCTCAATACCAGTTGGACTATCATCAAAGTGTAGGGATGAAAAATAAAGTCATAGCAAAAAAACTAGATAAGACCGCCAAAAGCAAGAAATTAATCCTAGATGGCAGAGGAAAATATAACTTGAGAGCAAAGGATTAGGTGTTCGCAATGGCTTTTTGGGGAAGGTCAATTTACTTAAATTAGCGACAACAGACCAGGTGATATCGTTTCATATGTTAAAAGAATTTGGTCATATAACTACTTGAATGCCCTGCTTAACAACGTAACCAAATAACATCTTAACTTATAAGTTACCCATCATGGTCTTAAAACAAGGTTATGATCCTTATAGAAGTCATTGTTTGTTTTGCAAAAAAACAAAGAAGGAAATTCTTTGGAGTTTTTGTCCTAAAGAACAAAACCTTCTTTCATACAAGGGGGAGGGGGGGTTAAATGTTATCCATAAAATATTCTCAAGGATAAAAGTATAAAAGAAGGGGGCAAGAGAATTGATGAAGATCGGAAAGCATTAGGATGGTCTATCTCAACATTAGATAAAGCTTACAACAAGAAGATGGTGGCGCTAGCAGCACCTTTCGAAGAGGTCAAAAGGACGCTTCAGAAATATTCTGTATAAGAAAAGAGCTTTTGACGAGGTCAAAGGCTACCTTCCGAAGGCAATCAACAACATATCTTCTGCATGTGCACCAAGCCGTTCGAAACGATTGGTTTCGTCTTTGTTTACCTCCTCCAGAAAAACGATTAGCTGAGTCAACCCTTTCGAAAGCATATGTTATCCTTTCGAATTGGTTAAAGCCATTCCCAACTATATAGGAAGAGATAAGGTTCCACGTCAGTTAGATGGAGAGCTTTCGAATGGAGTCCTTGCAGCAATGGTTTCTACAGTGTTTCAACTCATTTGAAACCTAAAGAACATGTCTCGACAGTAATAAAGGCCAAGACACATGCCAACTTGCACAGTCTACAAATAGCTAAAGGGAAAGCGATGTTATAGACCTTTCGATGGAGTCGAAAGGAGCCAAACAGTGCCATTCGATGAAGTCAGAAGCAATAAAGTAATAAGCCTTCCGACAAAGTCAAAAGGAATAAAACAAAGTCGAAGGAAGCCCAGTTTTCAGCGGTAGTGAAAGGACGGCCTCACGACCCTTTCAACCATTCGACTAGGTCAAAATTCATGACTCAAGAGATACACACGAAAGCAAGAAAGTAGGAAAGCAAGCTTTCCGACCGCATTGAATGCACTTGGTCGAGAGGTGCTGACCCGCACATATAAATAAAACCCCAGGGGTCACGTTTAGGGGGGCCGATTTCTCACTCACTTCTTACTTATACTTCCTAAAGCTTGTAAAACCTAATTCCCAAATCTAATTCAGGATTTGATCAACTTGTATATCTCAATTCAATAAAAAGAGAGTTTATGATAATTTTGACTATGCAGCAGCTATGTAGTTCTTATTTCACATGAGTATTGTCATTCATATTCTCGATCGAGTCGAAAGGTTACCCTTTGACTGAGTCGAAACCTCAAGTATAAATACTTCCTTTGAGTTGTAGCTCAGATTCGCAAGATAAAGAGAATTTACCCTCTCGATGAAGTCGAAACCCCTCACTTTTCCAGTATACTTAGATTCTTAACACCCAACCACTACTCACCTTTCGAGTGTGTCGAATCCTACAACCCATCCAATTTAGACGTAACCTAAACCCTAAAAGGGATTAGCTTTCGACAAGCTCGAAGCCTTTCCACTCAAACCTAATCCCTAGACATCTTAACTACTTTGAAAGGTGGTTCCGACAGATTCCCAAGCCAACTAATTCGAAAGGAATTTCTGAAGAGAAGTTAGCCCTTTAGACTGTTTCGAAAGGTATCAAAGTGAAATTTTCAACCATCTTTACCTACTTATAAGGTGTTTGTTACCTTCACTCATTCGAAAGGTAACCATGAAGGAATTACTCATACTTCAAACCCAATTTTGAGGTGTTGACAAGTTTTCTTGTTAACAAGTAACGTACTTGTATTTGCTATATATAAGTTTATGCTTTATCTTTATTCTCCCTCTCTCTTAGAACATTCTTCTATATCTTACTAAGGTTTGAATGAATATTTAAGGAAGTAAGATATGGTGGTAGGAAATGGAAGAGTTAATCTCGGTGGAGGAAGCACCACATCCAATAGAGATGTCAGGCCCAATACTAGAAGAAATCCGGGTTGATAGACGGCTGCTAATGTGGGTGCAGGAACACCACCGGTTGATATGCGAGTAATGTATCAATTCTTTGTTGACATGATGCAAGAAGAAGCTGTTGCTGGATTAGTTGGTGGAAATGCTAGAGGAGCAAATCTGGAAGTTCTAGTTATCAACAATTATGCTGTTTTGAGTAGAGACTATGCAAGAATCGGAGTGAAACCATTTATTAGAAAATGGAGGATGTAATTGAAGTGGAGAATTGGTTGCTTCATTATGAGAGTATTTTCTTTGATCTTGGTTTAAATGATGAAAAGAACTGGAAATTGGTGTCCCGGTAATTGCAAGGAGTAGCATTGTACTTATGGAATAGTCAGACTGTTGGAACAACAGAGGAAACTTTGACTTGGGCTTAGTTCGTAAGGAGGTTTGAAGAAAGATTTATGCCTGGGATCGCTAAGTCAACTTTGCCAAGGAAGTCATTGGAAAGAAGAACATTAAGTGCTTTAACTGCGACCAAGGGGTACATTACAAGAATAAATGTCCAGAAGTGGCCAAGGCAGAAAAAGAAAAAGTATTTGCTTCGGAACCGGCTATCTCGAGACCAATAGCTGAGGAGAATGGAAAAGCTATGATGGGAAGTACGCTTTTTATTCATTGTACACCTTTTAGAGTACTGTTTGATACCGGTGCATCACATTCTTTTATATCTCATTGTCTGGTAGATTAGTTTAACTTAGAACCCTCATACCTAGGCACTTCCTTAAGGGTTGCGAATCTAATAGGAGGGTATACAACTCTAGGGATAAGATGTGACCATTTAGAGTTTGCATTATTAGGCCATATATTTTCCTGCAGTTTGCATTTGTTTGATTTCATAGGCTTTGGGATTATTTTGGGTATGGATTGGTTAACTAAGTTTGATGCTAGGATATTTTGCCATGATAGGAAAATATCACTAATATACCCTAATAGTAGTGACTGAATTATATCCTCGTTAGAGAATCCAAGTTCTAATGTCTATGCTTTATTGGGTGTAATAAAGGAAGAGGATGAATTGAATCGGGCTTTCATAGCCAGAGAATTTGTAGATATTTTTGAGCCTATTACAGGATTACCGCTGAAACGAGTTATTGAGTTTCGAGTAGATCTTGTACCTAGAGATGAACCCGTAAGTAGACTGCCTAGCGGCATGACACCTACCAAGATGAAGGAGTTAAAGGTGCAGCTGGTGGAATTAGAAGTGAAAAGTTTTATTATGCCAAGTAGTTCACCTTGGGGAGCGACCATGGTGTTTGTGAAGAAACTAGTGGGTCATTAAGATTGTGCATCGATTATCGTAAGTTGAATGAAAAGACGATTAAAAATCGATATCCTTCGCCGAGAATTGATGATTTGTTTGATTAGTTGAGTGGAGTCAAAGTGTTATCCAAGTTTAATTTGGCAATAGGGTTCCATCAATTGAGAGTCGTAGAGGACAATTTTTAGTTGACGGCGTTTAGAATAACATATGGTTCATATGAGTGGTTAGTAATGCCATTTGGATTGACTACTGCAACTGCTTTTTTCATAGATTTAATGAATCAAATCTTCCGAGAGCATTTGGATAGATTTTATTAGTATTCATAGATGAAATTTTGATATATTCTAAGGATGAAAGAGATCATGAGATTCATCTTAGAATAGTGCTTGAGAGACTGAGGCAACATCAGTTAAAAGCGAAGTTTTTGAAATGTCATTTTTGGAAGAAGGAGGTGAAGTTTAATGGTAATGTAGTCTCAGAAAAAGGGTTGTCAGTAGATCCAACTAAGATAGAAGCTGTAAATAATTGGAAGCGACCCTAGACTGGGACAGAGATAAAGAGTTTTCATTGACTGGCTAGCTATTACCGGAGATTCATCAAGGATTTCTCTCGTATAGCAGTATTGATGACAAAGCTAATACGGAAGGACGTGAAGTAAGTTTGGACCGATAAATGGGAGGAAGAATTCTAGAAGCTAAAGCACTTATTGACCAATGCACCCATGTTAGTAGGTCCAGATGGGAATCAAGATTTAATGGTGTGTACCGATGCATGTGGAACAAGATTAGGAGCTGTGTTAATGCGGAGGTGTAAAGTGATTGCCTATGCTTCGCGACAGCTCAGACTGCACAAAGTTAGATACCCGACTCATGATTTAGATTTGGCTACCGTACTATTTGCTTTAAAGGTGTGCAGACATTACCTTTTGGGAGAATGATTCGAGTTATATATGGATCACAAGTTGCTAAGAAACTTATTCTCTCAAAAGGAGTGGAACATGAGACAATAAAGGTGGCTAGAGTTTTTAGCTACTTAGGATTTTGGAATTGAGCATACACTGAGTTAAGGAAATAAATTTGTGAATGCACTTAGCAGGAAACATTAGAATATGGTGTTAGCTATGTTGGCTGAATGGAAAGATTTGGAAGCATTGACACTTGTAGCGTGTAGTTAAGATCGACTGCCAATTCTAGTCAGAGTACCACAATGTTATCTTGTTTGGATGTTCGACAGTTATTGATTGAAAGAATTGCTTCTAAGCAAAGAGATGATCCATTTCTAGCTGAAAAAATTAGAAGGTTGGAAGTTAAAACTGAGATTGATGAATTAATGGATTTTACCTTGACCAGAATGGATGGTTGAGAAAGAAGGGATGATTGTGTGTTTCCGATGTTGGTGACCTAAGGAAAGAAGTTCTTAGGGAGTGTCATCGATCGAAGTTTACTATTCATCCTGAAGGGACTAAGATGTATCAGGATATGAAAAGGAGTTTCTTTTGGGAGGGTATGAAAATGGATGTAGGCTTATGGGTAAAACAGTGTTTGAATTTTTAGCAAGTAAATGCTGAGCATCAGATGCCGATTGGATTGCTTTAGCCTTTAGATATACCATTTTGGAAATGCGATTGGATATCCATAAATTTTATTGATGGGTTACCAAAATCAAAAAGTGGAAATGAAAATATATGGGTTATAGTGGATAGACTGACCAAGAGTGCATACTTTATACCTGTTAAATCAACAAGGACAACACCTATTTTAGCTAAATTGTTTATGAAGAATATAGTCGGACTGGATGGGATTCCTAGTAGTATAGCCAATGACAGAGATTCTTTATTCACTAGTGAATTTTGGAAGAGTCTACAAGAGGTTTTAGGTACAAAGCTTAAGATGAGTACTGCTTTTCACCCTTAAATAGATTGGCAGATAGAGAGAGTCAATGTGGTACTTGAAGTTTTCTTGAGAACTTGTGTACTAGACTTTGGAAGGTCATGAGAAGACCATTTGCACTTGGTTGAGTTTTTTATAATAATACTTATCAGACTGGTATTGGAATGACGCCTTTTGAAGCTTTATACGGAAGGCCGTGTAAATCACTCGTATGTTGGTTAGAGATCGGGGATAGATTAGTTCTTGGTCCGGATATGGTAAGAGAACCTACAAAAAAGAATGACTTAATTTGGGCTAGAATGAAGGAAGCTCAATCTAGGAAGAAAAGTTATGTAGATAAGAGACGAAAGGAGTTAGAATTCTAAGTTTGAGATCATTTTTTCATCAAAATATCACCGATGAAGGGTGTAGTAATATTTGGGAAGTCAGGGAAATTGGAACCTAGGTTTGTTGGACCATTTCCTATTATAGAAAGAATCAGGAAACTTGCTTACAGGATAGAGTTACCGAGCAATTTGGCAGGAGTCCACAATGTTTTCCATGTTTCTCATCTCAGGAAGTGTGTTCAAGGTCCATAGACTACTATCACTCCAACTACATTGGAAGATTTAGTAGTTGAACCAGACACATCGTCAAGCAAGCAGTTCATATTGTGGCTAAGGATGAGAAGAAGCTAAGGAAAAGGATATTCAAGTTAGTTAAGGTCTAGTAGAGTGACGATGAGAGAGATTGTACTTGGGAAATAAAGAGCAGGATTAGGGATATTTATCCTGACTTATTTGATTGTATGCTTTACATCTATGCTTTATGTTCGATGTATGTACCTTATCATAATTTCGAGGAGAAAATTCATTAAGGAGGGGAGTCTGTAACAACCCTAATTTTAATTAACATTATTTAGGAGATTTAATTGGGTAAATTAAATAAAATAATGTAAAAGATTCAGGAGATTGAGATTTGATAATTAGTATGAGTCGAGCCTTAATTAATGAACTAATGGAATAATTAGAACATTTATAGAAAGGAGGATACATAAGGAGGGCAAAATAGGAAAAGAGTGTAACTCCTAAATATAACCCTTGCCATTCTCATTTCCTCCCTCACTTATCTTCGTACAAACGAAATTAAAAGAATCAAGGCCGGCCATAGCAAGGTGATTCAAGAGAAGTAAAGTTAGGGAAAACAAGATCAAAGCTTACGGAATCAAATCAAATTCAAATATCATCCTTCTTAAACCATTCAAGGTGAATAATAGTTATGCATCTCATGTTTAAATATTATTTACAGTTTTAAGTATAAATTCAATTCTATTGCTCATATTATAGTTTGAATGATTATATGATTATTAGTGAATTTACTGAAATTATTTATGAAATTAGGCAATATGTTTGAGTTAGAAAACCTATCATATGACACCTAAATGACTTGAAATTTTGATATAATGTTATAAACATAATTATAGAAGTGGTTTTTTGATCCCATAATTTTCCGATTTGATGAGAATATTTAGTGAATTTCATATGGTTGGAAAATGGTTTATTTCGGGTTTTAATTATTAAAAATAATTAAATTATGTTTTGGCCTTGGAATTTTTATATCCTGAAGAATATAATAAATTAGTTTTATTATGATTTTTGGAGATTTTCCCATGAGTTTATGATTTTATATAAATTATTGGGCTATAAAAGCTTAATATTAATATTTAAATATTAATATAAGTTAATGATTTGCATATTGTTTTGAGAATGATAAATTCTGTTAATGGGAAGGTTTCTGAAAGAATTTATGAAAAAGTATTTGTAAACCAATAAGATTTTGAAAACCAATAGGGGTTAGTGGAATAGAACTTACTTTTATTAGCAAATAAACAGTTTAATATTAATTAAGGAAATACCATATCGGTAATGACGACATTGTCATTCCTTTTCATTGCCGTTATGACCTTAATGTCAACCAATAGCGATGCACATGATATCAACCTATGTTGGTATGTAGTGAACCAAGTAGGGTTGAAGAGGTTCAAAGTCGGCATCCTCATCGTCAATGTCGACCTTGCCGCATGCGGTGCTATAATGCCGCATTTTATGTCTATAAGGGTATGGGGCTGCATTCCCATAACATCATCGACCCTATTGCTTATGAAGTACTTATAGCTGCAATAATGCCATCACATGTTTTAAACATATCAACTTCGACTCTTTGTGCAACTACACCGCTATTAATGACTTTGCAATTTAGTGTCGTGTGTTATAAATCCGACTTTAATGGCTGCTACTTTTAATCCTAATAACCTATTTTGAAAAGGGATATGATGTCGTTTATATTGACTTTGACCCTAATGAAGCCGCCTAGTTTTCTTTAAGGCATTTGATGCCGATATTTAACCATGTTGACATTAAGCCATAAGATCTTAAACTATGAAAATCATGTTTTATATCCTACGACGTCGACACTATATAAAGTGCGACATCCCTGTAATCAGCCTTATGGCTTGATGTTTTAAAAGTTAAAGGGTTTAACATATTTAGAAGGGTGAATACCCGCATCGGCTATATCCATGATATGTTTATCAATATGAAGAATTTATGTTGTTTTGGCCTTATGGCCTATGTTCTGAGGGTTGAAGACCCTCATCGACTATGTCGTTGTCGTGTTTTATCAATATAAAGACCTTATATTGTTTTGGCTTTATAACCTATTGTTTGTAAGGCAAGGACCTTAAATGACTTTGAACTTCATTAATATTATTTTATAAAAGCATATATCATGGCATAATTAATTGGATAAAGTTAAGGACTATAATTTCCCTGTTTTGAAAGTATGATTTCAAGGGTTAAATCATTTGTAAAGAATGTGTTTCAAAGGAAATAGAAAAAGGTATTTAGCCTAGAATTTTAGAAGACCAGATGGAATTTAATTTTTTTATCACTTTTGGATAGATTGTGAGAGGATGAATTGACTCAGAGATTAGAAGACCAAATGGGATTGGTATAGGACAGTGTCCTATAATTCAGCTATTAACCCCTAGCTGATATAAGTCCAAAATTCCAGTGTGTAGTGCTTTGTCAAGGGTAAGACAAAAAGTAGGTTTATGCACAGAAAGGTATACATAAAGATAAGATAGTTTATAAGTTGGCATGATTTAGGTTCACAGTAAGCCTAGCAAAACTATAAGTTTGACAAATAGTCAAGTAAACACTAGGATAAGTGTATTTGAATAAACAGTCCAGTTTTCTTCTAATAGTCAGTTAGAAAATTTAATATATCTAGTAGGCCCAAATCAGCCATGTAGGTTGGTAGTTACCCTGTGAAGACTAAATATTTGGACAGATATTCTACTGTATTGACGGTTAGTCATGATTACCTATGTAGCATGCATGCACATTATTATTTATATTGTTTATTTTAACCAGTTTGGTCATAGGAATTGATTTGCAAAAGATATATTCTTAAAAGGGATATTAGTGAGGGAAAGCCCATTCCGCTCAACGACGTGGTCTCACTTAATTCTATAAACTTAAATGGCATATTATTATTCACACTAGGCATTTTGTCTGACTCAAAGTTTATGTCTTCTCTTTAAACTCTTGGGTGCTCAAAATAAAATTTGAGTGGGTCGAGAATTAGGGCTATACAGGTTAAGTAGGTTTTGGCGAATAAAGCTTGTAGAGACATGCAGGAGCAAAGCTGGCTATGTTGGAGTCTATTTAAAACTACTATCCGCTGTATTATGTCAGTTGTTGTATGAATGCATTGATACTAGGTGTATCTGTCTATTTAGAAACTCTAATCAACTAAGGGGGCATCTTCATATGTCACTCTTAGAGTATTTTGTAATAATTATATTATATTTGAACCTGGGCAACGTTTGGGATTATGTAACAAATATGGAATATTGTCTTTAAACGAAATGTGAATGTTTGATTTGAAATTTTGTTTAAAATTATTAATATTCTTGTGCTTCTGATATTTGGACACCATTAACATGGCTGCATTTTGTTATAGAAAATTAATACTATAGATGACTACAACATCTGTTGCGCTTAGTTTCAGGCCTTTGAATGGAGGATGTTACATGGTACATTATCCTACATTGTCATACCACTTTCCACTTTATCTAGTGGCCCTTGATGCATAAAAGATAAATATTTATTTAGCTATAAGATCTTTTTGTAATTTTCGCCTAGCACTACGTAATATAGCAAGGCTAATAATGTACTATTATTATTTCAGCTTGTTTGGTAATTTTTATTTGAGTAGTAGAAGTTACATCATTCTTCAACTGAAAACGATCTTCGCATTTATCCATGTCCATTAAAAAATATCATGCACATTTGATACATGTAGGAAGATGTATAGTGTGGAGTTTGAGATGTTATTTGAAATTTCCTTATAAATATTCAATGATGTTTTTGAGCTCATTAAATTTCATCTTTAAGAGATCTTGTTAGAAATTTTTTAATAATTTTTGTCTAAGTTATTTTGTTTTAAAAAAGGAGGGAAAGGGAGGAAGAAAGGAAAAAAAGAAGAAAAAGAAGAAGAAGAAGAAGAAGAAGAAGAAAAAGAATAGTAGTAAGTGGGAATAACTTAAGTCTCTAGAGTTTTATAATTAAATTTGATTAAATATAAGGCTTACGGCCCTTTGGGCATCCAAATATTTTTTCTTGTGTTGAATAAGAAGGCTATGTAACTTATCAAATATATGTGCGACCTGCCACCATGTCATGCCGAGTCGAGTCGGGCCGATCTAGTCGGGTTTAGGTCTGGCTGTCCAAATAATATACATTAGACACAACCCATAAACCAAATTGAGGGTTTTTAGTCCAATAATAAGGCCTAGAAATAATTCGGATTTGAAATTCGTAGTGGTGTTGAGGGCATGAAAAACTTAAATGGATACGATATTTAATGAAAAATTATGGCCTTTAGAGCAAATAATTATGACCATTGGTGTGGATAGTTATGGTCGTTGGAGTACTCGGTTATAGTCATTGGACATAAAGTTCCCAAAAACAAAGATCACATTCTTATTCAAAATAATTTCAACTTCTTTCTTCCCTCTTCTCTCTTTTTTATATCTTTTCTAAAAACTATAGCTAGTTCCTAATAATGAAAGTTACGATCTCGATACTTTTGTCACTACAGACATACCGAAGATAGTTTGGATTGGATTTCGATTGTGCAACAACAGCCGATTAGAACATATCGTTACTTGAGCCACACTGTAACTTAGGTGATTGTTTGCTTAAACTCTATGCATCGATTCATATTATTAAACAGTGGAGATGGAATATTACGTCTTACGGAAAGCACCATTTTTCGTTCCTTGGAGCAAACATCAAAAAATTTTAAATTGTAAACATTATTAATATTTTCTGCTACATATGAGGAAAACAACCAACAATCTTAAGAAGCAATTTTGTGACGACACCACACAGTTTGAAAGAGTTCGCTTAAGAATTCACTAACATAACGAGGTTTGACAAAGTCAATTTCATTCACTAGCAGAATAAGATGCTTTTCTTATTGGTGGGACCAAATGTTGTATACGTGCTATAGACACCAAGAACTGAAGAGAACAACGATCAAAGTATGGCACAAACCAGATCCTAAAGAAAATGGAAATATGATGACTATATATGCAAAGGGCACCTCTATAATGCTTTGTCAAATATATAATTTGATATGTACTTTAATAAGATGAACGAAAAGAATGTTTAGGATGCATTGGAGGCTAATTATCTTATGGAGGACACAACTAGTAAAATAATTTCTTGCTACTAAGTTTATTAATTATAAAATGACAATGCTAGGAAAGTAGTAAAGAAATTCAATAATATTATTCACATCTTAAACAAGTTCAATCAGCATAATATGAATGTGGACGAAGAAAAGTTTAATCCATAATAGACAAAGTTTCTCTTCTTTGAAAGGTCAAGGAAAATCCTTAAACATAAGTAAATGGAAACGAGTCTAGACAATCTTGAATAATATTTGCAAATTAAAAAACAACTAAGGCAGAAGAAAATTATGAAGTAACAATGTATTCTAAGGTCCACACGGTGAAGGAAAAAGAGGCTAATAAATACTTGGAAAACTCTTTTAATCGAAAGACGAAATATCAGAATAATAAAAACATCCATAAATAGAAATCTTGGAAGTGAATAATTCTTCCATTTTATAAAAATTGGTTTACCTTAAAAGAGATTGTCATTTTAAAAACAAATACGGATCGTCGAATGAGAACATCATGGTCATTATCTATGAAATCATCATGGTCAAAGAGAGGATTCTTGGTGGATCGACTGTAGACCTACTAATCATATATGCAATGACAAGAGTCCATTCATGAAACTTGAACCAATTGAGATAATTATTTGTATATGGAAAATTAGTTAAAGAAATGATCAAGGTGAAGGGGACAACATACTAGGAGTTCACGTCATGATATATTTTGACTTTGTGTAATGTATTTTATGTACATATAATTCAAAAGAACCTTTTGTTTGGCAGTTTGTTAAATAAGTCTAGTTTTAGATAAGTCTTTGAGTCAAATAAGTATGTTCTGACCAAAGATGGTTATTTTGTAGGAAAAGGGTACATCTGTGATGGTATATTTAAATCAAATCTAAATGAAACCAATTCTTTTGATTATAACGTTGATTCATTCTCTTTATGGAATGGTTGATTAGGACATGTCATTAATAGATGCATCCATGATATGATTTTGTTAAACATGATCTTTAAACATGATGATAACTATAATGATCGATGTAGAGTATGCTTTAGCAAAGATAATTAGAAAACCATTTCCATTAAAATCTGCTAGTGGCATGAGATTACTACAATTGATTCATAGTGGCGTGTGTGATATGCATAGTACTCATATTAAAGGAGGAAAGGCATATCTTGTCACTTTTATAAAGTATTACTCTAAACACTTCTATGATATCTTATGCACACTAAAGATGAAGTATTAAATTTTATTTGTGAATCATAAAAATGAAGTAGAAACCTAATGTGGTTCTAAAATTAAAACCCTTAGATCTAATAGAGCCGATGAATATCACTTTGCTGACTTTTGTGAGTCCATATATATAATCTGTAACAGCCCGCCATTTTGCACCATTCGCGTCCATTATAAGTGAATAGGTAGACACTCATGCCGGAGTTGAATTGCTCAAAATACCGCGTTGTTAATTTAAATTGGCAAAACTGAACATATACAGTAAATAAATAATCACAGATCACAGACACAGAGTAATAAGTGCAGCGGAAATAAAAGAGATAGTAGTTCATGAAGCTACTATATGAATATATAAAATACATCAGAGTTTACAACAGAAGAGTAATACGATACATCAGAGTTAAACTAGATACAACGGAAGAGTAACAGATACAAATCAGAATACATCACTGGAATCATCGAATATCTGAAAGCTGGATGGATAGCTGGATCTCCAAGCAAAGCTCCAACTCCAAAGGTGAGTCTCGAAAGCTGAACTACTCAGTCTGACCCGAGCGTAAAGCAAAACACAAAACACTCGAGTCAGGATTAACATTCTTATATTAATAAATCCAACTCAAGTGAAATAGCAATTGAAATACAAGTAACTCAAAGGATGTTTGGAATAACCATTCTTAAGGAACCGTTAAACTATCTACTATGTAGTAATGTACGCTAAGTAGATAATGTCTATCAGTAATATAAAGATATCAAAGTAGGGTTAAGCAGGGCCCATACACCTCTTAACCTGTTTATTCCCAAAAGCATATACAAGACCGTAGTTTCCCCAAAACCGGAAGTCACCAGAGGGCAATCCATATACTAAAGGTACAAATCAAAATCGTAGTGGTCGCGAATAGGATAATCAGTATGACAAGGTACATGAGGCGATACCAACTAGGATACTAGTAGTTGCGTGATCCGGACTGATGTTGGGCATAGCAGCTACTACCCTAACACCGCGAAACAACACTCCCATAATCGAGGGGTGCACCCAAATCGAATCACAATAGTAATAGATATGGTATCGAAGAAGTGTGTCCGCTAGAGATGGCAATCCTCAATGGCCCGGCGCGGCTCCTGTTTTAGTCATGTCAGGGGTCATCCAAAATCGTTCTCTTTCTTCAGCCAACACGTACATCATTCCATCCACTTCATTCTGGATCATCACTCCGCGTATAGTTATTAAAGTGGTTTTCGGTTTAGATAGAGAGTATATCCATAACCGAATTCCGGTCTCTTTAATAACTTTCGTAATTATTACACCGATTGGTCGTTTATATATTTCAAAAACCAAATCAAATTCAATTTCAAATAGAATTCGTAAATCAACATTTCATTTGTCTTTCTAAAACAATTTCCAAATTTTCGTTTCAAAACTTCCAATTTTCCGTTTCAAAATCTTATAATTCAATTTCAATTTCTATTTAAAACAATTCAAATATTGATTCAAGTTCGTATATAAGTTTCATTCCGAAATCATTTAAATAAATTCTATTTAACATTCAAATCAATTTAAACTCATTTATCGATTTCATTCAATATTCGTTAAGTTACTTTATCATTCAAAACAATTTCTATTAAATTTCCAATTCAATTAAACAATTCTTAAGTTCAACTTCATTTAATCAAAATCTACAATTTTGAATTAAACTAAATTCATCAAATCAAATTCTTTACATTTCAAGTCTTACATTAATTCCAAAATATCACCTTTTCATTTCTTGTTAAAGAGAATTCAATTTCAATTATTTATTTACTTACTTAAATAAATTTCCAAAACTTAATTAATAAAGAAACTCAATTTCAATTATTTACGAAGTAAATTCACTTATTCAAAAGTTCAATTTTCTTAATTAAAAATCCAATTCAATTTAATCATTAAATAATTCAATCTTATTTAATTATTAAATAATTCAAACCTTAAATATTAAATAATTTCAAAGTTTTAAAATTCCAACTTAATTATAATTTCAACTTAATTATTAAATCATTTCAAACTTAATTCAATCATTTCTCAAATTAAACAACATTCTTACATCAATTACATTGTTAATATTTTATTTCATATTTACATATTAACATTTTCCTTTCGTTACATTCAAATTCCAACTTCATTTCAAAACCATATTATTTATTCAAATAAAATCTTCGTTTTATTTTAAATCAAATTATCGACCAATCGGGTTTTATTTAATTTTCTTTCCTAGGTCAAAGTTCAATTTTGGGTATTTATCATTTCAACCCGATTCCAATTCAATTCCAAAATCAAAGCATAGTAAAGGGAACTTGCAGTGTGATAACAGGGATGGTGTCAAAGTAAATAAACAAGCAATAACAACAAACAATAACAATCCAAAAATTAATTCAAATAATCCCGAAATAATCGTATTAATTCGCATTGTTATTTGTACGAATTAATATAATTATTTCTAGAATCTACACTATCATTTCATGTAGATTAAAGATTATTACATTACGGTTTTTCACTTGTCATTCAATTACAATTTCATACATCATCAATTTTTCAACATACATTCAGTGGTTCAAAATGTAATTAAACAAATCCTACGTGTCAATAAATTTAACAGTTAAAGGGGTCATATTATACAAATGTCAGTTAATCAAATTTAACATTTAATTATCCTATATCAAGTTCAATTGCATACTATTTATCATTTTAACATTAACAATTTAACGTCCAATATAAACATCAACAATCAATCAATTTATCAGCCAAACTGTATTATCATCGCATAAATAATTAACAGATAATGGTGTCAGATGTCACAGGTGAACTGATACAGGTACTAGCATATATAACAGTGTAAATATCTAACGGGAGCATATTTCAATTGTCGTTTCAATTAAAATCAAATCTAATAAATAAAAGAACGTTAATCGTGAGTGATGGCTCACCTTTCGAGGCTAGAGAAGTTTGACAACAGACAAGCTACGAATTCCAAAGCAAAGCAGAGTCGGCACGAATTTGGACGGAAAAGCTGATAAATAGAATAGACGAAATAAAATAAAAATTGGGTCGACGAAGATAAATAGTATAAGTGAACTTATATAAAAATATACAACTATACATATAAAATCATAATTTAAATTCAAACACACTTATATTGAATATATATTAAATACTTAACCATACTCTACCAACTTATACACTATTATATTAAAACCAAAATTATAAAACCCTCATATAACAAGTATCATCGTTCACAAAACACACTTGTATTATATAAAACAATAGAAAAAAAAATCCCCATTTTATAAAACAAAATATCACCCGTATATTTTAAAACACATATATACAATTGAAATATAAACTAACCAATACATATCTAGTCAATAATGCAGACCCATACATACATGATACGAAATATATGCAGACCCCTATACACGAGAGCTACCAAATCATATATAGACTCAAAACACGGATCACATAAAGCTTATCTAAGCTTATACACATAAACGAATAGGTTATATAAAACTTATATAAAGTCATGTCTTATCACTACCTGTAGAAAATCATAGCCTATGCCTTAATAACAGCCTATATATGTACATGTAATATTAGCTTCCAGAAATATATATACAAATCTCCACTGAGAAGCAAGCCACTACAACCTGACAAAGCAACAGAGAGGGACAACCCAGAATACACTATGTATGAATATATATACATATTACTTTTTGTTTATAATATAATATACCTAAAACATAACAAACTAATATGAACTTTATATACACTGTAATACAAATATATATGCGTAAGTTTAAAACCATAACAAACCAATTATATGATACACATATATATGCTTAAACCAACAAATATATGGACTTTAAACAGACAATTGTAGACTTATGCATAACCAACGATAAATAAGTATAAACCAATGTTTATAAACTAAACAGATACTAATATAGAACTTACCATAGATTATACGTATAATGTATATAACATTTAACTATATAAATACAATATATAAAGCTTACATAAAGAACGTAGGTCGAGTCAAGCCTTCAAAGTGACGCATTGCTGCGAAGATAGGGTGAAGCACGGTTCCAGGGGCGAACTGCCGTGCTCGCGTGGCTGATAGAGGCCGTGGTGAGGAGTTCGACTGGTGGTTGTTTGCTGCTCGGTCGGCTAGGCTTCAGGTGGCTATAGGGGTGCGGTAGTAGGCTATGGTTTGGCAGGGAAGTGGTGGATGCGGCTTTCACGGCAGGGTGGTGGGCTGGAAGGTTGGAGGCGGTAGGGAGGAGATGGCGGTGGAGTTCCGAGATGAGGTGGGGTCGGACTGGGTGATGCGTGCTGGTCACGGCGGAGGCTGGCGGATTGGGTGCAGGAGATGGTGGCGGAAACGGTGGTGGAGAGAGAGAGAGAGGAGGGAGGTCCTCTGGTTTGAGCATGCGAATCAAGTATGAAGGAGGGAGAGGTATTTGACGTGAAGAGGAGGTGTGTCTGGTTACAGCAAAGAGAAAATATGTGAAGCTTATTTTTTCTTCTTCTTTGGAATGAAGGATATGAATGCAGTGAATAATAATAAAGTGACTTGCGTAGACCCGTTAAAATTTCTCAAAAGGAACGAAAAGTGGGAATGGTAAGAGTCACGCGGTTGATTTCTGAAAATAATAAATGATACTGTCCATTGGTTTGAACGGTGGGATATTAAAGGGAATGGCTATTGGATTACACGCAGGATAATGAAAAGTCTCAGAGCAGATCGTAACCGGCTACCGATACGGTAGGCGTTACGCAAAGTGCAACGTACAACGGAACTCCGAATTTGACAATCGAATATACCATAGAGATCAGCACGACGAGACGATCAAAACGGTACATAGAAATCAGTGGTACGCTCATCCGATAAAAATCGATATCGGTACCAGAATGCTGCTATTTTGCAGAAAATAAGAACGACGGAGCAATAGATGTCCGAATTTGGAAAAATGACGAACTGATATTTTGCTCAGAAGATGGTTTAGAATTTTTTTATGTAAAAATATTTTGGTTTCGAAAACATTTTATTTTCAACGCTTTTTAACTGATTAAATTGAAGTAAATTTACGCGCGAAATAAACTTTCATATTTTCGGACGAAAGTTTACCAGTTGCTATGTTTAACTAGACGTATTCCAAATATTAAAATTTTATTTCAAAATTTTATCGTTTAAAATTTCATAAAATTTCAACTAATTATGTTATTAAAACAGTTGAAAATTTACGGGTCGTTACATTCTCCCCCACTCAAAACTTTTCGTCCCCGAAAAGGAACGAGGTAGGAGAATAGAAACAACCATAAAGGAAACAGATTTGAAAACAAAATAACAATTAATTTAAACCCTATAAATTCAAATTTAAATTAATTTTTATTCAATAATTGATTTAATCCATTTGATTTTTACTAAAATCAATCTCACTATTTCTGAATTCATTATCTTACTATCCAATTATCCTCAATTTACAATTTCTAAAACCATAAATTTGAATAGCCTTTTATTATAATCATATTTTCTTTAACAATTTTAAATTCTTCTTTATTCAAAACTATTGTTAAATTTATTCTACTTAATATATCTAATCACATATATTAACCCATATAAATTAATTTAAAACATAAAAGTTTCGATTTAAATTAATTTACATATATTAATTTCTTTTAAATTCAATGTATTTTCATATGTTGATCAAATTTCAATTTATTAAATTTTTCAAAACAAAATTTATTTCATTATTAAATGAGTTTACTTATTATCCTATCTAACTCTATTAACATCTTTATAATCAAATTTAGTGTATAACATTTATTATAAACACTCAAATTTATTTATAAATTCAATTTATCTTATATATTATCCAATTACATATTCAACTTCTGAATGATTTAGGTAAGTTGTATTAGAATGCAGTTGAACAATATACAAATAAAATTTTCCCAATTCAATTATTCAAGTTTAAATATTTATTCCAAATTTTGGTTTTATTTATAATTAAAATCATCCTTTAGCAAAATTTAAGAATTAGATTTCCGATTAACTTTGAACAATTTAGAGATATATATAATATATTTGTATCAAATCAAATTAAAATTTTAAAATAAGATACCTATATATATAAATCAAATTATACTGAAGAAAGCCAAATCAAAATATTTTTTTCAAAACAAAAACCGTAGCAAAGCTACAGAATAGTATCTCCACTTCGAAACTCGAAAATGAATGTCGATGATGCGGCCGCCATCACCGAAATTATTTTCCAGCGACAAAGAGAAGAGTACTGATTTCAACATTTAAAATTCTTTGGAAACGATTTCTATTCGGAAATACTTTCAATAATATATTTTAAAATTTTAAAACCAAAGTTTGAAATCACCGGAATCTAAATTCTCAAATTTCTGAATTAAATTCATTTCAAATTCCAAATCAATTTATAAACCATATTTATAAATTTATTTAGAACAATAAATGAAAATCAAATATTATCATTTCAAACAAACAATTTAATTAACCTATTAAATTCCAGAAAATTTTACTTATATTTTCACAATATAATCAAACAAGTTTATTTCATTTTCCAAATTTGAAAATAATATTGTGTCAGTTTGCTCTGTTCAAGTGTTTTGGAAATCCTATCGATAACGTTGATCAGACGAATCGATCGGAAACCCAAATCAACATCAACAACTCAAACAACACAATATACAAAACATTTTAAATATTAATTTACAAATACACTTCCTCGCTCGACTATATAAGAATAGATTTCAAAGCAAAGATAGAGATTCAAATTTGATGGACTCAAACCAAAGAGAATTTTGATTCGGAAAAATAGTTTGAAACAGAAGATAAGATAATTCAATTTCCACAATCGGGAGATGGATGAATTTACTTAATTCACGGGCAACCTTAACCGGGTCGTCCGTAACTTCAAGAATAATGTCGATGCAGAATTTCGAGGCAAATCTACATTCGATTTCAAGAAATAGAATTCAGGTATAGCAGGTAAAAGATAGCATCGTAAACCGAGGATACAGAAATCTCCGGTAAATCAATGCCTATTATAAAGGAGTTTTGCTCCTTTACGAATCATTCGAAGTTTGGCGAGACCGCCGATTCACTATAAGGGTCATTCGAAGTGGAGTTATGTGATGCTCCAGAATTGAAGGAGATGGATAGTGAGGGACACGAATGAAATTTGGAACCGTAGGGAACGTTCCAAAATTCAAAGAAATCGAGTCGAAAGGAAGAGATTGAAACTCGAATGCGAGTGATACTGTAAATACATTTACCCTATATGTTAAGTTTTGCCTAGAGCTACCAAAGCTCTGATACCAACTGTAACAGCCCGCCATTTTGCACCATTCGCGTCCATTATAAGTGAATAGGTAGACACTCATGCCGGAGTTGAATTGCTCAAAATACCGCGTTGTTAATTTAAATTGGCAAAGCTGAACATATACAGTAAATAAATAATCACAGACACAGAGTAATAAGTGCAGCGAAAATAAAAGAGATAGTAGTTCATGAAGCTACTATATGAATATATAAAATACATCAGAGTTTACAACAGAAGAGTAATACGATACATCAGAGTTAAACTAGATACAACAGAAGAGTAACAGATACAAATCAGAATACATCACTGGAATCATCGAATATCTGAAAGCTGGATGGATAGCTGGATCTCCAAGCAAAGCTCCAACTCCAAAGGTGAGTCTCGAAAGCTGAACTACTCAGTCTGACCCGAGCGTAAAGCAAAACACAAAACACTCGAGTCAGGATTAACATTCTTATATTAATAAATCCAACTCAAGTGAAATAGCAATTGAAATACAAGTAACTCAAAGGATGTTTGGAATAACCATTCTTAAGGAACCGTTAAACTATCTACTATGTAGTAATGTACGCTAAGTAGATAATGTCTATCAGTAATATAAAGATATCAAAGTAGGGTTAAGCAGGGCCCATACACCTCTTAACCTGTTTATTCCCAAAAGCATATACAAGACCGTAGTTTCCCCAAAACCGGAAGTCACCAGAGGGCAATCCATATACTAAAGGTACAAATCAAAATCGTAGTGGTCGCGAATAGGATAATCAGTATGACAAGGTACATGAGGCGATACCAACTAGGATACTAGTAGTTGCGTGATCCGGACTGATGTTGGGCATAGCAGCTACTACCCCAACACCGCGAAACAACACTCCCATAATCGAGGGGTGCACCCAAATCGAATCACAATAGTAATAGATATGGTATCGAAGAAGTGTGTCCGCTAGAGATGGCGATCCTCAATGGCCCGGCGCGGCTCCTGTTTTAGTCATGTCAGGGGTCATCCAAAATCGTTCTCTTTCTTCAATCAACACGTACATCATTCCATCCACTTCATTCTGGATCATCACTCCGCGTATAGTTATTAAAGTGGTTTTCGGTTTAGATAGAGAGTATATCCATAACCGAATTCCGGTCTCTTTAATAACTTTCGTAATTATTACACCGATTGGTCGTTTATATATTTCAAAAACCAAATCAAATTCAATTTCAAATAGAATTCGTAAATCAACATTTCATTTGTCTTTCTAAAACAATTTCCAAATTTTCGTTTCAAAACTTCCAATTTTCCGTTTCAAAATCTTATAATTCAATTTCAATTTCTATTTAAAACAATTCAAATATTGATTCAAGTTCGTATATAAGTTTCATTCCGAAATCATTTAAATAAATTCTATTTAACATTCAAATCAATTTAAACTCATTTATCGATTTCATTCAATATTCGTTAAGTTACTTTATCATTCAAAACAATTTCTATTAAATTTCCAATTCAATTAAACAATTCTTAAGTTCAACTTCATTTAATCAAAATCTACAATTTTGAATTAAACTAAATTCGTCAAATCAAATTCTTTACATTTCAAGTCTTACATTAATTCCAAAATATCACCTTTTCATTTCTTGTTAAAGAGAATTCAATTTCAATTATTTATTTACTTACTTAAATAAATTTCCAAAACTTAATTAATAAAGAAACTCAATTTCAATTATTTACGAAGTAAATTCACTTATTCAAAAGTTCAATTTTCTTAATTAAAAATCCAATTCAATTTAATCATTAAATAATTCAATCTTATTTAATTATTAAATAATTCAAACCTTAAATATTAAATAATTTCAAAGTTTTAAAATTCCAACTTAATTATAATTTCAACTTAATTATTAAATCATTTCAAACTTAATTCAATCATTTCTCAAATTAAACAACATTCTTACATCAATTACATTGTTAATATTTTATTTCATATTTACATATTAACATTTTCCTTTCGTTACATTCAAATTCCAACTTCATTTCAAAACCATATTATTTATTCAAATAAAATCTTCGTTTTATTTTAAATCAAATTATCGACCAATCGGGTTTTATTTAATTTTCTTTCCTAGGTCAAAGTTCAATTTTGGGTATTTATCATTTCAACCCGATTCCAATTCAATTCCAAAATCAAAGCATAGTAAAGGGAACTTGCAGTGTGATAACAGGGATGGTGTCAAAGTAAATAAACAAGCAATAACAACAAACAATAACAATCCAAAAATTAATTCAAATAATCCTGAAATAATCGTATTAATTCGCATTGTTATTTGTACGAATTAATATAATTATTTCTAGAATCTACACTATCATTTCATGTAGATTAAAGATTATTACATTACGGTTTTTCACTTGTCATTCAATTACAATTTCATACATCATCAATTTTTCAACATACATTCAGTGGTTCAAAATGTAATTAAACAAATCCTACGTGTCAATAAATTTAACAGTTAAAGGGGTCATATTATACAAATGTCAGTTAATCAAATTTAACATTTAATTATCCTATATCAAGTTCAATTGCATACTATTTATCATTTTAACATTAACAATTTAACGTCCAATATAAACATCAACAATCAATCAATTTATCAGCCAAACTGTATTATCATCGCATAAATAATTAACAGATAATGGTGTCAGATGTCACAGGTGAACTGATACAGGTACTAGCATATATAACAGTGTAAATATCTAACGGCAGCATATTTCAATTGTCGTTTCAATTAAAATCAAATCTAATAAATAAAAGAACGTTAATCGTGAGTGATGGCTCACCTTTCGAGGCTAGAGAAGTTTGACAACAGACAAGCTACGAATTCCAAAGCAAAGCAGGGTCGGCACGAATTTGGACGGAAAAGCTGATAAATAGAATAGACGAAATAAAATAAAAATTGGGTCGACGAAGATAAATAGTATAAGTGAACTTATATAAAAATATACAACTATACATATAAAATCATAATTTAAATTCAAACACACTTATATTGAATATATATTAAATACTTAACCATACTCTACCAACTTATACACTATTATATTAAAACCAAAATTATAAAACCCTCATATAACAAGTATCATCGTTCACAAAACACACTTGTATTATATAAAACAATAGAAAAAAAATCCCCATTTTATAAAACAAAATATCACCCGTATATTTTAAAACACATATATACAATTGAAATATAAACTAACCAATACATATCTAGTCAATAATGCAGACCCATACATACATGATACGAAAAATATGCAGACCCCTATACACGAGAGCTACCAAATCATATATAGACTCAAAACACGGATCACATAAAGCTTATCTAAGCTTATACACATAAACGAATAGGTTATATAAAACTTATATAAAGTCATGTCTTATCACTACCTGTAGAAAATCATAGCCTATGCCTTAATAACAGCCTATATATGTACATGTAATATTAGCTTCCAGAAATATATATACAAATCTCCACTGAGAAGCAAGCCACTACAACCTGACAAAGCAACAGAGAGGGACAACCCAGAATACACTATGTATGAATATATATACATATTACTTTTTGTTTATAATATAATATACCTAAAACATAACAAACTAATATGAACTTTATATACACTGTAATACAAATATATATGCGTAAGTTTAAAACCATAACAAACCAATTATATGATACACATATATATGCTTAAACCAACAAATATATGGACTTTAAACAGACAATTGTAGACTTATGCATAACCAACAATAAATAAGTATAAACCAATGTTTATAAACTAAACAGATACTAATATAGAACTTACCATAGATTATACGTATAATGTATATAACATTTAACTATATAAATACAATATATAAAGCTTACATAAAGAACGTAGGTCGAGTCAAGCCTTCAAAGTGACGCATTGCTGCGAAGATAGGGTGAAGCACGGTTCCAGGGGCGAACTGCCGTGCTCGCGTGGCTAATAGAGGCCGTGGTGAGGAGTTCGACTGGTGGTTGTTTGCTGCTCGGTCGGCTAGGCTTCAGGTGGCTATAGGGGTGCGGTAGTAGGCTATGGTTTGGCAGGGAAGTGGTGGATGCGGCTTTCACGGCAGGGTGGTGGGCTAGAAGGTTGGAGGCGGTAGGGAGGAGATGGCGGTGGAGTTCCGAGATGAGGTGGGGTCGGACTGGGTGATGCGTGCTGGTCACGGCGGAGGCTGGCGGATTGGGTGCAGGAGATGGTGGCGGAAACGGTGGTGGAGAGAGAGAGAGAGGAGGGAGGTCCTCTGGTTTGAGCATGCGAATCAAGTATGAAGGAGGGAGAGGTATTTGACATGAAGAGGAGGTGTGTCTGGTTACAGCAAAGAGAAAATATGTGAAGCTTATTTTTTTTTCTTCTTTGGAATGAAGGATATGAATGCAGTGAATAATAATAAAGTGACTTGCGTAGACCCGTTAAAATTTCTCAAAAGGAACGAAAAGTGGGAATGGTAAGAGTCACGCGGTTGATTTCTGAAAATAATAAATGATACTGTCCATTGGTTTGAACGGTGGGATATTAAAGGGAATGGCTATTGGATTACACGCAGGATAATGTAAAGTCTCAGAGCAGATCGTAACCGGCTACCGATACGGTAGGCGTTACGCAAAGTGCAACGTACAACGGAACTCCGAATTTGACAATCGAATATACCATAGAGATCAGCACGACGAGACGATCAAAACGGTACATAGAAATCAGTGGTACGCTCATCCGATAAAAATCGATATCGGTACCAGAATGCTGCTATTTTGTAGAAAATAAGAACGACGGAGCAATAGATGTCCGAATTTGGAAAAATGACGAACTGATATTTTGCTCAGAAGATGGTTTAGAATTTTTTTATGTAAAAATATTTTGGTTTCGAAAACATTTTATTTTCAACGCTTTTTAACTGATTAAATTGAAGTAAATTTACGCGCGAAATAAACTTTCATATTTTCGGACGAAAGTTTACCAGTTGCTATGTTTAACTAGACGTATTCCAAATATTAAATTTTTATTTCAAAATTTTATCGTTTAAAATTTCATAAAATTTCAACTAATTATGTTATTAAAACAGTTGAAAATTTACGGGTCGTTACATAATCCATGAGGCCTCCATTGCATACACACCACACTAAGATAGAGTAAATAAAAGGAAAAATTGGACACTCATTGAAATGCTTTATGCAATATTTTATAACTTTGCTCTGAACATTAGCTTCTAGGGTGAATCATTATTATTTTTATGTTACATATTAAACATAGTACTGGATAAAATAACCAAAGTCACTCCGTCTGAACTTCGGAAGGGAAAAAATACAAACTCGGACTACTATAAAGTCTAAGGTTGTAGGGCAATTCTCAGATTACCTAAACACAAAATCATAAGAGTCTACCTTAATAGGATATGCTCAGCATAGTATGGTTTGTATATTTTTCATCATCGAACCAATTAATTTAATTGAGGAAAATATTATAATAAAATCAATAGCTGTAATGTTTTGTGAAATAGATTCACATTTATTCCATATAATCTATTTATTGATGAAATAGTGGTGGTTAATGTATCTATCCTAAAACTGCAGAGGTACATCTACCAACTCATGAACTAGTGGAGAACATTGAAATAAATAATTATGAAACCGTTGAATCACTTAGCAGAAGTGAAAGAATGCAAATAAAAAAGTCTTTTGGACTGGATTTTTTCACTTATTTGGTTGAAGGATCAAGGGATTGCAATCTACATTACATCATGCTTTCTACAAGCAATGGATATGATCCTTTAACATATAATGGAGCATTGAAGTCTTAAGATTCATCCTTTTAGTAATAAGCTATAAACGATGAAATGGATTCTATTATGGAAAATCCAACAAGGAAACTACTAAACTTATCTCCTAGTTCTAAACCAGTAGGATGTTAGAGGATATTTTAGAATACTTATAAGTAGATTGTATAATAAAGTAGTTTGGCCAAAGTTGTTGCTAAAGGATTTGCACAAAAGGAAGCTTAGATTATTTTGATACTTATGCACCAGTAACTAGAATTTCAACATTTAGGACAATAATTATCTTAGCATTTATTTATAATTTTGAAATTCATCAAACATAAGTTAATACCACATTTAAATGGTGAACTTGATAAAGAAATATATTTGACACAACCAAAAGCTTTTGTTATTCCTAGGAAAGAGTGTAAATTTTATAAACTTGTTAAGTCAGTTTATGGTCTTAAACAAGCACCAAAATAGTGACATGAAAAGTTTGATAATATAACATCCCATAATTTTATGTAATTAAATTATAAAATCAAAAAGGGTAAAACCATAATTTTACATAAAGGGAAATATAATACTTTTCTACATGAGCTAGAAATAGGCTTTGAGTCCTAACCTATAGTGCGTAAAATGCCATTTATAGTCGTAATACATATATAGCTCCTGAATTTGGTTAAACAGGCTAGAAATTAGAAGAAGTCAAAACCCGTGTCATTTTTGTTATATAATAATTTCAAGATTTTAGGCTAAATATGTGTTATTTCCAACCTATAAATAGAAGCGAAAACCTTATTTCTAATCTAAAACCTTACCACTAATCTTCATCATTTTCTTTATCAATCCTTAAAATCAAACTAAATAAAAAAATTCAATATATGAAATTGGTTACCACGAAAAGAACCATGCAAATAAATTATCACTATTGAGAAATTTAGAGTTTTGAAGGTATGCGAATTTTGGACAGCGAAAGAAAATGATGGTCTACATCAAATTCGAGAAGATGCATGGCTAATCGGTGATAAAGACTCATTCTATTGTGGTATATGCTAGAAAGGAGTAGTAATTCATTTCTTATGATCGTAAATCATTATATAAGTGAAGAAATTGAAAATTGAAAAGTGAATTTTTTTTAAAACAAGATTAGGGCTAGTACGTAATGGCTCAATAATTAAAAAAAGTAATTTTTTATCGATTGGAATTAACTGAAGTTAACTGCTCCCAAAAGTGTAAAAATTAAAAATGTTCCAAATAAGACATTTACATATCAAAATTGTAGCTCATGACAACGCGAATCTACTATTGGTGTTCATTCATCGATTGGGCATACAGATTTACGAGAATAAGCATCAGAATTGGGATAAACCTGGATCTTCCATTTGGGTTCGCAGTGACACAATGATGATATGACGATCAAAGGGCATGGAGGTGTAGAGAGAGTTGATTAGAGTCACATGCCAATCTCCGATGATCCCATATCATTACGTGATGGCTCGGAACTAGGCTCAAAGTTCGGGCGATAATCATTATCATGGCGGTCAAAGGTAACGTAGTCGGCGGCTTTGAGAGATGCACAGCATAGGCATGTCATTGGTGGTGTCAGATAGGAGTGGAAAGGTCCCTATTGGCAGCGATGATGAATTGGAGTTGTTGAGTAAAGCTATTTGTGGATGACGATGTACTGTAGTGGAAAATAACATATAATACAAATATAATAATAGTTAAGTAATTACAATAATGCCCTTGAATTCTAAACGCTTATAACTCTCCCAATAAGATATCCGTTTCACGCGCGGTTTACGACATTATGATCAAGGAGAGACGAGGAACTCTTGGGTATATTGCTTGTAATGTTTTGAGGTACTCTAGAAAAGTATGTTTATTTGGGTTGGTCGTTATACATTATTTGATAAGCGATTCTAATAGTGTGGCATACTGTAGGTCCTATAGTGCAATTTTCAGAGGAAATTAGTCCCTCGGTGTAATCGGTGATGTCTAATGATGGCGGTTACAATAGGATGGACGTTATTGTACATTTTTCAAAGGAAACGAGTTCTTCGGATCTACCCATTAGCATTTAATGATGGCAATTACGATAATATATGTTACGATACATTTCTTTAAGGAATGAATTCATTATGTAACCAACAACATCTAATGATATCATTGCGGTGCATTTTTCAGAGGAACCGAGTTCTCGATGCACAATTCGACGATGATATGTATGGTGCACTTCTAGGAGGAAATGGGTTCATCGGTTTGACTGGTGCATCTAATGATTGCAATTTCAATAGTGTAGGCATCAGTAAATCTTTTAGAGGAAATGAGTTCTTTAGTTTGACCGGTGACATGTAATGAAGGAGATTTAATAGTGTACCATTACAGTACACTTTGTAGAGGAAATGAGGTCTCGATGTGACCAAGGACGTCTAACGATAAAGGGTTAAGATGTTGTTCTTAATAGTGAGTCGCATACTGTTTGTCGATAATGGGTTGAGACATGTTCTTAATAGTGGGCCGCACTTGCTTTCAGCGACAGCAAGATGGGGATTAACCCAAAGATGTAGGGATACCTTTAGTGTTGGATTACTAAGATGTTAGAACGATCTTATAGAGTTAGTTGTATGCTTTAGGGGTAATTATGTAATTTTTTACATATATCTGAATCGATAACCAATCTTTTCCAAAATAAAAGACGTTTTCGTTATATTATACATCTACTTGATATATTGTGATATAATTAATTAAGTAATTAATTTAATGTATTTTAAATATAAAATCCTTAATTGATACGTTATGTGATAGTGTTTACAATGTTTTGTAATCATGTGAAAGTGATTAGATTAATAATAAAATATTATTTTAAATATTCCTAATCAAGATGTTTCAAGATGGGGTATCGATACATCCGTTGAGACTAGAATGTGTAATGCTTTCCAAATGTTGGGCGGTGTATTACTCATGACTACTTGGGGCACCAAGGAGTTATGTAACATGTTGATGGTTATTGGATAAATATGGAATGACTCACATGAGAGTTTTATACCGATTAATATAAATAAGGTCAAATAGAGAATTTTAAATGGATGATATTACAAAGTTCTCTCGATTTAAGAATACTTTTGAACTTCAATGGGGACACTTCACTTTGATTATAGTTTAATCATGTTATGACAACCAATGAACGACTATAGTTAGGTTTGAGTCGGGGCATTGGAAGTGAAACAATATTCAGTAAAGAATCCATCTCCTCAATTATATGAGGTGTTATCCAGCATTTTAACCCGGCTATATTAAACTGATTGCACAAGTCAGATTCAACTGCCATCAAGGTAGATGATTCCAGCGTGGTTGCGGGGCCCAGAAGTCATGTACAGATGATAACATGAAGTCAATTTTGAATGGACTTGATGTATATGCAAGGCAGAGTGTTCGAACTATGAAATATGGTTTAACACCTAGAAGGGATCGGCATAAATTAATTCTAACAATAGGGATCAACATGTTTCAAGGTGTGAGAGCATTCATATGGAAAACAATCAATATCTGAAGATCTACAAGTCCAATGCATATGAAATTTGGAGAGAAAGATATAAGGACCCTAGGGAGCCTACCCTAGGGCTCGCACCTCAATAGGACAAAGTTAGAGGGATCGGTATATTTCCCTTAGAAGGGATCGGCAGAAAGCAGCATACACTCCATATTGAAGTGAAGATCAAGCAATAACTCGAACTCCACTGATCCAATTAGCATGAAATTTGTTGGCTAAGCATATTTTAACTTTAAGAACCCACCAAAGGGATCGCACCCCAAAATTCAACTAAAGAAGGGATTGGTACTGATCCCTCTTCTTTGGGAATTAGGCCATGGGACCCCTCCTATGGGCCCATATGGTTTTGAAGGTCTTTATGCTGGGTTTTCAGAGAGATATTTGGCCATCTTCGTCTATAAATACCGGCTTGGTTGTTTATTTTCGGGACTTTTATGCTGCTAGTTGCTTTATAATTTCTTGGAACTAAGGATTTTGATCATATCCCTCTTGTACTCAGATTATAGAGGAATTAATAAAGTAGTCTATTCAAAGTGGATGTAGGGAAACAACGCCGAACCACTATAAATTGTTGTGTGTGCGCTATTCTTTCGATTAATTGCTGTTTCTTTATTATTATCCTCTTTTTTAATTTTCTTCTTCATCTAATCCTCTTTAAAAAGTTTATATTTGGTGTTTGTGCCAATTTTTGGTGCAAATATTTTGGTGCTTTCACTGAGAACATTGATTCTCAGGTGATTCGGATCCTTTTGTTGCTACTGGATTTCGTAAATCCCACTAAGGAGATCCATAGTTATCTTCAAGAAGTTTGCTTATACTATTCAGATTTACAAAAATCTAAGCAAAGCTATCGATAATGGTGAGGAACACAAGATCTACTTCTCAAAACCTGGAGGGAAACAAGAACATCAATATCCAGCAAGGAAGCCCGAGAAGTCAACCAATTGATGTGAATGCTGAACCAATTAAAGTCCACAATCCAACTGATTCTATTACAAGAGCTGAATTCCAAAATCTGATGAGAGAGCTAATGGATAGCCATCGACAATTAAATCAGCAGATTCAAACCAATATTAACCTAATGAACCAACACACTCAGCAACAGCAAAGAAAAGCTAGGAGGGACCCTACACTTTACTAGGCCTTGGAGAGTTTTACTTCATTGGACGAGTATCACATGCATAGGCACAACAGAACAGACGAATATCGCGAAGAAACTTTAGGACGTCAATAGGCAAACCGTCATGGTCTGCTAGGATCGATCGGTGTCGATCCCTTCATAGGGATCGGTACCGATCCATCCTCCAGAGAAGGGAACTTACCTATGCACACTGGGATGCAAACTGGAGAAGCTACGGCCGATTTGGATGATAAATTTCAGTTAAATGTTGACCAAGTGCTTCCTTAGAATGACGATGTAGTGAATTTACGAGACACACATAGGGAAGATGTTGAACCAAGAAGGCGTGGAACGGCCCATGGACATCGACTGGACCATTCACGTGAGGTGGAACATGACCACCGCTTGGCGCCAATAATCCAAACACTGGATTTGTTGGCTATGGTCAGACAATTAGTAAGAGAGAGCCAAGGCTTGACCAATAATGACTTGGGAATCTCGAGAAGCCATACCCCATTCACTGATAATGTCCTACATGTAGAGTATCCAAAAGGTTCAACATGTCATCGATGCCTCCATATAAGGGAAAAACCGACCCTAGGCAGCATATCGTGAGATATGAATGGCAGATGGATTCCACACGAGTAGATGATGCGACAAAATTTTGGTGTTTTCCCATAACTCTCTCTGGAACAGTAACAATATGGTTTACAAGGCTACCCCAAGGTCGATCTATAGATTTGATGATTTGGCAGCAAGGTTTGTGAAGCAGTCCCGAGTGCACGCAACTCGCCCTAAATATGTAATGTCCTTATCCAGCATGATCTAGGCTCTAGGAGAATCGTTGAAAGATTATTTGGAGAGATTCCATTCAGCTGTTGCAGAAATAAGTAATCCGAATGAACATGCAATATTGATGGCCGTGACAAGAGGAATTGGTCCGGAATCTGATTTTGGCGATTGGTTAGCTAGCAAACCGCCCGCAACGTTTGAATGCTTTTATGCAAAAGCGCCTCAGTATTTGAGGAAGGAGGAAGCCAGGTCCTCTAGGAAGAAAAATGTCGTAGGAACGAATAGAAAGGGAGTACATAGTAATATTGCTATAAAGGAGTCTGATGAAAGCTTGGGAAATGTTTAAGTGAATGTCCAGAACAAACCGAATCAATAGAAGAAAGGCGCATATAGGAGCTGAGAACGAAAGAGAGATTCTGGAAGAGGAAAGCCTAGGATTTCGATGTACAATACTTACACGCCACTGGATACGTCCTTGGAGAATATTTATGTCTACTGCAATACCATGCAGTACTGAAAGTCATGTCCAAAAGAAAAAAAAGAGAAGTAGAAAAAATCGGAAAATATTGTCGGTTTCATGAATGATATGGGCATAACACAAATGAATGCAGGCATCCCTAGGATATTTTCGAAAGATTGATTCGATAAAGGAAGATACAGCAATTTGTGAAAACCCTTCAGGATGGTGGGCATAGGACATCTGACCCCAACCGAGGACAAGCACCGTACAAGGCTGAGGAGCCTGTGCGGACTGGTAGAAGGTTGGTAATCAATACGATAGTCAGAGGGTCGCATCCGGCTGATAAGAGTTGGCATAAAATGGAGGGCTATGCTAGGGTGACTAGGCACGTGGATTTTTAATGCTTTTCAAACATGGAAGATGAAGCTCCGGCAAGACAACAACATACGATGGCAGATGATATAGTGTTTAGAACAGAGATGTAGACAAAGTGGAGGTTCTAACGATCGACACGATGGTCATTTCGGTCCTGACCGGCCTCGTTTTATTGAGAAGGATATTGGTTGACTACAGAAGTTCTATAAATATAATTTTCAAAAAAGCTTATGATTAGATGAGGATGGAAGCCAAGGACTATAAACCGTCTAAAACCTATATTCATGGCTTTAACGGTGCTACAACTAAAGCTGTTGGTTATGTTGAATTACTTGTAGAGTTGGGAGAAGGTGACCGTAGGAGAGCATGAATTTTTCCTTTTGTTGTTTTAGATATTGACTTTCCATACAATGCATTTCTGGGCCAACAAGCCCTAGTTGAGTTTTGGGTAGTTCTTGCCTTATGGTGCTTGGCTTTTAATTTCCCGATAGATAATGGAGTCAGAGTTGTTCATGGCGATCGAGAGGCTGTATGTGCCTGTTATGTAGCTAAATTGAGGGATGCTCAACGGAAGAAGAAAGGTAATGGTGTGGATAAGTTAGTTCACATCCAAGCCACCGAAGATTGACAACTAGCGCTTTAGCCTTGGCTCGGGCGCTACAATCGGATCTATAGAGATATAGATCCGAGAGTTAACGGGGAGGAGCCTAAAAAGACCAAGGCTACACAGGCTGAGTTGATGATTGACATCACAGTCATCCATGACGACCTGTTATGAGTCCTAAAGATTAGATCATAGCTTAGCCCCTGAATGGTGAAAGAACTTACTGGATTTCTCTGAGCGAATATCGGTGTGTTTGCTTGGACTCACTCTGACATGTGTGGGATCTCGCCTGCCATTGCAAGCCATGCATTGAATATCGACTTGAGGCAAGTCCTGGTGAACAAAAAAATATGGCACATGGAATAGGAGAGATCTACCGCTCTTAAAGAGGAGGTGGATAAACTCAAAGACAATGGGTTTATTCGCGATACCCTCTTTCCTAAGTGGGTATCTAATCATGTACTTGTGAGAAAGGCGAATGAGAAGTGGCGGACATGAGTTGATTACTTAAACTTGAATAAGGCATGCACGAAAGATAGTTTTCCCCTTCCAAGGATCGACCAGCTAGTAGACTCAACCGCGGGACACGAACTACTATCGGTTATGGACACATACTCAGGACATAACCAAATTCCGATGCACATTCCCGATCAAGAGCACACAAGCTTCATTACCGATGTTGGATGATATTGCTATGTGGTGGTCCATTTGGGGTAAAGAATGTAGGAGTAACCTACTAGCGCCTAGTTAACAGAATGTTTAAAGAGCAAATCGAAAAAATGATGGAGGATATGCTCGTGAAGTCACGATAGTCTAGCAAGCACATTAAGGGCTTAGCAAAAATGTTCGGCATCCTTTGACATTATAAAGTAAAAATTAATCCTATGAATTGTTCCTTTGGCATTGCATCCGGAAAGTTCTTGGGTTTCATCGTTAATACTCGCAGAATCAAAGCGTATCCTAAAAATATCCAAGCTATTCACAATATCCAAGCGTTGAAGACTATTAAACAAGTACAGAGTCTAGATGGGGAGGTTGCTGCCTTAAGCAGATTCATTTTCAGTGCTACTAGTAAATGCATTCCTTTTTTGACTTAATAAGGAGAGGAAAAAGAAATTTCTAATGGACACAAGTTTGTAAGATGCATGCCAATCGTTAGTGAATCACTTAGAGAAACCCCCATCTTATCAAAGCCAATGGATCATGAAGATTTATATATCTACTTAGCCGCATCAGTACACACTATAAGTGCCGCGTTGCTTCGTGAGGAGAATCGAATCCAGAGACCAGTTTATTATGTTAGCAAGCGATTGATAGGAGCTGAGAGGAACTATCCGAAGATAGAGAAATTGGCATATTGCTTGCAGATTGCATCATGAATGCTCCGCCCATACTTCCAGGCACACCCGATCAATGTTTACAACGACCAGCCTATACGACAGGTCCTACACCGACCTGAGGTGCCTGGAAGATTACTGAAGTGGCATATCGAGCTTAGTCAATTTGATATCATTTATCTCCCCCGTGGGCTATTCAGGGTCAGGAACCAGTAGATTTTATATCAGAATTTACTACGCAGGATGATTTCCCGGAAAGTAGCAAAATCCGTACCATATGATGGAAATTGCATACTAATGGAGCATCCAACGATCGCAGTTCTGGAGCTGGAATTGTGCTTGTAACTCCCAAAGATTGGTCATCCTGCTATGCTTTAAAGCTTGATTTTCCTATGACAAACAATGAAGCCAAGTATGAGGCTCTGATTGCTGGGCTTAAACTCGCTAGAGAACTAGGAATAAAGTTTCTTGAAATCTTTTGCGACTCACAATTGGTAGTATAACAAGTCAGGTGAGATTACCAAGCTAAAGGACAGTGGCTTGATCCATACCTTACCCAAGTCCAAGAGTTGTTGACTGACTTTGAGTATTATGACATTACGCATATTCCTCGGGATCAAAACAGAGAAGTTGATTCATTGGTAAAGTTTGCTAGCACCGGGGATGTACAACAGATGGGCTTGGTTTCGGTCAAAGTATTAAATGCCCTTAGTATAAACCTAATGGAAATCGACCGGGTACTAGAGATGGAGTCTGAGAGGGAATCTTGGATGACTCTTATTAAAACTACTTGCTACAGGGAGTCCTTCCTGAACAAAAGAATGAAAAGCGACAAGTTCTTCGTAAAGCTTCATGATATATCATACAGGAAGGAGTTGTGTATAGAAAGATTTAATTTTTTCCATTCCCCTGCTCTGGTATATCGCTCATGATGAGATAAAACGAGTCCTAAAAGAAGTTAATGAAGGAGAATGTGGCAATCACACCAGGGGGCAAACTATAGCAAAGAAAATACTCCGTTACAGGTATTATTGGCCAACTATCAATCGAGACGCTGCTGATTATGTAAGGCGATGTGACAAGTGCGAGATATATACAAAAGTCCTTAGAGCTCCGTCGATGGAAATAACACAAATGATCAGCCTATAGCAGTTTGCCATGTGAGGTATAGACATTATCGGTTCCTTACCGATCTCAAAAGGTGGTGCGAAGTACGCTATTGTCGCAGTTGATTACTTCACCAAATAGGCTGAAGTAGAACCATTAGCAACGATCACAACAAAGAGAGTAATCAACTTCATTGTTCGGAACATCATTTGTCACTTCAGTCTTCCATGAACTGTTGTAACAGATAGCAGGATTCAATTCGACTGTGATGGATTCAAAGACATCTACCATCAGCATCGTATTGAACAAAGGTTTGCAGTAGTTGTGTAAAGGCCTGTTTCTCCGTACCCTTTGAGTCGACTATAACTCACATCGGTTCAACTCAAATTGAAGGGAAATACATATCTTTAGGGGTGAAGAAGGAAAGATAGAAGAAAAACATATAACAACAACACAGAATCTCACAATCGCAGCGGAACAAAATATAATATATAATAACAGATCTTTATACAAGAATCTATAACTGATTTATATTTACAATCATTAGAGTACAACAATCAATACCTCAATTTGGACAGTTAATATAACTTGCCCTCACACAGCAGAAATATAAACCAAGTACGGAGATACGTCTGAAATCCTCCAACTCGTCTTCTGAGCTCCATAGCATTCTAACCTGAATCTGTAATACTCGGTCTGACCCGAGCATTACAATAAAATAACACCCGAGTCAGTCTGGAAAACCAGCGTGAGGAAACACACTCAATTTGAATTATTAACTTTTATCAAAATCCTTTGAAAACAAAGGTATTTCGTAAGACCATGTCACACATAAACACGATGGGTTTGTCCCTTACTATAGCCAAAACATTTTTATCAAAATCGTCTGATATTATAATAGTGTCTAAACCAAGTAAATAGAAAATAGCTGAAATGCTTGCATTTCACGTTTCAACATAGTTGGGCACAATCAAAACCGTACGGCGCTTATTGGAGAATGAATTCCATACAATGACTAGGCACTGGGGTACCACCTATCACAGTATACGTCTAGAAACATGTACCGAGGACCTCGCCTGGATCCCCTACAACACAAAATCGGCCATATCCCTAACCTGGATAGAACCGAATATGTTATCACCCCGGGTGTTCCCACCCTTAAAATCGAGTGCTCACTTTTCCATGCATAACCATATCCATAATTTTATTATATCCGAGGGCATCTTGAAAGGTGATAACATACCCTAATTGGGTGCGACCCACTTAGCCTTGCTGCATCTCCCCTGATTTTCAGTCATTCTAGTTGATAAGGCTTGAGGTTATGATTACCTTTCAAGAACATTTTCACTTAGAATGCTCATCGTCCTCCAATGATGATGTTCTGATAGCATTCATCCATACAAGTTGTCTTGGATCTGGACAAACCGAATCACTGTCTTCACTATCTTCACGATATCCATTCGTAACATTCAAACCGGATTGAAGTGGTTTTCGGATAATTAAACCCGATCCCAGTCTCTTCGAAACGATTAACGAAATTGGCCAAAATTGATAGTCGATTATTTAACTATCAACAAACATCCATAAGCGAACATCAGGCCTTATTATAAATTTTCCAAAATTTATTTTCAGAATATCTTTATAAGATATATATATTCAAATCCCTTCCAATATTTCAAAAATTGAGACAACTCAAATTCTTATACCCATATTGGGATTTTTCAATACTTAGAAAAATTCCATTATTTCTCTTTTCTCAAAATCCTTCATAATTTATATTGAAAATTCCTTAACCTATTTATAACGAATTCTTTAAGTTCCGAATTCCTTGATTTATTCCCTTTAATATTTTCCAAAGTCTAATACACTTGTCTATAATTCTAATTACCCCCTTTCTACTTCTTTTATGAATTCTAATTCATTTTTATAAGTTCATTCTTATTTATCTATTTTGGAAATTTTCTTACTTTTCCTCAAATTCCATTTTTTTAGAATTCTCTTGTAATCCCTCTACTGAATAAACCCCGTTTCCAAATCCTCGAGAAGATTTATAAATAAATTTAAAACATTACAAAACTCTATGTTATATACAATAACTATTTAAAAGATTAATGATTTATTTTTAAGACATATTCAAGTAGTTATATAAAATATCGAAACGCTTTTGATAAACATTAGTAACCCTTTTTTAGATAAACAAATCAATTTTCAAAGCTTATTTTAAAAATTAGAATTTATTAAAATAAATATTAAATATTTGAAGAATCCACTTTTCGATGTATTTCAATTCTATTAGTTCATAGTTTCATAAATAAAATTTTACTTTTAAAAAAACACTTAGGGCCCGTTTGGTTTCGTTTTGAATTTTGTGTTTTGTGTTTTCAACCTACACTACATAATACAAGAAATTATGGAATTTTTTTTACATTTCTTAGCCATTGCGTCGACGGACAGAAAATGGAGGAGATGAATTGTTTTTCGTCCTTTTGTTATGTCTCAAAACACGAAAAATCAAATAAACTTATTTTCTATTTTCTATGTTAATTTCATTTTTTGAAATTGTGTGTTTTCCAACAATACATAAGAAATGCGCATTTTTGTTAGACGAAAATAAAAAACTAAAAACAGCAAACCAAACGGGGCCTTAACTTCTTAAAATTAAAAATATATTTTTTAAATCTCAATAACCAATTAATTTATATATTCCTCTTGATTCACAACCCATCTATTTCATTTCGATTCTCCTAACCATATCCATTTTTCACAAATAGTACCCACTATTTTCCTCAACCCTATTTCTAATATAAATTCACCCTATGAATTTATATCCCTAATTTATCAACTGATATCGTTTACCCTTATTTATAAACATCGTTTATTAATTTATAAACTCCTTTGAGTTTTTCACTTGTTTATAAAACTAATTTCATTTATAAAATCCCATTTTATAAATCCATTTCATAATAAATTTTATTTATTCCATAAATATATTTTTAATATCGATTTAAAACTCCTTATCAATATTTTTTTTAAATATCCCTTTAAAATCTGTAGTTAAAAGTTCCTTATATAAATTATTTTAAAAGCTCTATTGAAATATTTTCCGAATAGTTAAGTATAAACCCAAAAATCAAATTATTATTTTATCCAACTCAGTTTCCTTTAAAATAATCCAAATTCCAATATAAATGTTTTTATATCTAAAATCCCTTTAATCCCATCAAATTAAAAAAAAATTATGTTATTTAACATACAAAAATTCAGGCTAGTGCTACTATAGCATCCAATTATTCAAATCACAACAATAATCTATAATAGGTTATTCTAACGCATCATATTTTATTATATATGAAAACAATCAATATAAATTTGAGGAATCCAGTTGGATCCCTCGAACCTGTTTCCATGCATCAACAGATGTTAATACAACATAAAAATACCAATCCCACAAGGAGGGGGATATTGCAGTATATAGGGTCATCTGCTATTATACATGGCGCATAGGGTCTCATCCGCTAAAATATGCGGGAACAACAATCCAACTACTATTATATATACTACTATATACATAATATATCATCCAACTGATAATAATTTATAAATTCGTCCAAACAATCAATAATTTAATTCAATACTTTTAAATTAGACTAGCAATCCAAATGAGTGAGATTTTACTCACCTTGATTTTTAATTGCAATCCATTCCAATTTTAATTCCATCGCGTAGATCCCACTGCCACGAATCAACTCGACTTGTTTTTCATGATTTTTTGACCTCGCACGAATAACATATGACGAGTATAAGTTAATGATTTTTTTCCTTTTATTCAAACTTAATATAAATACTATTATTATCAATTTAAAAAAAATAATTCAATTTAAATTCCATTCATTACAAAACAACTTTAATTTAATATTTATTATTCTAATAAATCCCTTGGAAGGGACTTTGAATATTTAATTTATTTTTCTTGAAAATATAAAATCACAAAGTACTTGATTAATATCAACCATTTCTTCACAAATTTGAAAAAATCAATCAGTATAAACTTTTTTTTTCATCTTAGAAGAGTGGTAGGTATAGCATCATTCACAGTATAGATATAATATCAAATAGAATATGTTTTAACTTGCTATGATTAAAACTTGATAGTCATACTCACTGATTTTTGATAAATATTTGTAAAAGAAATTATACTCACCTTCGTTCGCGACCTGGTTCATGCACGCGACAACCCACATTGCCGAGCACTGTTGCCGACCTCCCCTAGCGCCGTAGTCCACCAGGTCAACTCGGCCAAACCTCCATCGCATGCCTCATGCTCGAAGCCATCACGCAAGCATCCACTGCCCTCGTCTACAGCCCACGCGCGTCTCCAATTCGTGCTCCATACTTTCCCACATGCTCGATCGACATTGCCACAACCCTAAAACCCATCGACCATCATGCACACACGAACGCCGAGCCTCCCATCCTCCCCTGGAGCCGCCGCGACCCTACCCTTTCATCGCGATCTATCGCGACTCTGACCCACGCGAGCAAGCTTCGCCTCCCATGGCGATCGCGATTTTGTATTTTTTCCCCTCGTATACGAACTGACTTTGTTCGTTGATTTAAAGAAGAGGAATGATGGTATACGCGATTTTTATTTCGTTGATACCGAAGAGATGGAATATACAATTTAAAACCGGTGGGGAAGGCATGAACAAGAAGATAGGCTCTCCATTAAATTTGAATTGATTTTTGACTTGAGCTGATTTGAAGAGAAAGGAAACGTGATTTAAAAGGAAAGGAGGGGGCTACGATTTTACTTTGATTTGATTTAAAAAATTTAAAATTGAAAATATCTCGTTTTGGGTAACTAAAATTTTACAATCCCTATCGAGGCATGCCGCCTGGCATTCCTAATGTTATACCACTATTCCAAACCCAATGGAATAAGTTTCGAAACCAAATTCGATCGTATGGAGAAAATAGCTTTTTAAATCGACTATTTAAATTAAATTCAATTAAATTATTTCTAGGCGTTTCTAGCCTGTACGACCAAACGGTAAATCCAAACGTTATGAAATTTGAAACCTAATAATAATATGCTATTACGGATCCAATTGAACTAGTTTCGTCGAATTCGCAGAATGTTCCCCGAATCGCTATTTTAACGCGTCGATTAAATCGACGATTTCAAAATTTTACGAAATCGTTTGAAATTTCAGATTTAATAACTTATTGACCAAATTAATATTCCAAATTCAATATTTAAACCATTTAAATATTCCAATCCAATGATGAAAAATACGAGTCGTTACAAGTTGCTCATCCTCAAGAAAATGGGCAAGTTGAAGCTATAAACAAAGTCATAAAATCCATACTGAAGAAGCGTTTGGAAAATTCTAGAGGCAAGTCGGTGGATGAAACCCCGATAGCATTATGGGCTTATAGGACCACCCACAAGTCTATGACCGACCATACTCCATTCGCCATTGCTTACGGTTCTGAAGTGTTATTCCTGTTGAGCTCGAACTTCTTTCTCATTAAGTGATGCACTATGATCCCAGAACAAATAAAAACCTCCTCTTGGAATCTCTGGACTTTATAGATGAGAAGCATAAGGAAGTTGATTTGAGGGCAGCTACGCGCCGACACCAAATCGCCCGATATTATAACACTAAAGTCCGGCCTAGAACCTTTGAAATTAGCGATCTCATCTTGAAACGAGTTTTCCTACCCCGTCGCATATGAATCCAACCTGGGAAGGACAGTATATCATTGAACAGAGGCTTGGAGAGGGAACTTTAAAGCTAGCCCCTGTTGATGGCATCACACTCCCAAGAGCGTGGAATAGCGAGCATTTATGATGCTATTTCACTTAGTTTATTTCATTTTCACTCAGTTTATTTACTTTCAGAATTTGCTTTAGCATTTCATTTTCTAGATATGTAATAAAACAAGCTATGTCATTTCCTTCAGCTTAGAAAATAAAGTTTTGAACTTCCTTCGTATATATGCTTGCTATAGTGTTACATGTTAGTTACATTATGAAGCCGACTGATGTCGATACGTCCGAACAGCTTCCTAGAGTTAGGGACTAACCAATTATGCTAGCTCTCGATTGACTTAAATAAGATGAGTGTGGTCTGACCATTCATTTAATGACTCTCGTTCATAACCCGATGGATGAAATACATAACGAGGAATGGATGTGACTCGACCATCCGATGACAGAATAAGTCCCGTCGAGTGATAGGACTGAAATAAATCAAAAGCGATCGTGACACAACCGATCACTCGCTAAATCAAACCCTGGACCCTAGGGGCAAATCAATCAATTAAGAATAGTACGATCTGAGTAATCTTCGAACTAACTCTAAGTCACCAGATTGTGGACTGGAGTATAAATATAAATCGAGTGTGAATTGACTACTTGCGAACTAACCCAAAGTCCCTAGAGTGCGGACTAGAGTATAGATACAAGTCGAGCACGATTCGATCGCCTATGAACTAGGTCTTATCCGCAGAGTGCGGATGGACCGCTCACTATTCCACAAACTCCAGCCTAAAATCGACGGGAGGAGTATAAACTCGTTAAGGATGGGGCTCGACCATCCACCGTCTAACTCCACTAACCTGAGATTGGAGGCAGAAGCATAATCACTCAAACCGCTGAATCCAAGAGTGCAATATTAGGCACAATCCCCGTGTTTGATACGACTCAGGGCCATGAACGTGTGGAGGCCTTGAGATAGAATTAATAGATTACCATCCAAAGAAATGAGAAACAAATTACAAGTACATTGAATGGAAAGTAATAGCTCAGCTACTTAGAAAACAATTCACAAGAGGGTTCAATAGAAAACAAATACTCCTTATTCACATAATAAGCTTCAAAATCATGATGCAAGTTTATTCAGAAAACGAGGGCCGTACCTGTACAATCACGGCCAACAAAGAGAAAAATAGCTATGCAAGCTATGTGCAACCATGGCCGAAGTGATGACTATTTCGTTTGTCTTCTCGCCTTTTTGGATTTTTTGCGAGTGGCGCTACCCAAGCTTCCACCTGTCTGCTTCCTCGATCCTTTACCGCCTTTGGCAGGGGAGCTTTCAAAAGAAGGAAGGAATTTTTCAGTAATCGACGCGCCAGGTGGGATAACTTATAATGGGATGAGATTTGGATCATCAGTATCCACATCGATGGGTTTAGACTTGGCTTGTTTCTTTGTCAACTCCTCCCTCTCAATGTGCTCCTTTAGGCCGAGCCCATTAGTCTGTTTAGTGGCGTTGATGATCACAACATCATCAGATTCATCCAACAGCAACAGATCTTCAACCTTATCATCGTCAAGTGCTCCAATGACTTGAGATTGGGCCTTGGAGCATAGATGGCCATCGGGATGTCAGTTGATGTAAATTGTAGCTCCATAGCGTCACCACTTTTTGGAGTTTGCCCGGGACCTGGAAGACCTATAGATTCGTAGAAACAAGAAGACAAGCCTATGACTATTGGATATGAAGATAGAAATCAATCGAAAACTAAAAGTTATGGCGAAATACCTGCATCCGGCTGACTTTCAGTATTCGCCGGGGTCTCTCCTTCTCGAATGGGGTCAGCAGTTTAGATAGATAACCGGGTTTGTCCGGATCATAGCTTAGATCCTATCCCAGACCGAAAGAAATTGATGCTCCGGCTACCTGAAATAAGGAGGGGCCCTTGTAATCAGACTCCAAAGATTCGGCGATATTTTTCCCGTTGTCGGAAGACATTAGAATGTCAAAGTATCAAGTCTCGCAGCGGCAAGGTCTAGGGGTTCATTTCCATGAAGGATTTCCCGCACTAATTTCTCTTCATCTAAATCGGCTTCACCAAGGTCTCTCTTTTTCGCTCAACAATATATTCCTACGCCTCGGCGAGCAACTCAAGATAACCCTCACCAAGGAAGCTCAGATCACGTTCGAGAAGGACTTTTGCATTGTATTTGACGATCAGGGGATTGAACATGTCCTTGATTTCATTCCAACCGGCTTCCTTGGCATCCTCTACCTGGGCTTCGAGCTGTTCTCTCACCATGTTGCGGCCCTCTTCCTTTGCCTCTTCTTTGAGGACTTCAATCTGAGCAAGTTGCTCATCAAGTTCAATCTTCGAACTCCAGGCTTCAACAGCTTCTTCGCAATATCTTTGTGATTCTTCTTAAGCTTCGATCTTCTCTTTGCTCTCTTTCTTTAGAAGCTCTTCAAGCTCTTTAATGCGGCGGGCCATGATATTTTTCTCCTTTTGCAAGGAATCTTTTTCCAAGGCGAGTTCACCGCTGCGGTTGAGGGCAGCGTGAAGTTTTTTTTATGCACAGCTTCTAGATGACTCACTACCTCAGATGTTTCCTTAGCACGTTTTCTGCTTCGGTTAGTTTTGTCGTCAACTCCAAGATCTCATTATTCTAGTGCTTAATTATATCTTTATCTTGGATCACCTCTAGCTTGCGACGATCTATCTCATGTAGTCGCTCAATAGACACCTTAGAGATTTTTTCTGTCAAGTGATGAAATGATTCATGCTGCACGAAAACATCGTTGAAGCATGCGAGAGAGCATGCTTTGACAGTCCTTGGAATTGTATGGATGGACGGGAGGAACTTAAGCTTGTCAAAATAAATCTTTAGAAAAATGACCGTAAGCTCGGCTAATTTCTCTACTATGGAGGTTCAGGAGTAGCGGTCGACAAAGATGGATCAGAAGTAACGATTGGACATTTGCTCGACCTACGGTCATGAGATTGCTTGGAGCTAGATGAACCAGAATATTGCTCCGGAGGTACGGGAGCTATACCACTGTGAAAAGAGATCTGATAGCCATATGCATAGGAAGATTAGATTGCACTTCCTGATGGAACGACCGAGATTGGGATCTATGTTTTGAAGATGAAGAATCTCTAGAGCGACGACTTCTTTCTCGGTCATCATCCCACTCTACTTGTAAAACCCCTAATTTTAAATAACATTATTTAGGACATTTAATCAGATAAATAAATAGAATAGTGTAAAGATTAGAGTGATAAGGGGATTGAGATTTGGAATTTAAATAGAGGCCTTGCTTAATTAAATAAAATTTAAAGAATGAGTTTATGGAAATGGTTTCATAAGTTAACTAATAAAAGAATAAGGCAAGGTTATTATGGGAAATATCCATCCACCATAGACCTTAACTCCTAAACCCTTATTCCTATTTTCATTTTATAAGTTCATAATTCTAAAACAAAAAGCAAAGAGCTTAAGCTGGCCATAAACTAAGGAAAAAAGAGAAGAAAAAATCAATTAAAAGCTAAGGAATCAAGCAAAGGAGGATTAATCAAGATCAAATCTCAAGTTCCTTATCCAAAGCAAGGTGAATATTCATCAAAACCATCTCATTTTTGTTTTTAAAGAGCATTTGATTTCCAGTTTTAAGTTTAAAACCTTTATGATGATTTAATGATGATATGCTTGGATTACATGATACGTTTGATTCAAACTAGCACGTTTGATAAATGTTTTATTCGATTTTAAGACTAATCGTATATATATGGTTTCGAATGCCATGAGGATTTAATATGTTATGTAAAACATTATTTTGAAGATGGGTATAAATTTTCATAATTATCCAAGCTATGGATAATTTATTGTGAATTTTTGAAGGAAGAAATAAATAATTGGGTTTAAAAATTTATTTTGGCTATTATATAAATGATTTTGAGTCTGAAATTTATATATGTTAGATAACATATTAAAAGTGAATTTTTCTAATTTTGGCGAATTTTTCCTAAGTAGTTTAATATGGAAATTAATTTAATTTAATTGGAGGACTTGAATGTCTTAATTGTTTTGCTAAAGGGAAGGGCTTCTTTCCTAATTATTTTTAATTAATTCTGGATAAATTCGGCAGTCTTTTAGAAAATACTTTTGTAAAGGTTATGGCGACGAATTATACTTTTACAAATAGGCAAGTTAGTTGAAATGTATTTACTTAAAAAGGAAGCAAAATAGTTTTGTAAATATTTATTGTTTCGCCACTTCTAGTAGCAACCTTTCGACCCCGTACTCTATACCATTAGAGAAAGGCGGAAGGTATAGAGTCGAAACCATGCTTTCGAAGGGGTTAGGGCCATTTTAAATAGCATTCGAAGGACTTTGTTTGCTTTTAAAAAGAGATGCCGCTTGCCTATAATTCAAAGGGATGCTTTCGAAAGGGGTTAAATATAGCTTTTGAAGAGGTTGTCGCCTGCTTATTTTGAAAGGGTAGCTTTTGAATGAGTTGACGCGTTTTACGTTTTAAAATGGAGCTTTCGAAAGGGTAGTTTTAGTCAAAACCATGCTACTGTTTTTATGCCTTTAGAATAGGTTGAAATTGTGAATGAGTTCGAAAGGTAAGCTTTTGTTTTATAAATATAACAAGTTGCTTCCCAATGCTTTCGAAAGGGCTCCAATAGCCATTTAAACTAAAGGTTTCGAAGGCAATGGCTTCGAAAGGTGTTTTGAGGCTATCCTTCAAATCATTTTACTTAAAGGATTAAAGCTTTCAAAAGGATGGTTCTGAAACCATCTGATTTCTCCAAACTCTTTTAATCGAAGGTTAATGGTTTGGAAAGGGGTACTTTCGCTTATGTTCACTTTGACCCAAAAGTTATATTCAAGATTAAACCTAATGGTTTTGAAAGAGGTACTTTCAAATGGTTTCGAAGCTACACTTCTATAAGTTGGAAAGATATGCTTTAATATTTTCTAAAGAAATGTTTTGATGGTTTCGAAAGGAAGGATTTAATGCTTTCGAAAGAGATACTTTAAAGCGCTTCGAAAGGCATATGTTTAAGTGCTTTGAAAAGAAGAATTGATTACTTTTGTTACCACCAATTCTAACTTTAACCTTGTCAAAACCAAAATTAATAGAAAGGAAGGATAACTAAGAGGTGATAGCATCAACAAAGCCTTTCGAAGGAGTCGAAGGGATGCTACAGCCAAAAGCCAAGTGTGTTACAACCTTACGAAGGGGTCGAAAGCACCCTTCCGCATCAATGGTTCCCTTTCGAAGCAGGTGCTTCCGCATGCATGAAGGCATTTCGAATGAGTTGATAACACCTTTAGAATGAGATGAAGAAATACCATTCAGTGGCAGCTAATAATAGCCACTCACATACGCGCCAAGCCTTTCAAAATCGAAGGTTTCGCCTTCATTCAAGTTACTCAGAAAGATATTTTGTTGGTACAACCCCTTCGAAAGCATAACTAAGCCTTGCGAATCGGTCAAAAAATTTCACAACTAAGAGGGGTTCCGCATCTATCTGCAAGTATGTCTTTGAAAGCTACCTTTTGTATCGAAACCCAAAGTATTTCAATACCTTCGAAACCCCAAGGATGAACTTGCTGACAAAGTCGAAGGCTCATGCTTCTTCTCACTTGCAACAATAAAGAAATACAAAAGGAAAAGGCCCATCTACCACTTTCGATGAAGAGGAAGGAATTAATATCCATTCAATTGCAATGTAGAGGGATGCGCAAGTGTCAAAGGTGATGAAAGGTCTAAAAAGCTACCTTTTGACCAAGTCGAAAGCACTGAGTCAAAAGGTGCCAACCCGCACCTATAAATAAGACCCTAGGGGTCTGGTTTTGGGATTCGAATTCATTCACTCTCTTCTTATACTTTCTTAAACTTGTAAATTTGTAACCCTAATTTGGAAATCAGATTAGGGAAATTGATCAATTTGTACATCATTAGTTTAAAGGAGACGAGATTTTGATGCTTTTGGTTTTGCAACTGTTTTGAGACTCTTATGGGATTCGATTGAGTTCTATTTGTGTCGACTTAATTGAAAGGATACCTTCCGAGTGATTCAAACTGCTTATTTTTCCAATACACTTAGGTTCTTAGCTCCAAACCACTACTTTCCAAAACCTCATTTTTTATTGAGTTGAAACCTCAAATTCGGCCAAAGTCCTAAGACTTAGAAATCCAAACCGAAGCCATTAAAGAGGCAAGCTTTTGACGAAGTTGAATCCCGTCATTTAGTCAATACCCAACAACATTAGAGCCAACCATTAGGTTACCATCATTGTTTCAATAGGGTGTTTTGAATCAATAAATATGCCGACTAGGCCGGTTTGAAAAACTTAAAAAGAAAAGGGTATAAGTGTTTCGAATGGATCGAAAGGTTGGACAAGGAAGGGTTTTCATAAAAAAGATCTATTCGAAAGGTGAATCTAAGGAAGCAATAAGATCTTAACTTTCTCTACTTAATCAAAAGAGGTAGAAGGACATACCTGCACGTTTGACTCTTCCTTTGGGTGTCGACAAGTTTTCTTGTTAACATTTTGGCGCTAGAAGGAGGGCTTGAACCTCCGACCATGTTGAACTTCCAACTTCACTTTCCTCTAACCCAATTCTATTCCGAACCAAACTACCTTAGAATTTTCCATCATCATGTTAAATAAGATCAAAAGGTCCGAACAAAGGTCCTCAGAACCATACTTAGTTGGATTCTCCCCAAGAACAACTAATGATTTCAAACTACATGAAGATCAAATGCTAAGATTGGAATCTCTAAGGATTATGAAGATAAAAAAGCTAAATCATATGACCCAGAATAATGGAGTTCAAACCCCTACCACATTAGTCCCACACCTATCTTTGCCTTAGGGAAAACAAAGGATACAAGTGATAATTTGTTCAACCAAATAAGGAAAACAATTCAATTCTACACCAAAGGCACAATCATTGAAGAAGGAATGATGGCCGATTACGACGCCTTTGCACATAAATGGCATTACGCAACGAGTGGGACATTGCCAACACACAAACTTCAAAGGGTTTTGAAAAGAAAGTTGGTTGTTAAGGATGAAGCTTTAGAACCATTAATAGAAAATCTAGAAACCATCCTCAAAAGACAAGCTTCAAATCTAGACTCCCAAAGGAATGCGATTTGACAACATCAATCGAGAATGTTTATCTGCTAACCAAAGAAGAGCTTAACTATTGGTCATCATAGAAGAAAAAACCAAAATATGAGAGGAATCTGAGGGGGTCCTAATGCCACTATCATATGATGAATGGACATGAGACGAATCAATTCCAAGCACTCGAATGAATGATAATCAACTTTTTCATACAAGGCAAAATTAATGGGATTGAAAAAGATCCTAGATGAAGCCAACAAAGAATTACTCTACTAAAGAAAATCTACATGGTTGGGAGTGAAATACTCCTTACACTTGGACATTACCTTAAATGGTTAAAGCCTTTGTCCGCGCCGAGTTGGCCAGGTCAAAGCGCCTCCTGGAGGAAGGTTAGAGTAAGCCTTTATCCGTGCCATGCTATGGCCAGGATAAAGCATCAACAAGCCCTTGGCCGCACCATGCTATGGCCATGTCAAGGCGCCTCCTGGAGATAGGTTAAAGTAAGCCTTAATCCACGCCACGTTATGGTCGGGTTAAAGCATTGACAAGCCCTTGGCCATGCCATGCTATGGCCAGGTCAAGGCGCCACCTGGAGGGAGATTAGAGTAAGCATTTATCTACGCTACACTATGGCCAGGTTAAAGCATTGACAAGCCCTTGGCCGTGCCATGCTATGAACAAGTCAAGGCACCTCCTGGAGGGAGGTTAGGTAAGTCCTTCGGTCCTTCTTGTGGATAAGCCAACCGAGCGCACTAGACAACAATGGACTAAGACGTCCAAGCCCAAGAAGTAGCATATCAAACAACGGACTAAGATGTCTGAGCTAGAGAAGTGGTATATCAAACAACAGACTAAGATGTCTAAGCTCGAGAAGCAGCAAATCAAACAACAACTACATAAAAGGCCTAAAAGTTTGACACATGTCGAGAGAGACAAAACACAAAGAGTAGAATAGAATGGAAGGCTTAAATAAGAATCTACAGCCTCTAACTAATCATCAAAGAAGAATTTTCGAACTTCATTTATTAATACCCGAATCTGTGTTTCAGGTATTTATCAATAATTGATGGCCTTCATCATACCCGAATCTGGGTTTCAGGACTATTATTAATTACTGGACTTCACTTATTAATACCCTAATCTGGACTTAAGATTTCTATTATGAAGATAATTATTATGGATTTTTGATTATCCACCACTAATACCCGAATCTGGGTTTGAGAGTTCTATTGTAGAGACCAATCTTGATTATTAGTTACTCAAACCCAAATCCGGCATCCGGATATCTTATTATTGATTTCGGAAATTCACTTATTAATGCTCGAATTTGAGTCATTGGACTTTTATTACACGATCATTAACGACTTTCTATTAGCCATCTCCGGAAGATAAATTTCGAAACCTCAATGATTGAATGTTTGGTATTCTATCAATATAGTAGAAGTCGGATTCTTAGTTATCTCTTATCATTACCAAAGATGGGTTTCAAAACATTTAAGCATATTCAATTATAGAATTACTTTTCACTATTTATCATACGTTAACATAATTATCTGTTAACCTTTGCAAGTAATGTGGATAAACTTCTATATAGGTTTCAAGTTAACGATAAGGAATTTTGTTTACTTCGTGCTTTTCAGGGAAAGAAGATCAGTAAAAAGGATTGGAAGATCCATCAAATACAAAATCATGGTACAAGTTATCAAAGAGCTGATTCAAAAACAACATTATAAGAAAGGATTACAAACCAAGTGATATTTACAAAATTTTCATAATTTACATAATTTATGAAATTATTTACAAGTACACAGAACAAATATATACATTTCATAAATATAAATTGATTCATGAATCTTGAATAGCCTTATTTAGATTCTCGGCAATTAAAGGATCCACAATGTGATTAATTGCAATAGGAAGAACTTCTTTAAGTTTCTTCTCTTTTTTCCTCATCTTATCTTCGTCATCAATAGACTCAGTGTTGGTCTTTAAAGCACGATTAAAAGCTTTGTTTGCACCTTTAAGAGTCTTATTTTCCCTTTCCAAATCAGCGACACGCTTCTAAAGAAGATACTTCTCGCGTTCAAGTTTTTAAATCTTAGCTACATACTCATTTATGCGTTGCGTGTACCTCATTTTATGTTGTTCATCAAAATACTTCACCATCTCAAATTTTACTTTACTGCACCATTCTCCTACTACTTTTTTTTATCTAAACCAAGAGGAGGATTAGTCATAGTAGGGAACTTTTGGATGGCAAGGGAAGTAGACCTTGTTAATTTTGCAACAGAAGGAACAATGGAAGAAGCTGGTGAATCGATGTTTGAAATATTTCTTCCCATAATGAATTCAAGCGATTCACAATGAGCTTAAACTATCTTTTAACTTAATCTCCAAATCACTTACTTGTTGGAGAAGTTCCGACATCTCACGGTCGTCAATTGAAGGATTTGACTTAAGTTGGTGCTTCAATATGGATATTATTTTGTTTTTACTCTTAATGTCTGCCTCAAGATTGGCAATCCGATCATTGAGGTTTATAACGATTGTCTTTTGAAGCAAATATCTTTTGTACCATTCAAGAGCCGTGGCATTGTTTTGAAAGCAAGAAAATAAAGGATCATTAGCGAGTTTTCTCTTTCCAATGTATGCTAATTGCTGATCTTTGATGTTGATGAAACGAGATAGAGAATCTAACGAGAATGGCATTATAGATAACTGTAACTCCTATTTAAACAAAAAAAATAAAAAAGAAAATGAAGTTAATACTAGAATAATCAATCTCTTTATTATAGCAATAAAGGGTTACAACTCAAGTAAAAATGAAACGAAAAAGTACAGTTAGACACTTGTTTCATATCTAAAATTGGGAAACAACATTTCTAACTTTACTCAAGGAATTATCAGAAAGAACAAATGTTGAGTCAAAAGTAACATTAAGTCCTTCCAAGGTAATAACCGGAGGATATTTTCTATAGTCCCACTCCTCGGTAGGAGGATTATCACGACCACATATTAATTTTGTATAATATGTCCAGATTTCCTTAAGAAGCTTTTCTTTTTCTTCACTAAGAAAATCGAAACGAAGATGAAGATGTTCTGTGTAAAGTCTTTGCAAATCTCTAAAAAAGTAATATTTGGCTAATTTAGAAGATTTCAAAATTGATGCCATTTCTAGATACTCTCTTCTTAGGTTAACATATTTTATTAGATAATCTCTAGAGATAAAGTTGCCTGGGGACATTCATTCTGTAATAATGCAATAAAATAAAGCTAAGTGTAAAAGTAAACTAGAGCAAAAAATTCGCAAACCAATATTATTACATAATCACTAATGTTCATCCGGTTTATACAAAATTGACTTTGTAAATAAATCTAAAATAAATTTATCCTTATAATATTTGAGTTTCTCAGGAGGTAATTCTTTGGGAATCGATCTGACTCATGGAATGTTCCAACATGCTCCAAGATGCGGATTAGATCCAAATTTGTCCAAATATCTCTTGTGTAAACGCCTAAGTAGACCCCCACTAAAATCACCTAAGTATGATAAATCTACAGTTAGGTGTCTACGATAGGCTTTGTATAAAAAGTCTACCAGGATGTGATAGAGTTAGGGGTATGCTCTGGGTAAATTATGTAATTTGTTACATATATCTTACTCGTTGACCAATCTTGTTCAAAATAAAGGTATTTTCTTTCTATTATATATTTGATAATGTAGTTATATTAATTAATCAATTTAACTAAAAGTATATTTAATAGAAAATCCACAAATGGTATGTTTTGTGATAGTAGATACAAAATGTTGTAGCCGTGAGTAATTTATCACAATGAAATAAATATACCATTTGAAAAGTTCCTAGTTAAGATGCATCGAGATGGGATATTAATGTATCCGTTGAGACTAGAGTACGTAACGCTCTTCAAATGTTAGGCAGTGTAATACTCATGACTGTTGGGGGCACCAAGGGGTTGCGTACTGTTTGTACCAAAATTGAGCATAACACTCTTCGGATGTGATTGAAGAGATTAAAGTGAATAAATTAAATGGGAAAAAAGGATAACCTAAAAATTACAACAATAAAGCATGCTGAAATAGAAAAAGACAAGAAATTGTAGTGGTTCGGCGTTGTAGCCTATGTCCACTTTGAATGTTTTGTTGTTTATTGATGATTGACAACTGATTACAACAGTACAACACTCTAAGACTCGAGTTACAATGGGGTCATGGCAGAGAACGGCGTAGCAGAGTCAAAAGTCCTTTTTCTATAGGCGTAGGGGTGCTATTTATAGGTGTAGGTCTGAAATGTCTACCTATGAACTCGGAATACTCCTCACATGTGGGTGGGCCTACCAGATCGATCAGGGGTCATTCGGGATAGATTGGGATCGATCCCCATTTCCTTCGTATCGATTAAAATGGTGTCCATTTGGGCTGAAATTGAGCATGAGCGTTCTTGATGTTGTAAACAAGCTCCTGTGAAAATTTCATAGCATTTGGACTTGTAGATTTCGAGTAATTATCGATCCAAGCTTCATTTTGTAAGTGGGCTGAAACATACATATCAATACTTTCGTATCGATCGACCTTCGTATCGATGTTCTTTGCGTATCAATCAGCTGTTTATTGATGACATGGAGCGATAATTTAGGAGAGATCCGAGTTTCATGCTAGAAGACCGCTTCCTTTGGTTGACCATGCTTCCTTCGTATCAATTGTGTGTATGCCGCTTCATATCGATGCTCGTGGGCTGCTTCGTATTGATGGAAAGTGTCGGTTTCATATCGATCTGTTGGCTGATCGATACGAAATGGGTGGAAGTGTTGATCGATATGAATCAACATATGAGGTATGATCGATACGAACCAAATGGAGTGTAGCTGATGGATACGAAGTAAGCATATGGATAGTTGTTGATGGATACGAAGAAGGGTGGGCTTTGATGGATATGAAATGAGGTCTTCTACATGATTCTTGATCGATCCATAACCTGAGCGTATGAACTTCGTTCATCCTGAAACTTGGAATGCTGGCTTTCATAGCTTTCTTTGTCGTACCATGTTAATTGTAGCTCGATCCGGACTTGGACCAAATTTGCCAGTATCCATAGTGAACCTATGTATAACTGATCTTCGGGACGGATTGCCCTCGGTTTCTAGTCAAGTCCTTGGTGTCACGGCCTTGCCAAAAGGCGAGATAACATTTGCCCTCTAAAGTACGTTCTGTGTGAACATGACGTGCTTTTAAAAGCCGCAACCTTCATTCTGAAAAAGTTCTATCTGATTTGTTGAACAGTTGTTGTCTTTTCATCAAGAGATGTAACCTTCGATTGATTTCCAATAATTTAAATGTTGAATTGTGGACTGCCAATGATTATGTACTGTTATGTTGTAACTGAGTGTTGAATTCTAGTGATTTGTTGTTTGTTGTCCTAGTTGTCACCAAGTAAGTATTCAATTCCTGTTAATTTTGAAAATCGAATGTTAGTTTGTCATACGTGCACGTATGTTAACCTGACTCATGTTCACGTTTGCACATTCATGGGTCGTTGTCAAGTTCTTTAGTTCTTGTTTGAATCGAGTTTCGTATCAATCCTCTCCTGGACCGATGTGAAATTCGAGTTGTAGCAACGATCGATAGACGTTTTAAGTAACTCCTTTCATATCGATCCTCCCTGGATCGATCCGAGATGTTGGAATGCATGCTGCGTATTGATGGCCATCGATATGAAATAGATAGTCCTTGAAGGTGCATCGTATCGATGGATATGTAGCTTGGGTCTTCGAGCATACAGATACGAAATAGGTGTTTCATATCGATGAAATTCAATGATTCAAATAAGACTTTGTTGTAAGTTTTAGATCGATGAGATTCGAATTGATGAATATGAAATAGATGGTAACTCGTTAATGGATATGAAGTGTTAACCTCTGGATTACTCTAGGCTGATGGATACGAAGCTACGTCTTTGTATCGATGGTGGGAATCATTCCAGGCATGTTTGGTCAATCCTATTCGTATCGATAGACCCCAGACCGTTTCAACCAGTTCTTGCTACAGGGATACAAAACATTTTTTGTTGGGATACGAATCCATATAAAAGGATTTTGTACTTAGAAAAAATTTCACTTGCCATTGTTTTCTTATCTGCCTTCGTATCGATTGAGAACACGGGAAGAAAGAACTGCCTTCGTCTCCAAATCACTTAGTTTTTAACCCTCGATCCACTCCACTTGAACTGGGTAATTAATCGACCGAAACAACTTTAAAATGATGAGACTCGAGTCTCAACACCATTTCATCCAAAGTCGTAGCTGATTTCGGCGCTGTTGATGCCGTAAGTTGGTTGGAGTGAGGTCATGGAAGTGGTAATGGCATTGTTGTAGCTTGGAGAAGAAGTTTTATTGATGGATACGAAATAGTCATTGGAAGATTCTCTAGTTTCGATCTTGTATTGATGGTGGATGGAGGAAGCATCTTTGTATCAATCGGGAATGTGGTAGCTCATATCGATCTGGAAATGATGGATGGAGGGAGCAGCTTCGTATCGATCTGGAATGGTGGGAGTTCGTATCGATCTACAACGAACGATACGAAGTCACAACTGGCGATCGATACAAAGCCCTGGATGTCGATCGATACGAAATCTTGGATGGAGATCGATATGAAACTGAGCTTTTGGAGGAGCGATCCATGTTGAACTTTGATATATACAAAACTCTTGCACATTCGAACACTTGACTCGGATGAGCTTTGGCCATGCATAATTGGACTTGACCATTAATATGCATATCTGACTACCCTTCGAAGCTCGTCGATGGAACCGTAATTTGACAAACTTAACGAACTCTAACATGGATCATTCTCCGAAGTTAGGTTGGCATGGTTGTGACGGTCAGCGATGACGGTCACTCCGGTTGAATCTCGAAGTCTTGTCATTTTAACATCTTCCGAACATATAGAAACATAAAGTATTATGCAGCACTGCACTACACAACACGACCATTCACTTCACATCGGAGGGAACATTGGTTTATTGCAATCAAATGATGATTTTTACCGAGTTCAATAGTTATGGATCCCGGAAGCTCCAAGCAATAGGGCAGAGTCCTCCACTTCCTATAATTGAAGTGCCAGACATCGTTGCTAAAGTAGTTAGCCCCGCCCCGGATGAACTACCAAGTGCAACTTTAGTTTTAAATCCGGGGGATTCAGTATGCCCCAGACATGGTTTATCTCTAGAAGATGTTTTATTACTGGGGCCAGAAGATAGAGCCCACTATCCCCCAGAAGGTTATAATGCTTGCAATAGGTTCATGTGCGTTGCCGGAACGCTGCCCCCTTTCAATCAATTTATCCGGGAAGCGCTGTTCTTCTTGAAGATTGTTCCATCTCAATTGCACCTAAACGGATATGCTCTTTTCTAGAGCTTGTATAATATCTTCATGGAGCATCTTTTCCAGCCCCTAATGGTCGAGAAAATCAGATATCTATTTAACGTCAAAAGTCGCGGGGACAATCCTTTATTCACTTTCTTAGAAGCAGTCCGAAACTGCCAAGTAGTGGCTGGCGCTTGGAGTAAATTAAGCTACTTCAAAACCGAATGGTTCTTCGTTCGGTGTCCACCTGGATTTGCCAGGCGGTGGTTAGTTATACGTAAGTGCTCCAACTTATTTGTCGATTAACAGGATATGAGTTGATGCTGAATCTAATACTTTGCTTCTTTTGCAGCTTCGATTCCATGACCCAAAGGAGCACGATTTAAGGAGATAGTAAGGATTCTCCAATCGGTGCCAGCTGAGCTCAGAGAAATCAATGAAGTCCTTACCGATGAAAACTTAATTTCCATGGGGCTAATAGAGGGAAGACAAAGCATCGTGCTAGTAGGAGTTCCTAAGGTGGCTCTGGTAAGGCAAAGAGGACGAAGAGCTCCTGGAGTCGTAATCACCAAACATAATGATCATGAGAGTTTGCTAGTTGGGGGTGAGCTCGCAGTTGCACCATCGCATAGTCTTCGATTATCGAAAAGAAAAGGCAAGTTTCTCGCCCATAAATCTCAAAGGTATAAAACTGTTGTGGTAACTCTACCTGCTGCAACTACAATAAGTCAAGAGACTTCTTCTCCGCAAATGGAGAGTTCGTTGAAATGATTGGCGGATATCCCTATTCCCGATGATTTGACTTCATTCCAAGATTTTGGATTAGAGGGACTTCACTTCCCGTCAAACCCATGTAGGCTTAAGTGCTTTAGATGTAGGGGAGCCAACTCTTGCGAGCAAGGCCACCACAATCGGTTGGTTGGGGGGGGGGGTTTGCACATGCATACACAAATTTCACGGCATAACACAACTTCTAATCACCTGTTTTCTAGTTTCAGGAGATAACTAATTCTACTTCTCTTTTCATTTTACAGACACAATGGTGAGGCAGGGGTCTATGCTTGGCAGTCTTCGTTCTAAACACCACACATCTAGCTCTCACTCCGAATCTTATAGGCCTGAATCTGAAAGAGATTACGACCGTGGCCATTACTCCAACTATGAGCGTGAGCGCTATGAAAGGGAGAGGGAGAGGTCACATCAATATAGGCGTCGCTCCCGGTCGTGATCGCCTCCACCTAAAGGTTCATTAAAACCCTCCGGCTCTGGTAGACAACCCTCTGAGACTGCCCACCAAATAGTGCATCCTCATACTTCAAAGTCTGGCGGACAACACCTTGGGACCGAGACGGAAGCTCCCATCGTTACAGAACCAGCCGTTATAGAACCCACTGGTGAGGGAGCCATTCAGATTGCTAAGTTAGAGCAAGACTTCCCAAATATCTGCTTTGATGGCTTCCATTTCCCTCCGAACTTGAAACGGATTCCCAATGATGCAGAAAAACTGCTATAGGACTACGTGCATGATGTTTACAGTCAATACCGGGAGTGGGTCAAAACTGCAAAAAAAGGCTTCGGCGGTAGCATTCGACCGAGCCAAGATAATTGAGATAATGGAGACCGATCTCGCTTAGAAAAATCTAATAATAGAAGTGCTCAATAATGAAGTCGAGTATTCACGGAAATTAGAAATGGAGGCTGATCAAAGAGATGAAGAGGCTAAACAATCCATGGAAAAAATGCGACGGTCTCATATGGACTTGGTTTAGGAGATGGGCCACCAAAATACCCTTGTCACGGAGGAGAGAGATGATGCGGTAAAGAGCTCAGTGAGTTGAAGGCAAAACTTGCCAAGGCCATCAAGGAGAAAGACGATGCCAATAAAGCTTCCCAGGAGGCATGCGAATAGACGGTGGTGCTTAAGGATGAAAGAGATGCGGCAAATTTAAAGGCTCGGGAAGCTGAGGCCAAGATCGAGAGTGAAATTAAAGCGGTGGACGCCAGGAATGAGAATGAATTAGAAGATCTCCTGGTCACATACAACGTCAATGTTTTAAGAAACCGCAATCTAGCCTCGCTAGATGAAGATAATCCTTTTCAATTGTACAAAGCTTGGAGTCGTTTGGTGGTGGACGGGATGGTGACTCGTAACGCTACAACCATTGATGAATTGGAACCGGAAAGTCAAATACTTGTCGGAGATGAGCCGAAAGTTCTCCATGACACTATCGTTGCTCTCGAAAAAGAGAAGCTTACTGCTAAGTATCCGGATGGTGGAGAAGGATCCGGGGTTGAGCATCATGAAGCAGGTTCTGAAGTGCATATAACTTCTCAGTCTGAGCCTACTTTATATATCGATCCTCTGGTTGTCCCGGCGTATGACCCGGACAGACCACATCTCTCACCCATGACCAAGCATGGTACGGAAGGCGTGTCGGCTCAATTGGGGAGTCAAACTGTGGAAGGTATTCTGAACACTTTGCTTATTCATTCGAACATAGGAACACTGTCAGAAGACATTACTAATATTTTCTCCTATCTTCATTCAGCCTTAGCTTCTGCATCACTTGATCCTCCTGCAACTCAAGGAATGCATCACGAGTAGGAGGCACTAATGACGGAAGCTACAACTACAATGTTCGCCGCATCGGCTGGGGAGATGCACAAAAATAGTTGCTTTTTTAATGAACAAATGATGGAAGCAATCCTCGGTCATCAAAGCGACCCGATCGCTGAAATGCCTTTCGTCATTTATAATGATGTGATGATTACAAGCTCCTCGGGCCTGACTAGTAGCATGCCAATAGAGATACGTGCAGATTGGGCTGAGGAGATAATGGCGGAAATTAAGGCTAAGATAGAGCAAGCCAAGGAAGCTTGCAGTGTTGGTGGTGGCATAGCGGGTCCCGGCCCGGTCCTTGTGCTTATTGTTTCTCCGGGTGGTACTAACATCGATACCAGCGTGACTTGTTCTTCCAGCGTTGAGGGTGCCATCGTTCCTCCAGTTCTACACATGGAGGGTATTCCGATCCCTTTAAGTTCCGAGGAGGAGACAGTTGTAATTCCCCCGGTCGAAGGCAAACCAGCTAAAGCAGGCCGGGAAGGTAAAGGCTCGAAGAGGCTGTTTGACGGCATTTTGAGCGGGTCTGCGCCGAAGAAGAGAAAGAAGTATAAAAAACCAAAGGCTTAGACTCACGTTTTTGCTTTTTCTTTTTGTAGATAATTGGAATTGGATTCTCTTTTGCTTTTGTAGGTTGTGTATAGATGCGGGATCGGTCCTTGCTTATAGGAATTCTTTGAATAAGTTTTTGTACTTATCTTTTTTCAAAGAATAGTGGAAATAAAACTTCTTTTTGTTTTTTCAGCATAACTCTGCGTTTATTTGTTTAAGTATTTCAGCACTCACTTTTCCGTTCAAGGTACTTGTGAGGCTTTAGTTTCTAATTCGAACTTGAGTCCGGTCGCTAAGTCCTGAAGTCATGGCTTCGGGTCTTAATCAAACGTCAAGTCGAGTCCCAATGTTGCGCTGTTTCGGCTAGCGGCTAGTACTTGAGTTATGCCCCAATTCTGGAGAGAATTAAAGTGGTCGGTCGGTAGTCATTTTCAGCCTTCGCTAACTTTATTTTAACTTAGTTGGAACAAAGTTAAAGTAAAATGAGTTTTTAGTGGTCAGATCACACTCGCACATTTGTTGGTATTCGCATCCACGCTTTGGGGATTGAACTTGTACGCCGATGGTCGGTCACGCCTATTTATGTTTGAGGTCATATCCTCGCTCCAGGTACTTAAGTTATTTTACGGGCGGTCAGTCACACCCATTTAATACTTAGAATTATATTCGCACTCTGGGGACTTAAGTTATTTTACGGGCGGTCAGTCACACCCATTTAATACTTAGAGTTATATCCACACTCTGGGGACTTAAATTATTTTACGGGCGGTCAGTCACACCCGTTTAAGACTTAGAATTATATCCGTGCTCCGGGGACATAAGTTAATTTTACTAAGACTTAGAATTATATCCACGCTACCAGGACATAAGTTAATTTTACGAGCGGTCAGTCACACCCGTTTGGCGTTTACACTCCAGTCCATGCTTTCGGGATTAGAGTTAGTCGATGGGTGGTCAGTCACACCCGTTTGGTGCTTATACTCCGGTCCGCGCTCTTGGGAACAGAGTTAGTTGATGGGTTGTTAGTCACACCCATATGGTGCTTATACTCCGGCCCGCGCTCTTGGGACCAGAGTTAGTTGGTGGGTGGTCGATCACACCTGTTAATGTTAATACTCCGGTTCGCACTCTGGGAATCTGGAGTCGGTCGATAGACGGTCAATCACATCTGTTTAAGTATGAGGATCTCGTTCGCACTCCGGGAACGAGGAGTTGATCAGGGTTGTGGATGGTCGGATCACGTCTACCCTGGTTTGGCAAGCGAAGTCGTAGATGGACGGGTCCATCCTCTTCGAGCTTGGATTGGATGATGGTGAAGTCATGGGAGGACGGATCCACCCTCTTCGAGCCCGTGTTTTGGAGTTTGTACTCCAGCTCGCACTCCGGGAACTGGAGTTTGTTAGAGGATTGTCGTGTTTCAAACTTTTTTACTTCATTGTTGCTTGCCTCCAAGCTTGGGGTTTCAATTAGCGAGTGACCGGTCGGATCACAGTCACTCCCTATTTGAATAAGTCCCACCTTAAGATGGAATTTAGCTCTTCGTGCATTATGACGGTCACACGATGCATTTCATAAATTGTTTATCTAGCTTGATGAATCTGCATTGCATTGCTGAAATAAGAAAGTACGACAAAGTCAGTTGCCATATTACAAGTTTTAATTCAAATAATGCATAAACAAATTTCAAAGGAAAAGCAGACTAAAGGAATAAAAGCCAGTTATGTGTAATAGCGATGGAGACTCTCGCCGTTCCATGCTCTTGGTAAAGTAAGACCGTTAACGGTTGATAGTTTGAATGTGCCGTCTCCAAGTCTCCGCTCAATGACATACGGTCCTTCCCATGTCGATTTCATGTGTGAAGGGACCGGATAAATTCTCTTGAGTACGAGATCACCAACTTCGAAGGTTTTGGGTCGGACCTTAGCATCGTATAATCAGGCGATTCGACTGCGATGTGCGGCTGCCCTCAAGTCAGCCTTTTCACTCTTCTCATCCAGTAAATCCAGTGATTCTACAAGTAAGATGGCATTCATCTTTGGATCATAGTAAGTCACACGGTGAGAAGGTACTTCTAATTCAACTGGAATAACTGCTTCAGAGCCGTAGGAAAGTGCAAACGGAGTGTGGCCGGTCGTGGACTTATGGGTAGTTCGATACGCCCATAGGGCCATGGGAAGCTCATCGACCCACTTGCCTCCAGCCTTCTTAAGTCATTTCTTTAGAATGGACTTGATAACTTTGTTGACAACTTTGACTTGTCCATTTGCTTGAGGGTGAGCTACCGCTGAGAACTTCTTCTGGATGCAGTAGCATTAACAGAAATCTTTGAACTCGACACTATCGAATTGGGTCCTATTATCAGTTACAATTGTGTGTGGGAGGCCAAAACGATAGGTGACGTTGCGCACAACAAAGTTTTACTTTCTTCGTCTTAATAGTAGCAAGGGGCTCGGCTTTCGCCCATTTGGTAAAGTAATCGACTACAACGATGGCGTACTTCGCACCACCCTTGGCTAAAGGTAAAGACCCTTTATATCAATGCCCTATGTGGCAAACGGCTATGCCCTTAGTGTAGTCGCAACACTCTCCCCCATGCACGTCGTGTAACACTCGATTGATTTCATCGTGGGCGATACACTGGAGTAAAGGAATAGAATACCCTCTCCTGTACAGGACTCCATTCTGGATAATAAATCATGAGCTTTTTGGAGAATCTGTCTTTTCTCGCTTCTGTGCTCGGGAAAAGCTCCATGCTTAAGATAGTCTTTGAATGGAGTCATCCACGATTCCTTCTCGGGCATTGCCTCGTGCACCCAGTCAGTCTCTAATTGATCGATACTCGAAGCGGTAAGTGTCTCGATGGGGACGAGTCCCATCTGTTGTGCTTCGCTAGTGCTGACCAGTTTCGCTAAAGAATCGTCTTTCTGATTGTGCTCTTGAGGTTTACAATGAATAGTATAATAGTCGAACTGATTCAACACTTCTTGAACCCGAGTAAGGTAGGTAGCCAATCTCCGGTCTTTGGCTTGTTACTCTCCTCGAACCTAGCATACGACCAATTGCGAATCACAGTAAATTTCCACAGCAATAATTTCTAAGTTTCTGGCAAGCCTAAGTCCAACAAGTAAAGCTTCATCCTTGGCTTCGTTGTTAGTTTCGTGGAAGTCAAACTTCAATGCATAGCATATGGATCAGCCTTCTAGGGTTTCGAGTACCACTCCTGCACCTAAGCAACGGTTGTTTGATGCACCATCGGTGTATAGCTTCCAGACATGCTTAGGAGACTCACTGGCTTCGGGCAAGTCTTCTGGTATGGTGAATTCGGCTATGAAGTCCGCCAGAACTTATCCTTGGATGGCTCGCCTCAGTGTATAAGTGATATCAAATTGACTCAACTCGATGTTCCACTAGAGCAATCTACCAGATGTCTCAGGTCGTGTTAGGATCTGTCTTAATGGTTGGTCGGTGTAGACTGCGATCGGGTGAGCCTGGAAATATGGATGAAGCTTTCTCGAGGCTATGACAAGACAATAAGCCAGCTTTTATAACATCTGGTAGTTTCTTTCTGCTCCTGTCAATCTCTTGCTAATATAATAGACCGGTCGTTGGATCCGATCCTGTTCTCGTATCAACGCAGAGCTGATCACATGTGCTGAAACTGCCAGATAGATGTACAATCCCTCCTGATCAACCGGCTTCGACAAAATGGGAGGTGTCGCCAAATGTTGAACTAGTGCTTGGAATGCGCCTTCATAGTCCTCTGTCTATTTGAAATTCCGCTTTGCTTTTCTAATCAGATCAAAGAAAGGGAAGCACTTGTCCGTAGATCTGGAGATGAACCTGCTTAAGGCTGCCACCTTCCCGTTGAGGCTTTGCACATGCTTTACAGTTCTGAGAGTTTCGAGATTCCGAATCGCCCAGATTTTCTCAGGATTGGCTTCAATTCCTCGAGCGTTGACAATGAATCCAAGAAACTTTCCTGATGCAACTCTGAAATGGCACTTCAATGGATTAGCTTCATTCTATACTGTCAGAGTATATTAAACATAGTTTCCAAATCACTGACATGGTGGATGGACTGTCACGATTTTACGAGCATGCCATCCATGTATACTTCCATGGTCTTTCCGATCTGGTCAGCTAACATTCAGTTCACGAGCCTTTGATAAGTTCCCCCAGCGTTCTTAAGTCCGAATGGCATTACTTTATAACAATAGAGTCCAAAATCAGTGATGAAGCTAGTATGCTCCTGGTCGGGAAGGTGCATTGGGATTTGATTATAGCCAGAATACGAGTCCATGAAAGATAAGAGCTCATGTCCGGCTGTTGAATCCACCAGTTGATCGATTTTGGGAAGCGGGAAACTGTCCTTAGGGCATGCTTTATTCGAATCTGCATAGTCCACACATGTTCGCCCTTCCTGTGTGATTTTTTGACAAGCGCTAGATTAGATACCCACTCTGGGTATAAAGAATCACGGATAAACCCATTCGACTTGAGTTTATTTACTTCTTCCATAAGGGCAACAAATCTCTCTAGATCCATACCGTGTCTTTTTTTTGACCGGGACATGTCGCGGGTCAATATTTAATGCATGGCTCGCGATGTTCGCAAGATCCCACACATGTCTGAATGAGTCTAAGCAAAAACATCAAGGTTTTCCTAAAGAAAATCAACCAATTCGTGTCTCATCTGGGGGCTGAGTTGAGATCCGACCTTTATCATTCTAGAGTCATCATTGTTATGGATCGAAACATCGATCGTCAACTATGCCAGGGAAGCCTGATTGTCTTTGACTTCCTCTTCATCACTATTATCTCGGGGATCAAGATCTTTAAGGAACCGGTTGTGGCGCCTTGGCCTAGGACCAGGCGTTAGCTATCAATTCTCTAAAAAACAGACATAGAGAGATTCCTCTACGCCCTTGCCTTTTTTCTTACGCTGCGCATCCCACAGCTCAGCAACATAACAGGCGCGTCCAGCCGCCTGATCAACATGTACTACTCCAACCCTATTATCAGTGGGGAACTTCAGAGTCAAAAACCATGGGGCAATCACTGCCTTGAATTAAGCGAGGGCCGGTTGACCTAAGAAAGCATTGTAGGGGGAATTAATACACAACAAACTACAGCATCCGGACTCTCCGGCGGTCTCCAATACCTAAATCAACTAGCTACTCCACCATGCCCGCTGGTATGGTTGCACTTCCATTAAAACTATGTATGCAGGACTGACACGGTTTAAGATATTTTGCCTCCATTCTCATTTGGTCATAAGCTCCCTTAAAAAGAATGTTCACAGAGCTTCTGCTGTCAACCAAGATCCTCTTCATCCAAGCAGGACCTATTTGAGTTGAAATGACTAATTGATCGATAGTGGGGGCCTCGACTATATCAACATCGCGATTCCTGAAAATGACGTCGTTTGTCATTGTTCTCTATTGTTTCGCTGGGGCCCCATCGTCAGAATTACTCGAAGTCCACATGCCTAATCGAGCTGGCATAAGACTCCATTTCCTTCCAGCTCCGATCAGCTGGATAAGGACCACCACTCACTGTGTTTATCACCAATCTCCCATCAGTACGTGCGGGTTCTTCAGGCCTAGCTTGGCCTTGACCTTGATTCGGATTAGATGGGCCCGCACCTCCATCCTGCGGCGCCTGAACAAACTGTTCCAACTTCCTCTCTCTAATCAACTTCTTGATGATGTCTTGTAAATGACGACACTCATTGGTGTTATGGCCGTAACAATCATGGAACCTATAGAACTTCCCCGTCTGAATTTGCTTCTCAGAAGATGGTTTCGGGGCTGGCTTCTTATACCGTCCGGTATTACAAGTTTGAAGGTAAACCTTCTCCAACAATGTGTTTATGGGAGTATATCGATCGAACATAGGAGCTTTGGGTCTCGGTTCGCGAGTTGGGTCCCTCTTCTTCCCCTGACCTTTTACCTTTCGTTTGACCTTGTTTATTCTGTATGTTCAATTGTACTTTGCCGAAATTCTCATCGGTCTGTTTCATAGCAACATTACATTAAATGCCTTCAACACCGGGCCCCGCATCATCCTGCTTCCTAGATCGTCTAGCGTCTTCTCTCCTTATAAATTAGGCTGCCTTAGAATAGAAACGATCCAACGAAGCGGGGGGTTTCCTAGCCAAACAATTTCCAAACTCGGAACCGGGATCCATTCCTTTAGTCAGTGCCATCAAAATAGAATTATCATTGGGGTTGCTGACCTTAGCACAAGCAGCATGAAACCTTTCTAAATAACGTCTAAGAGTCTCTCCCAGAGCTTGAGTGACACTGGACAAGGTGTTGACATCCTTCGGTCTTGTAACGTGCATACAGAATTGTTCAACGAACTTTGTAGTCAACTTATCGAAACTTGAAAAGGATCTAGGTGGTAGACGAGTGAACCACATAGTTACAATACCTCCTAAGGAAATAGGGAAACTCCTGCACTTAACCGCGTCGTCAGCTCGAGCGACATTCATGAGCCATTCATACTTTAATATATGCTGGTTAAGATCTGAACTTCCTTCGTACACGGCAAGGTAGGCATCTTGAATCAACGAGGTGGCTCGACTTAAAGAATTTTGTTGGTGAATGGAGTATGACTTTGGGAGATTCCCCAATCGTCATTAGTAAGACTTTGACTTTCTCGGATCATTTGGCGGATCATGGTTGGAATGTTAGGCATTTGAATGTTTGGGGCTAAGGCATGGTCGGGTTCCATGTTGCGAGGACGGTCCAGAAGCTGCTGACGGTCCATTCCTCGCCTCCTTGGCTCCCGATCTTCGGGAACATAGGGTTTATAAGCATGGATATGTTGAAGAAGGGCTGGATCTGACTGGTTCTGGATCTTAGCTTCCAGACCTATAGCGGAAGCAGCTGCATGGTCATGGATGGTGTGATAAGGAAGTGCCCCTCCTCAGGAGGAGGGTCCACCTCGGTGCCCTGTAGAAGGACCAACCCCGGCTTGTTCGAAATTCACAGCACGCTGATGCTTGGAGGCTTCTGCATAATTTCCATCCAGCCGACGGTGTGTAGATCTGTGGTTAAAGTTAGAGGAAGCCGGGCTTTCAATCAAGGAATGTGAGACATGATCCCTCCTAGATCTCCTTCGCCTTTTCTCATTTAGCTGGTTCGCAAGCTCCATGTTGGCATAGATTTGTTGAGTGAGCTCTTGACGGGTTCGAGTAAGCTCTTGCATGAGGATCTGGAACTCCTCTCTAGTCACAGGACATAGTGGATCTGAAGCTCCAATTGATGTCTGGCTTGTGGTAGTCAGCTGCGTGGGATTTTGCCTATCCCTTCCTTCTGGATCTGCAGCATTCGAAGCAGTTCTGGTAGTACGCACCATGGTTGATGTAGCTCTTTCCTAGATCTTGAGTAATCAGAGTAGAATGGAAGGAAATACAAGAAGACATATCTGGATCTCCTCCTTAGATTTTAGCAATCCAACAACGGCAGTAGATCCAATGAATCGGAGAAAAACAGAGTTTTCTCGGTGAAAGCATCAAAGTGTTTGTACCACAATTGGGCACAACACTCTTCGGATGTGATTGAAGAGATTAAAGTGAAGAAATTAAACGGAAAAAGAGGCTAATCAAACAATCACATCAATAAAGCATGCAGAAATAGAAAAAGACAAGAAATTATAGTGGTTCGGCGTTGTAGCCTACGTCCACTTTGAATGTTTTTTTGTTTATTAATGATTGACTACTGATTACAATAGTAATACCCTCTATGACTCGAGTTACAATGGGGTTGTGGCAAAGTAACGGCATAGTAGAGTCAAAAGTCCTTTTTCTGTAGGTGTAGGGGTGCTATTTATAGGTGTAGGTCTGAAATATCTGCCCATGAACTCGGAATACTCCTTCTCACACATGGGTGGTCCAACCAAATCGATCAGGGGTAATTCAGGATCGATTGGGATCGATCCTTCGTATTGATCAAAATGGTGTCCATTTAGGCTGAGATCGATCATGAGCGTTCTTGAGGTGGTAAGCAAGCTCCTATGAAAATTTCATAGCATTTGGACTTCTAGATTTCGAGTTATGATCGATCCAAGATTCATTTGTAAGTTGGTTGAAGCGTACGTATCGATACTTTCTTATCGATCGACCTTCGTATCGATGCTCTTTGCATATCGATTAGGCATTTATTGATGATGTGGGGTGATAGTTTAGAATAGATCCGAGTTTCATGCTAGAAGACCGCTTCCTTTGGTTGACCATGCTTCCTTCGTATCGATCGTGTGTATGCCGCTCCATATCGATGCTCGTGGGCTGCTTCGTATCGATGGAAAGTGTCGGTTTCGTATCGATCTGTTGGCTGATCGATAAGAAATGGGTGGAAGTGTTGATCGATATGAATGAACCTATGGGATATGATCGATACGAACTGGATGGAGTGGAGCTGATGGATACGAATACGATTGATATGAAGTAAGCATATGGATAGTTGTTGATGGATACGAAGAAGTGTGGACTCTGATGGATACGAAATGAGGTCTTCTACATGATTTTTGATCGATCCATAACCTGAGCATTCGAACTCCGTTCATCCTGAAAATTGGAATGTTGGCTTTCATAGCTTTGTTTGTCGTACCATGTTAATTATAGCTCGATCCGGACTCGGACCAAATTTGCCAGTATCCATAGTGAATCAGTGTATAACCGATCTTCGGGACTGATTGTCCTTGGTTTCTAGTCAAGTCCTTGGTGTCACAGCCTTGCCAAAAGGCGGGATAACACGTACTGCTAGTTATTGGATAACTATGGAATGACTCACTAGATAGTTTTCTGTTCGTTAATATAACTAAGGTTAAGCAGCGAATATCGATGTGACTAATTTACACAGTTCTCTCGACTTGAGAATACTGTTGACCTTCAATATGAAAGCTACACTTTGATTATAGTTAAATCATGGCACGACATCCATCGAATGACTATAGTCGGGTCGAGTGGAAGCATTGGAAGTAAAACACTATTCAAGAGAGGATTCGTCTCCTCAATCATATGAGGTTAGTATCACGGTCAACTAAAGTCAACTCAAAGTCAAAGTCTCTGGGCAGAGCATTTCGGTTAATAATAATTGTTATTATTGACTAAAATACTTTGTGTTTGGATAATAAAGTTGAATGTGGATGATATTGGAATTTTGACCATTACAAAATTCCATAAATCCAAAGTGATATAGTTTTGACGAAGAGAATTGGTGTAAACAATTGTCGCTATTAGGTACCACTTATAATACATAAAATTGGATATTACCAAAAGATGTGCAGGCGATAAATTCGGCCAAAATGTCACACCACCAACTAAGTGACGTATGAACGTTAATATTCGAATAGTTCAATCATAATCGCTGATTGAATTTACACCTTTCAGTCGCACAACCGTAATAATGAATTCTCTAAAAAACCACATGATTTAATTAATCTATAAAATTCTATAATTTGATTAAATTAATTGATATTTGAGAAATATTAATTATTATTTATTTGATGTTTGAAAGTTTTTGTAATTATTTTAATGCATTTATAAAAGTTATATTTGCGCGCATTGATATATGATATCGATGTAATTTAAAGATAATTGCATGAAATGATTTATAGAAATTTTATGTCATTTGATGACATCATTTATTGAAATTTTATGTCATTTGATGATTGGGAAAATTGTTAACAAGAAATCTTGTCAACACCCAAAAGTAGAGTTTTAGGACAAGGTCAATTCCTTGTGGTTTCTTATCGAAGATTTGCGAAGGATGGAATGTGTGTATTTACTTTGGTATCCTTTCAAAACAGGTTGTTGTAGTGAAAACATACTTAGGTCGAACTTTCGACTCAGTCGTAACGGTTATTTCCTTTCCTTATCAACCTTTCAATTTTGCTGAGATAACTGAGTTTTCCCTTCAAAAGCTCTCCTTTCGAAGTGGAAGCAGAATCCGAATGAGTGGTCTTTTAAATCACTGGATGAAGGTTAACCTAAAGGGTTTCAACCCTGTCGAGGGCTTAAGATGTTGAGTGGCTTGTGCTTTGGTCAAGGGTCTAAGGTAGAGGTTTTAACCTTGTCGAAAGCTGTGGACTTAGCCGTCTCGGATTAGGATTAGTAATCTCAAATCACAGTGATTTGGAGATAGCTTTCGGCCTCGTCGAAAGCAGGATACATAAATTCCTTGTGTCAATACAAGGTTTAAGTGGACTCTGGTTAGGTTTCGACCTTATCGAAAGTAGTAGCCCAAGGGAAGATAGCTTAAAGCATTTAACTATAGTTATTTGAATATGCAAGGTTTTGAGTTTATCGGAAGGGTCCTTTAGATATAGATGACACCTGAACCACAATGTAAAACTTGATAAAAGCTTAAAGAACAGTAAAGTAATCTGTAAAATTGATAACTTCCCTTTCGCCAGCTAAAGTTGATTTTATTACTCAAAATCCCCAAATCATTTTAGAAATTAGGGTTTACAACTCTTTTGATTAAGAAAATGCAAGTTTAGAATGGGAAGGATCGGATCCCCAAAACTTGACCCCGTGGGTCTTATTTATAGATGCGGGTCAGGACCTTTCGACCCTGATGCTTTCCACTTGGTCGAAAGGTGGCTGCCAAATTGACTCTAGGACGCTTCCCCCTTTGTCAAAAGGAACAACCGCGCTTCTCTTCTTTGTGTTACCTTGTAAGAGCTTTCGACTCTGTCAATAAGCTATGTTTAATGGTTTCGATGGTGTTGAAATGCTGATGGTTTCGACACTGTTAGTTGCTTCTGAGCTCTTGTTTGTGACTTGATGTGGAACCTCCCTGGACAATAATGGCTTCGACCTGTTCGAAAGGCTTGATATAGCTTTCGAAAGGATTGTTCAAGCTGATACATGCCTTCGAGTGATTTGAATGAAGGCGAAACCTTTGGTTTCGAAAGGTTTGGCTCATATACAAAGAGTTGTTCTTCATTGTCTTTGAAAGTTGTTGCTTTGACTCATTCGAAAGGTCTTCATGCATATGGAATTAGCTAGTCGAAAGGTGGTTACTGGAGGCGGAAGGGTGCTTTCGACTCCTTCAACTTTTTCGAAAGGTAAGAACCTACAGGATATTGATTGTCGCGTCCTTTCGACACCATCGAAAGGTTTTGAAGTTTTGGACTTTGGCTCTGGCATCCCTTCGACTCTTTCGGAAGGACTAGTTGGAGCTCTTTCCTCTTCTTCTCGTTTGTACTTTGCTTAAACAGGTTCCATCTTAGTCGAAAGGAGTTTCTTGTTGTCACATTTGCCCCTCCCCCCTCCCCCGCGAAGGGATACTCTTGACTTTCCAAGTCATCTACGTCGAAACCTAAATGTTTCCCGCCTATTGGTCTTTCCGCGTGAATTTGGACCATTTATTTGAATCTAATTGAACGGCCCATCGCCTTCTCTTACTATTCTTATAAAGCACGTCTTCTTCCCCTTCCCCTATCACTTTTCTGCAATCAAATCAAATTTTCGAGTGAAAGTAAGAAGTTCCAAAATTCTCAAACTTTTTCTTCCTCAATCAAAGAAATAACCAGATCTAATAGCAAGTTAAAGGTTATTCATGTTGTTTTTTTATGTTTTACGGTGAATTTCACCCTCTCAGATCTTATAATTGGGATTTTGATTTAGAAATTTTCAAATTTTAATTTCCTGAAAGTAAGTTTAATTCGATTTACTAAAAGACGTTCAATTTTTATGATTCAAATCCTTTGAGATAATTTCGCGATTCAGTCTCATGAACCTACGAGATTTATTTCTCGTTTTAAACACGATTTCAGCTTTTATGATTACTGTTATTCTTTCGGAAATTTGAATTCTCGGTTTTTTTTAATATTTTTTATACTCTTGAAATTAAAGATGGTTATTCATGTTGAAATCTGTTTTCTTAATGGGTTTGATTTATTTGTTTAATTTTTTTTTGAAATCCTGGATTTGCAATCGGGTTTGGGGAAGACGGAAACTTCTGTTTTCTTCACCCAGCAGTTTCGAGTTGTACGGATGAAAATTTGGCGCCACACATTGACCTTTGTACCCCTTTGAAAGGGATTAAGGTGGCAACATTGGTTTTGCTTTCTTAGCCCCTTTCTATGGGGTTAGAAGGTATTGTAGCGTGAATTTAATCAACCTTGTCGAAAGGCAATATAGTTAAGCAGAATGTAGTCACCCCTCTTTAAGCAACACATTTCGACTTAGTCGAAACCCTTTGGTGTCGATTAAAACCTTTTCTTTATAGTATGCTTTTGAAACCATAATGCCCCTTCGACTCTTTCGAAACCTTTTGTGTCTAATGAGACAAAACCCTATATAATCACCTTTCCCCAACTTTGTCGAAACATTCCTAGTTCATATAAACTTAACCTAGGACCTTTCTACTAAATGGGTATACAAGGTTTTAACGACATCCATATTTCCCATAGAAAATGTAAGTCACTGGTTTCGACTGTGTCGAAGGAACTTGTTACTTTATTTTTAGAGCACTAGTTGTACGTACTTTGTTCAGATTTTTATGTTTGTTTTAAACACTACCTTTTAACAACAAAGTCTTTAATGAGCTTTCAGCATTGTTGAAGGATGCCGATTGAACATATATTTCAACCTTTCCTTTCGACCTTGTCGAAAGCTCACTGAATGTTTATATTTCGGTTTTCGACTCAGTCGAAAGGTGTTTGTTAAATGTTATATTTTCTTTCCCTTTCGACCCTGTTGAAAGCTCCATATTTTTTAGTTTTAACTTTAACATTCTTCCAAAATTTGAAGTTCTATATTTGGCTTTGTGTTTAAGTTACTTCAGTAAGTTTTTACTAATTCTTGAAAGAATGCTAAGTTCATAATAAACAGTAAATTTTAACTGAAACGTTTTCACTTGGCAGAACCATGAGCTCTCCGAAGAAGCTTGAAGACATTTCAAAGCACTCCATGATGTCCTCATAGGTTAAAGTAGATGCCAGCCTTAATGACCATGGAATCTCTAGTGTGGAAGCTATCCCACCTCAAGAATTTGATACCATCAACAACCCTCCCGAAGGGTTCTTTGCCTATACTTCCATCCATATATGGCACGTGGGGTTCCTACCTTCTTCGGAGTTCCTATCCAGATTTCTTTCTTATCTTGGGATTGCTCCAATCCAGCTGTCCCTAAATGTCTACACCCACCTCTTATCTCTGGAGCTAATGGCATTAGAGTCTGGGATTTCCTCTCCAAACGCTGTAGTCTTGAATTACTTGGTCAGACTAGTCAACCTTAGCAAACTTAATCATCAAATATTCAGAGCAAACCCCCCGAAGAAGCTGATTTCGGAGGGGGTTAAGACTGGGAGAACCAGTTTTTCTTCGTTAGATGCTTCCCAAACATCAATGGGACCTTTTCTACTCCTCGTAAGTTTAGATTTTCATTGCCTTCCTTTTATCCTATTATTTCTCTTATCTAATCTTTGTCTTATGTCAGGTTCTCCTGGCAAAGAATTTAATGAGGTAGACAGAAGAACGGTAGAGTCTCCGATCGAAGCCTCTAATAAGATTGGAAACCTACGGAGGCTGTTGATCCCTTCTAACTCGAAGAAAAATTCTCTTCTCCTCCCTAGTCAAAGGATTTTTGGGCTTCGTCATTTGACCCAACATACATCAAATAGTAAACATTTCCTCTCCTTGGGAGACCTCGAACATTTCTCTCCCATGTCACCTATTTGCTCTGACTATTCCAGTAAGTTATAAACACTACCTTTATTTTCTATTCCTGTTCTTCTTTTTGAATTATTTTGCTAACTTTTAATCTATATTAATTCTTTACAGCTGCGTCTAAGCCTACAAAGCCTATTAGTGGTACTGCTCCCCCTCCAGTTGCTTCCCGTGCGCCATCCATCGTCCAATCTCTCGCTAAAACTAAGATAGCCATCAAAAGGAAGTTGGCGATATGAACTAAAGCAGGACCTCCTCTGAAGATACCCAAAGTTATTGATATTGAAGAGAAGGAACATTCATCTTCTGATAATGCTTCAGAGAGCCCAATCGTTGAAGCTCCCCTAGATAAAACTGAGCAGACTACTACTACTACCGATCCCCTCTCTCGAATTACTATTTCTAGCTCTCCGGTTGCACTTGAACAAATACAACAAGCTTTGGAATTGACCCCCGCTCAAAAGCATATTCCTATGAAGCCGTCATCTTCTTCTCCTTCCATCAACTTTGAAGAGGTAGACCGGTCTATCTTACATTCTGAGTCCTTCACTTCTATCCACCCACCTTCCTCCGTTACTAACTTGGCGGGGCACTACTGCTCTTTGATAGAGCAACAATTCTTGGTAAGTTTCACTTCAATTGAGTTTATCATTACTGGTTTTCTCTAAATCTCTAACTTGCGTTGCTATTCCTCTTTTAGATTTCCAAAAGCTGGTTTGTTTTACACGAGAAGGTATCCAAATCCTCTACCGAGTCCTCTAAGTTTCAGGAGGAAATTTATGCTCTAAGAATCAAGTGTCTTCTCTTTCTGCGGAAAAAGATGAAGCAACCTCTGAACTAGAGCGATTGAAAGCTTCCCTTGCCCAGTCAGAATCCGCTATTTTAGAGGAAAGAAAGGCTCTCCAACTACTCACCGATGAGAACTTTGCTATGCAGCTAACTTTAAAAGATTCCGATGAGGAGAAGGCCTGCATAGCAGCGAAGAACGCTTCTTTGAAAGAGAAGTTAAAGAAAAATAGGGCCTCCTTTAAGCTTGCTGTCGATACCATCTCCGATGCCAAACAACGAGTGTCGTAGTTTCTGGACACCATACTTGGGAAGATGATGTTGAGTTCTTTTGAAGATGCTTTGATGCTGGCCTATGTAGATAATATTGAAAAATTCCCAGAGCTTAGCAATCCGACACTCGATTCTGCTCCCGTAGATAGAGTTATGGGCAAGATAAACCAGATGAAGTTGGGAGCTGAGATTGTTGAAATGGAAGAGATTGACGCCTCCCAAATTCTCTCTTTCGAAGTCCCCTCTTTCGAAATCGAATCTGACTTAGAGGATGAGGGCGACAAAGATGATGCCGCCGAGGAAGAGGACAATGATGATAGCAATGATAATGATGATGACAATGACAATGATGATGATAATAATAACGACGACCAAGGCTTAGGTGGTGATGGAGGAGGCCACACCGAAAGCTCTGATGAAGACGGAGATGATAAACAAAAGCTTCTAAAAAAGAGCCATCTCCTCATGAAGCTACACTGCCTGAGTCCGCTGACCGCTTTGCTCCTCAAGAGGATCCTACTTTCATTAATGGCGAAGAACCAAGAGAAAAGGAGCAGGTTACTCAAACTGTTGTTTCGGTATCTCAGGGATGGGACTCTTTGTTTAAAAAACTTTTACTTCAAAAGCCATAATAGTGTAATTCTTTTATTTAGATAAGGAAGAAATATGTCCTCCCCTATAAAACCAAACTCAAGAGAAAACAAGCAGAAATATACAAATTATATAGGGAGTTAGAAAAGCAAATAAGGGAGCATAATGTACTTTCCGATAAGTATCATAGGTTGGATAGAAGTGCATTAGTGCTGGGGTCTTTTAAGCATCAAAAAGTTGCCCCCTTACTAAAGAGAGCGTGCCTCCGCTACGACCCTCTCTTGAAAGAAAAACGGGAGTTAATCACTTTATTTTGAATGTTGATTGAAGAAAGAGATATTTTAATCAACTTCTTATATAAGGCTTACTGTAGACACTCAATTATTGATTTTTCATATATAGGCGAATTTAGTGGGGGTCTACTGAGGCGTTTTCATAAGCGATACTTGGACAAATTTGGATCTGACCCGCACCCTGGAGCTTGTTGGAACTTACCTTGGGTCAGATCAATTCCCCAAGATCTCCCGCCTAAAAAACTTAAGTATTATAAGACAAAATTTGTCTCTGAATTATTTTCTAAGTATGTTTTGTATGAACCAGATGAATAATTGTAAACATGCATCAATGTATTGATTTATAAATATTTTTTTAGTCTTGCTTTTTATGCTTAGCTTCATTTTATTATATTATTACAAAATGATTTTTCACCTGGCCAACTTGTTTCGGGAGACCATTTAAGTCAGCACGTCAAATTGAGATGATTTTATCTTGAAAAGGCATCATTTTAAAATCTTCGAAATTAGCAAGATACTACTTCCTTAGAGATTTACAAAACCTTTACTTGGAATATCCTTGCATTTGCTTTGATTTCTTGGTGATGAAAAAGAGAAACTTCTTAAGGAAATCAGGACATTCCATTAAGTTAATTTGTGGTCGTGATAGTCCTCCAGTTGGGAAGTGGGACTATATCAGATGTCCACCAGTTATCACTCTTGAAAGAGTTAATATTCTTTTTGATTCAACAGTTAACCTTTCTGGTAATTTATTATAAAGTCAGAAATAAAGTTTCTCAATATAGATGTAAATCAATTGTTTATTGTATCTTTTGGCTTCGTTGTTGTTTGAATTGTAATCTGTTATTATAATAATAAAGAGTTTTTTCATCTTGAATTTGACTTTTATTTTGTTTCATTTTGCTTAAATTGGAGTCACAATTATTGATGGCTCCCTCTCCCTTGATTTAACATCACGCCTCGCTAGTTTAGAGATAAACTGTTAAAAGAATGTGGAAGGAGTGAACACCTTGATGAAATATTACTGGCACACTTCCATGGCAATGCCGAAGCCTTGAAATGGCATAAGAGATATTTACTTCAGAAAACCATTGTTAGTAATCTTAAAGATCCAATTGCCTCTCTCGAGGCCAATGTTAAAAGCAAAGATGAAATGGTTTCTTCACTGAAGCGACAAGTAAAGTCAAACCCTTCAATCAACTTCGATTATAACGTGTCTGAGCTTATTCAAAAAATTAGTGACTTGGAGTTGAAATTGAAGGACATTCAAGCACAGTGCGAATCATTGGAATACATTATGGGAGACAAGATTTCGAGCATTGATTTACCGGCTCCTCGCACTACACCCTCTGTTTCCAGACAAACGAGGTCTACTTCCCTTATTGCCCTGAAATTCCCCATAATGCTCACCCCTCCTCCTAGCTTAGATGAGAACGTTGTGGGTGAATGGTGTAGGAAAGTTAAGTTTGAAATAGCTAGGTATTTTGATGAGCAGCAAAAAGCGAAATACTCGCAAAGTATCAATGAGTATGCTACCAAGATTCAGAAGCTTGAACGTGATAATTACTTCCTTCAAAAGCGCGTTGGGGAATTAGAGAGGGAAAACAAGACCCTTAGAAGCGCAAACAGAGCTTTCAACCGCGATCTGGAGACAAATATTGATGCAATCGATGACGCAGACTGGGTAAGGAAGAAGGAAAAGAAACTTAAAAAAGTTCGTTGCGCCACAATTTGTCACATAGTTGTTCCTTCGATTGTTGAGAATCTTAGCAAGGCCACTCAAGACTTATGACATATTTGTATCTTTGAAATGTATATACTTGTCTTGTATATATGAGAATAACTTCATAATTTTTGTAAATAATCTCATGAGTTGTGTAAATCCTATAAACTTTGTAAATATCACCTGATTTATAATTCTTTTCTGTAATGTCGCATCTGAAATGCTACTTGATGGCCCATTTATTATTTTTTTATTGGCTGAATCCTTTATTTCTCTTTGTTGTGCTGACTCCTTGAAAAGTATGAAGCAAACAATATTTCCAATTGTTAGCTTGAAATTGACATGCAAATCCATGTATATCATTTGTATAGATTTAAAAATCATCTTGTTAATCGCATGAAAAGTAGTTTATTTCAAATATCTAAATCCCATCTTTAACCGTGATGAAATAATTAAGAATTTAACTTCAACCATTTAGCTTGAATGTCTAAAGTTTGTTGATAGGAAATCGCGCCCTATCATAAAGGCATAAATGTTGGAGAGCGATTTTCAAGAGAGATTTAATAAAGAGCTAAATCCAGAAATCATTATCTGAATATTTGTAGTAGAAACCCTACCGACCCATTCTCGGGTATTAATGAAATTTGAAAACTTAGAAATCCGAGACCCAGATTTCGGTATTAACGGAAACTTGTAATAATGATCTTCTTGAGAGTATGATCCAAATTCGGGTGTTTGTGATGAATAAATAGAAATCCATTATTGAAATCTTACAACCAGATTAGGGCACAAATAAGTAATAGTTTCAAAACCCAGATTCGGGTATAATAAAGACAGTTACTGATTGATAAAGACCCGAAACAATGATTCAAGTATTAGTAAATGGAGTTCTGAAATGAATGTCCCGAAACCTATATTCGAGTATTAATAAGTGGAGTTCTATTCTACTCCTTTGATGCATGAACCCTTCAGGTCTTATATAGAAGTAATTTGATTAGTTGCTTCTTGAGCTTGGATGTCTTAGTCCATAATTGGATATGCTATTTCTTAGGCTTTAACATCTCAGACTTTTATTTAATGAGCCTCTTCTTGGGCTTGGACGTCTCAGTCCATTATTTGATCAGCCTCTTCTTGGGCCTGGACATACTAGTCCATTATTTGATGAGCCTCTTCTTGGGCTTGGAAATCTTAGTCCATTGTTTGATGAGCCTCTTCTTGAGCTTGGACATCTTAGTCCATTATTTGATGGGCCTCTTCTTCGGCCTGGACATCTTAGTCCATTGTTTGGTGTTCTTGGTTAGCTCATTCTTAGAGGCTAGAACTAAGGACTTACCCAACCTCCCTCAAGGATGCACCTTGACTTGGCTAGAGACGTGGTCAAGGGCTTGTCCGGTGCTTTACCCTGGCCATCTTCTGGTGTGGATAAAGGCTTACTCCGACCTCCCCCCAGGAGGCGCCCTGCCCTGGCCATAGCATGGCACGTGTAGGGACTTGTTCGGTGCTTTACCCTGGCCATCTTATGGTGCTGATAAAGTCTTACTCCGTTCTCCCTCTAGGAGGTGCCTTGACCTGACCAGAGGCGTGGCCAAGGGCTTGTCCAGTGCTTTAACCTGGCCATCTTACGGCACGGTTAAAGGCTTACTCCACCCACCCTCTAGGAGGTGCTCTGCCTTCACGATCTCGAGGCAGACAGAGGCTTTCTACCATTTTTGGTAGACTATCATATTAGGTAGTATCCAAATATAAGGAGCAATTCGCTCCCAACCACGTAGATTTTCTTTAAAGAAAAGTAGTTTTTTATTGATCTCATTCAGTATTTCTTTACAAACTAATTGATTTTGCCTTGATGGTAAAAGTTGATTATCATCCCTTCCAAGGCTTTGTAGTGATTAGTTTTATGACCATTCATCATGTGGTAATGACAATAGGATCCTCCCATATTCCTTTCATATTTTGGTTTCTACTTTTGTGATTGCTGATAGTTGAGCTCATCCTTTGTTAGCAAATAGACATTCTCTATGGATGTTGTTAAATTGCACTCTTTAGGAAGTCTTGACTTGAAACTTGTTTCTTGAGGATGGCTCTTAAATCTTTTGTTATTTGGCTCAGGAATTTCCTCTTTGATAACTGGTTTTCTCTTTAATACTCTCTAGGCTCCAATGCAAGTATTGTCCCACTTGTGACTTGACCCCATTTGTGTGCAAAGGCATTGTAATCGGCCATTATTCTTTCTTCAAAAATTGTGCCTTTGGTATATTGTTGAATTGTCTTTCTCATTTGGTCAAATAAATTGTCACTTCCCTTTTTCTTTTCCCCTAAAGCAAAGATTGGGGTATGACCAACGTGAAAAGGGTTTAAACTCCATTTAATTGGATCATAGGCTTCAATTTTCTTTTCCCGTATGATTCTCAAATCCTTCATCATTAGCAGTTGTTCTTCTTGGAGGTTTCTATCATTAGCTAACAATTGGGAGAATCCAATTAAGTTTGGTTCCGAGGATCCTTACTTGGATCTTTTGATTTTGCTATTCATGATGAATTAGGGTCTTGGATATTCAATCTTAATGTAGAACCAGGTTAGAGACGAGCGGTGTTGGGTTTTCAACAGATTTGGAGGTTCAAGCCCTCCTTCCAGTGCCAAAATGTTACCAAGAAATTTGGTCAACACCCCAAAGTAGAGTTTTAGGACAAGGTCAATTCCTTGTGGTTTCTTATAGAAGAGTTAAGGAAGATGGAATATGTGTATTTACTTTGGTATCCCTTCAAAACAGATTATTGTAGTGGAAACTTGCTTAGGCTGACCTTTCGACTCAGTCGTAATGGTTATTTCCTTTCCTTATCAACCTTTCGATTTTGCTGAGATAACTGAGTTTTCCATTCAAAAGCTCTCCTTCCAAAGTGGAAGCAGAAACCGAATGGGTGGTCTTTGAAATCACTGGATGAAGGTTGACTTAAAGGGTTTCGACCCTGTCGAGGTCTTAAGCTATTGAGTGACTTGCTCTTTGGTCAAGGGTCTAAGGTAGAGGTTTTAACCTTGTTTGGACTTAACTGTCTTGGATTAGGATTAGTAATCTCAAATCACAGTGATTTGGAGATAGGTTTCGACCTCGTCAAAAGTAGGATCCTTAAATTCCTTATGTCAATCCAAAGTTTAAGTGGACTATGGTTAGGTTTTGACTATGTCGGAAGGGTCCTTTCGGTAAAGGAGACACATGAAACACAATGTAAAACCTGATAAAAGCTTTAAGAACAGTAAAGCAATCTATAAACTTTCGCAAGCTAAAGATGATTTTATTACTCAAAATCCCTAAATCAATTTAGAAATTAGGGTTAACAACTCTTTTGATTAAAAATATACACAAGTTTAGACTGGAAAGGATCGGATTCCCAAAACTCGACCCTTTGGGTCTTATTTATAGATGCGGGTCAGCACCTTTTGACCTTGATGCTTTCGACTTGGTCGAAAGGTGGCTGCCAAATTGACTCTAGGACTCCAAATAAAAAGATCAAACAAAATAGAAAAAAAGTGGTTCATCCATCTCTTGCAAGGATAGGATGTGGATCTTGAAGATCCGAGGAGATATCATCATTTAAGGTGTGATTTCTAGGCAACATCCTAAGGTTATTCAATTGTATCTAGAAGCATTCTACATTCAAGGCGCAAATCAAAGGCTACATTAACAAGGTGTGGTTTAAGTATGGGTAGCAAGGTATGTAATTTATATATATATATATATATATAGTGATTTTGCAATGTTTGATGGAAATTTAATTTGATTTTCATAATTTGTATGATGTATAACTGTCTTGCTTAATTAAAAAATTATTTATGAATATTGAATTAATTATTGAATGATATGGTTGAGTTTTCATTTGATGGATCAAAATTAAATTTGTTTATGTTTTAAAACAACATTTAAGTGTAGATCTATGTTTAACATTCTAATTAAATTGTAGTTCTTCAGATCTGAATGTTTACATGTTCAAATTGATTAGCTGCTTTTCTTTACTTTGTTAAATTCAAACTAAATCTATATATTTTAAAATACAATGTTTTATTTTTGTTCTATGTTTTAACATATAATTTGAATTCCATTTCTTTAAATCTGGAAGTTTACATTTTCATGTTGATTGATTGAATTGTATTTAAAGTTAAAAATGAATATATGGAATCAATACAATGTTTCAATTGTAGATCTATATTTTAATCTTTCATAACGAAGTCTATTTTTAGTTTTTAATTTTAATAAATGTATGTATGTTTGTTTGCATGTATTACTTGCACTTTTTATTACATGAGATATTTACATATGAATAAAAGGAATTTTAACAACAAATCAAAGTTTTTAAATTGACTGTAATAACTATCTAATTTATATTATTAGAAAGCTTTGATTGAATTCCATATATACATATTTTGATCTACTTGTATGTGTTAATATAAAATTTATTTTTCTTTACATATATTGTCATAGTATGAAAATCATTTCTCTTTTTTAATTAAGACAATAATGTATACATACAATTCATTGTTTACCTTCCATATTCTTACATTATGGTACTTATTGATTATCATTAATATGTTGCATTAATTAAGTTTAGTAAAAGGGAAACTATATCAATCACCCTTGTCATCCCTTATTTATTTCTATTTCAATTCCTATGTAACAACCAATCAAATTGTTCTTGTTTATTTTATGTATACATATCAATTACCACTGATTATGCACACTCCATGTATGTTGCACTTGCACAATATTTATTGTGGATACATTTACATTTCATGTCATATTTAGATTAGTCGTTAATGTTATTTTATTAATCATTTATTTAATTTAATTAAGAGAAGGAAATGAAAAGCTTCCTTCTCTAACTAAATTTATGATCCCTCATTGATTGAATAATTTAAGAGAAATGAAATGAAATTTTTTTTTCTCTAAATAAATTTATGCCCACTCATTAATTGAATAAGTTAAAAGAAAGGAAATGAAATATTTCCTTCTTTGAATAAATTTGAAAAGTAAACGTTACACACAAATTTGTATATAAGAGAATATTTGATATACTCTAACTTACATATACATTAAATAAAGTGAAATTTTTTTATGAAGTTAAATAAAATATTGATTTATTTAAAAGAAACTTGGAAAAGTTCAAAATGACTTTAGACTTCGTAGGCACATTAAAGTTCCAAAATGGCTAATATTTTTGAAATTCACCTATTTCTTCCGCTGCGGGCTGGCCCGGTTCCTTCAATGGTATCAGAGTCCAATGTCATACTTATTATCCTTACTCGTGATCACTATGATTTTCTTTTAGTGTTGTCTTATCACGGCGCCTCCCTGGCTACCGATGTTACTGGTGATGCTACTAAGGCAAACTGTAGGACAATGCTTAAAAATGTGTTAAGGGGGATGAAACACCCCACACCCCTTAGTATACCCAAAAAGGGCACACTAAAAGATATGGTGTGTTATAGGTATAGCTAAAGCATCACAGAAACTAAGACTCACAAGACAAATAAATGTAAACAGTGGAAACATTTAAATGGTAACTCATTATTCAAAATAAAACTTCATAAATAAGTCTGAAAAACATCACATGTCTTAAATACCAAATACACAAGTCTTATGAAAACTACATCTCAGTCTCATAAAATCAGAGTACAATAAAATAATCATCCCTCTCATAAATACCAGTACATCAAAAACCAAATGAAAAGAAGAAGAATACATGAAGAACTCCGGGAATGTATCTCCAAGAAATCCGAATCAACTATCCTTGCCTCTTCTGGCCTATGGAGGGAAAAGGGGAAATAGAGGAGTGGGTTAGACTAAAAGTCTGGTGAGCGAAAGTAACTACTAGTATTTTTAAGCAAGATAAAGATAATAGTCTTAGCAACAGTTCTAGTATAAAATGAAATAAAGGAAAGATAAAACCGGGATAAAATACTGTTTAACTGTTTGCTATGATTGTGATTGTTTGCACTTGTCTTAGATTACTGCTTTGATTAGGATGAAACCCTAACCCTATTTTAATTAGGCTGAAATCCTAATTCTACCCATTGATCGGCCTTCTATCACTGTTGTGCCACTTTCAGCTAGTCCCATCTTGTGGGTCCCACAGCAAAAGACACATGTTTAGCACTTGGAATGCAATAGCGAATTACAACCCTAATCGATGCTGCACGCTCGGTCACCATTGGTACACACTCACTATCGCCCCCCTCTTGTGACCTCTTACTCACCCTGTCAGCATAAGCATGCCCAACCTCACATAGTCTATTGTGAGACCATCAGTCATAGCCTGAAAGGGTCCTGCCCAGACTTACCTAAGTGTTTTGTGAGACCATCAGTACTATTCTGAAAGGGAATGTTGTTGGTACGGGTCCTAACAAACAAAATCTAGTTGTGCCCCTTGCCCAAATCCCCCAATTTGAGATTTTATCTATTGTCCACTTATTTACCCTATGTCCCAGCCTCACCTAACTATTGTGAGACCATCAGTTCTATTCTAAAAGGGTCCTGCCTAGCCTCACCTAACTATTGTAAGACCATCAGTCCTAGTCTGAAAGGTAATGCTATTAGTATTGGCCCTACTTCTTTTCTTGCTTATTAACTTAGTGTAAGTTTTAAAATAAGCCTCTTCTGTTATTTCTGCTCTGTTTGCTTATTAACTTAATCTAAGTCTTAAAATAAGCATTTTTCTGTTATCTCTGCTATATTTGCTTATTAACTTAATGTAAGTTTTAAAATAAGCCTTTTTTTGTTATCTCTGCTATATTTGCTTATTAACTTAATGTAAGTTTTAAAATAAGCCTTTACCGTTCTTTCTGCTTAATTATAACCTACGGTATAATTTTTGTTCTTCTTTTCTATCTTTTTAGTTATAACCACTAGTTATAAACATGCTTGCAAATGTCTCAAATTTGCATATTTCAGTCTATCTTCTTTTTATTACAGTCTTTCTTGATTTACATCTAGTTTCTGTAAATTTAGTGTTTAATTCTATTTGATCCATATTTGCAAATTATTCTCTTTATATTATTTTATTCGCGTAAAAAGGAATAAAAAGAAACTAACATTTACATGCTGAATTCTAACGTAAAATAGATGTAAGTAAATGTAAATAACTATAAATAACTGTAAATAACTGTAAATGAATGAATAAAATAGCTAAATAAAAATAGTTGAATAAAATAGACTGAAAAAACTTTAAAAATTAACTGTAAATAACTTATATAAAAATTATCTCAAAATTGCAAAAAAACTACAATTATTGAGAACCCTATCATTTTAAATTACTTAAATATATAAAATTATTACTAACCACTCACTTATGGTCCTTAGCTCTAGTCCTTGGTCTTCCTTGATCCACTTCTAGAGCGTAGAATAATTTTATCAAAAAGATTTCCTCCTTAGAAAAATAATCTATTTTGGGTCCAGCCTTTGGCAATGGACCCAAATAGGAGAAAATCTGAATGCGAAAAATAGCTAGGCCTAGGGTCTTATTTATAGTGTAGTTTAGGGATCTTAGACCATTGGAGTTGAAGATTAAATCTGGTCCAACCACGTCATAGGCTCATTGGGAACCGTCGGATGGAAGCACGAACGCACATGATTGAAGAGAAGTTGAAAAACACTTCATATATGAAGCTGGACGAAATGTCTTCCAAATACAAGGGCGGGTCGATCTTGGTGTCGACCCATGCATGCTAGGGGTCGACCAATAGGTCGACCTAGCAATGGTCAGGGTCGACCTAAACAATTATTTATTTATTTATTTATTTATTTTTTCTTCTTTTAATTTCTTGATTCTTGTTTAATTCGTATCTTCTTCATTTTAGCTCGGATTCTAACAAACTATATAGTGAAATTGATCGGAAAACCGCCACGGACAGAATGGTGCAACTACTGTAGCTCGATTTTGATAATTTCACAAACTTATTTTATTATTTAATTAATTCATTAATTAATTATTATAGCTTAAATTCTAGGTTGTTATATTCTCCCCTCCTTAAGAGATTTCGTCCCCGAAATCTCTAAGAACAGAAGAATGAAATAAATATTTTCATCCAAATTCTACAACCATATACTCAACCACCATCCATTACATCCATTGTCCTTAAGTTTTCTAATGCAATTTATGATATATATATATATATATATGCAAATAGTGTAGTGTTAATGTCCCTAACTAATCCAAAATATTAAGCGGTCTACTGATTCAGTTGACCTCCTTTTTATGCAATCATGTCTGTGCCATGTATCCCAATGAATGCAAATTTCCTAATGATAACTGATAGTTCTATATGCGTGCTTTAATCATCATCCAAATGCAACAATCATATGATAATCATCCATTTATAGCAACCATGGAAATAAAATAAGAATGCAAATGAGCACACATCCATATGCATATGCTTTAGTGACCTAGTTAGGCCGATCCCTAAGAGATAATAGTGCCTAGTTTATATATGCGTCCATTAGCATCCACTAGCAAACACTTGCAACCACTAGCGTCCATCATACATAACATGTTCTAGTAACATGTTTACATTCAGTCCTACCATCCATAGGTTAAATCCTAAGATCTACCCTCCTAAAGGATACTAACACTACAAGAAATGTTGTTTTCTATAACGGTAATAGATAACACATTATTTCATAGTGTTATTGTTTATTTTAATTTGCTTTACACGGAGTGGGATTGGCTGTGTAACGGAATGGAAGCGCAGTACCTCAAAATTCAATTCAACTATATTTTCATGGCCCCCAATTTCTTAAATATTTTCCCTTTCCCTCTTTTCTCTTCTCTCCTCCTCGATTTATTTCCTCTAATCCTAAAATGTAAATTCTCTTTCATCATCACCGCCTGCTGCTTAACCACAACCTCTGAAACCGAAACCCACAATCCCAAAACCATTTCTCCGACCCTAATTCCAAGCCAAAATTTCCAAAATTATACCGCTAGTATTTTTTCCCAATCCTAACCCTAATTTTCGTAGCCACAAAATAATGAAGGAAGAGTTGAAATCGTCAAGGAGAAAATGAATTTATTAGGGTTGTGTGATTATGGTCCTCATATTCCATTCCACGCTTCTTCTATATTCATCTTCTTCGTTATATTCCAAACTCACTCCTTATAATCCCCCAAAAACCACACTCACAATAATGAATAGCATTAATGAAGTTGCAGATAATGAAGAAATGCCCGAAGAAGAGAAAAAAAGAAGGCTGGGAAATAAGTCTCTCAAGTGACTAGGAGCAGCTTCAGTATTTATTTGCTATCCCTGGTGAAGTCGATGAAGCGGTAATTGCCCTTAGTTATAGTTTCTTTTAATATTTAAATACTATTACCAGAACATCCATGCTCTCCTTTTCGAAAACAACTTGACCATCATATATTTTCTGGTATGCAACCATATACAATTGCAGGGGATATTGTGTTTGTGCTACAACAGAAAGAACATCCGAAATTCCAAAGGAAAGGAGATGGTTTGTTTTACAGACATACCCTCTCTCTTACTGAGGCTCTCCGTGGTTTCCAGTTTGGGTTAACTCATCTGGATAACAGGTAACTCCTTATCAAGTCTAATCCTGGAGAGGTGATCAAGCAAGGTAAAAGTTATAGAATATTGACATTGATGGCTTAACTTATTGCGATAAATGTCACTGATCTTAGACTTTTGCTTTATCAGTCGGGAAGAACTTAGTAGAATATGTGATACTGCAGATGTTCATTTATCACAAGATCTATGATGCTTGAATATCATAACTTGCAACTGTTGTAATTTTGCCTGCCCTAGTCAGTACTTCTGACTTTGCTGCTGGCAAAGAAACACAGTACTCTTTAGTTAAAGAGATTTGAATGACTGAACTATCTAACTATTAAGGTATGTGGTGCAGGTCAATTCAAGGCGATCAATGATGAAGGAATGTCAATGTATCAAAGGCCATTTATGAGAGGGAAGTTGTACATCCAGTTCTTAGTTGATTTCCCTGATTCACTCACTCCAGAACAGTGTAAAGTGATTGAAAGTGTGCTCCCACCTAGAAGTGCCTCTTCTCAGCTCACAGATATGGAGATTGATGAATGTGAAGAAACAACAATGCATGATGTGAACATCTGACTATAACTACATTAGAGAGGTAGTTGATTTCCATATTTTATTTTGTGAATTGCAACATTTCCTGGGAGGTAGTTGATTTCCATATTTTATTTTGTGAATTGCAATATCAGACTAACGTATAAAACAAAAACACAAGAAATACTTAATCAATCACCTGTTTCATGCATGCGCCAATAATAGTTTCAGGTTATTACTGATGTAAGTAGACATTTGTAGCGTGGAGTATTGCAGGTCAGGGTTTTGCAGCTTGGAGCATGGTAGGGAGGTAATTATGTTAATTCCTTGTGAAACTGTTGAACTGTTGACGTTCTAATATCACACTATTTTCTACTATGTATTTTTGATTAATTATTTTGTAGAATTTTGGGAAAACCTATCTATTTAGTTTTTGACATTTTATGTTGTGTTTGATGAAATGTGTCTCAAACATTGTGAAATTGCAAATATTTTTGTTCCTACATATTTCCTTACATTTCGCACATGAGTCTTTCATTTTTTACATACCCAGATATTGTTACTTATATTTTGAAAATGGCTAATTGTATTAATTTGTATAAGATGATGGCAGCTTAGTCAAATATGGTTTAAGATCTTTAGTCTTGCCTAAGTTTCATAATAAAAAGGTTTGATTCCATCCTATTTGTATCTAAGAACAACGCTCATTCTTTTTACATGACATTTTTGGTGGTGCTGGGAAATATGAAGCGTTAGACAGGAATGTTGAATATGTTGAAGCCGATGGATTACCTCTTCAATGATAAAGTATAATTCAGACAGAAGACAACATGTTGGAAATATTATCTACAAACTAAGTTTTCTTTTGAAACGTTAGTGTTGCACTTCTTCCAGTTCTTTGAAACTACAAGTATTTCATTTCTTACATTTTTTTTTCATTGTAATGATAATTTTTAAAGTTCTAGTTTATGACAAAATGATTTTCATCACAGTTTTATATAATTATTTTCAAATTATTTTGAATTTTCAGGAAGTACTACCAATGACCAAAGACATGCATGAAGAAAGGCTTTGAGCAGTTCAAGTTCTTAGTGATGCATTTGGTACTTATAGATGTTAACTTTGAACTATGTTGTCTTTTGTTATCATGAATAATTTGGTAACTCATGTATTAAACTTATTTTTTGTTAGTTGATACTTTATGTTGTTATCATGTGTTACATTTGCTGATTATTATATTTTTTTGTTCATACATTGTTCAAATTGTTATCTATTCAAAGAAGATTCATTTTGATTGTTATTATTAAAATGTAATAGTGGGATGCATCAAATATATAGTAAAATAAATCTTAGCTCCTAAAAAGCGTTATAACTATATGATATATGTGCTATAAAAAGATAATGCAATGTATGAGTTTACTGTCAAAGGATAGTAGCAAATAGGCGTTATTGTATCTACCCATTTTATAGCGGTATATATATGTTGTAAATGGATGTAGAATATACTATAAACATGTTGATATATAGCGCAAAATAGGCGCTATAGAATAACTATTTTATAGCGGCTATACTATGCTATGAAATCATGCTCTTTTATAGCGGTTTTTTTGGTGTTATAAATGTGAAATTCTTTTTTATAACATGCCGATATACAACGTTTATCAAACCGCTATAGTTGTGTTTAATAGCGGCTATATGCCGCTATAAAAGACTATTTTTCTTGTAGTGTAAAGGAAAGAACCTATTCAAAACTAAAGATGGAAATAGGAAATTCAAAACGTACTATCGAAAAGATACGGATAAGAGAAACGCATTTTCTCCTCAGCCTCCCACGTAGCATCTTCAATGCTGTCTCCCCACTACATCTTAACCAAAGGTACTTCCTTATTCCTAAGCTTCTTGATATCACGCCCAACGATCTTGGTAGGAATGCGACAACCGATGCTTCTCTCTCCACTTCAACTTCTTCAAGTTGACTAGGTTCCACTACCTCTGCTGAATCATGTAAGCACTTTCTCAAGGGCGAAACATGAAAAACACCATGAACTCCAGTGAGTCTCTCCGATAGCTTTATCCGATACGCCATCTTTCCTACCCTTTCCATAATGGGAACAGTCCTACGAATCTGGGAGCTAGTTTCCCACTTGATCCAAATCTCACTACCTTTCTTAGCGGAGATGCCTTAATGAAAACCAAGTCTCCTACTTAAAACTCAATATCCCTTCTCCACTTATCTGCATAAGAGTTTTGCCTATCTTGGGCCGTCTTCATTCTCCTCCTAATTAATTCAATCTTTTCTGAAGTCTCTCTAACCATGTCGAGACCAAGTAGCAATCCCTCTATAGATTCCAACCAATACGAAGGCGACTTGCAAGGTCTTCCATAAAGAGCTTCAAAAGGTGCCATCCCAATGCTAGCTGGAAAACTATTATTATAAACGAATTCCACTAAAGGAAGATGCTCCTACCAAGTTCCTCCAAAATCAAGAATGCAAATCCTCAATAAATCCTCAAGAATTCTATTAACTCTCTCCGTTTGGCCATCCATCTGAGGGTGATAGGCCGTACTCAATCAAAGCTGCATCCCTAAAGCCTCTTGCAAGCTCCTCCAAAACTCGCTAGTAAAGATAGGGTCTCTATCGCTCACTATGCTAGAGGGAACTCCTTGAAGTCGGACTATCTAACGAACATATAAGGATGCTAAATAAGGTGTTGTTCTCTTACTCTTGACCGGAATGAAGTGGGCGCTCTTAGTCAAACGATCTAAAATCACCGTAATACTAGTATTCCCCTTCCTAGATAGGAGTAAACCATTTATGAAGTCCATTGAAACACTATCCCACTTCCATTGAGGTACATCCAATGGTTGAAGCAATCCATTGGGCTTTTGGTGCTTTACCTTAACTCTTTGGCATACAAGACACTTAGCTACAAACTCTAATACATCCTTCTTCATGCCACTCCAATAAACTACTCTCTTCATGTCCCTATACATCTTATCACCTCCCGGATGAATAGTCATTCGAGAATGGTGTGCTTCTACTAGAACTGCTCTCATCAAATCACTAGTGCGGGGGACACAAAGTCTTACATCTCTCCTTAGCCACCCTTTACTATCACTGGAATAGCGTTGGAGATGTCTAGAGACCTCTCGTCTGCTAATCCTATCCAAAATTTCCATAAGATATGAATCCTCTCGCCGCCTTGAGCTAATCTGATCTATAAGGGTGGGCTTAACCTCAAGTGCTGCCAATAATCCAGGGGTAATGTCCGTAGAGGGCTTAAAATCAAAGGTGGTAATAAGCTCTAGGCTTTTCCACTCCAAGAACATTGGACTAAGGGTTTCTTTCTTCTTAATTAATGCATCTGCAACCACGTTCCTTTTACCAAGGGTATAAGCTATCTCAGAGTCATATGATGCTAGAAACTCCATCCAACGCTGATGCCTCAAGTTTAAATCCTTTTTTGAGAATAGGTACTTCAATGACTTATGGTCAGTGAAAAGCTTGAACCTTTCTCCTAGCAAGTAATGTCTCCAAGACATGAACGCGATAACAATAGCAGCTAACTCCAAATCATGGGTAGGGTACTTCTTCTCATTAGTCCTCAACTGTCTACTTCCATAGCATACTACCCTTCCTTCTTGCATCAATACTACCCCAAGACCCATCCCACATGCATCGGTGTATACTTTAAAAGGCATAGCTCCATCGGGTAAAACTAACACTGGTGTGCTAGTAAGGGCCTTCTTTAGCATCGTGAAGGAATCCTCATAATCTACGTCCCACACGAATGTCGCATTCTTCTTAGTGAGGTGAGTAAGCGGTGCTGAAATCTTAGTGAAATCTCTAATAAACTTCCTATAATAGCCAGCCAAACCTAGGAAGCTTCTAACTTCGGTAGCATTCTTAAGGGCCTTCCAATCTTGTACGGCTACTACCTTAGCGAGATCAACAGCTAGACCCTCTCTTAAGACTACATGCCCTAAGAAACGCACCTCCTTAGGCCAAAAGTGACACTTTGAGAACTTTGCTTTCAACTGATGAACAAGAAGTGTACGAAGAACCTCCTCAAGATGAATATCATGCTCTTCCATACTCTTGGGAAACACAAAAAAGTCATCCATAAATACTACCACAAACTTATTTAGGACATCTCAAAAAACACGGCTCATCAAATCAACAAAATAGGCTGTGGCGTTGGTTAGTCCATAGGGCATAACCAACCACTTAAAGAATCCATCGGGTGTCCTAAATGCTGTTTTATCAACGCTATCATCAGCAACCCTAAGTTGATGAAATCCAGTGGCTAAATCATGCTGCTGAGAAAATACCGAAGAGGCAACCAATTGATTGAAAAGATTGTCTATCCTAGGAAGTGGGTAACGGTTCTTCTTCGTGAGCTTATTCAATTCTCTATAGTCTACGCAAAGTCGAAGGGAACCATCTGCCTTCGTAGCGAAGACGACTGGCGCTACCCACTCAGATATGCTCCGTCTGATGAAGCCTTTCTCTAATAGCTCACCAATCTGCTTACTTAGCTCCTTCCTCTCCCTAAGAGCCATATGTCTCATGGGCAATGCCACTGGCTTAGCATTGTCATTCAAATAGATCCTAAAGTCAATCTCTCTCTTAGGGGTAGTCCCCTAACTTCCTCAAAAATGTCTGGGAAATCTCTAACGACTGGAACAGAATCTAACTCTCCTAGTGATGAATCAAGGGAATAAAGGAAGCTCAACATGACTGACCCTTGTGGGTCGTAAGAAACCTCGAGAGTCCTTCCATTGCATGTCTCTAGTTTGACGACTCTCCTCTTGTAGTCTAATATTGCTCCATAAGTGGATAGCCAATCCATACCCAAAATCATTCCATATCCCGAAAATCCCAGTACATTGGCGTCGCAATCAAACTCTACGCCTAGTATAAAAATTTTCAAACCCCTACAAATCATGGATAAATGTGCCGATCCTCCTATGGGGTTCGAAACAACTATAGGGTCTACTACTAGAGAAATATCTAAGTGTAAACAATCAACCAAGGAACTAGAAATGAAAGAATGCGATGCTCCGGAGTTCAAAAGAGCCCGAATAGGAAAATCCAAAATAAAGATCAAACCTTCTACAGAGACTTTCCTACCTCAATCCAGTCCACTACCAGAAGGTGCTGCATCCAAAGCCTGTACTTGTGTTGTAGGTGCGCCTGCTCTCGGCCCCGTCCTCTGAGGACAAGCTCTACTAAGGTGTCCAGGATGCCCATAATTGTAACACCTCCACTTCATCGATCCCTTCTTACAGTCCTTTGTGAAATGCCCAACCAATCCACAACTATTATATTTCCCGCCTTTCCTGATCCGCTTTTGAGGTCCTCCTTCTTTCCTCCTGTCCTTATCCTTCTTATTCTTCCACCACTGCTTCTTAGAGTTTTCTTATTTAGGGACCTCCTTAACCTCTCCCTTCAGCTGCTCAGATGCAAGCTGAACTCTCTATCGGTCCTCCAATCCTAATAGCCCAAATATCCACTCTGTATCCCTTAACCAAGCTCGTGCCTCCACGAAATCCTCTGTGCTGGAAAACGTTCTGCCTCCTAGACTAGCAAAGTCCTTGAATAGCTTAGAAAAATTTGCTACCGTAGGTGGATTAACGGGATCTCCATATGTTGGTGCTATATTGGGTGCTTGCCCTTGCACCTCTGGTACCGTAGCTCTAGGGAATCAGTCAGCCATACTATGCAAAGAAAAGAAAATTTAGGCTCGAAAGAATTGAAAGAAGGTTGAACTGGACTTTGAGGATATTTTTATAATAAGAGTTTCTTTGAACATACTTCTAGTTTGAAGATATGTTATTATTTTTGAAAAATACCATACTTTTAAAACAAGTTTTTAGGAATCCTGTAACCTGAGGCTCTAATACCAAGTGAAAGACCCCACACCCCTTAGTATACCCAAAAAGGGCACAATACAAGATATGGTTCATTATAGGTATAGCTAAAGCATAACAGACACTAAGATTCACAAGACAAATGAATATAAACAGCGGAAACATTTAAATGGTAACTCATTATTCAAAATAAAACTTCATAAATAAGTCTGAAAAACATCGCATGTCTTAAATACCAAATACACATGTCTTATGAAAAATACATCTCAGACACATAAAATCAGAGTACAATAAAATAATCATCCCTCTCATAAGTACCAGTACATCAAAAACCAAATGAAAAGAAGAAAACTTAAAAGAAGAAGAATACATGAAGAACTCCGAGAATGTATCTCCAAGAGATCCAAATCAACTATCCTTGCCTCTTCTGGCCTATGGGGGGAACAGGGGAAATAGAGGAGTGGGTCAGACTAAAATTCTGGTGAGTGAAAGTAACTACTAGTATTTTTAAGCAGGTAAAGATAATAGTCTTAGCAACAGTTCTAGTATAAAAGGAAACAAAGGAAAGATAAAACCGAGATAAAATACTATTTAACTGTTTGCTATGATTGTGATTGTTTGCACTTGTCTTAGATTACTGCTTTGATTAGGCTAAAACCCTAACCCTATTTTAATTAGGATGAAATCCTAATTCTACACATTGATCGGCCTTCTATCACTGCTGTGCCACTATAAGCTAGTCCCATCCCGTGGATCCTACAACAAAAGACACTTGTTTTGTGCTTGGAACGCAGTAGCGAATTACAACCGTAATCGATGTCGCACGCTCGGTAACCGTTGGTACACACTCACTGTCGTCCCCCTCTTGTGACCTCTTACTTACCCTGTTAACATAAGCATGCCCAGCCTCACCTAATCTGTTGTGAGACCATCAGTCCTAACCTAAAAGGGTCTTGCCCAGCCTCACCTAAGTGTTTTGTGAGACCATCAGTACTAGTCTGAAAGGGAAGGCGGGTGGTACGGGTCCTAACAAACAAAATCAAGTTGCGCCCCTTGCCCAAATCCCCCAATTTGAGCTTTTATCTATTGGACACTTATTTACCCTGTGTCCCAGTCTCACCTAACTTTTGCGAGACCATCAGTCCTAGTCTGAAAGGGTCCTGCCCAGCCTCACCTAACTATTGTGAGACCATCAGTCCTAGTCTGAAAGGGTCTTGCCCAGCCTCATCTAACTATTGTGAGACCATCAGTCCTAGTCCAAAAGGGTCCTGCCCACCCTCACCCTATTGGTATAGGCCCTACTTCTGTTCTTTCTTATTAACTTAGTGTAATTTTTAAAATAAGCCTCTTCTGTTATTTCTGCTCTGTTTGCTTATTAACTTAATCTAAGTCTTAAAATAAGCTTTTTCTCTTATCTCTGCTATATTTGCTTATTAACTTAATGTAAGTTTTAAAATATGGCTTTTTCTATTATCTCTGCTATATTTGCTTATTAACTTAATGTAAGTTTTAAAATAAGCCTTTACTGTTCTTTCTGCTTAATTTTAACCTACGTTATAATTGTATTCTTCTTTTCTATCTTTTTAGTTATAACCACTAGTTATAAACATGCTTGCAAATGTCTCAAATTTGCCTATTTTAGTCTATCTTCTTTTTATTACAGTCTTTCTTATTTTACATATAGATTTTGTAAATTTAATGTTTAATTCTATTTAATCCATATTTGTGAATTATTCTCTTTTTATTATTTTATTTGCGTCAAAAGGAATAAAAAGAAACTAACATTGGCTGAATTCTAACGTAAAATAGATGTAAATAAATGTAAATAACTATAAATAACTATAAATGACTGAATAAAATAGCTAAAAAATAGACTAAAAAGAACTTTAAAAATTAACTGTAAATAACTTATATAAAAATTGTCTCAAAATTGCAGAAAAACTATAACTATTGAGAACCCTATTATTTTAAATTACTTAAAAATCTAAAATAAGTACTAAACACTCACTTGTGGTCCTTAGCGCTAGTCCTTGATCTTCCTTGATCCACTTCTAAAGCGTAGAATATTTTTATCAAAAAGATTTCCTCCTTAGAATTTTTTTCTATTTAGGGTCCATCCTCTAACAATGAACCCAAATAGGAGAAAATCTGAATGAGAAAAATAGCTAGGCCTAGGGTCTTATTTATAATGTAGTTTAGGGATCTCCGATCATTGGATTTGAAGATTAAATCTGGTGCAACCACGTCATAGGCTCATTAGGAACCGTCGGATGGAAGCACGAACGCACATGATTGGAGAGAAGTTGAAAAACACGTCATATACGAAGCTGGACGAAATGTCGTCCAAATACAAGGGCGGGTCAACCTTGGTGTCAACCCATGCATGCAAAGGGTCAACCTATAGGTCGACCTAGCAATGGTGAGGGTCGACCCTGGGGTCGACCTGAACATTTATTTATTTATTTTTTCTTTTAATTTCTTGATTCTTGTTTAATTTGTATCTTCTTCGTTTTAGCTCGGATTATGACAAACTATATATGGAAATTGATTAGAAAATCACCATGGACACAATGGTGCAACTCCCGTAGATCGATTCTGATAATTTCACAAACTTATTTAATTACTTAATTAATTCGTTAATTAATTATTATAGCTTAAATTTTGGGTTGTTACAGGGGATCAATCTAAAGCCTTAACGTTATTTTAATACTTTACATTACTGATAGACACTATATATAGCATATTTTACTACATATAGATAGTTTGACGGATCCTTAAGAGATGGAAAATCCCATAACCTCTCTTAAGTTATTGCACGCGCGTTATACACTGGATAGAAGATGTAAAATCCCATAAAAATCTCTGACGCTATTACACTCCTGTTATTAGTGTTATTGATTTAACTTATATAAGAACTTTTAGTTCCGACTCGAGTGTTTTGCCTTTTCATTACGCTCGGGTCAGCCTGAGCATTTCAGTGTTTGAAGACATTGTTTTTGGAGGACGAAGACAGAGTTTGGTATATTATATTATTAGTATTATTCTTCTGCATCATTATTGGTATGTTGTTGTTTGTACTCTGATTTTGTTGTAAAATTGTGTACTCAAATGTATATTGTAAAACAGCTTCAAGAACTGTTTATATGATTGTTATATTTTGTAAATTCCGTTGCGAGATTCTATGTTTTTTCCCCTTCTTTTCTCTTATTTTCTTATTTACCCCATTGACAATCCTCCATTTTAAATGGATTGAGTTAAACATGTGTAGTTTATTGTCGATTTAAACCATCCAAAAAGGTGGGTCATCACAAGACGTGTCCTAACACCTACTATTGAAGTCGAGAGACTTCTATGTTCCATCTTAGGGTTTGGAGAAACATAAAAGACTAGTGGGAGCCTTATTAGAAAAATGAAATGGTAACATTTAACCTTTCTAATATTGTAAGAACATATGCTAAATAATGTTATAATTATCTACAATGATAAATTTATGCGTTTAATATGATTGATAAAACGTTTATCTATTAACATATACAAATTAACTGAATTGAAAGTTGACAAATGGAAATATAATACCCATTATTAAATTCTTATTGCATGTTAACGTTTCAACACCTATGCAAATGCTTAATATTACAACTACTAAATACACTCATGGTTTGGTTACTTACGCATTTATTTGGTCAAGACCATGTATTGCATTCTATGAGTTTCGAACTCTAAAAGCAATACAATATGGATATTTGATCCATATACAATTGCATATAAATGTTATATAGTGAACGGTAAAAGTTTGTAATGTACAATATTTCGATGAAATTAGTTCATCCGAAAAACCAAATAAACCCTAGCACGAGATCGAGTATTCTATCTGATTGATTACAAAAGGGATCATATTGTGTTAATGTAACACAGGACCAAAAATTACAAGACAGATCTAAGAACTCGATCCCTGAAATGTCATTTTGATCGGTTCACGTAAAGTGCAACATATTTGATGTCCTTAAATGTTAAGGATAATTGAATGCGATTTTGTAAAGAGTTTGTTATAATATTGTAGTAAGGTTTTCTTTAGAATAATTTGACCATTTGAAAGGAAAAAGAATGTATAAGAATAGATGTAATTTAAGGTACATTTGGGATGAAGAGAATGAATAGTCACTTCTACTTCATAGAGAAACATTGGAAATAGGAATTGTAATAATAATTGTTACTTAATATTAGAATAAGAAATATGATTTCAATTTCGTAATGCATCTTCATATAGAAAATTGTTTTCTATAAGATTTATTTCTTTGAGCTCAAGATATTTGATCAACAAACTCTCCACTGTAAATAGTTGCAGTTTATAAAATAAACAAATTGTATTAAGTGAATGATGGACCTTCGAATTTAGTACGTGTTTGTACCAAAATTGGGCACAACACTCTTTGGAAGTTTTTGAAGAGATAAAATGAAGAAATTAAATGGAAAGAGAGGAATTATCTAACAAAAACTCCAAATTTCAAATATGAAAATAATTAAAATGCAAGGAGACACAAGGATTTAGAGTGGTTCGGCATATCGCCTACGTCCACTATGAAGTTGATAGCTTTATTGATCTTTCTTTGAAGATTACAAATAAATTCAGTGAGTTACAGCAGATAATTATGATTTGCAGCAGTGAATTTCGTTATTGGCAGTAGCAAGGGAGTTTAGATCTGGATCTGGCAGATTCTGGGCGTTGGAGAATTCAAAGAAGAAGAAGCCCTTTTTCTGTATGCCCTGGGGCTCTATTTATTGGTGTAGGAGGCTGGTATTTCGCTCAGATCTCGGGAGACCCTCTCTAGCACGTGACTAGGCCCGCGCGCCCAAGCCCTTGAAGTTTTGGCCCGATCCGTGATCGATACGAACGGATTTCGTATCGATCAAGATTGCGTCCAATGGAGTCAAAATTTGGTGTTGACATTCTTTATGTTGTACATAAGCTTCTGTGAAAATTTCATAGCATTTGGACTTGTAGATCATGAGATACGATCGATGGAAGTTGGAGTTTTTCCATCCGCGATCAATACAAACGAATATCGACTCGGTCAAGACTTGCTCCGATCGAGTCGAAATTTGGCAGGAACATTCTTCATGTTGTAGTTAAGCTGCTGTGAAAATTTCATAGCATTTGGACTTGAAGATCTCGAGATATGATCGATGCAAGTTGGAGTTTTTCCATCCGCGATCGATACGAACGAATTTCGACTCAGTCAAGATTTGCTCCGATCGAGCCGAAATTTGGCAGGAACATTCTTCATGTTGTACTTAAGCTGCTGTGAAAATTTCATAGCATTTGGACTTGTAGATCTTGAGATATAATCGATGCAAGTTGAAGTTTTTCCATCCGCGATCGATACGAACGAATTTCGACTCGGTCAAGACTTGCTCCGATCGAGTCGAAATTTGGCAGGAACATTCTTCATGTTATATTTAAGCTCCTGTGAAAATTTGGTGGCATTTGGGTTTGTAGATCTTGAGTTATTATCAATGCAAGTTTGGATTTCTCAACCGTGATCGATCAATACCTTGAGCATATGAACTCTGATTGACTTGAAATTCGGAATGTTGGCTCTCATAGCTTTGCTTGTCATGTCATATCAATTTTAGCTCGATCCGGACTCGGAAACACTTCATCAATATCCATAGTGAGCCTACGTATAACCGATCTCCAAGACAAACTGTCATTGGTTTCTAGTCAAGTTCTTGGTGTCACGGCCTTGCCAAAAGGCGGGATAACATTTGCCCCCCAAAGTACGTCTTGTGTGAACATAATGTGCTTTGAAATGCTGCATCCTTCATTCTGAAAAAGTTCTATCTGATTCGTTGAGTAGTTGCTCTCTTTTCGTCAAAAGATGTTACCTTCGATTGATTTCCAGTAATATAAATGTTGATTTGTTGACTGCCAATGATTATGTAGTGCATTGTTGTAACTGAGTTTCAAGTGCTAGCAATTTGTTGTTCGCTGTTGTAATTGTCATCAGGTGAGCATTCAATTCCTGTAAATTTTGAAAATTGAATATTAGTTCGTCATACGTGTACGTATGTTAATCTGACTCCCGTCAACGTTTGCACGTTCATGGGTCGTTGTCAAGTTTTTTTTTATCGAGTTTCGTAACGATCCTCTCCTAGATCGATGTGAAATTCGAGTTGTAACAACGTTCGATGGTTGTTTTAAGTCCTTCCTTTGTATCGATCCTCTTCTGGATCTATCTTAGATGTTGGAATGTATGCTCCGCAACGATGGATACGTCATATTGGGTCTTGGAATGGCGGATATAGGAGTAATGCTTTGTATCGATGGAGTCGAACGATCGAGACATAATCATGCAGTGATGCTTCACGGAGGATATGCCATTTCTCATTCCTTTATTCAATAAGAATCCCTGATTGTGGATAATCTTTGATAAAAGTCATCCATGACTCTTTTTCTAGATATGTCCCCAAGATCTAGTTGATCTTCATATGTCAATGCTTGGAATAATAAGCATTTCAACTAAGACAAAGTCTATTTGTCACGCATCCCCATAACTGGCTAGCTTGGCGAGTGTTTCGGCCTTTTCGTTCAGTTCTCTGAGGATTTGTGTAGTGGTGTAATAGTCGAAGCCGGCTAGTAGCTTTTGGACCCGGTTGAGATAAGGAGCAAGACGTTTCCCCCTAGTCAGATAATCTTCCCTGACTTGGCGTACTACTAACCAGTAATCACATAAGACATGTAAAGTTTCCACCCGTCGTTTTCCTGCAAGTTTGAGTGCCAAGGCTTCATACTTAGCTTCGTTATTTGTTGCAGGGAAGTTGAGTTTCAAGGCGTAGCAGATCATTCATTCTTCAGCAATCATTAACGCAACTTCGATGTTAGAAAGCCGATTATTGGAAGTTCCATCGGTGTACGTTTTCCATCGGTTGGACGGTTCTCCACTGTTCTTCGGATAGTCGTCTTATGTGGTGGATTCAGATATGAAGTATGCTAATGTTTGACCATGGAGAGCTCTCCGAGGGAGATAAGTGATATCAAATTGTCTTAGCTTGATATTTCATTTGAGTAACTTTTCAGACATCTAAGGTTTCTATTGGACCTATCGTAACGGTTGGTTGATATGGACGTTAATGAGGTTAGCTTGTCAATTGCCTGCCTTCATCATATACTAGTCTTTGGATTCGTTTCTCTTCAAATAGCATTGCGACGCTTATGGCGTGTGTTGACACGGCCCAATTGATGTATAAATCTTCGCGATCCAAAGGTTTGGGTAAAATGGGAGGTCTCTTTAAGCGATCTATCAGAGCTGCTTGGTTGTCCTCGGTACATGGGTGTCTCTAATTGTCGGAATTTTCTAGAAATTAGTCTTGATTCGATGAGAATTAATGATGAAAATGAAGAATCTTTCTGATGCAATAGTGAAAGAGCATTTCAAAGGATCGAGTTTCATCCTGCATTTTTTGGAGAGTGCTGAATACCTCTGTCAAGCCATCGATATGGTCGTTTGATAGCCGTGATCTCACGAGCATATTAACCACATCTACTTTCATCGATCGACCGATATGATTTTTGAATGATCTGTTAATCGTCCTTTGGTAAGCAGCATAAGCGTTCTCAAGTTCGAATCCAGGGATTTCAGCATAGCACTATAGGCCCAGGTCAATAATGAGACAGTTGTATTCATGTTCTAGGACATGCTTTAGTATCCGATTGTATCTAGAGTTTGCATCCATGGATGTGAGTAATTCAAGTCTGATGGTCAGGTCCATCAGTTGGTTGATCATTGGAAGTGGAAAGTCGTGCTTTGTCATACCCCATGCATATCTGAGTAGTTGATGTATGTCCTCTACTCTCTGTTCGTTTTTCTTATAAGTAAAGGATTGGATACTCACTTTGGTTGGAGGGCATCATGGATAACCCACTAGTTTTGAGCAGATTCGCCTCCTCTTTAAGTGCAACAGATCTCTCCAGATCCATGTCGCATCATTTTTGTTCACCGAGACATACCTCGGGTCGACATTTAATGCAGGGTTCTTCATGGCTGGCGAGAGTCTATATATATATATATATATATATATATATATATGAGGCTGAGTCCAAGCGAACACACCAAGATTCACCTGAAGTAAAACAATTGACTCTTTCTTCATAATTGCGTAGAGTTGTGATCTGACCTACAATACTCGTGATGGGTTGTAGGCGCCTCATGTGTTTATTTGCAATGGTAAATGATCAGGCTTATAAGGACGTTGAATAAAAGGATTAGTAGAACTTAGCCTTGTACTGCACGCTGCTACATAGCTGGCTCCAGCTTTGAGATTGAATTCACTTCTGTTTCTGAATGATGCGCTTTTCATTCAATGTACTCACGATTCGTTGCTTATTGTAAGGGTTGGAATGATGATCAGTCGCCCATGAGTTCGGGTATTGATCTGATGATTCTATCTCTAGGCATCCTTTCGGTCGCAACCTAGAGTTGTTATGAATATCAGGCATGGGTCATAGGTTCAAGTTGTCATAGTCAACTCTCGGATAATTACTCTTTTGCCCCCAGTCTTGGGTTGGCGGATGCATTACGCGGACAGTCTAGTCTCGTCCTAGCTGTGTCTATACTGTAGTTCAAGCTTTAAGAACCAGAGTTGACTGATGAATGGTTGAATTATATTATCTTATCTTCTTGTTCGTGCCCCCAAGTCTGGGGAATATCTCGATAAGTGGTAGGGTAGATAATGTCCGCTTCAATTTTGTATTTTATCCCATTGAACCATGGGATCGAGTTAACTAATGGAAGGCTGAGTCGTGCCTATCCTGTATTATGTTCTAGTTCTTTCCTCTTAGCGGAATACATTGTTATTTTTCCAACATTCAGACATAAGCTAGATCCTGGACGGTCGATGACATTCACTTCGCTGCTTAGGTCGCCGTACTTTGGGCAAAAACTGAAGAGTGAATCGTCCAATTAGATACAATGTAGGATTGATGCTTCCCTTGTCGAATCCAGAGTAAAAATCAGTGTGCAGACGTTTAGGTGGCACTTGTTTTGAAATGCTCTTTTAGTCGGATCATGGTAAGAGTCAATGAATGAATGGTCGCGTTGCATTCATTTGGAGTTGGGTGATTAACCATGTCCATTTCGATTTACGTTCTCCTGTCAGATTTAGGGATAAAGTTAGCTCGAATGCGGTCATGTCATGCTCATATGGTCTCATGCTCTTCCTGACAGATCGAAGGAAGGTAACGGAGGACGAATGGTCAAGTCACACCCATTCGTGGTTTATTCTTCTATCCATGCTCTGTTGGTCGAAGGTATTCGATGGAGTTCGGGTCACATCGACTTATAGACGAAGAGGACCGAAATTGACCGTCGATTCAATGGTATGATGTGAAAGGTGCAGATCGATATTGCCCGTCGATCCGACGGTATGATATAATTGGTTGCCCAGAACTTTGGGCATTATTCTGATTGGTTAGCATTAGGGTCTCCTTGTAGTCGTTGCCTTAAGTTGTAAAGGAAGCTAAGATGGAGATGTAGCGAGTCACCTTTCTCTTCTTTCGGTGATTTGTACTTCTACCTCCAGTCTTGAGTTAGAAGAGTTAGTTCGTGAATGGTCTAATTGCACCTGTAGTGAGTTTATATTGCTCATGTCGAGTCTAGGTCAGAGTTGGTGAATGAATGGTCGAATCACATTCATTCGTTTGTCTATTCTTGTAGCCACACTTTGGAGATCAGAGTCAGTTGAAGGGCCATTCATCATACCTATTTGATGTTTATACCCCTGTCCACACCATGGGGACTAAGAGTTTTAGTAGAAAATGGTCGGACCGCATTTTCCTCAATTAATCCCTCTAGCACTAGTCAATGACGAAAGTCGAAGTGTGGTCGATCACATTACAACAATTTTAATTTGATGCTTCTCCCACTGAACTCTAGGAAGGAATCGATTGGCAGATGGCTAGGTCACATCCGTCCATGTTGCACAAACAGCTCGTTGGATCATAGGGGACAGTTAGTGGATGAACGGTCGTGCCACGTTCGTTTGCAGTAGAACGGGTAGTCGCATCCATTTAGAATAGGACATTCAGCTAGGTTCGCTTTGCGAATCTGCGTCTCTCTGTCGAATCAAGGAAGAAATTTTGTCTTGTGGGGTTGGAGTGCATCCGTATAAAATTTACATTATGGGTCCCGTGCCAGGGATGAGAGTTGATGCTTGGACAGTTGCGTCACGCTCGTTTAGTGCTGGATGGTCGGATCACATCCAATTTTGTGTGTTAAGTGTGCCCCCATGTCAGGGGAAGATTGGAAAGCAAACGGTCGAACCACATCCGCTTTTTGTACTATAGAACTTAATGAGGAACCAAAGCCGATAGATGGACAGTCGAATCACTTCCCTTTTGGTATTCATATTCCAAACCATGCTTTGAGGACTGGAGTTGGTTGATGGGTTGTTAGTCACACCCATTTGGTGTTTATACTCTAGCCTATGCTCTCGGGACCGAAGCAAGTTGATGGGTGGTCATTCGCACCCAATTGGTGTTTATACTGCAGTCCACACTTTGGGGACTTAGAGTTAGTTGAAGTTTATTCTCCAGTTCGCACTGTAGGAATCTGGAGTTAGTTGATGTTTATACTCCAGTTCGCACTCTGGGAATCTGGAGTTAGTTGATGTTTATACTCCAGTTCGCACTCTAGGAATCTGGAGTTAGTTGATGTTTATACTCCAGTTCGCACTCTGGGAATCTGGAGTTAGTTGATGTTTATACTCTAGTTCGCGCTCTGGGAATTTGGAGTTGTTGATGTTTATACTCTAGTTCGCACTATGGGAATCTGGAGTTGATGTTTATACTCCGACTCGCACTCTGGGAGTTCGGAGTTGGTTGATGTTTATACTCTAGTTCGCACTCTGGGTATCTGGAGTTGATGTTTATACTCCAACTCGCACTATGGGAGTTCGGAGTTGATGTTTATACTCCGTTTCACACTTTGGGAATCCGGAGTTGATGTTTATACTCTAGTTCGCACTCTGGGAATCTGGAGTTGATGTTTATACTCCGACTTGCACTCTAGGAGTTCGGAGTTGGTTGATGTTTATACTCCAGTTCGCACTCTGGGTATCTGGAGTTGATGTTTATACTCCAACTTGCACTCTGGGAGTTCGGAGTTGATGTTTATACTCTATTTCACACTCTGGGAATCCGGAGTTGATGTTTATACTCTAATTCGCACTTTGGGAATCTGGAGTTAATGTTTATACTCCGACTCGCACTCTGATAGTTCGGAGTTGATGTTTATACCCCGTTTCACACTCTGGGAATCCGGAGTTGATGTTTATACTCCACTTCGCACTCTGGGAATCTGGAGTTAGTTGATGTTTATACTCCAGTTCGCACTCTGGAAATCTGGAGTTGATGTTTATACTCCGTTTCGCACTTTGGGAATCCGGAGTTGATGTTTATACTCCAGTTCGCACTCTGAGAATCTGGAGTTAGTTGATCAGGTACGTGGACGGTTGTATCATATCCACCCTGAGTAGGCAAGCGAAGTCGTTAGATGGATGGATCCATCCTCCTCGAGCTTGTAAATATGGAAGGCGAGGTTGTTAGATGTACTGATCCATCCTCCTCGGGTCAGGTTGAACACGGGCGAAGTCGTTAGATGGACGGATCCATCCTCCTCGAGCCCATGTCCGTAAGTTTATACTCCAGCTCACACTTTGGGAGCCGGAGTTAGTTAGAGGATTGTCGTGTATCAATCCCTTATTGCCGCAGTGTGATGGCTTGTCCCTGAGCTCAGGGTTTCACTTAGCGAGTGATCGGTGGGATCCTGATTAATTTCCACTTATAGGCCCCTCAACGAAGGATGAGATTTAGTTTACGGATGGTTGGATCACATCCAAGTTCGTTTGGATTCCACTTTTGATAAGCCTAAGGAGTAAGATTAGTGTTCTGGCAAGCTTTATGCTCGAGCATAGGAAAGGATGATTGAACTACATCCACTTTGAGTTGTATATTTTCCCTTAAGTTGGGTGCAAGAATTGGAGAGCAGACAGTCGAGTCACGTCCAATTTATACTTTGCATTCTTTCGATCGAGCAAAGGAAGAGTGTTGAAATGACAGCTTGTGATGGTTAGCGAGTAGGCAGTCAGTTGTTGATGACTTTAAATTGAGGGTTGGACCTTTAAACATGTGTTCCCTCAAATAATCCCAAATGTCTAATGTACGATTGGATGCATGGATGGTGACATCACGTCCACCCTTGGTGTGATTCCGATTTTGTTGGACATCAGAAGAAGCATAAGTATTTTGGCGAGCTTCAAACACAAGATGGAGAGTGCATTGTTGGGACATATAACTCCAAGTCTTTCTTAAATCTTCTAATTAAATTGCATAAGTGGATGAGGGGATGGTCGGTTGCATCCACTTTGTACTAGAATCCTGACCTTGTCGGTCTCTTCCGCTTTGATGCCTTGCCCCCAGTCAGGGGCATATAGTAGCCGATGAGTGGTTGAATCATGCTCGTCACGATGATACCTCAATGATTTGATCATAGTCCGCGGAGGTTGTTTTGCACCCAATCTTACGTACTCGATTACCTGCATCATTTGCAAGTAGTTTAATTCAAGTAGGTCATATTTCGCAATGTAAATGAAATTGAATTAGAAATAATTCAAAAGATATCAGATCAAATCTCATTGATAAGTGAGGCAGTGTCGTATGCTCGCTATTGCACTTCAGTCCAGCCCTTCTCAGTTGGAAGTCTAACGCAAATGGTTCAATTTGACCAAAGTCCTTGATCGATAGGGGTCAGATGTTCCCGATCCTTCATTTTATGGGGCTTGCACATATTGTCGGGGCTATCCTTTCCAGAGCAGCCTTATGGCGTTGGCGTCCACGGTAGCCATCTAAAGAAGAGGAGTTTTCCGATCTAGAGTATGGAGTAGGTTCCCTCCTTATCTCGCCACGTTGATCCTTTATCTGATTCATCAACTCAATATTGGCGTGGACATGTTGGTATAGTCATCGGCGGCTATCCACCAGTTCTCTTATTAAAGTCTGGAAATAAGCTCTGGTAATGAATTCATTTATGGGTATTGGCAGCAATTGGCTGTGGGCTTTGGATAAATTCGTTGGCTGCCAGCTTCTTCATTCCCTTCAACAATATGAGAAGTAGAACTGGTATGTCTAACCATGAATGACAGTGTTCTTTGAGGAATGGGGGAAGACATCTGCATTTGATGGCATTCATCACTCTTGGTGGAGTCCACGCACCATTCCCACTTCATAAGGTAGTGTCGAGGGTTGTATTTCCATAGTGCACCGACATAGTTAACATGTTGAATTTTCACTGGAAGTTCTACATGTAGGATGGTTTCAACAAATAAGTCTCGAATGGGAAAGATTCTCCAATCGACATTATGATCAGGTCCATTTTATTGCCAAGGGTTCTTGTAACACTGGTGAATGATGTATGCACGATTGTCCAACATTTGAGTGGTTGGTAACGCCGATTGGACGGCGAGTTGGTTAAAATGGGCTAATAGATTGGTGTTTATCCCAAACTTTCATCCAGATATGAGACCTATATAGGGTATTAAGGAAGTCCTCTTGAGGTTGTATTTCATGCTTTTAGTCATGTGGACGTGGAATGATTAAGATGCGGGCATTTGAAGATGGTTCAGCGGTGACCAGCTATGCTTTGAGTTGGCAGAGTAGACATTGTAAGGCAGCCGTCATATTAGCCATCGTACCACAGTTGTCAATTCAGGAGTTTAAAAGCTGGTCAATTGGAGGAAGTTGCATTCCACCTTAAAAGCATGATATATTAATCAACTCCAGTTCTTGGCATATTAGCTAGATTCTCCAGCCTCTGGGAGTACGGTTGAGTAGTATTTCTTTACCCATTCCTTGATTGCAACTCAACATTTGTTGTTGTGTTCTCCTATGTCTTGTTCAGTCATGGAACAATTAGAAGCACGGATGGAATGTTCGTTCACTAAATTTGTGATTGAATTCACTATGCGGGTGCGCTGCGCTGCGGCTAGGGTTCGGGGAATACGAATTGGACGCAGATGGATCGATACGAACAGCGTGTGAGTATCGATACAAATTGGAGCAGTTTCGATCGATACGAACAGAGCATAGGCGATCGATACGAACAGAGCGATGCGAAGCAGATCGAGTCGAATAGAGGCACTCTGATGGATGCGAAGCGGAGAGTCGAACAGTGGCTTCGCCAATGGAGTCGAAGTCGATGGAGTCGAACAGTAGTTCGAACGGAGCGAGCCGAAGTAGGCTTCCCAGATGGAGTCGAACGGAGCGAGTCGAAGAAGGCTCTTCTGTGGGATGCGAGTTGAGCGAGTCGAAGAAGGCATCTGATGGAGGCGAAGTGGAGCGAGTCGAAGCAGTCACTTCTGATGGTTGCGAAGCGAGTCGAAATTGTCACTTTTGATGATTGCGAAGAGAGTCAAAATGGTCACTTCTGATGGTTGCGAAGCGAGTCGAAATGGTCACTTCTGATGGTTGCGAAGCAAGTCGAAATGGTCACTTCTGATGGTTGCGCAGCGAGTCGAAATGGTCACTTCTGATGGATGCGAAGCGAGTCGAAATGGTCACTTCTGATGGCTGCGAAGCGAGTCGAAATGGTCACTTCTGATGGCTGCGAAGCGAGTCGAAATGGACACTTCTGATGGCTGCGAAGCGAGTCGAAATGGTCACTTCTGATGGCTGTGAAGCGAGTCGAAATGGCCACTTTTGATGGCTGTGAAGCGAGTCGAAATGGCCACTTCTGATGGCTGTGAAGCGAGTCGAAATGGTCACTTCTGATGGCTGTGAAGCGAGTCGAAATAGTCACTTCTAATGGTTGTGAAGCGAGTCGAAATGGTCACATTTGATGGCTGTGAAGCGAGTCGAAGTAGGCTTCTGATGGAGGCGAAGCAGAGCGAGTCGAAAAGAGGCTCTCTGATGGATGCGAGGCGGAGCGAGTCGAACACATGCTATCTGATGGATGCGAAGCAGAGCGAGTCGAACAGAGGCTCTCTGATGGATGCGAGGCGGAGCGAGTCGAACAGAGCACTCTTGATCGATACGAACATGAAAGTGGCGATCGATACGAACAGAGTGATGTTAAGCAGATCGATACGAACAGAGCACTCTTGATCGATACGAACTTTGACATATTTTCTGGATACGAAAACATGGATACGAAAAACACCATATTTTCATGGATACGAAAGTATGGATACGAAAATGACCATATTTTCTGGATACGAAATGATGGATTCGAAAATGACCATATTTTCTGGATACGAAAACATGGATACGAAAATGACCATATTTTCTGGATACGAAAAACACCATATTTTCATGGATACGAAAATATGGATACGAAAATGACCATATTTTCTGGATACGAAATGATGGATTCGAAAATGACCATATTTTCTGGATATGAAAACATGGATACGAAAATTACCATATTTTCATGGATGCGAAAATATGGATACGAAATGATTGATGAATGCAGTTCCTCTTAGATCTGGAGCAATCTGAATAGAATAGATGGAACCACTTGACGACAGATCTGGATCTCCTTAGATTTTTGCAATCCAACTACGGTAGTAGATCCATAGAGAAGGAGAAAAGCAAGGTTTTTCTCAGCGAAAGCACCAAAGTGTTTGTACCAAAATTGGGCACAACACTCTTCGGAATTTTTTGAAGAGATAAAATGAAGAAATTAAATGGAAGAGAGGAATTATCTAACAAAAACTCCAAATTTCAGATATGAAAATAATTAAAATTCAAGGAGGCACAAGGATTTTGAGTGGTTCGGCGTATCGCCTATGTCCACTATGAAGTTGATAGCTTTATTGATCTTTCTTTGAAGATTACAAATAAATTCAGTGAGTTACAGCAGATAATTATGATTTGCAACAGTGAATTTCGTTATTGGCAGCAGCAAGGGAGTTTAGATCTGGATCCGGTAGAGTCTAGGTGTTGGAAAATTCAAAGAAGAAGAAGCCCTTTTTCTGTATGCCCTGGGGCTCTATTTATAGGTGTAGGAGGCTGGTATTTCGCTCAGATCTCGGGAGACCCTCTATGGCACGTGACCAGGCCCACGCGCCTAAGCCCGTGAAGTTTCGGCCCGATCCGTGATCGATACGAACGGATTTCATATCGATCCGATGGAGTCGAAATTTGGCATGGACATTCTTTATGTTGTACATAAGCTTCTGTGAAAATTTCATAGCATTTGGACTTGTAGATCATGAAATATGATCGATGCAAGTTGGAGTTTTTCCATCCGCGATCGATACGAACGAATTTCGACTCGGTCAAGACTTGCTCCGATCGAGTCGAAATTTGGCAGGAATATTCTTCATTTTGTACTTAAGCTGCTGTGAAAATTTCATAGCATTTGGACTTGTAGATCTCGAGATATGATCGATGCAAGTTGGAGTTTTTCCATCCGCGATCGATACGAACGAATTTTGACTCGGTCAAGACTTGCTCCGATCAAGTCAAAATTTGGCAGGAACATTCTTCATGTTGTACTTAAGCTGCTGTGAAAATTTCATAGCATTTAGACGTGTAGATCTTGAGATATGAGCGATGCAAGTTGGAGTTTTTCCATCCACGATCGATACGAACGAATTTCGACTCGGTCAAGACTTGCTTCGATCGAGTCAAAATTTGGCAAGAACATTCTTCATGTTGTACTTAAGATCCTATGAAAATTTCATAGCAGTTGGACTTGTAGATCTCGAGTTATGATCGATGAAAGTTTGGATTTCTCAACCATGATCGATCAATATCTTGAGCATATTAACTCCGATTGACTTGAAATTCAGAATGTTGGCTCTCATAGCTTTGCTTGTCGTGTCATATCAATTTTAGCTCGATCTGGGCTCGAAAAAAATTCGTCGATATCCATAGTGAGCCTGCGTATAACCGATCTCCAAGACGAACTGTCATTGGTTTCTAGTCAAGTTCTTGGTGTCACGGCCTTGCCAAAAGGCGGGATAACAGTACGCTATTATAGTAATGGTGGAAATAGTGGGAGCATGCCATAGAGCACTTATTAATTGCATCATAGCACGAAAATTGTTTACCATACACTATTTATAAAATAATGATTATTTTTCGGTATCGACTAAAAAAAGATATAGCCATATTTCAATATGAATATTATGAATATCCTTTTTGAAATAAAACTATAATGTGGTATTATTTTTTTATAACAAAAGTGATGCATTGGAAAATACAAAAGTATCTAATATTATTACAGTTGTTTTGGAATTATAAACTAAACCGTAGTTTTGAGAATTAATTTTATAGTATGATTTTGAATCATATGATACTTGTTAATTATATCTTAAACCATAAAGGGCAATGCACCTATTTAGTGGGAGTATCATAAGAGTAGATGAACTCTTCTGATTGATACATATAGATGTATGCAATCGTAATTCTATAAATACCAAAACGGTTCCTCGTCCTTCCTAATATTCACCGATGGGTTATCCTCGACATGAACATGTGTATTCGATACACATGTATTATGTCTATGGTAAACTTATAGAATATAAAATAGAAGTATATAAATTTACATGCATTAGAAATGATTTGATTTGATCAAATGAGTGGGTATATTGGAAAATGTTCTGAACGTACCTAAAATAAACAAAGATTCAATCTCAAAATTACTCCTCCATGTGATACATAATGATGCATCAATATGGACTATTCGAACTTTGTTGGACAATGTACGATTAATTGTGAGTGATGTTGAGTTAGTTTCCATCTATAAGGTAATGCACTTAAGGATAGTACAAAAGGTTAATATTATTTCATCTGAATAATAATTTACAAAATTTTACAAGATAAGGGTTTATAAGAAACTCTAACATATCCTAGGCCCAGGAGTTGGCAGGTTGTGCAAGTCGAAAGATTGCACGTAATAATTATTCATGAGCGTTCTTGTATGAATCTACCTAAAAGGATTTTGAAAAGACTGTCATTGGATGACATATTTATGTTTCGAACATAATTTTTGTAAACTAAAACCAAATCAGTTTTACAAACAAAGAAATTCATAAAACGTTTATGAATACCTGTTCTATTGCACTGAAAACAATTGTTGTTTCAAGATATACCAACTTCATTGTGAAGAAATTTCTTTGAGGAATTATTGGTAGTAATATGGAATTGGATACGGTTCATAGATAGAACGGATTTTATGAGATGAAATGAAATTAACTAAACTAAACGAACACATAGCCTTAGAATGTCTAATAAGTATTCTTGAACATCGAAGAGAAGCTATGATTTTCTTATTAATGTAGAAAAAATATAATCCTAGATTGTTTAATTAAACCATTAAGAGTGTTGACTGTATATGGTATGATGCACAAATTCGAAAGAATTCCAAGTACGCTATCAAAATATTGATTTTGGTGGTCGTAACTGAAGGGATTTGATCCATCGACCACGACTGTGTCTTTATGAGGAAGAATAATGAAGTTGGAAATAAATGAGCAAAGTTGATAAAAATAATAACGCAAAATTCAATTGTTGAAATTAGCGTAATAGATTCGATATTCAACATGTTCAAGTCAATTCAGATTTACTCATAAAATTATCGCTTGATAAGTCCTAGTGTTTTAGTACATATGTATTGAAACAAAAATTTCTAAATAATGATTTAGAGTGAGTTATTTCCACATATTAACCAAAAATGTCTCAAAGTCAGTGGGAGCGATATTGAGTTTATGAATCTTTGGATATGATCTAAGAATGATTCGAAAGTATCATTTTATAAGCATCAAGATTGAATAAGTATTTTGATAGAAATATCAAATAGTTTCATTTTAAATCAAAGTGTAGAGGAAGCGTGTGTTCGTAAGAAAGAACGTTAAAATGTACATTGATATTTCTAAACTATAAATAAACAACACGTTGTTGATTTTAACAATGTACTTGTGTTAAAATCAGCCTTAGTTGTTTTAATACTCAACATTGGATTAATAAATGATGCCTTTTATAGTAAGTATAAAAGATACCGGGAATGTCCCAAATGATATGCAAGGACACCTTATTAAAATATTTAATACGGAACATGTAAGATTGATTTCTTTGCATTGGCAAAAGGGAATTATCATACACGTTATGTTGTCTGCGATATCATGATTTGTTTATGTATTTGATGCATAAAGCAAATATCAAATCCAAATTGATATCACTAAATGGTTATTTGAAGTGTTCTCGTATATTTATGAAATATTAGAGAATTGTTTAGAGAAACAAAAAATCCTTATGAAGGAGTGTTCGAACTCAAACTTTATAAGTCATTTTGAGTATAGTATGTCAATAATAAGTTCAAGTTAAGAATCTTTAAGTTGGGAATGTTCCAAATAAAAGACTGTGGCTTATTCAATGGAAAAAGGGCTAAGTACATCGTCTTGAATATTGCCATAATAAAAATAATGTATATAAACTTATAAGTGCACCAAATTTATAACTGAGCTGATTCCAAATGCTGAGAATCTCATAACATTATTATATGATAACAATGTCGTGATATGGTTCGTAATAGAACTTAGAGCTCAATAGAAGTTGAGAGACATACTCTGAATTGTTCCACATGATAAAGCAGTTTATCACCATTAGAGAGAGTTGTTTGACACAGTAGATAATTAAAGTATAATAGCATACCCATTCATAAAGGGACCGACCCAATGGGTTTTGAGAAAACCAATTGGAGAAGTTGGAATAAGATTCCATAATTGACCCCAAGTGCAAGTGGAAGATTGATAGAGTTAGGGGTATGCCCTAGGGGCAATTATGTAATTTGTTACGTATATCAATCTCGTTGACCAATCTTGTTCGAAATAAAGGTATTTTCTTTTTATTATATACTTGATATAATGTGGTTATATTAATTAACCAATTTAATTAAAAGTATATTTAATAGGAAATCCACAAATGGTATTTTTTGTGATAGTATTTACAAAATGTTGTAACCGTGAGTAATTTATCACAATGAAACAAATATACCATTTTAAATATTCCTAGTCAAGATGCATCGAGACTGAATATCGATGTATCCATTGAGATTGGAGTACGTAACGCTCTCCAAATGTTGGGCAGTGTATTACTCATGATTGTTGGGGGCACCAAGGGGTTACGTACTGATAGTATTGGATAACTATGGATTGACTCACTAGATAGTTTTCTGTTGGTTAATATAACTAAGGTCAAGCAGAGAATATCGATTTGACTAATTTACACAGTTCTCTTAACTTGAGAATACTGTTGACCTTCAATGTGCAAGCTCCGCTTTGATTATAGTTAAATCGTGGCACGACGTTAGTCGAACGACTATAGTTGGGTTGAGTGGAAGCATTGTAAGTGAAACACTATTCAAGTGAGGACTCGTCTCCTCAGTTATACGAGGTTAGTATCACGATCAATTGAAGTCAACTAAAAGTCAAAGTCTTTGGCCAGAATATTTCGGTTAATAATAGTTGTTATTATTGAACCAAAGACTTTGTGTTTGGACTATAAAGTTGAATGTGGATGATATTGGAATTTTTACCATTACCAAATTCCATAAATCCAAAGTGATATAGTTTTGACGAAGAGAATTGGTGTAAATAATTGTCACTATTAGGTACCGCTTATAATAAGTAAAATTGGATTTTACCGAAAGATGTGTAAGTGATAAATTCAGCCAAAATGTCATACCACCTGGTAAGTGATGTGTGAACGTTAATATTCGAATAGTTCGATCTTAATCGTTGACTAAATTTACACCTTTGAGTCACACAACCATAATGATGAATTCTCTAAAAAAACCACATGATTTAATTAATTTATAAAATGTTGAAAATTGATTAAATTAATTGATATTTGATAAATATTAATTATTTTTTTTTTGATGTTTGAAAGTTTTTGTATTTATTTTAATTCATTTATAAATGTTATATTTGTGCGCATTGATATACGATATCGATGTACTTTAAAGATAATTGCATGAAATGATTTATGGAAATTTTATGTCAATTAATGACATAAATTTTATGTCATTTGATGACATGATTTGTGGAAATTTTATGTCATTTGATGACATACATGTAAAGAAAGGATTGGAGAGAGAACTAATCAACAGAATTAATTATGGAAGTTTTAATTAAAGAATGGAAAAGGTTTCAATATTTTAAATAAAACATATTCTCTAATTTATTCTATACGTACAATTCATTTTCCTTCTCATTCATTCTTTCTCTTTCTCACCTCTTAACTTTTCATGGCAGAACCAAATGAAAAAGAAATCAAATTTCCAAAATCTTTCAATTCTAAATAAAAAGATCAAATAAAATAAAATAAAAGTGGCTCATCCATCTCTTGCAAGTATAGGATGTGGATCTTAAAGATCTTAGGAGATATCATCATTCAAGGTGTGATTTATAGGCAACATCCTAAGGTGATTCAATCAGATCTAGAAGCATTCTTCATTCAAGGCGCAAATCAAAGGCAACATCAACAAGGTGTGCTTTAAGGATGGGTAGCAGGGTTTGTAATTTCTATATATAGATAGCGATTTTGTGATGTTTGTTGGAAATTTAATTTGACTTTCATAATTTGTATGATGTTTTACCATCTTGCTTAACTAAAAAATTGTTTATGAAGATTGAATGAATTGTTGAATGATATGATTGAGTTTTCGTTTGATAGATCAAAATTAATTTTTTTTATGTTTTAAAACAACATTTAAGTGTAGTTCTATGTTTATCATTCTAATTAAATTGTAATTCTTAAGATCTGAATGTTTACATTATCAAATTGTTTAGCTTTTTTTCTTTACTTTGTTAAATTGAAACTAAATCTATATATTTTAAAATACAATGTTTTATTTTTGTTCTATGTTTTAACATCTAATTTAAATTCCATTTCTTTACATCTGGAAATTTACATTTTCATGTTGACTGGTTGAATTATATTTAAAGTTAAAATGAAATTTATATGGAATCAATACAATGTTCTAATTGTTGATCCATATTTTAATCTTTCATAACAAAGTGTAATTTTAGTTTTAAATTTTAATATATGTATGTATGTATGTTTGCATGTATTACTTGCACTTTTTATTACATTAGATATTTACATATGCATAAAAGGAATTTTAACAACAAATCAAAGTTTTAAAATTGACTGTAATAACTCTCTAATTTATATTATTAGAAAGCGTTGATTGAATTCCATATATACATATTTGGATCTACTTGTATGTGTTCATATAAAATTTATTTTTCTTTACATATACTGTCATAGTATGAAATCACTTCTCTTTTTAATTAAGACAATAATGTATACATATAATTCATTGTTCGCCTTCCATATTCTTACATTATAGCACTTATTGATTATCATTAATATGTTGCATTAATTAAATTTACTAAAAGGGAAACTGTATCAATCACCATTGTCATCCCTTATTTATTTCCATTACAATTCCTATGTAATAAACATTCAAATTGTTCATGTTTATTTTATGTATACATGTCAATTACCAATGACTATGCACACTCTATGTATGTTGCACTTGCATAATATTTACCGTCAATACATTTACAATTCATGTCATATTTAGATTAGTCATTGATGTTATTTTATTAAACAATTATTTAATTGAATTAAGAGAAGGAAATGAAAGCTTCCTTCTCTAACTAAATTTATGATCCCTTACTAATTAAATAATTTAAGAGAAAGGAAATGAAAAGTTTCCTTCTCTAAATAAATTTATGCCCCCTCATTAATTGAATAAGTTAAAAGAAAGGAAATGAAATATTTCCATCTCTGAATAAATTTGAAAAGTAAACGTTACACAAAAATTTGTATATAAGAGTATATTTGATGTACTCTAACTTACATACATATTAAATTAAAGTGAAACCTTATTTATGAAGTTAAATAAAATATTGATTTTATTTAAAAGAAACTTGGAAAAGTTCCAAATGAATTTAGAATTCATAGGCCCATTAAAGATCCAAAATGGCTAAAAATTCGAAAATTCACCCATTTCGTCCGCTGCGGACTGGCCTAGTTCCTTCAGGATGTTCCTCTCATCAATCAACATCCAAAAGAGCGTAATCAACTTCCGATTCTCTTTCAAAAGACTATCATATCGAAGGCGCACCCTCCTCAGACGTTGGGCGGCTTCTTTATTTTTGAAGGATGCTAACACTACCGCACTTCTATTAAGTTTATGATACTTATCGAAGTGAATATTGTGTTCTTTCAATTGTTTATCTAACTCTCTATACAAGCTATTTATTTCCGCTTTTTTTCTTTTAAGCTTGGTTTTATAAGGGTGAATGGGTTTCCTCCTTAACTAAAATAAAGGATTTAAACCATTATAACCTTGCAAGTGAAAGCCCTTTAAACAAAGAATTCCAATCCTGAGACATGGGAACTGATACTTGAGAGACCTGCTTCTTCTCTCTTGGTTCTTCAATGTTAATTTTAGCAGGCTCCTCTTGAGGGTCAAAAGGAGCAAGTGGTTTAGGTGGGCTTGCTTGACAAATAGATGGATCAGGATTGACCTTTTTTGAAGCCCTAGTGTTGTCATCATCATCTTTTTCAGGAGCATCAGTGTGACCACCCCTGTCTTCACCTGAACCTTAACATCCTTCTACTTTATCATAATTATTGTCATCATCACCACAATTACTGCCCTCTTCCTCGGCGACTTCATCTTTATCACCTTCATCTTTAGAGTCTGAGTCTACTTCGAAGGAAGGGACATCGAAGGATAGAATTTTAGAGGCATCGATCTCCTCTTTTTTAGAAACTTCAACCCCCTGCTCCATTCTTTTAATTTGTCCATAACTCTATTGACAAGAGTAGGGTCAAGTGAAGAAAGCTCAAGTCTAGGCATTTATCTATATTGTCGGTGTAAGCAAGCATCATGGCGTCTTCAAAAGAATTAACAATGATGTCCTCAAAAGAAGTATTAAGGAATTGAGACACCCACTTCTTTGCGTCAGAAATAATATTGATAGCCAACTTTAGAGAATATTATTTTCTTCAGCTTTATCACTAAAGAAGATTGTTTAGCCGCCATTTGAGTTTTTTGTCCTCAGATTATTTCAAGGCCATTTTCAAGGCCAAATTTTCGTCAGCAAGGAGTTGATGTGCTTTGCTTTCCTCAGAAATAACAGATTCTGATTGAGCAGGTGAAGCTCTTAATCTCTCTAATTTCATTATAGCTTCATTTTTACCCACATATAAGGAGGAGACTTGGTTGTTTAAGTTGGAAATTTCTTCTCGAAGCCTTGATGTCTATGTGGAAGATCGTAATACACCTTCTTGTAGGGAGAGCCAGCTCTTGGAAATCTGAAAGAAAAAGTACAACATAAGTCAAAAACTTAGAGAGAAACAATAACAATAAGGTTAAGTGATATAAAGCATACCAGAAGTTGTTGTTCTGCTGGGGAGCGACAGTGATCCATTTGGTAAGAAACAGAAGAAAGCGGGCGAATAGAAGCAAAAGATGGAGAATTTAGGATAGACTGAACCATTTTTTCAAAATTGCTCGGAGGCATAGGTGATGTATATCTGGAAGAGTGCAACTCCTAAGAGGGGGTCGAAGTGCCCAAGTCTTTTTGCATTTGTTCCATCACACGAGGGGAGCTAGAAATGACAATGCGTTATAAGGGATCGACCTTTATGGGAGTCTTCTTAGGTTAATCAAGAGAAGCTTCGACATTTCCAAAGTTTAGTCAATATTAACGGTCTTCCCCTCTACTAGCGGTGGAGAATCAGGAAGTTCAACGATCTTGGCCTTCTTAGGGGATGGTTCCTCCACGACTACTTTATCCAGTTTTCTTTTAGTAGCCATCTTCAACCTAGCAATAGCCAGAGACAAAGATGACGCATGGGATGTTGAAGTGGGGAGAGCCAAATAACTTATAATTGGTTCAACCTGAGAATCAGCTGATGAACATTGAAAAAATTACAAGTCAGAGAAGCAATTTAAAAAGTAACACAACAACAAACTACAAGCACTACATTTAAACCTACAAAAGTGATCGGGGCAAATTGGTGACATTGGGTAGAAATTCTTCAGATCATCCAAAGAAAGGAAGTGTTTGCTCCGAGATGTGTGTTGAACTAAAGGAGGATGACCAAGTACCCTCTGACATGTTGGTATAAGGGAATGCTTTTGTAGATTTGAAGGATTCAACAGAGTTAACCTATTCCCAATCCTACTTAAAGCAGCAATCAGAGACTTTACAGTTTTCTTATCTTCTTTATTCATATCTTTAACAGAAGCACCTGACAAGGAAGCATAAATTAGCAAAGGAAAGTAACTAAATGGAAAAATAAAGACTGTGATCAACTTATGGAGGTAAGAGAAAACCCCACTGATGTTGGGAAAGCATTTAATGAAGAAGAACTGTGTTTCCCAATCTCTGAATTTGTTTACCCCCTCGGATATTAGCTTTTTGGGGGGATTGGCTCTAGAGATTTGGTTATTCAAGTTGCTGAGTTTAACAAATCGAACAAGATAGTTCAAAACTTCAGCATTATTAAAGGAATTCCGGACTCCAGTGCCATGAGTTCCAAAGATAAAAGATATGTATATACGTGTGAGGATAGCTGAATAGGAGAAATGCCCAAGTGGGTCAGGAATTTGGCCAAGAAATCCGAAAAAGGAAGGAAACCACCGCGCCAAATGTGGATAGCAGTGTAGACAAAATATCCTTCAGGTGGACTTTGGATGGTTTCGCCAATACTTGGGGGAATATCTTCCACCCTAGTGATGCTGAAGTCACTAAGAATTGCGTCCACCTCATCTTGAGTTGATATCAAGGAATGTTTAGAAGTTGCTTCAATCTTCTTAGGAGAAGATTCCATCACCGGCACAGTGTCTTTTTCTTGTTTATGGGAAGCCTTTTTCATGCCCATGATCCTACTAGGTGAAATCATTTCAGTTAGAAGTTATAATTCATTATGAAATTAACATTTTTTCAAGGATATCGAAAACCTATTACAACAATTTAAATATCAACCAGAACATGGAATTTCAAATCCTTGAACAAATGTTGGATAGAAAAATGAAGTTTGTTGAGCTTTCGATAGAGTCGAAAAGAAGAATGGAAGTGAACATCTAACAAATACCCTTTAACGATGTCGAAAGCTCAAGGATAACTTTTTTGTTGAAAGAAGTAGTTGAAGCCTACACAGCCAATTTGAATATAAGTATACGCTAACGACATTCAATAAACAACACAAGTGAACCTTTCGGCTCTATCAAAACCCATGGAATTTATTTCACTAAGAGAATTTGAATTTTGTCGAAACCTTATATGCCAATTAAGTTGAAAGGTTTGAGTTTGAATCATATTAACAGAAATAAAAAGGACTTGGGACGTTTCGACAATATTGGTATAAAATGATGGTCAATTACCAATTAGTTACAAGAGGTATTGAGAAAGTCGAAAGGAGTATATGGTTTTGAAAGCGTGCCAATAACCAAACTTGATTCGATATAGTAGGTTTCGATCAAGTTAAATGGTCTGATTTGATTTACAACCTAAATAAAGTATGTTATTCTCAATCCAATTTACAAAAGAAAATGAATGATGAATCTCTAACTCCCTACATCCCCTAAAATAAATTGAGAGTAAGCATGTACTAAAAGTTTCGAAACCTATAAAATAATGATTTTGCTCTCGAAAGTATGTACTAGATAATTATTTAGTAAGACACATTTGGAAACTTCTTCGAAAGGTATCAGGATACATTAAAGTATAGTTATGCTTTCGAAGAAGTCAACTTCATATTAACTACATCAACCTTTCGACGAGATCAATTAAGAGAGGTGCTGAACTACCTCTCGACCTCATCGAAAGAGGATGAAGAAGCAACACAAAAGTTGCCACCTTAACCCCTTTCGAATTGGTAGAAAGGTAAAATTGTAGTGCCAAAATGCGATTCATACTGCTAAAATTTCTCTATGAAGTAACTGGAAATCTCCTTCTTCTCCAAATTCAATTTTATTCTTGAACTTCAAAAAATCAATAACTAAGTTAATTTATGCACGAATTTATAATCGATAGTCTTAAAAATCACCAAATTGCAAATTTGAACATAAAAAAAACAAACGAACCAAATCAGATGAATTTTAGATATAGATTGATGAGAGAAATGGAACAAAATTATTATAGGAAAAAAAATCCAAGGATACTTTAATATGAACAAAAGATTCAAATTATAAGATTAAAATAGCGATTCTAATTAAATCCAAATAAATTTATCGTGAAAAGTAAGTTCGAAAAGCAGAAATAATAAAGGCTTACTTTGAATTCGAGTTTTTGTTTGTTGGAAATAGGAATTATTTGAGAAATCAAAAGCTTTGATTCCTGCTGGAATTTTATTTTGATTACAGATAAATGAAAGAGGAGAAGAAAGGAACGTGATTTATAAGAAAGTCAGCATGAAGGATGGACTATACGATCAAATTCAAATGAACAGCCAGGATTTATGCAAGAATATGAGAAGGCGGAAAACATTGTGGGTTTCGAAATGGTTGACTTTGAAAGTCAAGAGAACCCCTTCGCAAGAGGGGCAAGTGTTACCACCAATTCTAACTTTAACCTTGTTGAAATCAAAATGAATAGAAAGGAAGGATAACCAAGAGGTGATAGCATCAACAAAGCCTTTCGAAGTAGTCGAAGGGATGCTACAGCCAAAAGTCGAGTGTGTTACAAGCTTACGAAGGGGTTGAAAGGGTCGAAAGCACCCTTCCGCATCAATGGTTTTCTTTCGAAGAAGGTGCATCTGCATGCATGAAGGCGTTTCGAATGAGTTGAAGAACACCTTTCGAAGATAGCTAATAATAGCCACTCACATACGCACCAAACCTTTCAAAACAATAGGTTTCACCTTCATTCAAGTTACTCAAAAAGATATTTTGTTGGAACAACCTCTTCGAAAGCATATCTAAGCCTTTCGAACTGGTCAAAACCTTTCACAACTAAGAGGGGTTTCACATCTATTCGCAAGTATGTCTTCGAAAGCTACCTTTTGTGTCAAAACCCATAGTATTTCAATACCTTCGAAACCCTAAGGATGAACTTGCTGACAAAGTCGAAGGCTCATGCTCCGTCTCACTTGCAACAATAAATCAATACAAAGGGAAAAGGTGCATCTACCTCTTTCGATGAAGACATAGGCACTCATATCCATTCAAATGCAATGCAAAGGGATACGTAAGTGTCAAAGGTGACGAAAGGTCTACAAAGCCACCTTTCGACTAGGTCGAAAGCACTGAGTCGAAATGTGCTAACCTGCACCTATAAATAAGAACCTAGGGGTCAAGTTTTGGGATCCAAATTCATTCACTCTCTTCTTATACTTTCTTAAACTTGTATATTTGTAACTCTAATTTGGAAATCAAATTGGGGAAATTGATCGGTTTGTACATCATTAGTTTAATGGAGATGAGATTTTGACGCTTTTGGTTATGCAACTGTTCTGAGACTTTTATAGGATTCGATTGAGTTCTGCTTGAGTCGACTTAATTGAAAGGATAACTTCCGAGTAAGTCAAAACCCCTTATTTTTCCAATACACTTAGGTTCTTAGCTCCAAACCACTACTTTCTAAAAGCTCACCATTTTAGTTAGTTGAAACCTCAAATTCAGCCAAAGTCCCCATACTTGGAAATCCAAACCGAAGCCATTAAAGAGGCAAGCTTTTGATGAAGTCGAAACCCATCATTTAGTCAATACCCAATAACATTAGAGCCAACCATTAGGTTACCATCATTGTTTCAATAGGGTGTTTTGAATCGATAAATAAGCTGACTAGGTTAGTTTGAAAGACTTAAAAAGAAAGGGGTATAAGTGATTCGATTGGTTCGAAAGGTTAGACAAGGAAGGGTTTTCATAACAAAGATCTATTCGAAAGGTGAATCGAAGGAAGCAATAAGATCCTAACTTTCTCTACTTAATCAAAAAAGATTTAGAAGGATATACCTGCACTTTTGACTCTACTTTGGTGTGTTGACAAGTTTTCTTGTTAATATTTTGGCACAAGAAGGAGGGCTTTAACCTTTGAACTTGTTGAACTTCCAACTTCACTTTCCTCTAACCTAATTCTATTCCGAACCTAACTACCTTAGAATTTTCCATCATTATGTTAAACAAGATCAAAAGGTCCGAACAAGGGTCCTCAGAACCATAATTAGTTGGATTCTCCCCAAGAACAACTACTAATTCCAAACTACATAAAGAGAAAATGATAAGATTGGAAGCTCTAAGGATTATGAAGAAGAAAAAAGAAGAATCATATGATCTAGAAAAATGGAGTTTAAACCTGTAAGAGTCCAAAAACTCGGCCTTCGAAAATCGGCACCCGTACTTCACTTCTACTCAAAATGTCGTAGATTCAAACGCCGAATTTGGCTTCCCGGAGCTTATAACACCATTAAGTATAATAACACAACGGAATAAAGAAATAGATGATATAAATATATATAACATTGACACAATGACAGATACAAAATCTGATACAATATGATACAAAAGAATGATACAACAGATATCAATATACGTCAGAGATATGATACAACAAATAGCAGTGGAAAGAAAATAGATAACACCAGCAGCGGATAGAATATCTCCAATAGAATGCTCCAATCCATAGCTAGCAGAAATCAAGGTCAGTCGTCCAAGGACTAACTAGCTCCAGATAATCTACTCAACCTGAATATCTAAGAAACCCAACTCTAAACTGCCCGTGTGGAAAATGGTGGGCACCCAAAGTTTAGGAAGGGAACAATAAACTCCGGATCAGTCATGGGACTGGTATGAGCAAATAAAACAGTTTATCTTTAAAACAAACATCAAAAGGATTTTTAAACATTGAATCTGCAATGCTTTTGGAAAATGAAACTACCATAAGACCTCTCACCACACACACAATGCAAACGCAGAATTGGAGGAGATTTCTTCTTATGATAGTCAAATATGCTTACTACGCAGAATCATTGGATTATTATTAGTGCATAGTGGAAAGCATTTCGAAAATACAATATAAATCTTAGCCAGCATACAACCATTATTGTATGCCTACTATAGCTACCATCTAAACAGTGGTGACCACCATAAGTAAATGGCAGGTTCTACAACTAAAACCGTACAGGGTTCGTATTGTTTCTTTGGATTTCCAACAAATGGTCAGGCAAAGGAACTTCCTTACACCGAAATGGAAATGCCTCTGGAAAGACGCCCCGAGAACCTAACCGGATCTCTGCAAACACAAGGCCGACGCTACCTCACGCTTTAACCAAGCTGTAACTAGGTAACTAACACACGAGTCATGTCATCCCCCGGTCGTCTCCGACCTTTATCCGAGACGTCTCGATCATAAAGCAACAACCATAAAGTATAATAACTTTGCAGCATCAACATAGGTAAAATATCTGGGCTCCATACCATGATATCACCTTTTATCCAGAAGGAAATGACATACCTTAGGGGCGCTACCCCTACAAACCTTTGCCGCAACATTCCTGTTTCAACCATTACCGGGTTGTGAGGCTCAACGAAGTCTCGTCCACCAAGCCACACTTTTCCACAAAGCCACACTTTTCCACAAAGCCACGCTTTTTCACAAAGCGACACTTTTTCACAAAGCCACGCTTTTCCACAAAGCAACGCTTTTTCACAAATCACGCTTTGACCAACAAATGATCATCAGCACTTCGTATGTCACATCACCAAATTGGAAATGTATCACTAGTACCCATCAACTACATAACCTCTGAGCTCGTACGTCTCAGAGAAGGGTGTTAAGCTAAGAGAATAAATTCTCCGCCACCAACAGAAATGTATTTGATAGAAACCAGCTTTACATCTCAAAGTGTAACGTCAGACACACATCCATACAAGTCCATTCCGGGATCGAACGGAACCGAAGGCACTTCTAAAGAAGCCCTGGCTAATCCGTATAATTTCTAATCACGTCCGGACTTCCCATCATAAAGGGTGCTAAAATCTCTATATCGGGGCCAGTCGATGTAGAGACATTCGACGAGTTGTCCTTTCGTTTTCGAAAATATCCGGTCTTCAAATGCTATCCATATACGTCGTATCACTATTCAGAATGGGTTATATGACACAAAGGTCTTTTCCCGGCTAAACCGAATAACGAGCGCAATTAAAAATCATATGGATACCGGGGTCTCAGTTAAATCACAGCTTAAAACCAAAAACTTTTCATTCGAATGGTTAAAACAAATTACCATTTCCAATCTTTTAAACAAAAAGATTCAATTCACAAAGTTAACCCCATTCACAAAGATCCATTCATGGATTTCAAAACAATTTCTATTTCAATTGAATTAACTCGTTAAATCTTTAAGTCAAGATTTAACTTATAGCTTTCAAAATTCGTTTCCAAAGATTCATTCATAGCCTTTCAAAACAATTTTTATTTCAAGTTGGATTAACTCATTCGGTCTTTGAATCAAAGACTCATTTCATAGTTTTTAAAACATTTCAATTTTTATTTCAAACTTGAAAATCTTCAACACAAATTGGAAGTTCATTACTTATGTGAAAGCTTTTACTATTTGAAAACAAATAGTTTTCATTTTCAGAAAAATCCAGTTATATTTACACGAATTAAAACCCTTGAATTAAATTCAAATTCCTAAATCAATACCTTTAAAATGGTTTAACCATATATAACTTGTACAGCATCTTTAATCCCTAGTTTCAAATCGTAGGATTCAATTTCAAACTTGAATTCAAATTTAAATCAATTTATTTAAATTTCAAAACTTAATCAAGTTATTCGAAATAACTTTTATCTCTGAAATCTCATTTCAAAAGCTTTTCACTTTAAACCCAAATTTCCAATTTCAAAATCAATTGAAATTAAAATTTAAATTTCAAAACATTAATTTTAAATCATCTGTGGCTTAACCGATTTCCACGTGAAATCCATATTTGTGTGTATGGTGTAGTCCAGGGGTTTCACACAATAGTGCAACATCAATAAATCATCACAGATTAGAATACTGAAATATAGTTGATAAGCGGTATTAACTATAACGCTTATCGTTCATTCACAAATCACAGATATATATATCGCAGATAAATAATTACATTCATCCCAGATAAATAAATTACAGATCACAACACAAATCAGGATATATCACAAAGCATCACATATTAGGGATATCAACAATTCAATCATTCAGTCAAATCCAACCATCCATAAGTAGGGTAAATTTAATTGTTTGATTAATTCAAATCAAATTAATTTCTTATGAATGACTAATCCTGGTTAATTACAAATCATTTTGATTAATTATTCTTTAATCATTTATTAATTAACCATTGTTAATAAATTAATTAACCTTTAATTATAATTCATCAACCTTTAATTAAAATAATTAACCTTTAATTATTAAATTCACCATTTAATTAATTATCTTTAATTAATAAATTAACCCTTAATTTATTACCATTTAATTAATTTTCCTTAATTAATTAAAATAAATGATTATTCCTAATCACTTAATCCACTTTAACCATTAATTAATTACTTTTAACTAAGTAATTATCTTTAATTATTTTCAGTAGTTAATTAACTTTTAAGTTAAATTAATTATCTCAAATTACCTTGATTAACTTATCACATTATCCTAAATTAATTATTGCTTTTAAAACTGGTTATTCCTATATCTTCAAAATTTTGTTATCATTTCAAAAAAAACAACCCGAGACCAGATCATATCTTCCCCGAGCCAAATCTGGGTTTCTCCGAGCTTTCACGTTTTTATAAATTTCCTTTAAAAACTTAGTTTAGTTTTAAATTAAAACTGTTACCCTTAAAATCTGGAACAACACACACAAAAACTCAAAGACCCCCCCGAGCAAATCTATCATCTACTTCGAGTCGAACACGTTTTTTTCACGAACAAACCCTGTGCCACTTCTTTCTTCTCCGATCCCAAAACCACACAGCTACACGAAAACACTCGTGCACATGCAAAGATCATCGTCGACATCCTGATCATCGTCGCCACTGTCTACAGGTCATCAATGACCAACCCAATTCATCCAACCACCCAAATCATCAAAACGAACCGAGAATCGAAATTGAACAACCTGGTCAATGCGTGTAACTCAACCAATCGGAAAAATCCCCATTCATCATCACCTCCACCCACTAACGAACTCGCCGCCGCACCTACAGCTATGCCAGACACCCACGAACATATTTCCCCACCACCGATCTTCTCCACATCACCCATGACCACGCAATAATCACGAGAACCCAACTATTACCATCCTGACCTTAAACCCTACATTAACTTTGCACGGCCACCATGGTGAATTAGAATTCTCCTGGTCATTTTTCTGATGACCACCAATGCTCAAGCTATCTTCACCCAGAATCACGACAGCTCATTTGCTATGGATTGCCAAAAATTGGCTATTTTCCTTTTCCCGTTCAACTCACTTTTTCTCACCATTTAATACATTAAAAATCTTGAAATAACTTTCAAAAATCATATTTTGTAAACACACTTCTATTTATATAACTAAAAATTGAAAATAAAATCATTAAATTTTCAAGTTTGAAAAGATCTCACTGTAATACCCAAACTACTAAATATTTTCTAGATATAAATGTTTGAAACCATTTTTAATTCAAATATCTTGTTGATTCAAAAAAATTTCATTCATATATCCAGGCTTATAAGTGAAAGATTAAAGAGATTTTGATTTTCTTTACTTGTTTCTAGCCTGTAACAGAGAGACATGTTCATATACTTGTATCTACATATTTAAGCTACAGCTATACACACACACACACACATATATATATATATGGACATACAAATATGATTTTATTCTCTACCACATCATTCCATAACATATATCCAATATAAATCACATGCAAACCAGATCATATATATGTAAGGGTTAAAGAATTTGCTCACTAATCTAAAGAAGAAGATACTGGGTCAAGTTACTCACAAGCATCAAGAAATGAAAACAAGTTAAGCTTCTAAAAATAGGAGTTGCTCACCTTTGTTTCCAGAGGAAGAAGAACAGAGCTTGATAATGTTGAACAGCTTTGAAATTTGCAAACCAAAACCTTGTTCTCGATCCAGACATTGATTTCCAGGCTTGAAAGCTTGAAAACTAAGGTTATCCTTTTGGTTTTGAGATCTGAGTTTTGTTTTAAATTGTTGTTAAAATTGAAGATTTTCGTTTCTGTTTTGAGATGATGGTTACTTCAAATTTTCAGCTTTTGGTGGACGAACCGAATGAAGTTGATATGTGAAAGAAGCTTACAGGGGATGATATTATTTTGCACATGTTTACATTTTCTTGTTTGTACAACTATGCCAGAGATTTTTATTCAATGGTGGCTGATGGATACATTTCGTGCTTGCATTTATTATGTTGTACATGTATGAAGATATTTGGTGGCTGAAATGGTAAAACTTGTGCTTGCATTGATTACCTTGTCCAACTTTGCTTATTTTATTTTACTTTCCTTTACTTGCTTGTTGGGCTGAGATGATAGGGGTAAGTACACAGATTTATATTTCATTTTTATGTATGTGTTCACACTTATCTTCATTTGTTTATTTTGTTGCTTTCTTTTCTTTTGTATTTTTATGTTTGCATATATATTTTTTATAAACTCAAAATATTATTAAACCATTTACTTGAGATTTTAAACTCAAAATCAATATATATATATACATATATATGTAATTTCAAATTTACTCATATATCACGTATACATATATATTCACATATATATTTACAATATTTAAATTTAAATGATTTATACAAAATATATTTGGATTCGGGGAAACTCGCATCACTTTATCAATAAATTTTACAAATTTAATTCAAAAATTAAATAAATTATCAATTTAAATTTAATTAAAATCCGAGGTCATTACAGACTTCCCCCCTTAAAAGAATTTCGTCCTCGAAATTTTCCAAGGAGACACAAAGATAGATGAAGAATATTTCATCAAATCAAACTGAACGTCTATTCTGCATTTGGCTTACTGTAACGCCCCACTCCGAGACCCATTCTAACAAAGAGTATTACGGAGTAATACTGTCTGCTGGAACGGAGAATAGAGTATAATGGAAGCGACCATATGTAATCAAGCTATAACTATCTACTGAATACGTCGAAATGTGGTATCGCTTTTTTTTCAAGTGGTTCGACATATCCAATAGATATTTATAACGAAATTACAATGGGTAAGGAAAATAGGTTCAGAACAAACATAATGCTAAATGATAACATCATCATCACAGAACAGTCACATAATAGTCACATAACAGTCACAGAAAATAGGTACAATATATCGTCAATACAAATCCAAATATCAAAAAGGTGGGTACAAAGCCACCGCTCACACATGTGAGTCAAAGATATGTACATAAGAGACTAAATAATCAGAGTATAAAAATAGTGGACAAATATAAAGAGCTATCTATCAGCATAGCAGATAATGTCCAAGCGGAAGCACAGAAAGCTAAGTCCAGAGACCTAACCTGAAACAACTCGGTCTGACCCGAGCGAAAAACACTCTGGTCAGGCTAGCCAAACAATCAGTTAATAAACTGAGATAAACATGATAGATAATGAGGCAATATATAACATAGTACTATAGACCACAAACTCTCACATAGAGAAGAAATAAACATCTAAGTAGAGATGTATAGCAAGCCTTGTATCATTGGCATAACATAGTCACAAATGTCAAAACAAAACATCTAAGTAGAGATGTATAATAAGCCTCATATCATCGGCATAACATAGTCACAAATGTCAAAACAAAACATCTAAGTAGAGATGTATAATAAGCCTCATATCATCGGCATAACGTAAGCACAAATGCCAAAACATAAACATCTAAGTAGAGATGTCAAAAACGATACATCTAAGTAGAGATGTATAACAGGCCATCTAAGTAGAGATGCCAAACAACATACATCTATGTAGAGATGTACAACGACCATCTATGTAAAGATGCCAAAAACGATACATCTAAGTAGAGATGTATAACGGCCATCTAAGTAGAGATGCCAAAACGATACCTCTAAGGGAGACAGGCCGAAGACACTATCCCAAAGGTAATAAAAGGAATGTGTCACGAACTTTTAGCAAGGAACCCGTAAGGTGTTAACATGAGTCCCATACCCCACGTTCGCACTAAACGGTTTACTAACCAATAGTAAGCTTCCACACTCAAAACAGTAAAAAGTTCACCTCATGTCATCGGTAAACTAGGCCGAAAGGCCAAAACGATCAATCGAATAGGTCTGGGATTAACCGAAAAGGAAATACACACGGTTTCATAGGCCGAAGTTTTTCCCAACCGTTTAAGCACCTTTCCACTTCGCTCGAAGTGCTAAAGTGTGAGTGTGGGATTTTATTATAGAAAATAATTACGGAAAACGTATTTATAATTGGTTTGAAATCACTTTAAAACGGCCTTTGAAAACTCTCCTATTATGGAGTAATTAATTTAATAATTAAAATAATATTATATAATAATTTCGAAAGCCATTTCGGAGTGAAAAATCCTTTTAAAACCTTTTTATAAGGCCCGTGTATGAAATCTAGAGACAAATCTCAAAGAAATCGATAAAACCAGAAAATCACTGAAAATATTCCAAGTGTTGGAAAATAGTCCAAAACTGACGCGAACCCAAGTTCGGAAAATTATTCGGACCAGCAAACTGAATCCGAATGACATGAAAATTGGTAGGAACATAGTTTGACATTCCTACTTCATAACGCAAAAAGAAATACTCGATTCCGACTTGAAACGAAGAAACGGGATCGTCTCAAAGTCGGACAAAAATCACAAAACTCTACTGTGTCAAAACAGTGCAAAGGTCCCACTTCGACGACATGGTCGAAGGGTCACATGAACTCAAATCTTAATGAAAATTTGCAGGAGCGTAGTAAAGTACTCCTACTTTTATATGCAAGAAGAATCGTTCGGTTCCGACTTGAAACGAAGAAGTGACTATGTTTCAAAGTTGGTCCAACGATAACTGAAAATGATCACTATTGTAAAACAATTTCTGGGTGCTACTTCGGCAATAGAAACAAAGTATCTAATGCATCCAGATCTAAACCAAACTATGCATGGTTGAAGATCTCGACCTTATCTTTTTAATGAGATAATTAACAATGAAATCTGACAAAGGACGAGCCCGGTATGGCGTCGCAAAGTCGGGGTTCTGCGCTGAAAACAACGGGAGCAAAGAGACTAAGGCCTGTAGCTATGCACTAACAGACTAGAGATGAAAAACCACAATTTTGACATAGTAAACTTCCAATTCTGACACGATGAATAAAATAAAAGTTGTAGCTTAGTTTCTAAACTTTCTGGAATGACCAAGATCGTCAAATTCCAATCGGGGATGAAAATTCTATGACTAAAACAATTCTCGGATCTAAATTCTATATCACTGTCGTTGTGCTTTCGGAACAGTGGTAACAATGCACAGTTTTGACGAAATTAACTTTGAAATTTCATGAAAATCAAAACATGAAACTTTTAGCCCTAAATCTAAGCTTTCCAGAACATTCAAAATTATTAGATTTGGATAAGAAACGAGTAACTTATGGCCAAATCAATTTCAGGTTTTTATTTTCTCAACCCTGTAGTTTGTTGTCAGGTCAGCGAAAAACAAACGTGATTTCGACCATTCAAACCTCAAAATTAGGCAAATCTCAAAACATAAAAGTTATAGCCTATAGAATTAGATTTCCAGAACATCAAGAAAATCTTAATTCCGATTTAAGATGAATGAGATATGCCTAATTTACTAACAGTAATAAACTAATTATAATTTCAGCTAGCATATATTACCTCTTTCCCAAGCAATGGAAAGAAGATCAAAGAGTTTTACAATCTAAATGCACAAAAAAAAGAGGATTACAAAATAATTTCAGAAATTAAACAATGGATTAGAGGTGGGTTTTGTGATTGCTATTACCTTCAAATGAGTAGATTAAAACCCCTTTGACTTTGATGAAGATTAATGAAGCTTTGCTCTAGGTTTGGAGGCCATTATTTAGTGTTTTGCTCTAGGGTTTAAGGGGTTATGGAATGAGATGTTGGCTGAAACAAATGGGTAAAAGATGGTTTATAGGCTAATGGAAGTGGGTTAGTGGGCCTAATACCCATTAGGACTTGGAATATGTTCCATATCTCAAGTTAGCTAATTTCTCTAAGTACAAACTACACATTATTTACCCATAAAATTTTAAAATATGTTACCAAAATAATTTAGCTATAGTTATAAAATTTTACATCACAATATTTTCCAACTTACAATTTAACCCCTATTTATTCCAAAACACATTTTAGTCAAAATTGCCCAAAATCACCGTTTTGCAATTTAATTGTAAATTAAATTCCCAATTCAAATATTGCACTATTTTATACATATAAAATTTTGCAATATTATAAATTTCCATTTACCCTAATTAATTTCCATTAAATTCTCCATTTTGCACTTAGGCCCAAAATATTAATTTATTCAAAATAACTAACTTTTGAACAAATTAGTCACATTAAAAAAAATCATTAATAGCTCCAATTAAATTAAAATCCCAATTTTAATTTATTATTTGGTAACCGCAATCACAAGTTGTTACAGACTCCCCCCTTAAGAAAATTGCGTCCCCGCAATTCCTTATCATGGAAGTTATCTATAACATCTAATCCTCAAAATAAATCAAACGAAGGTGAAGTAAAAATACTCACCAACAACAGATGAAGATAGAAAACCGGGATAAGTACGCTCGATAAACTCTCTGGTCTCCCAAGTGAAGTCCTTAGGATTAGACGACCATTGAATCTTCACGAGCGGGACCTCTTTGTTTCGAAGGCGTCTAACCTCCGAATCAAGCACACGAAGATGTTGCTGCTCAATAGATAAATCAGGAGAAATCTCTAAATCCGGTATAATAAGTGGATCAATAACAGAATCAGGATCGCGAACACACTTGCGAAGCTGAGAAACATGGAACACGTCATGCATTCCGGAAAAATGAGCAGGTAGAGCCACACGATAAGCAAAGGGGCCGATGCGTTCCATGATAGGAAATGGTCCAACATAGCGAGGAGCCAATTTCCCTGTAGAGTTGAAACGCACAACCCCCTTCATGGGAGAAATCGGACTGAAGACAAAATCACCAATGGAGAACTCAAGAGGCTTCCTACGGTTGTCCGCGTAGGATTTCTGGCGGTCCTGTTCCTCTCTCATTCTCTGACGGATAAGAACAATCTTTTCAGAAGATTCCCGAACTGAATCTGGACCAAGAATGAGCTTCTCGCCAGATTCTAACCAACAAGCAGGAGAGCGACATGGCCTTCCGTATAGAGCCTCGAAAGGTGCCATGCCAATACTAGACTGATAGCTATTGTTGTAGGAGAACTCTACGAGAGGTAAATGATCCTCCCAACTACCCCCGAAATCCAGAATACAACAGCACAAAAGATCCTCCAAAACACGATTCACCCTCTCAGTCTGACCGTCAATCTGAGGGTGATAAGCAGTAGAGAGATTCAGCTTTGTGCCCAAAGCTGACCGTAGGCACTTCCAGAAGTGACTAGTGAAAATGGTGTCTCGATCACACACAATAGAGCTAGGAATGCCATGAAGTCGTACGACTTCCTTCACATAGAGCTTGGCCAACTGAGGTGCAGTCCGAGTGGACTTAATCAGAATGAAATGAGCCGATTTGGTCAAGCGATCAACAATAACCCAGATAGAAGTATGGTCTGACCTCGATCGAGGCAGACCGTCAATGAAATCCATGGATATCTGATCCCATTTCCATAATGGAATCTCTAGAGGCTGAAGAAGACCAGATGGACGCTGATGCTTGGCCTTGATCTGTTGACAAGTCATGCAACCGCTCACATAACTTGCAACATCTCCCTTCAAACCCTCCCAATAATATAGCCGGCACATATCGGCATACATCTTACTCGAACCGGGATGTATAGTGTACTTAGAGCGATGGCACTTGTCCAGAATGTCACGCCTAAGTGATAAATCAGATGGTACAACAATACGGTTCCTCCTATGATGACACCAATGAAAATCAAGAGAATAATCCAACAATGTCTCATCACTGGATCCCGACTCGAGAAGATGAATAAGGTGCAATAAGTCTGGATCCTGCCGCTGAGCATGGGCAATGCGATCTAATAAGATAGGACGAGCTTCCAAGCTGAATAATAAGACCGAAGAATCAGAAGATGGAGCTCGATCTCTAATATCACATAAAGATAGGATCTCAAGAATATCACACTCGGCAATCATCATAGAAACTACCGCCGAGTGCTTGCGACTGAGCGCATCTGCAACACGATTACCCTTGCCAGGGGTATACTGAATATCTAAATCATATGAGGCGAGAAACTCAAGCCATCGCTGCTGCCTCATATTGAGATCCCTCTGACTGAATAGATACTTCAGCGACTTGTGATCGGTGTAAAGAATGAAGCGTTCGCCTAATAGAAAGTGACGCCATGTCTTCAAGGCAAAGACGATAGCTGCTAACTCAAGATCATGAGTAGGATAGCGAACCTCATTTGGACGCAGTTGCCTGGAAGCATAAGCAACTACCCGATTCTTCTGCAAAAGCACAACACCGAGCCCGCTACCACAAGCATCGGTGTAAACAACAAGATCATGGTTACTCTCTGGAACCACTAGAATAGGAGCATGAGTGAGAAGTTCCTTCAGTCGCTGAAAGGAAGCTTCACACTTATCAGACCAAATAAAGCGAACACCCTTACGAGTCAGCGTCGTATGGGGAAGTGCAACTCGAGAGAAATCCTTGATAAACTGACGGTAATAACCCGCCAGACCAAGGAAGCTGCGAATATCATGAACGTTCTCGGGCTGCTTCCAATTCTGAATAGCTTCGATCTTGGCAGGATCGACAGAAATACCCTCAGATGATACACTATGGCCCAAGAACTTGACTTTGCTCATCCAAAAATGGAACTTGGAGAGCTTGGCCTTAAGCTGATGCCGACGAAGAGTATCCAAGACGATCCGCAATTGATGAGCATGCTCTGCCTCGGATCTAGAATAAATAAGAATATCGTCGATGAAAACCAAAACGAATCTATCGATGTATTCCTGGAATACTCGATTCATAAGATCGATGAAGAAAGTCGGTGCGTTCGTCAAGCCAAATGGCATGACCAACCACTCAAAAGAACCATAACGAGTGCGGAAAGTGGTAAGAGGAATGCTATCTTCCACAACTCGGAGCTGATGAAATCCGGTGGCAAGGTCGAGCTGGCAAAAGACCTTCACACCGCTCAACTGATCAAACATATCGTCTATCCGTGGCAATGGATAACGATTTCTGATGGTCAACTCATTAAGCTTGCGATAGTCAATGCAAAGCCTAAGAGAGCCATCAAGCTTCTTAACGAAGACCACAGCAGCACCCCATGGCGAAGAACTGGACCGAATGAACTGCTTTGCCTTAAGCTCTACTAACTGCTTCTTGAGTTCCTCATTCTGTTTAGTTGACATCCTCGTGGGAGGACGCCCAACTGGGTGGGAGCCTGGAATGAGATCGATGCGGAACTCAATGGCCCGCTTTGGCGGCAGGCCTAATACTGGCTCGAATATATCGGGGAAATCCCGAACAACAGGAATATGAGATATGTCCACATCCTCATCTCATGAATCAAGAGCAAATAAAGTAATATCAGAAATCCCAACATCTTGAAGAGCAATAGCTAACGGAGCGGACGAGTCAGGATGACGAAGAAATAATATCCGCTCCGAACAAATGATTTTGGCGTCGTACTGAGCGAGCCAATCCATGCCAAGAATCATGTCAAACCCCAAATACTCCATAACGTGCAGATTCACACGGAAAGAAAATCCACAAAGATCAATATCTATATCCTCACAAAGCAAGCTAAGGGTCATGGATCCACCGATGGGATTCACAATCCTTAGTGAAGAAACCAAACAAGTAACATCCAAAGATAAAGTATCAACTAGTTCCTTTGATACAAATGAGTGAGAGGCACCCGTATCAAAGAGAACTCTACAAGATCTACCATGAAATAAAATAGAACCTTCGAGAACGGCAGGATGCGTACCTCGAGGCTGAGCTGAAGATTTAGGAGCCTTGGCAGCATTAAGCTTGCCAGATCTAGGAGGTGCAGTAGGACAAGTGGAATAATAATGACCCTCCTTCTTACAATAGCGGCAGAAAAGAGGCTTGGGACACTCTTTAAACATATGATCGGTAGATTTAGTTAAGCACGATTCAAAGATAGATAATTCATTAAGGAATATTACGGAATATAATAGATTCCTACACATATTCCTAACTTATTTATCTAAAGGTGGATATGTTCAATTTGGATCGTATTATAATGTATTGTACTACGTGTCTGTTCTGTGTTTGTTATGCTTAATTCTGAACCTTGGCTCTGATACCAAGATGTAACGCCCCACTCCGAGACCCATTCTAACAAAGAGTATTACGGAGTAATACCGTCTGCTGGAACGGAGAATAGAGTATAATGGAAGCGACCATATGTAATCAAGCTATAACTATCTACTGAATACGTCGAAATGTGGTATCGCTTTTTTTTTCAAGTGGTTCGACATATCCAATAGATATTTATAATGAAATTACAATGGGTAAGGAAAATAGGTTCAGAACAAACATAATGCTAAATGATAACATCATCATCACAGAACAGTCACATAATAGTCACATAACAGTCACAGAACATAGGTACAATATATTGTCAATACAGATCCAAATATCAAAAAGGTGGGTACAAAGCCACCGCTCACACATGTGAGTCAAAGATATGTACATAAGAGACTGAATAATCAGAGTATAAAAATAGTGGACAAATATAAAGAGTTATCTATCAGCATAGTAGATAATGTCCAAGCGGAAGCACAGAAAGCTAAGTCCAGAGACCTAACCTGAAACAACTCGGTCTGACCCGAGCGAAAAACACTCGGGTCAGGCTAGCCAAACAATCCGTTAATAAACTGAGATAAACATGATAGATAATGAGGCGATATATAACATAGTACTATAGACCACAAACTCTCACATAGAGAAGAAATAAACATCTAAGTAAAGATGTATAGCAAGCCTTGTATCATTGGCATAACATAGTCACAAATGTCAAAACAAAACATCTAAGTAGATATGTATAATAAGCCTCATATCATCGGCATAACATAGTCACAAATGTCAAAAAAAAACATCTAAGTAGAGATGTATAATAAGCCTCATATCATCGGCATAACGTAAGCACAAATGCCAAAACATAAACATCTAAGTAGAGATGTCAAAAACGATACATCTAAGTAGAGATGTATAACAGGCCATCTAAGTAGAGATGCCAAACACGATACATCTATGTAGAGATGTATAACGACCATCTATGTAGAGATGCCAAAAACGATACATCTAAGTAGAGATGTATAACGTCCATCTAAGTAGAGATGCCAAAACGATACCTCTAAGGGAGACAGTCCGAAGACACTATCCCAAAGGTAATAAAAGGAATGTGTCACGAACTATTAGCAAGGAACCCGTAAAGTGTTAACATGAGTCCCATACCCCACGTTCGCACTAAACGGTTTACTAACCAATAGTAAGCTTCCACACTCAAAGCAGTAAAAAGTTCACCTCATGTCATCGGTAAACTAGGCCGAAAGGCCAAAACGATCAATCAAATAGGTCTAGGATTAACCGGAAAGGAAATACACACGGTTTCATAGGCCGAAGTTTTTCCCAACCATTTAAGCACCTTTCTACTTCGCTCGAAGTGCTAAAGTGTGAGTGTGGGATTTTATTATAGAAAATAATTACGGAAAATGTATTTATAATTGGTTTGAAATCACTTTAAAACGGCCTTTGAAAACTCTCCTATTATGGAGTAATTAATTTAATAATTAAAAATAATATTATATATTAATTTCGAAAGCCATTTTGGAGCGAAAAATTCTTTTAAAACCTTTTTATAAGGCCCGTGTATGAAATTCAGAGACAAATCTCAAAGAAATCGATAAAACCAGAAAATCACTGAAAATATTCCAAGTGTTGGAAAATAGTCCAAAACTAACGCGAACCCAAGTTCAGAAAATTATTCGGACCAGCAAACTGAATCCGAATGACATGAAAATTGGTAGGAACATAGTCCGACATTCCTACTTCAGAACGCAAAAAAAATTACTTGATTCCGACTTGAAACGAAGAAACGGGGTCGTCTCAAAGTGGGACAAAAATCACAAAACTCTACTGTGTCAAAACAGTGCAAAGGTCCCACTTCGACGACATGGTCGAAGGGTCACATGAACTCAGATCTTGATGAAAATTTGCAGGAGTGTAGTAAAGTACTCCTACTTTTATATGCAAGAAGAATCGTTCGGTTCCGACTTGAAATGAAGAAGTGACAATGTTTCAAAGTTGGTCCGACGATAACTGAAAATGATCACTATTGTAAAACAGTTTCTGGGTGCTACTTCGGCAATAGAAACAAAGTATCTAATGCATCCAGATCTAAACCAAACTTTGCATGGTTGAAGATCTCGTCCTCATCTTTTTAACGAGATCAAAAACAATGAAATATGACAAAGGACGAGCCCGGTATGGCGTCGCAAAGTCGGGGTTCTGCGCTGAAAACAATGGGAGCAAAGAGACTAAGGCCTGTAGCTATGCACTAACAGACTAGAGATGAAAAACCACAATTTTGACATAGTAAACTTCCAATTCTGACAAGATGAATAAAATAAAAGTTGTAGCTTAGTTTCTAAGCTTTCCGTAATGACCAAGATCGTCAAATTCCGATCGGGGATGAAAATTTTATGACTAAAACAATTCTCGGATCTAAATTTTATATCACTGTCGTTGTGCTCTCGGGACAGTGGTAAGAATGCACACTTTTGACGAAATTAAATTCGAAATTTCATGAAAATAAAAACATGAAACTTTTAGCCCTAAATCTAAGCTTTTCAGAACATCCAAAATTATTAGATTTGGATAAGAAACGAGTAACTTATGGCCAAATCAATTTTAGGTTTTTATTTTCTCAACCCTGTAGTTTGTTGTCAGGTCAGCGACAAACAAACGTGATTTCGACCATTCAAACCTCAAAATTAGGCAATGCTCAAAACATAAAAGTTATAGCCTACAGAATAAGCTTTCCAGAACATCAAGAAAATCTAAATTCCGATTTAAGATGAATGAGATATGCCTAATTTACTAACAGCAATAAACTAATTATAATTTCAGCTAACATATATTACCTCTTTCCCAAGCAATGAAAAGAAGATCAAAGAGTTTTACAATCTAAATGCACAAAAAAAGAGGATTACAAAATAATTTCAGAAATTAAACAATGGATTAGAGGTGGGTTTTGTGATTGCTATTACATTCAAATGAGTAGATTAAAACCCCTTTGACTTTGATGAAGATTAATAAAGCTTTGCTCTAGGTTTGGAGGCCATTATTTAGTATTTTGCTCTAGGGTTTAAGGGGTTATGGAATGAGATGTTGGTTGAAAAAAATGGGTAAAAGATGGTTTATAGGCTAATGGAAGTGGGTTAGTGGGCCTAATACCCATTAGGACTTGGAATATGTTCCATATCTCAAGTTAGCTAATTTCTCTAAGTACAAACTACACATTATTTACCCATAAAATTTTAAAATATGTTACCAAAATAATTTAGCTATAGTTATAAAATTTTACATCACAATATTTTGCAACTTACAATTTAACCCCTATTTATTCCAAAACACATTTTAGTCAAAATTGCCCAAAATCCCCGTTTTGCAATTAAATTGTAAATTAAATTCCAATTCAAATATTGCACTATTTTACACATACAAAATTTTGCAATATTATAAATTTCCATTTACACTAATTAATTTCCATTAAATTCTCCATTTTACACTTAGGCCCAAAATATTAATTTATTCAAAATAACTAACTTTTGAACAAATTAGTCACATAAAAAAATCATTAATAGCTCCAATTAAATTAAAATCCCAATTTTAATTTATTATTTGGTAACCGCAATCACGGGTTGTTACACTTACCAAATCAGAATATCGATAATAGATACAAGAATGAATCTGTTTTAACACTTCACAAGATACTCGGGTTATCCAGATCTACGAAATATACAGTGGCATTGGTCAGTTCAAAGGGATAACTAACCATTCGTAGAACATATCCGGACCCCAAAGAATAGATAGATATATAGATACAATTCCAAATCTTTTAGTTTAGAAACTAAAGTATACCTATCAACCATAGCAATCAAAGCAACCAATTCATTCAAACAACAATTTTTGGCTTATTTGGAGTTTACGTCCCATATTCATATATCGAATTTCTTCCTAGATCTACCAGAAATTATCGAAGAATTGAGAAGAGATGTTGAACAAAAGAGATTGATAGAGAGAGAAAAATTGCTTCCTTGTTGTTACAGGGTATTGACCATTTATAGTTGTACTCCCCTGTCCCCTATCTCATCCTCTTCTTGCACTCATACTTACTATCAGTGGATAGCAAGAGAATTTATTGAGGCATTCGAACGGATATTTGAGGAATACTCATTCTAGGGTATACTTCACCATATCTCTAATGAGCTACTTAATGTGTTATACTCCTGAGCTAAAGTTCAACCTTCAGCTCTGATACCAAATGTAAGAGTCCAAAAACTCGGCCTTCAAAAATCGGCACCCGTACTTCACTTGTACTCAAAATGACGTAGATTCAAACGCCGAATCTGGCTTCCCGGAGCTTATAACACCATTAAGTATAATAACACAGCGGAATAAAGAAATAGATGATATCAATATATATAACATTGATACAATGACAGATACAAAATCTGATACAATATGATACAACAGAATGATACAAAAAATATCAATATACATCAGAGATATGATACAACAAATAGCAGCGGAAAGAAAACAGATAACACCAGCAGCAGATAGAATATCTCCAATAGAATGCTCCAATCCATAGCTAACAGAAAGCAAGGTCAGTCGTCCAAGGACTGACTAGCTCCAGATAATCTACTCAACCTGAATATCTGAGAAACCCAACTCTAGACTGCCAACTCTAGACTGCCCGTGTGGAAAATGGTGGGCACCCAGAGTTTGAAGGGAACAATAAACTCCGGATCAGTCATGGGACTGGTATGAGCAAACAAAACAGTTTATCTTTAAAACAAACATCAAAAGGATTTTAAACATTGAATCCGCAATGCTTTTGGAAAATGAAACTACCATAAGACCTCCCACCACACACACAATGCAAACGCAGAATTGGAGGAGATTTCTTCTTATGATAGTCAAATATGCTTACTACGCAGAATCATTGGATTATTATTATTAGTGCATAGTGGAAAGCATTTCAAAAATACAATATAAATCTTAGCCAGCATATAACCATTATTGTATGCCTACTATAGCTACCATCTAAACAGTGGTGACCACCATAAGTAAATGGCAGGTTCTACAACTAAAACCGTATAGGGTTCGTATTTGTTGCGAGTAGGCTTACTACTTGTTGTATTCAGCTCTTTGTATTTCTTTTGTTTGCATGTATTTCTTTTGTTAGCTGCTGCATTTCTTTTCTTCTTATTTTAGTTGGGCTTTAGTTGTTTGTTTGGGCTTAGTTCTCATGGGCTTGCTATAACTCCCGCATATATATCATTGTATTAGTGTTTGTATTTTTTAAGTGATTGAATTGAATAAAGTAGAATTGAATTTTTCCTCCTCATTTGTAACATGGTATCAGAGCGTATCACTCGATCCAAAATCGTCTCCTCGTTCTGATTTCTCCTCTTATTTCCTGATCGATTCTCGATATGGCGGAAAGCAAGTCGATCATGGATGTGATGCCAGTAATGTCAAAAATTACTGAGCATAAATTGGGGGAATCAAATTACTTTGATTGGAGCAAGACTATTCGGATCTATCTTCGAAGCATTGACAAGGATGATCATCTTCGTAAAGATCCACCTGCAGTAGATTCAGTAGCTAAAGAGGATCAGGTATGGCTTAGAGATGATGCCAGTTTATTTCTTCAAATTAGAAATACTATTGATAGTAGTATCATTAGTTTGATTAATCATTATGATTTTGTGAAAGAGTTGATGGATTACTTGGAGTTTCTATATTCGGGAAAAGGAAATCTAAACAGAATGTATGACATATGTAAGTCATTCTATCGGGTAGAGAAGCAGGATCAAACATTAATGAGTTACTTTATGAATTTTAAAAGGATTTATGAAGAATTTAATCTACTATTGCCTATTAGTTCGGATGTGAAAATTCAGCAACAACAAAGGGAGCAAATGGCCATTATGAGCTTCCTTGGAGGTCTTCCACCTGAATATGAATCAGCCAAATCACAAGTGTTGTCTGGATCTGATGTTAAGTCTTTAGAAGTATTTAGTCGAATTTTAAGATCTGATAATTCAAGTAATCAAACTCCTATTGTATCCAACAATAGTGCCTTGTTAGCCAAAGAAATTCAGGAGAAACTATTAGATCTGAGAATAGGGGCATGAATTCTCCAATCTCGTGTTCTTATTGCAAAAAGACTGGACATAGATATCAAAATTACTGGAAACTTGCTAAACAAAGACAAAATAGTGGGTCATATAATAATAGATGGAAAAACTCACCAAACCAGACTGCAAATGTTGTAAAGAAGGCTGAAGATGGTTCAGTGTTGGTTGAGGAGAGGAATATATAAAGTTTACTGAATATAAAGAAGGGCTGAAGAGTGCACCAAGTTCTGTATCAACAGTGGCTACATCTAACAAGTGGATAATCGATTTAGGGGCAACGGATCACATGATAGGTAATTCATATTTATTCATTGAATTTCAAGAGAATAAATCTGCTCAAAATATTACTTTAGTTGATGGCTCAGTGGCAAATACAAATGGATCTGGATGTGTTAATCTCACTTCACAATTGTCATTAACCTCAGTTTTACATACCCCCAAGTTAGCATTTAATTTGTTATCAGTTAGTCAGCTAACCAAAAATATGAATTGTTGCATATCCTTTTACCCCAACCATTGTGTGTTCTAGGAATTAAAGAACATGAAGATTATTGGTAAGGGTCATGAGCAAAATGGATTATATGTACTGGAGGAAGATCAATCTATAGCTGCAGCTTGTATAAGTAAAGATGTAGCACTTAAGGTTCATTGTCAATTAGGTCATCCATCTTTACTTAATTTCAAAATGTTATGTCCTAAATATAAATCTCTACGGGTGCTAGAGTGTGAGTCATGTCAATATGCTAAACATCATAGATTGTCTTCAAATCCAAGAATAAATAGAAGAAGTAATTATATATTTGAGCTTGTCCATTCTGATATATGGGGGCCATCTGCTGTTATTTCTAAACCAGGTTTTAGATATTTTGTTACATTTGTGGATGATTATACACGCACAACATGGCTATTTCTTATGAGGAATAGATCAGAGTTATATTCTACTTTCTGTAAATTTTGTGCTGAGGTTGAAAATCAGTTTAATACTATGATTAAAACTCTTAGAAGTGATAATGCTAAAGAGTATACATCTGAATTATTTTAGAAATTTATGAGTGATAGGGGTATAATCCATGAGACTTCGTGTGTAGATACTGCTTCTCAAAATGGTGTTGCAGAACGTAAAAACAGACATCTATTGGAAACAGCAAGGGCTTTAATGTTTCAAACAAACATGCCAAAATATTTTTGGGCTGATGCTGTATCAACTGCATGTTTTCTTATAAATAGGATGCCATCATCAGTGTTAAATGGTGAGATACCATATAAACTTTTGTTTCCAGATAAAGCATTGTACCCAGTTAAGCCAAAGTTATTTGGATGTGTCTGTTTTGCTAGAGATGTCAGGCAAAATCTGTCTAAACTTGATCCTAATTCAGTTAAGTGTATATTTGTGGGATATTCACGTGTTCAAAAGGGTTAAAGATGTTATTGTCCAAGCCTTGGGAAGTATCTTGTTTCTATTGATGTAACATTTCATGAGGATGTACCTTATTTTCAAGCATTGCAGAATTCGTCAAAGAATAGTTTGTAGGAGGATGATTTTCTTATATATGTTGTAAATGATAATACACAAGAAGATGTAGATGTTACTCAATCAGAGATTCCAGTTCATGAACCAGTTACTACTATTGATCTAGAATTGAATTTGCCTATTGCTTTGAGGAAAGGCAGGAGGCAATGTACTTACCCTATAGCATCATATGTGGCATATGATCATTTATCACCTCAGACATGTTTGCTTATCAAATCTCTGGATAGTGTAACCATACCAAAGAGTATTACTGAAGCTTTATCTGATGCTAGATGGTATAATGCTATGGTAGAAGAAATGGATGCTTTGAAAGCAAACAAAACATGGGATTTGGTTAAGTTACCTCAAGATAAGGAAGCTATTGGGTGTAGATGGGTCTATTCAGTAAAGGTTAATCCATATGGAACTGTTGCTAGGTATAAAGCGAGACTTGTGGCAAAGGGTTATGCGCAAGTATATGGAGTAGATTACTTAGAAACATTTTCTCCTGTGGCTAAACTAACTTCAATCAGGTTATTTATTTCTTTGGCAACAAGGTACAACTGGAGACTACATCAACTAGATATTAAAAATGCATTTTTGCATGGTGACTTACAAGAAGAGTTGTATATGTTTCAACCTCCTGGATTCAAGATTAAAGCTGAAGATGAATTGGTATGTAGACTAAACAAGACTTTGTATGGACTAAAACAAAGTCCAAGAGCATGGTTTGGGAAATTTAGTAATGTTATGGAGTCATTTGGCATTATCAAGAGCAAGTTCGAGCACTCTGTTTTCTACAAGAAATCTGAAGCAGGTATTATCCTTTTGATCGTGTATGTTGATGATATTGTTATTACAGGGAGTGATGAAGCAGGAATTGTTTCCCTAAAACAGTTTATTCATAAGCATTTTCATACTAAAGAATTAGGAGAATTGAAATATTTCTTGGGTGTTGAGGTTATTAGAAACAAGGAGGGAATATTTTTATCTCAGAGGAAGTATGTCTTAGATCTTCTGAATGAAACTGGAAAACTTAGGGTGAAGCCATGCAAAATTCCGATGACACCAAACATTGACTTATCAGTAGATGGAGAAATATTTAATGAACCTGAAAGATATAGGAGGTTAGTTGGGAAGTTAAACTACCTCTCTGTAACCAGACCTGATTTGGCCTATGCTATTAGTGTAGTGAGTTAATATATGAATGCACCAACAGTGCATCAATGGAGAGCTGTTGAACAAATCTTAGGGTACTTGAAGGGAACTGTTGGATATGGCCTTATGTACTTGAATCATGGTCATACAGAGATAGAATGTTTCTCTGATGCAGACTGGGCTGGTTCTAGGGTGGATCGAAAATCTACAACAGGTTACTGCGTGTTTGTAGGAGGAAATCTTATATCATGGAGAAGCAAGAAGCAAAATGTGGTGGCACGGTCAAGTGTTGAGTCTGAATATAGGGCAATGGCAAAAGGAATATGTGAAATAATGTGGGTGAATCACTTGATGTCTGAAATAGGTTTTGAAGTTCAGAAACTGATTGTCTTAGGTTGTGATAGTCAAGCTGCTGTGTATATTGCCTCGAATCCAGTTTTTCACGAGAGAACTAAACATATTGAAGTGGATTGCCACTTTGTTCGAGAGAAATTACAGCAAGGTTTGGTGATTGCCAAACATGTTAAGACGGAGGAGCAAACTTCTGATGTTTTTACTAAAGCAGTTGATGGAAAGAAGATGATGTACTTGAGAAGCAAGTTGTGCACGGTGAACTTACATGCACCAACTTGATGGGGGGTGTTACGAGTAGGCTTACTGCTTGTTGTATTCAGCTCTTTGTATTTCTTTTGTTTGCGTGTATTTCTTTTGTCGGCTGCTGCATTTCTTTTCTTCTTATTTTAGTTGGGCTTTAGTTGTTTGTTTGGGCTTAGTTCTCGTGGGCTTGCTATAACTCCCGCATATATATCATTGTATCAGTGTTTGTATTTTTTAAGTGATTGAATTGAATAAAGTAGAATTGAATTTTCCCTCCTCATTTGTAACAGTATTGTTTCTTTGGATTTCCAACAAATGGTCAGGCAAAGGAACTTCCTTACACCGAAATGGAAATGCCTCTGGAAAGACGCCCCGAGAACCTAACCGGATCTCTGCAAACACAAGGCCGACGCTACCTCACGCTTTAACCAAGCTGTAACTAGGTAACTAACACACGAGTCATGTCATCCCCCGGTCGTCTCCGACCTTTATCCGAAACGTCTCGATCATAAAGCAACAACCACAAAGTATAATAACTGTGCAGCATCAACATAGGTAAAATATCTAGGCTCCATACCATGATATCACCTTTTATCCAGAAGGAAATGACATACCCTAGGAGCGCTACCCCTACAAACCTTTGCCGCAACATTCCTGTTTCGACCATTACCGGGTTGTGAGGCTCGACGAAGTCTCGTCCACCAAGCTACGCTTTTTTTCACAAAGCCACACTTTTCCACAAAGCCACGCTTTTTCACAAAGCCACGCTTTTCCACAAAGCAACGCTTTTTCACAAAGCACGCTTTGACCAACAAATGATCATCAGCACTTCGTATGTCACATCACCAAATTGGGAATGTATCACTAGTAACCATTAACTACATAACCTCTGGGCTCGTACGTCTCAGAGAAGGGTGTTAAGCTAAGAGAATAAATTCTCCGCCACCAACAGAAATGTATTTGATAGAAACCAGCTTTACATCTCAAAGTATAACGTCAGACACACATCCATACAAGTCCGTTCCAGGATCGAACGGAACCGAAGGCACTTCCAAAGAAGCCCTGGCAAATCCAGATAATTTCTAATCACGTCTGGACTTCCCATCACAAAGGGTGCTAAAATATCTATATCGGGGCCAGTCGATGTAGAGACATTCGACGAGTTGTCCTTTCGTTTTCGAAAATATCCGGTCTTCACCACCGGTCTTCAAATGCTATCCATATACGTCGTATCACTATCGGAATGGGTTATATGACACAAAGGTCTTTTCCCGGCTAAACCGAATAACGAGCGCAATTAAAAATCATATGGATACTGGGTCTCAGTTAAATCACAGCTTAAAACCCAAAACTTTTCATTCGAATGGTTAAAACAAATTACCATTTCCAATATTTTAAACAAAAAGATTCAATTCACAAAGTTAACCCCATTCACAAAGATCCATTCATGGATTTCAAAACAATTTCTATTTCAATTGAATTAACTCGTTAAATCTTTAAGTCAAGATTTAACTTATAGCTTTCAAAATTCGTTTCCAAAGATTCATTCATAGCCTTTCAAAACAATTTTTATTTCAAGTTGGATTAACTCATTCGGTCTTTGAATCAAAGACTCATTTCATAGTTTTCAAAACATTTCAATTTTTATTTCAAACTTGAAACTCTTCAATACAAATTGGAAGTTCATTACTTATGTGAAAGCTTTTACTATTTGAAAACAAATAGTTTTCGTTTTCAGAAAAATCCAGTTATATTTACACGAGTTAAAACCCTTGAATTAAATTCAAATTCCCAAATCAATACCTTTAAATTTGTTTAACCATATATAACTTGTACAACATCTTTAATCCCTAGTTTCAAATCATAGGATTCAATTTCAAACTTGAATTCAAATTTAAATCAATTTATTTAAATTTCAAAACTTAATCAAGTTATTCGAAATAACTTTTATCTCTGAAATCTCATTTCAAAAGCTTTTCACTTTAAACCCAAATTTCCAATTTCAAAATCAATTGAAATTGAAATTTAAATTTCAAAACATTAATTTTAAATCATCTGTGACTTAACCGATTTCCACGTGAAATCCATATTTGTGTGTATGGTGTAGTCCAGGGGTTTCACACAATAGTGCAACATCAATAAATCATCACAGATCAGAATACTAAAATATAGTTGATAAGCGGTATTAACTATAATGCTTATCATTCATTCACAAATCGCAGATATATATATCGCAGATAAATAATTACATTCATCCCAGATAAATAAATTACAGATCACAACACAAATCAGGATATATCACAAAGCATCACATATCAGGGATATCAACAATTCAATCATTCAGTCAAATCCAACCATCCATAAGTAGGGTCAATTTAATTGTCTGATTAATTCAAATCAAATTAATTTCTTATGAATTACTAATCCTGGTTAATTACAAATCATTTTGATTAATTATTCTTTAATTATTTATTAATTAACCATTAATAATAAATTAATTAACTTTAATTATAATTCATCAACCTTTAATTAAAATAATTAACCTTTAATTATTAAATTCACCATTTAATTAATTATCTTTAATTAATAAATTAACCCTTAATTTATTACCATTTAATTAATTTTCCTTAATTAATTAAAATAAGTGATTAATCCTAATCACTTAATCCACTTTAACCATTAATTAATTACTTTTAACTAAGTAATTATCTTTAATTATTTTCAGTAGTTAATTAACTTTTAACTTAAATTAATTATCTAAAATTACCTTGATTAACTTATCAAATTATCCTGAATTAATTATTGCTTTTAAAACTGGTTATTCCTATATCTTTAAAATTTTGTTATCATTTCAAAAAAAACAACCCGAGACCAGATCATATCTTCCCCGAGCCAAATCTGGGTTTCCTCGAGCTTTCACGTTTTTATAAATTTCCTTTAAAAACTTAGTTTAGTTTTAAATTAAAACTGTTACCCTTAAAATCTGGAACAACACACACGAAAACTCGAAGACCTCCCCGAGCAAATCTATCATCTACTTCGAGTCGAACACGTTTTTTTCACGAACAAACCCCATGCCACTTCTTTCTTCTCCGATCCCAAAACCACACAGCTACACGAAAACACTCGTGCACGTGCACAGATCATCGTCGACATCCTGATCATCGTCGCCACTGTCTACAGGTCATCAATGACCAACCCAATTCATCCAACCACCCAAATCATCAAAACGAACCGAGAATCGAAATTGAACAATCTGGTCAATGCGTGTAACTCAACCAATCGGAAAAATCCCCATTCGTCATCACCTCCACCCACTGACGAACTCGCCGCCGCGCCTACAGCTATGCCAGACACCCACGAACATATTTCCCCACCACCGATCTTCTCCACATCACCCATGACCACGCAACAATCACGAGAACCCAACTATTACCATCCTGACCTTAAACCCTACATTAACTTTGCACGGCCACCATGGTGAATTAGAATTCTCCTGGTCATTTTCTGATGACCACCAATGCTCAAGCTATCTTCACCCAGAATCACGACAGCTCATATGCCATGGATTGCCGAAAATTGGCTATTTTCCTTTTCCCGTTCAACTCACTTTTTCTCACCATTTAATACATTTAAAATCTTGAAATAACTTTCAAAAAATCATATTTTGTAAACACACTTCTATTTATATAACTAAAAATTGAAAATAAAATCATTAAATTTTCAAGTTTGAAAAGATCTCACTGTAATACCCAAACTACTAAATATTTTCTAGATATAAATGTTTGAAACCATTTTTAATTCAAATATCTTGTTGATTCAAACATTTTTCATTCATATATCCGGGCTTATAAGTGAAAGATTAAAGAGATTTTGATTTCCTTTACTTGTTTCTAGCCTGTAACAGAGAGACAGGTTCATATACTTGTATCTACATATTTAAGCTATAGCTATACATATATATATATATGGACATACAAATATGATTTTATTCTCTACCACATCATTCCATAACATATATCCAATATAAATCACATGCAAACCAGATCATATATATGTAAGGGTTGAAGAATTTGCTCACTGATCTAAAGAAGAAGATACTGGGTCAAGTTACTCACAAGCATCAAGAAATCAAAACAAGTTAAGCTTCTAAAAATAGGAGTTTCTCACCTTTGTTTCTAGAGGAAGAAGAACAGAGCTTGATAATGTTGAACAGCTTTGAAATTTGCAAACCAAAACCTTATTCTCGATCTAGACATTGATTTCCAGGCTTGAAAGCTTGAAAACTAAGGTTATCCTTTTGGTTTTGAGATCTAAGTTTTTGTTTAAATTGTTGTTAAAATTGAAGATTTTCGCTTCTGTTTTGAGATGATGGTTACTTTAAATTTTCAGCTTTTGGTGGACGAACTGAATGAAGTTGATATGTGAAAGAAGCTTACAGGGGATGATATTATTTTGCACATGTTGACATTTTCTTGTTTGTACAACTATGCCAGAGATTTTTATTCAATGGTGGCTGATGGATACATTTCGTGCTTGCATTTATTATGTTGTACATGTATGAAGATATTTGGTGGCTGAAATGGTAAAACTTGTGCTTGCATTGATTACCTTATCCAACTTTGCTTATTTTATTTTACTTTCCTTTACTTGCTTATCTCGGCTGAGATGATAGGGGTAAGTATACAGATTTTTATTTTCTTTTTATGTATGTGTTCACACTTATCTTCATTTGTTTATTTTGTTGTTTTCTTTTCTTTTGTATTTTTATGTTTGCATATATATTTTTTATAAACTCAAAATATTATTAAACCATTTACTTGAGATTTTAAACTCAAAATCAATATATATATATACATATATATGTAATTTCAAATTTACTCATATATCACGTATACATATATATTCACATATATATATAAAATATTTAAATTTAAATGATTTATACCAAATATATTTGGATTCGGGCAAACTCGCATCACTTTATCAATAAATTTTACAAATTTAATTCAAAAATTAAATAAATTATCAATTTAAATTTAATTAAAATCTGGGGTCGTTACAAAACCCCTTCCACATTGGTCCCACACCTGTCTTTGCCTTAGGGAAATCAAAGGATACAAGTGATAATTTGTTTAACCAAGTGAGGAAAACAATTCAATTCTACACCTAAGGCACAATCTTTGAAGAATGAATGATGGCCGTTTACAACGCCTTTTCATATAAATGGCATCAAGCAACAAGTGGGACATTTCCAACACACGATCTTCAAAGGGTTTTGAAAAGAAAGTTGGTTGGTAAGGATGAAGCTTCAGAATCAAGTAATAAAAAATCTAGAAACCATCCTCAAAAGACAAGCTTCAAATCTTGACTCCCAAAGGAATGCAATTTGGCAACATCAATTGAGAATGTTTATCTGATAACCAAAGAAGAGCTTAACTATTGGCCATCACAGAAGAAAAAACCAAAATATGAGAGGAATCTGGGAGAATTCTATTGCCATTATCACATGATGAATGGACATGAGACGAATCAATGCCGAGACTCGAAGGAAGGATAACCAACCATTTCAGATAAGGCAAAATTAATGGGTTTGTAAAAGATTCTAGATGAAGTCAATAAAGAATTAATTTACTAAAGAAAATCTACATGGTTGGGAGTGAAATACTCCTTGCACTTGGACATTACCTTAAACGGTTAAAGCCTCGATCTGCGACGAGGTGGTCAGGTCAAAGGGCCTCCTGGAGGGAGGTTAGAGTAAGCCTTTATCCACATCACGCTATGACCAGGATAAAGCATCAACAAGCCCTTGGCCGCGCCACGCTATGGCTAGGTCAATGCGCCTCATCGAGGAACATTAGAGTAAGCCTTTATCCGTGACTCGCTATGGCCAGGTTAAAGCATCGACAAGCCCTTGGCCACGCCACGCTATGGCCAGGTCAAGGCACCTCGTGAAGGGAGGTTGGGTAAGTCCTTGGATCCTGCTTGTGTATAAGCCAACTAAGCGCACCAGAAAACAATGGACTAAGACGTCCAAGCCCAAGAAGATGCATATCAAACAACGGACTAAGACGTCCGAGCATGGAAAGCGGCATATTAAACAATGGACTAAGATGTCCAAGCTCGAGAAGCAGCAATTCAAACGGCAACTACATACAAGGCCTAAAAGTTTGACACATGTCAAGAGAGACACTACCCAAAGAGAGGAATAAAACAGAAGGCTTAAATAAGAATATACAGCCTCCAACTAATCATCAAAGAAGAATTTCTGAACTTTATTTATTAATACCTGAATATGGGTTATGGGTCTGTACCAATAACTAGTGGTCTTCATCATGCCCAAATCTGGGTTTCAGGACTATTATTAATTACTGGACTTCACTTATTAATGCACTAATCTAGGCTTAATATTTCTATTATAAAGATAATTATTATGGATTTCTAATTATCCACCAGTAATATCTGAATCTGGGTTTGAGAGTTCTATTATGGAGACCATTCTTGATTATCAGTTACTAAAACTCGAATCTGGGATCCGGATATCTTAATATTGATTTCGTAACTTCACTTATTAATGCTCGAATCTGGGTCACTGGACTTCTATTACACGATCATTAACGACTTTCTATTAGCTATCTCCGGAAGATAAATTTCTAAACTTCTATGGTTAAATGTTCGATATTCGATCAATATGGTAGAAGTTGGATTCTTGGTTATCTCTCATCATTACCAAAGATGGGTTTCAAAATATTTAATCATATTCAATTAGAGAATTAATTTTCACTATTTATCATACGTTAACATAATTATCTATTAACCTCCGCAAGTAATGTGGATAAACTTCTATATAGATTTCAAGTTAATGATAAGGAATTTTGTTTACTTCGCGCTTTTAAGGGAAAGGAGATTAGTAAAAAGGATCCGAAAATCCAGCAAATACTGAAATCATGGTACAAGTTATCAAAGAGCTGATTCAAAAACAACATTATAAGAAAGGATTGCAAACTAGGCGATATTTATAAAAATTTTATAATTTGCATAATTTATGAAATTGTTTACAAGTATACGTAACAAATATATACATTTGATAAATATAAATTGATTCATGAATCTTGAATAGCCTTATTTAGATTCTCGGCAATTAAAGGATCCAAAATGTGATGAATTGCAATAAGAAGAACTTATTTAAGCTTCTTCTCTTTTTTTCTCATCTTATCTTCATCATCAATAGACTAAATGTTTGTCTTTAAAGCATGATTAAATGCTTTGTTTGCGCCTTTAAGAGTTTTATTTTCCCTTTCCAAATCAAGGATACGCTTCTGAAGAAGATACTTCTCGCATTTAAGTTTTTGAATCTTAGCAGCATACTCATTTATGCGCCGCGAGTACCTCATTTTCTGTTGCTCATCGAAATATTTCATCATCTCAAATTTGACTTTCCTGCACCATTCTCCTATTATTTTTTCGCCTAAACCAGGAAGAGGATTAGTCATAGTAGGGAACTTTTGGATGGCAAGGGAAGTAGACCTTGTTAATTTTGCAATAGATGGAACAATGGATGAAGCTTTCCTTGATAAAAATAATTAGTTAAAGGCATTAACCATGTTTCATGTGGAAATGATTTCAAGGATATTAAACCATAAATGTTGGTATTTTTATGTTATTGTATGTGCTTCTTCTATAAACATATTCACTGAATAATGGACCCATAACTATAATTTGGGGAGTAAAGGTAGAAAAACCAGCTAGTTTGACCCGGTAGTGAATATAAATTGAGTTTACTCCTGATGAGTAGAGTTGCTTCCAGGAGGTCAGGTAGACCAGAGTATAAGATGCCTAAAGACTGATCAAGAAGTTGTCTGTTTAGACAGGTTCATAGTAAACCCATGAAAACTATGTTTGGAGAGAGTTATTGGTAGGAGCCAATAGGTTCTTAGTGATCCAGTGAAAACTATATCTGGATGAAGTTATTGACAGAGATCAATAGGTTCATAGTCCACCCATGAAAACTATGATATAAGAGAAGTTATTGGAGATACCAATTGGTTCAGGGAGAACCCATGAAATAATTAAATGAAGTTATTGGTAGGGGATAATAGGTTCTTAGTGATCCCATGAAAACTATGAAACATGACAGGTTATTTATATGTTTTGAATATGTTATTAGTCAGCCCATGAAAACTAATAAGTTAATACTGGCCTTAAAAAATATAACTATTGCAGATAGTCAAATGAATGTGGATGGGAAATCTAGGATATTTTGCTTGTTTGCATATGATCATGATATTCTAAATTTTTATGTTTTTAACCATTGTGGATGTAGGAGCACAGTATATGGTTATTATAAATTTTTGGGTAAGATACTAGTGAGGGGAAAACCCATTCCACTAAGTGGCGTGATCTCACTAGATATCTGAATGGTTCGAGATGGTAGGTTATTATTCATACCAGGCTTTATGTCTGACTCGAAGTTTATGTTTTCCCCCTAAACTCTCAGGTGCTCAATTTGTTTGAGTAGTTTGAGAGTTGAGGTTTTCATATTCTCCTTTAGACGAATATGCTTCTAGAGACGTGCAGGAGGTAAGCTGGCTAATAGGAGTTCTTTTCTACTTGATTCTACTGTCTTTTTGTTAACAAGAAATCTTGTCAACATCCCCAATGCTATTCATAAGGTGATTCGGTTCAAACGCGACTAAGTTATTAAGAAGATCTACTCCTTCAGAAGCATTCCTTTCGACTAGATTGACATAGTCGAAAGGGTTTAAAGTGTATGCTCAACCCCTTGACCAAGTTGACTTAATTGAAAGGATTGATAAAACTATCTCACACATTCGACCAGCTTGGATTAGTCAAAAGAGTTAATAAAGCTATTACAACCCTTTGATCGGGTTGTCTTAGTCGAAGGGACCGAGGAGTTAGCTTTAGGATGTAGTTTTGAGAACCACATCTGATTAAGTCTTATCCTCCAAATGGGTCGAACGTAGCTTATCATTCAGACTCTAAATACCTTTCGATCATTTCGAAAGTTATCATTCGGTACCTTCCAATTATGTTGAAAGGGGTGTTTACTTCATTAGTATGACCTAACTGCTTTTGACTTCATGGTTACATTACTCTTGCTATGGATTCTCTTCAAAAGGGTCACTGGTCTGTTTTGGGGTTGATCCCCTTCGAATGAGTTCCACTATGATTGTTAGCCAATTATAAACTATGATTCCTTTTGGAGATACCCTTTCCAATCAGGTCGAGAGGGGTTTTTCCCTTTCAGAAAAGTTCTAGCTTATTATTGCCTACAATCCACTTAGTTTTCCTTATATAAAATCGATCTAGGCATTTCCAAGTTTCGTGAGCTAAACATGGTTGACACCCAATCATCTCTTTAGTCTATAGTGTTAAGTATAGTTTCCAATGACGATGTGTATCGACTGGAAACACCCCAGTCGGTTTTATACATAGCATAGATAAAAAGAAATCATGAGAAAAGTTTAGAATCATGTTCAATTGATCATTAGACTAGCTAATGATCTAAATGATTTTCCTTTTCGCCAATATCCTACATGATCAAGCCTTCTCCCCTTTTTATTCATAAACCAAAATGAGTTACAAGATATAGAGATTTTTCCCTAATTTGATTTAAGGTTTCTTGAGAATTCAATTGTCACTAAGAAAGTAGAGTAAAGAAATTGAATTCAGGATCCCCGAATTTGGTCCCCAAAACTAGACCCTTTGGGCCTTATTAATAGATGCAGGTCGGCCCCCTTCCGCGCCTTTGCTTTCGACTTGGTCGGAAGGACCCCTTTTTATATGCTGCTTCAAGCCTTTCGACTTGGTCGTTTGGCCATGACCCTTTCGATGTTGTCGGAGGTGTCCTCTTGTGCTTCTTGGTTTACTCTTTCGCCTTCTTTAACTTTTCCCTAACCTTTCGACTGAGTCGAAAGAGGTCTTTATCATCCTTCGCCTTTTGTTGACTTCTGAGCATTACTTTCTTCACAGCACCTTTCGACGTTATCAAAAGGTCTTCTGGATGCATCTTCTCCTTCTTTGTTGTTATTGAAAGTAAGTTTGAAGCTTTTAACACTATCGATAGGTCGATAATATTGGTTTCGAAGATATTCAAGTGTGAATGGTTACGACGATGTTATTTAGCCTTTGAAAGCATGCCTTAGGACTAGGGTGGAACCTTCTTTTAAAATTATGGGCCTTGACCAGTTCGAAAGGCTTGTATATGCTTTCGAAAAGGTTGTGTTAGGGGCGAAACCTTGACTTCGAAAGTTTTGGCATGTAAGTGGGAGAACATCATCTATTGCCTTCGAAAGGGGTTCCGAAGATATCCTTGCTTGTTTATCTGCGTCGAAAAGTTGAAAGTAGCGGAGGTGTATATCTGTTTCCATCTGGGTCCGAAGCCTTTGCACTGTATGAGTCAGGCTTTTAAATCTCCCCGAGATGGCCGAGATGAAAAATCCGAGATATCAGCCAAAATCCGAGATTTGGCAGCCTATTTAGTTATAAGTGTTTTAAATATCGTCCGAGATAGCCGAGATATTTTCCCGAGATATTGGCCAAAATCCGAGATTTAAAACACTGGTATGAGTAGCTGGTGCTTTCGACCACTTCGATATCTGATTAATGCCTTCGAAACATCCTCTTACGACCTTTATGAGGTCTAGATCTGTTTCTTCATCAAAACCTCAATCCTACTAACCTTCTTTCGTACTTCTACTCTTAAGTAGATTTTATGGCTAACATTTTGCCCCCCCCCCTTGTATGAAAGAAGCTTTTGTTTTTTAGGACAAAAATTTCATAACCTTCAACCTTTCCATAACTTTATTTTTCTTACAAAATTCAAAGTTAGTGGCATTTACTGTTGTTAGTCCATTATCATACTTACATATGTGTTTAGTTATAGGTCGACATATTTATGCCTTTACATTTGGGTGGTTAATCGATTATAATTCTGATTTATCAAATATATGATGTGTAATTAATAACTACTAATGCACATAGCAGATATGGTTTATGCGCTTCCTGTACGAAATTGCAAATAGCAACAAATATGGAATGTGAGTTATTATTCAGAAACTTTCTTAGAAACTTTAAATGATTTTGAAGACTTCATTCGTCTGTTGGTGGGCATCATTTAGAGTCAAAAAACATCGACTTTAACTTTGGCATTAAGAAGACTAGCTCGAAACTTTTGGTTGCCTGCGATAATTCCAATTCTTATCGCATCATAGCCCTAGTTCAGGATTCGATAGAGATTGGGAAACAATGAAATTTAACCCATATTAGGGTATTAACCTTTGAAGTTTCGAAGTTGAGAATATAACACCCAGAATCTAGATAACAAAATCCAAAAATAGTCCTCAGTGTGGCATCTCTAAACTCAGATTCGGGTTTTCATTGTAAATTAAACGGGAATTAGTAGGCATTGTCTTTATATAAAGTCCCTAGCCAAGATAAGGGCATATGTTACACAATCATTATTGCAAAAGAATCTCCTACCTAGATTAGGGCACTTATTTTATAAGCAGACTTCCATAGCAGTAATTTTTAAAATAAAAATCCTTTGCCCAGATTGGGTGATGTGTTGGACAACCAGAAGTCCATAGAAATTATCTTTTATAATAGAAAACACGAACCCAGATTAGGATTTCAAGGCAAAATCAGATAATAATCTCGAAACCCAAGTTTGAGTATAAAGAATCGTAATGATCAATAATGTTCTTATACCCAAATTTGGGCATAAGAGATATGGTGATTAATGAAGTCCCAAAACCCAGATTTGGATGAAGTCCTGAAATGTATGTCCCGAAACCCATACTTGGGTATTAACTGATGAAATTCATATATATATAAGAGTCCTGAAACCCAGATTCGGGTATTTATAGATGATTTTGAGAAATGTATGTCCCGAAACCTAGATTCGAGTAATAATAAATGGAGTTCAGTTTCACTCCTCTACTTCTGTCTTCTTTAACATATATGAACCCTTTAGGTTTTGAATATATAGAAATAATTTGATAAGCTGCCTCTTGAGTTTGGACGTCTTAGTCCATGATCGGATAAGCTGTTTCACTTGATTGGACTCCTCTAGACATTGGACATCTTAGTCAATTATTTGATGAGCTTCTCTTGGGCTTTGGCATCTTAGTCCGTTGTTGAATGAGACTCTCTTTGGGCTTAGACATTTTAGTCCGTTGTTGAATTAGCCTCTCTTGTGCCTGGACATCTTAGTCCATTGTGATTGAGCCTCTTCTTGGGCTTGGATATCTTAGTCCATTGTTGTTCGGTGCTCTTGGTCAGCTCATATTAGAGATTTGAACCAAGGACTTACCCAACCTCCCTCTAGGATGCGCCCTGCCCTGGCTCTTTTGCGGTGCGGACAGGGGCTTGTTCGGTTCTTTACCCTCGCCATCTTATGGCACAAATAAAGGATTACTCCATCCTCCCTCCAAGAGGTGTCTTTCCCTGGCCCTTTTGCGGCACAGATAAGGGCTTGTTTGGTGCTTTACCCTGGCCATCTTATGACGTAGATAAAGGCTTACTCCGTCCTGCCTCCAGGAGGTGCCTTGACCTGACCAGAGGCGCAGCTAAGGGCTTGTCCGATGCTTTAACCTGGTCATCTCATGGCACGACTAAAGGCTTACCCGCCCTCCCTCCAGGAGGTGCTCTACCCTGGCCATCTTGGCGCGGACAGCGTCTTTTCTACCATTTTAGGTAGGCTACCATCTTAGGTTGTATCCAAATATAAGGAGCATTTCACTACCAACCATGTAGATTTTTCTTGACAAAATGTAGCTCTTTATTGATTTATCTTCGGAAAATACGGCATTAAATGCTTAGCATTCCATGTTCTAGGCACCATATTCCCGTCTAGGCAGCATAATTTATAGGCTCCCGGGGGGATTACTTTGCAGATGACTAATGGTCCCTCCTAGTTAGGTCCCGGGGTTCCATCTGCATGATTCTTTGTATTGGCCATTACTCCATGGAGTAACAAATCCCCCTCTTGAAATGATCAAGTTCTTACCCTTGAATTGTAATACTCTGAGATTTTTCTCTGATATTCTGCGATTCTTACCGCCGCTTCATCACCTAATTCGTGTATCAAGTCCAATGATTCTTTTCTCAGCTCTTGATTTTTATCGAAGGTGTAGGCAATCCTTGGGTGTGGGGGTATCTCAATCTCGACTGGTAGCATCGCCTCATACCCATAGGTTAAAGAGTAAGGGGTATGTCCCGCTACTGTCTTAGTAGACGTTCGGTAAGCCCATAGCACAAGTGGCAACTCTTCTACCTAATTTCCTTTTGCCTCGTTTAGTCGCTTTTTCAAAATTGTCTTTATGGTTCTATTTGCAGCCTCAAATGCTCCATTGGCTTTTGGATGTACGACAAATGAATTTTTTTAAATAATCCCATTCATATGGCAGAAGCGGGAGAATTCTTCGCTCTCAGCTTTGTCCCATTTGAATGGTCTCCACAAAACCCTTCGTGTGCTTTAGTCATTATTTTTATTCCATCATTTATGCTCACACACCTCAAATAGGAAAGAGCATATCCCTTCTTATAGAGAATTCCATTCATTATTACGAAGGTAGAAGCTTGTCTCTTGATTTTTCTTGCCTCTCCTTTGTCGTAGGGAAGCATTTCCTTTAACAAGGTATTCAACAATAGGTGACATCCAGGTATCATCGTAGGTGTTATTAGACCTTGGTTGGTCCACCCTTTCATTTGTTAATTCTTTGCCATTTTCTTTTTCCTCTCCCCCATGAAACTTGGCTTGAGACCTTGTCATAACCAACAATTCCTTTCCTTGTTCAGATGTTTCTTTTTCAATACTTGGATTTTCCTGATATCCGACTGGGACAATTCATGTCTCTTGGGCTCCTATTGAGCTGGCTAATTTTGCTAAGGAGTCTGCTAGTGCGTTTTATGCTCTTGGAACTTGATTTATTGAAAACTCATCAAACATAGCAAGCATTCGTAATATTTTCTTCACATATAAGGATAACTTGGGGTCTTTTGTCTGATATATCTTCTTTACTTGATTCACCATTAGTTGTGAGTCACTAAAGATCTGTATTTGTGGGATTTTCAGTTCTAGTGCCAAGGTTAATTTTGCTACCATTGATTCATATTCTGCCACATTATTGGTTGCGAGAAACCCCTGTTTCATGGCATAATGCAAATGATGTCCAACTGGATTATGATTATATATCCTGCTCTAGCCCCATGTTCATTTGATGCTCCATCCACAAATAATTGCCACATAGGCTTCTGATCCTTTTGTTTTTCTAATTGTTCCTCAATAAAGCTAGTGCGCTCATTTACAAAGTCTGCCGGTGCCTGCCATTTTATTGCAGCTCATGGTTGAAATTCTATGTCATGTTGACTGAGCTCAATACCCCATTTCACCAATCTTCCGAAGTTTCTGGCTTACTAAGAACTTGCTTAAGAGGAAAGTTGGTCAATACCTTGATCGAGTGTGCCTGAAAGTATGCTTTGAGCTTTCGAGCTGTGAGAATCAAGCGATAGGCTAGTTTTTCTATAACTGGGTATCGAACCTCTGCATCCTTTAATCGCCTGCTTACGTAGTATACTGGAAGTTGTGCCCCTTTTTCTTCTCTAATGAGTACCGAGCTGACTGCATGTTCTGATACTGCCCTGTATAGGTACAATATCTCCCCGCTCTCGAGACATGAGAGTATCAGTGGTTTTTCCAAATGGCTTTTTAATTCAAAGAAAGCTTTCCTGTAATCTTCTCCACATTCGAAGTTCTTCTTTTTCTTAATAACATCAAAGAAGGGTATACACTTATCAGTGGCTTTTGTGATAAACCTACTTAAGGCAGCTACCCTTCTATTTAAGCTCATTACTTCCTTGCTGGTTTTAGGTTCGGCCATGTCCTTTATGGCTTGAATTTGGTCAGGACTTGCTTCGATTCCTTGAGCACTTACTAGGTAGCCTAAGAACTTTCCCGTATGGACTCCCAAAGAGCACTTTTGCAGGTTTAACTTCATTTGATACTTCTGCAATATTTTGAACATTTCCTCTAGATCCTTAATGTGGTTCTCAGACTCAATAAACTTTACCAGCATATCATCAACATAAACTTCCATGTTTCTACCAATTTGTTCCTTAAACATTCGATTAACTAATCTTCGATAAGTGCCCTCTGCATTCTTTAGCCCCAATGGCAAAGCCCTATAGCAATAAATTCCTCATAAGTTATGAAGCTGGTATGATCCTCATCTGGCTTGAACATCGGTATCTTGTTGTATTCTGAATAAGCATCCATGAGGGATAATAATTTGTGTCCGCTTGTTTCATCCACTAACTGATCTATCAGTGGTAACGGGAAGCAATCCTTTGGGCATGCTTTATTTAGATCCGTGTAATCGATGCATGTTCTCCATTTCCCATTTGACTTCTTTACAAAAACTAGGTTGGCTAACCATTTGGGATAATATATCTCCTGGATTATTCCATTCTCAAGGAGTCTATCAACTTCCTCCTTTAGAGCATCTAATCGTACTTTGTCCAAATGTCTCTTTTTCTGCCTTATAGAGGTTGCTCATGGATTGGTATTTAGGGCATGGCACATGACAGTCAGATCAATTCCCACCATATCGGAATATGACCAAGCAAGCCCATCCTTGTTGACCTTGAGGAACCGAATGAAGTCTTTCTTTAACAAACTATCAAGTTCCTTTCCCACCTTAACTATTTTAGAAACATCATCTGAATCTATGTGGGCTTCCCTAAGATCTTCTATGGGTTTTATCCTCCCTGTTTCACCTCGGTAGTCAAACTCTGTGACTATAGGACCCTCCTCTATTGAATTAGCATCAATTCTCTTTCTCTTGGTTTAGACAGGGATGTACCTTTGATACATACGTTTGTTATACTTTTTAATGTTAATCTTTGCTTCAAATGTTGGATGTGAAATTCCATCATCCGAAGGCTGTAAAACAGTAGAAGAATCAAAGTAAGAAGAATACTCCCTTTTGTATTGGTCAAGTGTAGCAAAGTACATTTCTTGGGAGCTAAATTTTTCCTCCCGTATAGTTCCCCAGCCTCGCTTTGTCAGGAATTTTACCATGAGGTACTTTTGGGAGACAAAAGCATCGATCTCGTCCAAGGCTGGTCTGCCAAAGAAGGCATTGTAATAGGAAGGTTGATTGATTATCACAAAAATAGTTTCAAATGTTCGGCAAGTTGGCAACACTACCATCTATACGAGTAGCTTTATCTACCCCATTAGAGTTTACCCTTTGTTGTTGAACCCAAATATGGGCTCTGTGCTCGGCTCTAATTTGTGCTCAGGGATGTTCATCTGATCAAAAGCATGTTTGAATATTACATTGACCGCGCTGCCAATGTCGACCAGAATCATGGAGACAGTAGATAGCCCAATTTGTGCAGTAAACTTAAGGGGGTCATTAAGGGGATGATGGACCCATTTGCGTAGCTCTTGCGGGGTGACCACCAGATTAGGCATTTGGATGTTAAGGCGTGGGTTTTTCATTGGAGGCTCTTCTTGAATAGAATAGATCCCCTCTTTAGCCTCTTAATTTGACATATCTGCTACAAGCCCCTTTAGTACTCCCTACTTGATGTGGCCCGCCATGAATCACATCAATCATGTTGATTGGTGGGCTTAAACTCAGAGGGTCCTCATCTTCTAGCACATTCACAGCGTTGCCTGGGCGCTTCTGTGGAGCATTTTCTGTTCGCTGGGCTTTATGCTGGTCTTGAAAAAATTCTTTTAGATGGCCTTCCCGGATCAACTTTTGGATTATTCCAGCCAGAACTCTCCACTCATCAGTTTTATGGCCATTAGCTTTGTGATAAGCGTAGTAATTCCCTCCTTTTTTCTGCTTTGTAATATTCTTGGCTTTGAAGGAGGTTGGAAAGTTGACCCTTTCCTTAGCTATAGCATATATGTAAGATAGTGGCTTGTTTAAAGAAACTGTGTTAGCAACTGGTTCTTCCCATATGGACCTTTTGTGGCCACGGTCCAGGCCAAACCTTCCCCTTGCTTCCTAGGAATTGTTTGCTTCTCAGCGTAGTAAAGTTCATCCTTCTGGATGAACTTGTCAGCTTGAAAGTGGAAGTCTTGTAGGTCTTTACAGCCATTGACAAAGAGCTGCTTCCAGAAAGGTGTATTCTCAATCAAGCTAGAATGGACAGCTATAAGCTTATCATGATCATTCATATCCTTGGCCTTTAAAGCTTCAACGTTGAACCTTCTCAAGTAGTCCCCAAAAGACTCTCCCTGCCTTTGCTTTATATTTGCCAAGACTGTATAATCAATAGTAGGATCATTACAGATGCAAAATTGAGATGAGAACTCGTAAGAAAATTGCTTGCATGGGTAGATGGTCTTTTCTCTATATTGCCTATACCATTTGGCTGTCGCTCCCTAGAGAGTAACGGGGAACAGTCGACATCTGACTGCCCTAGAAGCATTATACAAATCCATCTGGCTGTCAAAAGACATAAGATGATAATCGGGGTCACTAACCCCATCATATTTCATGGATGGGATTTTTACATATGGAGGTATTATTGTGGTCATAATTTCGTCGGTGAAAGGTGGCACCCTCTCTTTGTCATTGATTTTTTCATCCATAGTTTTTTTCCCTTGGAATTCATAGCATCTTTGATAGCCTTCTCAGCAAAATCTTTCAGAAAAGCTTCGACATTGTAGTAATTCTTCTAATTTGGGCAGTACTCTTTGTTGCTGAACTACCAGAATGTTCCAATGATTTGTCGACAACTCTTCCCTGATGATTGGCTCTTGTTCCGGGGAAGTCCCCTCTTTTTCGATGAAGTAAAGTCCAATTTGTCTTTGCACTCTTTGAAATTAGTCTTTAGATTCCTCCTAGGAGAGACCACCTCTTCTCCTTGAGTTTGTCTCGGGGAGTTGTAAGATTTTTGAGATAAGGCCATCTTCAGCAACTCCTTCATTTCTTGCAACTATTGTTCCATGCGCTTGATTTTTGCTGCTTTTTCATCCTGTCGCGCCGACGATGAAGTCTACCCTGGAATGGCCCCATCTAGGTTAAATGATGGAGCTATATTTTCTACTAAGGTGGTAGTGTGTATTTCTTCCTCCACAATTCAACTGAAACGCTTTGACCTCATTTTTCCTCTGCAAGAGAAAATGAACCATAATTAGTCTATATACAGTAATAAGGTTGGAGGTTCGGGCCCTTCTTCTAGTGCCAAAAATGTTAACAAGAAATCCTATCAACATCCCTAATGCTATTCATAAGGTGATTCAGTTCAAACGAGACCAAGTTATTGAGAAGATCTACTCCTTTGGAAGCATGCCTTTCGACTAGAATGACATAGTCAAAAGGGTTTAAAGTGTATGCTCAACCCCTTTATCAAGTTAACTTAATCGAAAGGATTGATAAAGTTATCTCAACCTTTCGACCAACTTAGATTAGTCGAAAGAGTTAATAAAACTTTTCCAACGCCTCGATCAGGTTAGCTTAGTCAAAAGGCCTCGAGCAGTTAGCCTTGGGATGTAATTTTGAGAACCACATCTGATTGATTCTTATGCTCCAAGTGGGTCGAATGCAGATTATCATTCATACTCTAAATACCTTTCGATCACATCGAATGGTATCGTTTGGTACCTTCCAATTATGTCGAAAGGGGTGCTTAATTCATTAGTATGACCTAACTGCTTTCGACAACATGGTTATGTTACTCTTATATGGATTCTCTTCGAAAGGGTCACTGGTATGTTTTGGGGTTGATCCCATTCGAATGAGTTTCACTATGATTGTTAGCAAATTATAAACTATGTTTCCTTTTGGAGATACCCCTTTCGATCAGGTCGAGAGGGGTTTTTCCTTTTTGAAACAGTTCTAGCTTATTATTGCCTACAATCCACTTAGTTTTCCTTATATATTATCGATCTAGGCATTTCTAAGTTTTGTGAGCTAAACATGGTCGACACCCCATTATCTCTTTAGTCTATAGTGTTAAGTATATGTTCTGATGATGATGTGTATCGATTGGAAACAACCCAGTCAGTCTTATACATAGCATAGATTAAAAGAAATCATGAGAAAAGGTTAGAATCATGTTCAATTGATCATTAGACTAGCTAATGATCTAAATGATTTTCCTCGTCGCCAATATCGTTAATGACCAAGCCATCTCCTCTTTTTATTCATAAACCAAAATGAGTTACAAGATATAGAGCTTTTTCCTTAATTTGATTTAAGGTTTCTTAAGAATATAATTGTCACTAAGAAAGTAGAGTAAAGAAATTGAATTCAGGATACCCGAATTCAGTCCCCAAAACCGGACCCCTTGGGTCTTATTTATAGATGTAGGTCAGCCCACTTCCGTGTCTTTGCTTTCGACTGGGTCGGAAGGACCCCATTTTATATGCCGCTTCAAGCCTTTCGACTTGGTCGTAAGACCATGAACCTTTCGATGTTGTTGGAAGGTGTCCTCTTGTGCTTCCTGGTTTACTCTTACACCTTCTTTAACTTTTCCTAGTCCTTACGACTGAGACGAAAGAGGTCTTTATCATCCTTTCACCTTTGTTGACTTCTGAGCATAGCTTTCTTCATAGCACCTTTCGACATTGTCAGAACGTCTTTTGAATGCATCTTCTCCTTCTATATTTTTATTGAAAGTAAGTTTGAAGCTTTCGACACTATCGATAGGTCGATTATATTGGTTTCAAAGATATTCAAGTTTGAATTGTTTCGACGAGGTTGTATAGCCTTTGAAAGCATGCTTAGGACTAGGGCGGAACCTTCTTTTAAAATTGTGGGGCTTGACCGGTTCGAAAGGCTTGTATATGCTTTCGAAAATTTGTGTTAGGGGCAAAACCTTGACCACGAAAGGTTTGGCATGTAAGTGGGAGAACATCATCTATTTCCTTCGAAAGGGGTTCTGAAGCTATCCTTGCTTGTTTGTCTGCGTCGAAAGGTATAAAGTAACAGAGGGGTATATCTGTTCTCATCTGGGTCTGAAGCCTTTGCACTGTATGAGTAGTTGGTGCTTTCGACCTCTTCAATACCTACTTAATGCCTTTGAAACATCCTCTTACGGCCTTTATGAAGTCTAGATCTATTTCTTCATCGAAACCTCAATCTTACTGACCTTCTTTCATACTTCTCCTCTTAAGTAGCTAACTGTTTTGATGTAAAAGAAAAGCTATTTAATTAGCTAGGTTTAGACTCTGTTCATCCAAGGGGGCATCTTTATATGTCGCTCTTGGCGTAGTTTGTAATAATTATATTTTCTCTGAACGTGGTTCTCGAATTTGGGATTATGTAATGAATTTGAAATATGATTGAAATTGAAATGACCCTCCTATTTACACACTAATTTTATTGGTGATTTTTTTTTTTGCAATAGAGATGATATATAGATATATCATTTATTACAAATATATTTCCCAGGGTCATTTTTCTCTCTCTAATAAACAAAAATATCCAGGATCTTTCACAATATAGAAATATTGTTTTAATTCTAAATCATTTTTAACATACATATATGAAGATATCTATGTTATATTCTACTTGAATCAGAGCATGATAATAAGTAGAAATCCTTTTTAAATTTGCAAAAATGTGATAAATTCCCTTTTTAAATTAAAACTTATTGTATCCAGATTTTTGACTATAGTGTCCCCTGGAAATATGTACCTTAGACTGTTATTATAATTAAGAAATAACCAAGCAATGATCAGTGGAAAGCAAGCTTATAATATGGATGATTATCTTAAAGTCTGAATATTATCAAACTTAGGTTAAAAGAAAGTGGATCCTAAGTGAACACAAGCAACATCTAGGCGTAATGGAAACGCGCCTAACTTATTCATGCAAGGTCACTAGTTCGAGTACTATGCTGGTCGGTTCAAACACAATTTTTGTTTTTCTTTTTTTTTTTATTTTCTCCTGTATGGCTGAAATCTGTTACCTACCTATAATTGTACATATATATTTAATTTTTGGCTATAACCTATCATACAAAACAATTTTTCTTGCATAACTATTTTTAAACCCATTCTTACAACTGTTTTAAGAATTTCCATTTATATTTTTGCCCAATATCAACATGTACACAGATATACATGTACATGTCAGTGTTTTTGTTCTTTTTTCAGAAAACTGAGCTCAAATGTTCCCTTGCTTCATTGATCTGAAGTGGGGCATTTGGCCTGACCTATGGCCTAACCCTGTGGTTACTCTGGCCATTCTTTTGCTTGCATTATTACAACCCAGATTATACACAAAACATTGTTACCTTTTCTTTCCAAAAGCATGTATATATATTTGTATGAATCAGACATTTTGTGATCAGATATATATCATTCTTCCTAATCATACTTCTCTTTTAAAAATACATCTTTAAAGTATAAACACTTTTTCTTGCATCTGGACTTATGTCAATATCATAAATTGAAGATATAGCAGTTTAATTCTTTTCTGGTTTTCCCAATATTATTTTCTGTATATCTACATTCTTTTTAAAAGAACTCAGGATTAATTGAAATCATCATAAAATGATTATACTTATAAAATCCAGGTTTTACCTCTAAATCAAAACAACTTTAGCAAATAGGTTTTCAAATCAGTTCAACATCAATATCCTTAGTACATACCAAATCAGAAATAACCAGAAACAACATAGCACATGTCTCTTACAAGTTCTTCCTACTTAATACATTTAGATAGCCATATTAATCAGGGAATACATGCATGAATTAACACATTTTAGCTTTTATTTCTAATTATCTTAGCATCCTCTATTCCATATCTTTTTAATCTTGCTTACTTAGCTCCATCATAACCTGCAAAAGCATTAGTGGCTGCCTCATTATAAATGAGACACCCCCATGTGCCATGAGCAATAAGGGTCAGATCTATGATCTGGTGTGAGCATTTCTAACATATCCATGATATTAAGCTAAGAATACAGCATAAATATACTTTGCATACTTGACAGGTATTATCATGTACAATACATAAGAGCAAACATATGCAACAAAACAACTTTTATCTGGAACTACTAGGTTGCCTTTTCTTTTTCTTATAAATTCCTGGCCTCATCTGCTATAAGGAATCAAAGGGACACATTGCCATGAACTAATTAACATTATGGCACAAAGATCTCAGGACTTAAACAAGCCATGTGCCAACTTGTCTACTTCAAATAGGACAAGCATTCCAGCAGCCTTCTTGGCACAAAATCCTTAGTTATATCACTAAGTGTATTTATGTTCATTCTATCAATGATAGCTAGGTGTACATACCACCTGTACTCATGAAACATACTAGTTACCTTGCAGCCATGATATTGCAAGCAAGTTAAAGGTTACTTTCTAGAGATATAACACCCCAGTCATTCCATCTCACATTATTTATCATAGAAACACCCTATTCAAGCATATACCAGAATGTTTGCAACTGAGAATAAATACATGGCTCTATTGAGTTTATTTTGATTTTTCAAGCAACTATATTTAGCCAGATTTTCAATCTTGTTTAAACATAGTTTTTAGGCTTGTAAGTTTCTGTTTAGTTTAGGGCTCAGCACTTATAGAGAAAAACTCCATTGCACCCTTAACCAATTATTTCAAGCCTCAGCACCATACCAATGTATATGCAGCTCATAGTTTTCTTTATCTTTTCATTCTTTGTCTTAAGCCATTATTCAAACTAGTTACAAATACTTTGATATATGTTCCTTAAGGTTTTGGTATAGTATACAGAGATGAAAATAGAACAACAAAGTTAAACATCCAGCATAGCAGATCATATCTCATCAAACATTCATGAAACCATCAGCAGCCAACATAGTTTGTAAATCAAAACATGCAAAATATAACATATAAAAGCTTGGCTGCCTAATCCCAGGTCTTAATGCCATGTATATGAGTGAGGATACTCACCTAAATGCTTACACAAACTCAAACCAGAAAACCCTTCAAATCTTTAGCCTTATCTTCCTCTTCTTCCTTAGGTTAATTAATTAGTGAGAGAGCAGTTTTCTGATTGGGCTCTTGGTTTAAATAAGGGTTCTGTCTAGGGTTTTGGGTGATGCAAAATCCCTATTTTAGCCCAGACCAGAATCATGCATTTGGCATTGCACATTCCTTCCCTCCTAACCCTTAATGTCCCGGCCAATATTTTAAAACAAGACTAAATTGTGCCTATTTTCCTTTCTTTTCAGAAAGTGATAACTTTAAGTATTTTTTATTATATTTACTTCAAACATGATAATGGTGTGACTTTCTATTTTCTGCCTATGTACATTTTCTTTCTTGCACTTTGGTTCTTACTGTTTTAGTGCTTCCTTTATTTATTTTCTGCTCAAATAACATCTGGATATAAATATACATTTATACAACCATGGGTGTTAATTTAATTTTAACCATTTATTTGCAGAAAACATGTGCATACTTATGTGCATTTCTACACCTATTTAAAATTTCACTTATTCATTATAAATCAATGTTTTCTTTATTTAAAACATTTTATCTAAATGTTTTCCTTCCTTGTTTTATTATTCAGGAATTCTGGATTTTCTCTTAGTGCCATAACTAGTGTGCACGTGCACACATGCACACAACCTTGCACCACTGAAAATCCCACCTATATAATAATTCTGATTTTCCCCCAGAATTTTAATCATTTATTAAAAGAATTTTCCTCAAAATCTTGGGGTATTACAATCACCCCTCCTTTTAGGAATTGTGCCCTCACAATTTTCAACATATTCTTTGAGTACTCCTACTTTCTTAGGAAAATTATTCAAATATGCATGAGCAATTTAAATAGTCACTGTCTATCATACATATCAAATTTTCTTAGTAATCTAAGAATTTACCTTTCAAATTTGCAAAGAGCCTAGGGTAATCCATCCTGATTTTATCCTCTAGCTCCCAAGTACAATCACTAGGATCTATACTCCATTGAATCTTTACAAGCTTCAATGTCTTGTTTCTTAATTTCTTTTCTTCCCTTGCCACAATTCCCACTGGCTCTTTCTCATAGATTAGATCTGGATTTATCTGAACTTCAGTAGGCTTTTCTAAGATTTCCTCCTTGTCATGTACCCATCTCCTTAGTTGTGACACATGAAACACATTGTGCATTGCACTCATCTTCTCGGGAAGCTCCAGCTTGTAGGCTAGTGAGCCTATCCTTTCCAAAATCTTGTATGGTCCAACATATCTGGGTCTGAGTTTCCCCTGCTTGCCAAATCTCAAGACTTTCTTCATTGGTGAAACCTTAATGAAGACATAATCACCTACTTTGAATTCCACTGACTTCCTCTTTGCATCAGCATACTTATTTTGCCTATCTTGAGCTACTGCCATCCTCTTTCTCACCAGTCCTATTTTCTCTGTGATGTCTTTGACATATTCTGGCCCTAGGATAGCTTTCTCTCCTGCCTCAGCCCAACACATAGGTGATAGACATGGCTTTCCATATAGGGCTTCAAAGGGTGCCATTCCAATTGTGCTTTGGTGGCTATTATTGTATGTGAACTCAGCCAAATGGAGGTGGTCCTCCCAATTTCCTCCAAAGTCTAACACACATGCTCTAAGCAAATCCTCTAGAATCTTGTTTACCACTTCTGTTTGCCCATCTGATTGGGGGTGATAAGCAGTGCTTAGGCACAATTCACTCCCCATAGCTTCTTGGAAGCTCCTCCAGAACCTTGAAGTGAAGATTGTATCCCTATCACTCACTATAGTTTTAGGAACACCATGCAGTTTTACCACTTCTCTCATAAAAATTTGGGCTAACCTAGGTGCATTTCTGTCTGCTTTCACTGGTATGAAGTGGGCTACTTTAGTCAGCCTATCTACAATCACCCAAATACTTGTATTTCCCCTCTTGGATCTAGGAAGGCCATCTATGAAATCCATAGATATGTCTTCCCACTTCCACTGTGGTATGCTAAGTGGCTGCAACAACCCTGAAGGTCTTTGGGTCTCAGCTTTTATTTGTTGACAAACCATGCACTTAGCAACACATCTGGCTACATCAGACTTCATTCCCTTCCACCAATAGTCCCTTTTTAAGTTTTGGTACATTTTGGTGCTGCCTGGATGTATTGAATATTTGCTCCTATGGTACTCATTAAGGATTTCTTCTTTCAATTCTATGATGTTTGGGACACATATCCTTCCCTTGTACCTTAAGTATCCTTTTACATCTATGTGATAATCCTTCACTTCTTCCTTCTTTAATAGGAGAGACTTCTTTTCTACTAAGTCTTGATCTTCTTCCTGCATTTTTGCCACCTTCAAGGCCAAGTTTGATTGTAAAGTAATTAAACTTAACCTTCCTTTACTCCTTTCTTCCTCAATTATTTCCATACTCATCCCACTGCTCTCATCTATTTCCAAATCAGTGAGCATGGTCAAGTCTCTAAACTCCTCCATCATCAACATGGCCACTTTTGCATGCTGCCTACTCAATGCATCTGCCACTTTATTAGCCTTGCCTGGTGTATAAAGTATATCTAAGTCATAAGCAGCAAGAAATTCAACCCATCTGTGTTGTCTCATATTTAAATCTTTTTGTGAAAAGAGATATTTTAAGGCCTTGTGATCAGTGTATAAAATGAACTTTGCACCTAATAAGTAATGCCTCCAAAGCTTCAAGGCATAAACTACTGCTGCCAACTCAAGATCATGAGTTGCATATCTAGTTTCATGGGGTTTTAGTTGTCTAGATGCATAGGCTATGACCTGATCTTGCTGCATCAACACAGCCCCTAGCCCTGACCCACATGCATCTGTATATACAACCAATCCCTCATTGCCTTCTGGTACTCTCAACACTGGTGATTTTACCAAAGCCTCCTTGATCTGGGTGAAAGCTTGTTCACACTTATCAGTCCATATAAACTTTTGGTTCTTCCTAGTCAGGTTAGTGAGTGGCATTGCTATTTTAGAAAATCCTTGTATGAACCTCCTATAGTATCCTGCCATCCCCATGAATGACCTTACTTCACTAACATTGTTAGGCTTCTTCCATGCTTGGATTGCTACTATCTTATTGGGGTTTACTGAAATTCCTCTAGCAGAGACAACATGTCCAAGAAAGTGTACTTCCTCTTGCCAGAACACACACTTAGAGAACTTTGCTTTCAAATCTTTTTCTCTTAATCTAGATAAGACCAAATGTAAGTGGTTCTCATGTTCCTCTATTGTTTTAGAGTAGATTAGAATATCATCTATAAAAATCAGAACAAACTTGTCTAAGTAATCTCTGAATATCCTATTCATTAGGTCTACAAAGTAAGAAGGGGCATTTGTTAGCCCAAATGGCATAACCAGAAACTCATACAAACCATATCTTGTGTTGAATGCTGTATATTTAATACTTGATTCCTCAACCTTCATCTGATGAAACCCAGATGCCAAGTCTAGCCTAGAAAACACTTTAGCTCCACTGAGTTGATCAAAGAGATCATCTATCCTGGGTAATGGGTATTTGTTTTTGATGGTTACTTTGTTTAATTCTCTGTAATCTATACACATTCTTAAAGTACCATCATGCTTTTTAACAAACACTACAGGAGCACCCCAGCATGAATTACTTGGCCTTATAAACCCCTTGGCTTCTAATTCTTCCAGCTGGTTCTTTAGCTCCTTTAATTCACTTGGCCCCATCCTTGTAGGTTTTTTGATAACTGGGCTAGCCCCAGGCATAAGGTTAATCTGGAATTCAACAGGTCTATGGTGTGAGACACCTTTTACTTCCCCAAATACATCCAAGTATTCTTTAACTATGGGGATTTCATTAATAGCTATTTCCTTGGGATTATTTTCTAATTCAATTAAATGATTTAGACTGTTTTCTTTGATAGGTTCACATAGAATTGTAACCCTTTGGCCTTTAGAATTTTGTAGTGAAATGGTGGATGCATCTAGGTCAATTATGGCTTTGAATTGTCTTAGCCAATCTGCCCCTAATATAACTCCTATATTTGGGAAGTTTAGAACATATAAATTGGAAACAAATGTGTTTCCTCCTATGTTCAAATTCACATCCACACAGATCATATCTAATACACTAGAACTTCCTAAAGGGCTTTGTATTAACAGAGGTACTTCAGCCAAATTGCAGTTCATTTTCAACCTTTTAACTATTTCATGGGAAATGAGTGAGTGGGTTGCCCCGGTATCATATATTACAGCTAAAGGTATGGTACAAATAAATAGTGTACCTTCCACTTGACCATGGTTTTCAGCATTAGCCTCAATTATGGCCTTGCCCCTACCTTCCAGGTTTGCCACTTTCCCTTGTTGCTTGTTTTCTGGGCAATTCCTTTTCATGTGTCCTTCCTTCCCACATAGATAGCATTTGAAAGCTCCCCCTTTAAGCTCTGGGCATCTTGGCTTAATATGGCCTTCTTTCCCACAATGGTTGCAAACTATTTTTCTTTTGGCTTCAGTGGGCTTTGCATCTACTGCCTTCTTACCATCTGCCTCTCCTTTCTTCTTATCATAAGGATGGTACTTCCCTTTGTCCTTCTTGTTACTATTGTTTTTGAAATTCCTGAACTTATCTCTTTCCTTGTCATGCTGCTCAATCTTCAGAGCCAAATCTATCACTTGATCAAAAGTTCTGTCAGCATAAGGTAGTATAGCCCTGCTAAGCCCTGGGTTCAACCCCTTGATGTATCTATCATTTTTGGATGCTTCATCAGCCACTAACATTGCCCCATAGGTTGACAATCCCTCAAACTTCTGGGTGTACTCTGTGACATTCATAGTCCCCTGTCTAAGTTTGATGAACTCCTCAAGTAAAGTGGTTTTTGCTGAGGCTGGAACAAACCTTGCCTCTAACATCTCCTTAAATTGATTCCAATTAATATCATTTTCATTCCGGCCAGCTATGATCACCTCCCACCAACTCAAAGCTGCACCTTTTAATTGCCTTGAGGCCACTTGCCTCTTCCTTTGGTCATCTAGTTGCATATCAGTGAAGATCCTCTCTAATGTCCTCAGCCATGCTTGAATCTCCATTACACTTTCAGTTCCTTCAAAGCTCTTGCCTCCCAAGTTGGTATAAGTCTTCACTAACTTGGAGAGCTCCTCATGTGGGTTCTCAGGTCTGTGCCCAATTCCATCTCTCAAAACTCTCACAAATTCCTGCATGTCAAGCATTTGTGGTGTGCTAGATCCTCCTTGATGATGAGACCCTCTTCCTACCATATTTCTAAAAGTATATGTATTTCATCTTATTAGTTTATAACACTAGCTTTTATTTTACATTGATTGTATCTTTTCCTATTTAATCATTGTGTATGTCACATGCACACACATACATACATTCAGGGAATACTTATAAACAGTCAAATATACAAACAATCCTAGTATAAACATAAGCATACAAACATTTTGCTATGTTAATTAAAACATAGCTCTGATACCAAATGAAATGACCCTCCTATTTACACACTAATTTTATTGGTGATTTTTTTTTTTGCAATAGAGATGATATATAGATATATCATTTATTACAAATATATTTCCCAGGGTCATTTTTCTCTCTCTAATAAACAAAAATATCCAGGATCTTTCACAATATAGAAATATTGTTTTAATTCTAAATCATTTTTAACATACATATATGAAGATATCTATGTTATATTCTACTTGAATCAGAGCATGATAATAAGTAGAAATCCTTTTTAAATTTGCAAAAATGTGATAAATTCCCTTTTTAAATTAAAACTTATTGTATCCAGATTTTTGACTATAGTGTCCCCTGGAAATATGTACCTTAGACTGTTATTATAATTAAGAAATAACCAAGCAATGATCAGTGGAAAGCAAGCTTATAATATGGATGATTATCTTAAAGTATGAATATTATCAAACTCAGGTTAAAAGAAAGTGGATCCTAAGTGAACACAAGCAACATCTAGGCGTAATGGAAACGCGCCTAACTTATTCATGCAAGGTCACTAGTTCGAGTACTATGCTGGTCGGTTCAAACACAATTTTTGTTTTTTTTTTTTTTTCTCCTGTATGGCTGAAATCTGTTACCTACCTATAATTGTACATATATATTTAATTTTTGGCTATAACCTATCATACAAAACAATTTTTCTTGCATAACTATTTTTAAACCCATTCTTACAACTGTTTTAAGAATTTCCATTTATATTTTTGCCCAATATCAACATGTACACAGATATACATGTACATGTCAGTGTTTTTGTTCTTTTTTCAGAAAACTGAGCTCAAATGTTCCCTTGCTTCATTGATCTGAAGTGGGGCATTTGGCCTGACCTATGGCCTAACCCTGTGGTTACTCTGGCCATTCTTTTGCTTGCATTATTACAACCCAGATTATACACAAAACATTGTTACCTTTTCTTTCCAAAAGCATGTATATATATTTGTATGAATCAGACATTTTGTGATCAGATATATATCATTCTTCCTAATCATACTTCTCTTTTAAAAATACATCTTTAAAGTATAAACACTTTTTCTTACATCTGGACTTATGTCAATATCATAAATTGAAGATATAGCAGTTTAATTCTTTTCTGGTTTTCCCAATATTATTTTCTGTATATCTACATTCTTTTTAAAAGAACTCAGGATTAATTGAAATCATCATAAAATGATTATACTTATAAAATCCAGGTTTTACCTCTAAATCAAAACAACTTTAGCAAATAGGTTTTCAAATCAGTTCAACATCAATATCCTTAGTACATACCAAATCAGAAATAACCAGAAACAACATAGCACATGTCTCTTACAAGTTCTTCCTACTTAATACATTTAGATAGCCATATTAATCAGGGAATACATGCATGAATTAACACATTTTAGCTTTTATTTCTAATTATCTTAGCATCCTCTATTCCATATCTTTTTAATCTTGCTTACTTAGCTCCATCATAACCTGCAAAAGCATTAGTGGCTGCCTCATTATAAATGAGACACCCCCATGTGCCATGAGCAATAAGGGTCAGATCTATGATCTGGTGTGAGCATTTCTAACATATCCATGATATTAAGCTAAGAATACAGCATAAATATACTTTGCATACTTGACAGGTATTATCATGTACAATACATAAGAGCAAACATATGCAACAAAACAACTTTTATCTGGAACTACTAGGTTGCCTTTTCTTTTTCTTATAAATTCCTGGCCTCATCTGCTATAAGGAATCAAAGGGACACATTGCCATGAACTAATTAACATTATGGCACAAAGATCTCAGGACTTAAACAAGCCATGTGCCAACTTGTCTACTTCAAATAGGACAAGCATTCCAGCAGCCTTCTTGGCACAAAATCCTTAGTTATATCACTAAGTGTATTTATGTTCATTCTATCAATGATAGCTAGGTGTACATACCACCTGTACTCATGAAACATACTAGTTACCTTGCAGCCATGATATTGCAAGCAAGTTAAAGGTTACTTTCTAGAGATATAACACCCCAGTCATTCCATCTCACATTATTTATCATAGAAACACCCTATTCAAGCATATACCAGAATGTTTGCAACTGAGAATAAATACATGGCTCTATTGAGTTTATTTTGATTTTTCAAGCAACTATATTTAGCCAGATTTTCAATCTTGTTTAAACATAGTTTTTAGGCTTGTAAGTTTCTGTTTAGTTTAGGGCTCAGCACTTATAGAGAAAAACTCCATTGCACCCTTAACCAATTATTTCAAGCCTCAGCACCATACCAATGTATATTCAGCTCATAGTTTTCTTTATCTTTTCATTCTTTGTCTTAAGCCATTATTCAAACTAGTTACAAATACTTTGATATATGTTCCTTAAGGTTTTGGTATAGTATACAGAGATGAAAATAGAACAACAAAGTTAAACATCCAGCATAGCAGATCATATCTCATCAAACATTCATGAAACCATCAGCAGCCAACATAGTTTGTAAATCAAAACATGCAAAATATAACATATAAAAGCTTGGCTGCCTAATCCCAGGTCTTAATGCCATGTATATGAGTGAGGATACTCACCTAAATGCTTACACAAACTCAAACCAGAAAACCCTTCAAATCTTTAGCCTTATCTTCCTCTTCTTCCTTAGGTTAATTAATTAGTGAGAGAGCAGTTTTCTGATTGGGCTCTTGGTTTAAATAAGGGTTCTGTCTAGGGTTTTGGGTGATGCAAAATCCCTATTTTAGCCCAGACCAGAATCATGCATTTGGCATTGCACATTCCTTCCCTCCTAACCCTTAATGTCCCGGCCAATATTTTAAAACAAGACTAAATTGTGCCTATTTTCCTTTCTTTTCAGAAAGTGATAACTTTAAGTATTTTTTATTATATTTACTTCAAACATGATAATGGTGTGACTTTCTATTTTCTGCCTATGTACATTTTCTTTCTTGCACTTTGGTTCTTACTGTTTTAGTGCTTCCTTTATTTATTTTCTGCTCAAATAACATCTGGATATAAATATACATTTATACAACCATGGGTGTTAATTTAATTTTAACCATTTATTTGCAGAAAACATGTGCATACTTATGTGCATTTCTACACCTATTTAAAATTTCACTTATTCATTATAAATCAATGTTTTCTTTATTTAAAACATTTTATCTAAATGTTTTCCTTCCTTGTTTTATTATTCAGGAATTCTGGATTTTCTCATAGTGCCATAACTAGTGTGCACGTGCACACATGCACACAACCTTGCACCACTGAAAATCCCACCTATATAATAATTCTGATTTTCCCCCAGAATTTTAATCATTTATTAAAAGAATTTTCCTCAAAATCTTGGGGTATTACAGAAATGGAATGAGAAATTTGTTTAATGGTGTTACTTTTTTTCATATCCATGTGTTTCTGTTATATTAATGCATCTAGCATTACCGCATTTGGTCACCGAGAATTAATAACTATAGATAACTGCAACATCCATAGCCGTTAGTTTTGGGCCTTCAAGTGGGAGATGGTATAAGTTGGTATCAGAGCATAGGTTTATGAAAATTTAATAAAAATTTTAAACTTAAAATGATTTTTCAAAACATAATCCAATGAATTAGAAAATAAAATCGGGGTTTGGGTTAACGCTATAGTAATGTAATTCTATTTGATATGTATATATAAGTGCATACTCCCCTCTCTCTTAGACCGTTCTTCTATATCTTACTAAGGCTCGTATGCATATTTACGAGAAAGGACGATATGGAGGTAGGAAATGGAAATCTTAGTGGAGGAAGCACCACAACAAATAGAAATGCTCGATCCAACAAGAGAAACCAGGGTCGATAGGCAAATGCTAATCAAAATGCAGATGTCAATGTATGTGTTGGAAATCCGCCAGTAGATATGGGGATAATGTATCAGTTCTTCGTCAATCTTGTGCAAGCAGGAGCTGTTGCATGAGTAGTTGGAGGTAATGCTGGAAATGTTGGAGGAGCAAATCCCATGGGCCCAGGTTGTAATAACTATGCCAAGCTGAGCAGGGTTATACTAGTCTTGGTAGTAAGCCGTTTTTGGGAACATAGATGCTATAGAAGTTGAGAATTGGCTTTTGCGTTGTGAAAGGATCTTTGCTGACTTGGGATTAAACAATTAGCAGAAAAGGAGGCTTGCTTCTAGATAGTTGCAGGGAGCAGTCCTTCATTGGTAGAATGGTGTCAGTACCGGAGTTCCCGAGGAAGAGTTGGCTTGTGTGGAATTTCAGAAGAGATTCAAAGAAAGGTTTTTGTCTGAAGTTGCCAAGTCAGCATTATTGAGGAAGTTCATGGACTTGGTGCAAGGCGAGATGTCGGTGATTGAGTATGCCATAAAGTTTGATGAGTTATCAAGATATAGACATGCTGCCACTGGTGCCATCATCAAGAGGAATGAGAAGTTTATTTGGGGATTGAGACCTGAGATTGTTAGGGTGACCCTGCCACATCTTCGTGATCCTTGTAATGTTAATGTGGAAATGGGAATCCGACATGAGGAGATGCTTGCTACTTACGGGAAGGAGAAGGAGGTTGAAACCCAGGGTTCTCTTGGCAAGAAGAGGAAGTTCATCAAAAAGAAGGGAACTCAGAAGGTAGAAGCTGCCAAAAAGGCAAAGGCTAATCTGGTTTTCGTTAAGTGCAATAAGAAGGGTCATTATGCTCATGAATGCCAAACTGGCAAGGGGATGAAGGCCGTAGACAAGCAGGGTTTGAAGTGCTTTAACAGTGACCAGGTTGGGAATTATAAGAATTAGTGTCCAGAACCAGTTAGGGCGGAAAAGGGAAAAGTATTTGTTGTTGGACCATTGTCTGATAGGCCAACTACTGCCGAGAAAGGATAGACTTTGATGGAAGGTATGCTCTTGATTCAAAGTATGCCAGTTAGGGTACTAATTGATACTGGTGCATCGCATTCATTTATATCACAGTGTTTGGTTGATAGGTTATGTTTAGAATCCTCATACCTTGTTACTTCCTTAAGGATTAATGATCCGATATAAGGATGTGCAACTCTGGAAATGAGATGTGACAGGTTAGAACTTGATTTGTTAGGTCATAAGTTTACATGTAGTCTGTATTTTTTTGATTTTGTAGATTTTTGAATCATTTTAGGTATGGATTGGTTGGGCAGATATGAGGCTAGGATATTATGCCAGGATGGAGAAATATCGTTGAGACACCCTGATAGTCATAACTGAATTATATTCTCAGTGAAGTATTCTGACCGGATTGCTTGTACTCTATTGAGTGTTATGGATGTAGAAAGAGAGTTAAGTCAGGTTCGGGTAGTAAGAGAAATTGTAGATGTTTTTGAGTTGGTTACAGGATTATCACCAAAACGATCTGTTGGGTTTCGAATAGATCATTTGCCAAGAGCAGAACCTGTAAGTAGACCACCCAACAGGATGACACCGACAGAGACAAAAGAATTGAAGGTGCAGCTAGTGGATCTAGAAGGGAGAAATTTTATTAGACCAAGCAGTTCGCCTTGGGGTATGGCCGCGGTGTTCGTGAAGAAACCGGATGGGTCATTGAGGTTGTGCATTGACCATCGTAATTTGAACAAGAAGACGATCAAGAATAAGTATCCTTTGCCGAGAATCGATGATCTATTTCATCAGTTGTGTGGAGCCATTGTATTTTCCCAATTGGATTTGGCAGAGGGTTTCCATCAGCTAAGAGTGGCAGAGGATAGTATTCCGTTGACAGCATTTCAGACTAGGTATGGTTCGTACGAGTGGTTAGTAATACCATTTGGGTTAAAGAATGCACTATCTTTCTTCATACATTTGATGAACCGAGTTTTCCAAAAGTACTTGGATAGGTTTTTATTGGTATTTATAGATGACATTTTAGTATACTCTAAAGAAGAAAGAGAGCATTAAGATCATCTAAGAGTAGTGCTTGAGACGCTAAGGCAGCATCAACTGAAAGTGAAGTTTTCCAAGTGTCATTTTTGAAAGAAAGAGGTTAAGTTTCTTAGTCATATGGTTTCAGAGAAGGGTTTTTCAGTCGATATAGATAAGGTCGAAGCTGTTAATAACTAGAAGAGACCAGAGAAGGTGATTGAGATTAAAAATTTTCAAGGACTTGCTGGATATTACCGAAGATTCAATAAGGATTTCTCGTGGATAACAACGCCTTTGACTAAGTTAACCAAGAAGGACGTGAAGTTTACTTGGTCTGACAAATGTGAGGAAGCATTTCCTAAGTTAAAGCATTTGTTGACCAATGCGCTTGTGTTAGTGGTTCCGGATGGAAACCAAGGGTTGGTGGCATATACCGATGCATGTGGAACTGGATTAGGGGTTGTGTTGATACAGAAAGGTAAATTCATTGCCTACGCTTCATGACAGCTTAAATCACATGAAATGAGATATCTTACTCATGATTTAGAGTTGACCGCAGTGATCTTCTCATTGAAGATATGGAGACATTATCTCTTAGGGGAGAGATTTGAGTTGTACACAGATCATAATTCCTTAAGATATTTATTCCCTCAGAAGGAGTTGAATATGAGATAGAAGAAGTGGCTAGAGTTTTTACCAGTCTATGATTTTGGTATAGAGTATATCCCTAGGAAAGGAAATAAAGTTGCGGATGCTCTTAGCAGAAAACATCAGAATATGGTGTTAGCCTTATTGGTAGAATAGAAAGATTTAGAAGCTTTGACAAGGGGCATTTCACCAGAAGGACAAACTTTGCAGTCCAATTAGTTTCTAGGACACACATTCAAAGAAATTACTTCAAGGCCAAAGTCGGCAGAATAATTACTTTCAAGGAAAAAGTCAGCAGTCCAATTACTTTGAAGGACATAATTTCATAGGTTTTTAGGCCATAGAAACTAATTATTCTCTGTTTTGTCCTTGAAAGTAATTATTTCAGTTGTGTGTCCTAGAAACTAATTCCACTTGCTAAAGAGGCCCTTGTGGCTAATTTCCACCTTTGACAACTTGTAGTGTGTAGTTAAGATTGACTGCTAGTTCTAGTCGAAGCACCGCCATATTGTCCTGTTTGGAAGTTCGACCAATGTTGATCGAAAGGATTGCTTCTAAGTAGAAAGAGGATCCATTATTAGCCGAGAAGATTAGAAGGCTTGAGATTGGGTCGGAGATCGATGATTTAAAGGATTTTAGTCTTGACCAGAGGGGATGGTTGAGAAAGAAGGGACGGTTGTGTGTTCCGAATGTTGAAGACTTAAGGAAAGAAGTTCCAAGAGAATGTCATCGATCAAAATTATGATTCATCCTTGAGGAACCAAGATGTATCAAGACATGAAAAGGAGCTTCAACTAGGAAGGTATGAAAAAAGATGTTGGCTTGTGGGTTAGGTAGTGTGCGAACTGTCAATAAGTGAAGGTCGAATATAAAAAGCCTAGTGGATTAATTCAACCTATGGAGATACCAGTTTGGAAATGGGATTCGATATCCATGGATTTTATTGACGAGTTTCCAAGGTCGAATAGAGGAAATGAAAGTATATGAGTTATAGTGGACAGGTTGACTAAGAGTGCCCATTTCATTCCAGTTAAGTCAACCAGGACGGCACCTATTTTAGCTAAGTTGTTCATGAACAACATAGTTAAACTGCATGGAATTTTTAGTAGTATAGTCAGTGATAGAGATGCTTTGTTTACTAGTGAATTCAGGAAGAGTCTATAGGAGGTGTTAGGTACCATGCTCAAGATGAATACCGCGTATCACCCTCAAACGGATGGGCAAACAAAGAGAGTCAATAAGGTACTCGAGGATTTGTTAAGAGCTTGTGTATTGGAGTTTGGTGGATCTTGGGAAGAACACCTACACTTGGTGGAGATTTCCTATAATAATAGTTATCAAACAAATATAGGAATGGCGCTTTTTGAAGCTTTGTATAGAAGACCATTCAAATCACCAGCATGTTGGTTGGAGGCTGGAGACAGATTAGTCCTGGATCCAGATCTGGTTAGAGAGGCGACATAGAAGATTGAGTTGATCTGATAATGGTTGAAAGAAGCTCAATATAGACAGAAGAGTTACTCAGATAAGAGATGTAAAGATCTAGAATTCTCAGTTGGAGATAGAGTCTTCATTAAGGTATCACCGATAAAGGGTATGGTACGATTCAGAAAGTAAGGAAAACTAGCACCGAGATATGTTGGTCTGTTCCTAGTTATAGAGAGGATCGAAAAGCTCACATACATAGTAGAGTTTCCAAACAGTATGGCAAGTGTCCATAATGTGTTTCACGTATCTCATCTTCCTAAGTATGTGCGTGATCTAGAGACTACTATTCCTTTAACAAAGTTGGAAGATTTGATAGTAGAGCCAAATTTTGACTTTTGTTAGGCAACCAATTCAGGTTGAAGTGGGAGATGAGAAGAGGTTAAGAAACAAGACAGTCAAGTTTATGAAAGTTCAGTGGAGCATCAACGAGAAGGACTGTATTTGGGAGACAGAAGACATGATTAGAGATACTTATCCTGATCTGCTGTAAGGGTATGTTTTATATTTGCTTTATATAGACTGTTGCTAGTTAGGTAGGCTAGTGTGGTTGTTAGGAAATGTTACAGATGATTGTTGTGTTTAGTATTTAGTCCTTACTAAATTTCAAGGATGAAATTCTTTAAGGAGGGGAGCCTGTAACACCCCTAATTTTAAATAACATTATTCAGGAGATTTAATTAGAAAAATTAAATAGAATAATGTAAAGATTAGAGTGACAGGGGGATTGAGATTTGGAATTTAAATAGAGGACGTGCCTAATTAAATAAAATTTAAAGAATGAGTTTATGGAAATGGTTTCATAAGCTAACTAATAAGATAATAAGGCAAGGGTATTATAGGAAATAGCCATCCACTATAACCATTAACCCCTAAACCCTTATTCCCATTTTCATTTCACAAGTTCATAATTATAAAATAAAAACATAAGAGCTCAAGCCGGCCATAACCTAGGTAAAAAAGAGAAGAAAAATCAATTAAAAGCTAAGAAATCAAGCAAATGAGGATTAATCAAGATCAAATCTCAAGTTCCTTATCCAAAGCAAGGTGAATAATCATCAAAACCATCTCATTTTCATTTTAAAAGAGCATTGATTTCGGGTTTTAAGTTTAAAACCTTTATGATGATTTTAATGATGATATGCTTAGATTACATGATACGTTTGATTCAAACTAGCACGTTTGATAAATGTTTTATTCGATTTTAAGGCTAAAATCGTATATATATGGTTTTGAATGCCATGAGGATTTAATATGTTATGTAAAACATTATTTTGGAGATGGGTATAAATTTTCATAATTATCCAAGCTATGGATAATTTATTATGAATTTTTGAACGAAGAAATAAATAATTGGGTTTAAAAATTTATTTCAGCTATTATATAAAGGATTTTGGGTCTGAAATTTATATGTGTCAGATAACATATTAAAAGTGAATTTTGCTGATTTTTGGGGGTTTTTCCTAAGTAATTTACTATGGAAATTAAATTAATTTAGTTGGAGGACTTGAATGTCTTAGTTGTTTTGCTAAAGAGAAGGGCTTCTTTGCTAATTATTTTTAATTAATTCTGGATGAATTCGGCAGTCTTTTAGAAAAGATTTTTGTAAAGGTTATGGAAACCAATATATTTTTACAAATAGGCAAGTTAGTTGAAAAGTATTTGCTTCAAAAGGCAACAAAACAGTTCTGTAAAGATTTATTGTTTCACCACTTCCAGTAGCAACCTTTCAACCCCATACCTCCGCCCTCAACTAAGTCGAAACCAATACACATAGTATCATTGCTTTAGTACGTAGTGGATTGGAGAAAGGCGGAAGGTATAGAGTCGAAACTATGCTTTCGAAGTGGTCGGTGCCATTTTAAATAGCTTTCGAAGGACTTTGTTTGCTTTCGAAGAGGTTGTCGCCTTCTTGTTTTAAAAGGATAGCTTTTGAAGAGTTGCCGAATTTTATGTTTTAAAATGGTGCTTTCAAAAGGGTAGTTTGAACCTAGTCGAAACCATGCTACCGTCTTCATGCCTTTAGAATTGGTTGAAATTGTCAATGAGTTCGAAAGGTAAGATTTTGTTTTATAAATACAAAAAGCCGCTTTCCAATGCTTTAGAAGGGGCTCCAATAGCCATTTAAACTAAAGGTTTCGAAGGCAATTGCTTCGAAAGGCATTTCGAAGCTGTCCTTCCAATCGTTTTACTTAAAGGATTAAAGCTTTCGAAAGGATGTTCCGAATCCATCTGATTTCCTTAAACTCTATTACTTGAAGGTTAATGTTTTCGAAAGGGATACTTTCACTTATGTTCACTTTGACCCAAAATTTATATTCAAGGTTAAACCCAATGGTTCTGAAAGAGGTACTTTCAAATAGTTTTGAATCTATGCTTCTATACGTTGGAAAGATATGCTTTAATACTTTCTAAAGGAATGTTTTGATGGTTTCAAAAGGAAGGTTTTGATGCTTTTGAAAGAGATACTTTAAATTGCTTCGAAATGCATATGTTTAGGTGTTTTTAAAGAAGAATTGATTGCTTTCGAAAGATATATGCTAATGGTTTCAAGAGTAAAGGTCTAAGGTTTCGAATGCCTTAGTTTTCAAAACAAAGAAACCAATCTCATTTTTAAAGATAAACCCATGGCAATATAAAAGAGCTTTGAAATGGTTTTTAATTTTGGAGTTTTTGAAGAAGTTTTTCTTGATAAAAATAATGGGTTAAAAGCATCAACCATGTTTCATGTGGAAATGATTTCAAGGATATTAAATCATAAATGTTGGTATTATTATGTTATTGTATGTGCTTCTATAAACATATTCACTGTATAATGGACTCATATCTGTATTTTGAGGAGTATGGGTAGAATAACCAGCTAGGTTTACCTAGTAGTTAATATAAATTGAGTTAACTCCTGAATGAGTAAAGTTGCATCTCGGAGGTCAGGTAGACCAGAATATAGGATGCCCAAAGACTGATCAAGAAGTTGTCAGTTTAGACATGCTCATAATAAACCAATGAAAACTATGTTTGGAGAGAGTTATTGGCATAAGCCAATAGGTTTGTAGTGATCCTATGAAAACTATATCAGGATAAAGTTATTGACGGAGATCAATAGGTTCATAGTCAACCCATGAAAACAATGATATAAGAGAAGTTATTGGAGATACCAATAGGTTCTGGGAGAAACCACGAAATAATTAAATAAAATTATTGGCAGGGGCCAATAGGTTCTTAGTGACCCTCCCATGAAAACTATGAAACCGAATAGGTAGCTCATAAGCTTTGAATAGGTTATTAGTCAGACCATGAAAACTAATATGTTAATTGTAACATCCCTCTACTTGGAAGCCCAAAACTAACGGTTACGGATGTTGCAGTCATCCATAGTTATTAATCTTCGGCGACCAAATACGGCGGTGCTTGATGAGCACATAAATGTGCATATTTTTACCACCATATTTATTCTAATTAATTTAAATAAATGATCATATTGAGTATTTTAACTTGTTTTAACCAAAATCCATATTAATTCTAAATTGTCACATATTCATCTTCATCCAAGGGTAAAATAGTCATTTTTGTGCATAAATTAACTTGAGAAAATTTAATTGGAAATTTCTATATTAAGTTGTAGGAATTTAAACTCAATTACAAGTGGTTTCATGAAGGAATATGCATGCACAAAGATGATATAAAAGAATGAAGATGGAAATAATTCAAGGTGAAGAACATGGAGGACCCCACCCACTTACCTTGATTTTCAATTTGGAGCTAATGCCCATGCTAAAAGGCCATTAAAGCTTCATGTACATTTAAGTGGGGGATTATTGAAGCTAATGATAACTTGGCCACCACACTTCCTACAAGGGCAATTTGGGCATTCCCCAAAAATATGAATTAGGGTTTAACACATGTATAAGTACCCCTTATGTTTCATGTAGCCCTCTCCCCCTTAGTCTCTCTTGGTTTAGTTTAGGATCAAAAATAAAACTCAAACCTCTCTTTCTCTTTTCATGCCTACTTAGCCATATTTTTATTTCATGTAACTTTCAATTTTTTTTATGTTAATTAGTGCTCTCTTTTCTTTTACATGCTTCTTTTCCTTTCATGTTGTAGTGTAGATCTCTCTTATTTCATGCAAGTAGATTAGTTTTTCCTTTCTTTTTTCTCTCTTTTTCCTCTTGTTTGTTTAATGTTGCTTTCTACATTTGTTGATTTGATAACAAAAATGAGAGGCTAATCCCTTCAATTTAGGGGTAATGAAGCTCTCTTGAATCACGTAGATGCAACATAATTTCTTTTATGTCTCTTTTGTGCTTAATGGAAAGAAGATGTTTGTGTGGTTTTGTGTTTAATATTGAGTTTGATAGCTTATATTGTTCAAAACAAATAGGCTATGCTTAGTCATATGAATCATTAATTACCTCTTCATCTACATATGATCATGGTAATGGAAGTGGATTTAGAATCAAAATTTGATGGTTTATGTTTCTAATTCAATAGTTAATAAACCATGGTTAAAATAGATTCTACTTTTGATTTCATATCATTTTCATCGAAGTTAGTAAGTGGGTTAGAGGGTGCATTAAAGTTTGATGGTTTAAGTGTGTTAATTAATAACACAATTAGGCCATGCTTATGATAAATGCATCAACTAAACTCACACATGACCAAAAGGAGATCATAATGTCATTGTGTTGATTTATATGATCATGAGAAGGGATTTGCCTCTAAATTGCTCTTTAATCTCATCTTTTTATTCTCCTTAGTTTTAGTTTGTTTTTACTTTCTTTTAGTTAGTTAACAATCACTCGACTTTGGTTTAATTTGATTGAGTAGAATTTTAAAATCATCAATTCCCTACGGAACGACCCGTCTTCGCCACGTACTACAAAGTGTACGCCGTGCGCTTGCGGTATATTTTATTTCTAAATTCGTTCGACGGTTTTATAATCCGATAGAACTACAGTCGACGAAGAAGTTTTTGGTGCCGTTGCCGGGGATTTGCTTTGATTTTAATTTTCCATTCTTCGAATTATTTTTCTTTTGATTTTTTTGTGTTAGCTTACATTTATAAAAAAATTGTGTGTTTGTGTGTAAGTTTGTTTTCGTTTTTGTTCTTGTTTTTTTCATAGTTTCATTTGCATACCCAAAAAAAATATAGACACTTTAAAAAAAAACTTTTATCATTCATTACAATTACATTTTCTGCTTTTCATTTTACAAATTGCATTTCATCTTTGCAATTTACATTTCTTTTTACAAGTTCGACATTTGCTGTGCATATATTCTATTTTCTCCGTGCATACGTGTGCACTTCTCTGTGCACATTGCTCTGCATTATCCTCCAACCTTTCATCATCTCACCTTCTCACTGCTCGACTGCCATATTTCCCCCCAGTACAACTTCTGCTCCACCACACAGTCGACAACTACTTGCCGTACTTCACCAATCATATGCACTACACCACTGCCAACATCCATAACATTCAAACTGAAACTTTCCATCACATTCTACAACAGACGACTTCCACTTCAACTCTGTCCATACATCAATCTGCATCCTCTTCACTTCAGTTTAAAGTCCACTGCTCCTCCACAAAAGTTCCTACCACCAAACAACACCCTGGCAACATTGCAAACCAACATCATAAACACCTAACCACTGCACTACAACCATTCACCCAGTCATCATTTAATTAACCATCCCCTACAGTCCATCAAAATTGCCAACCACTTCCATCTCAAACAGACCAAGCTCAACTACCCACCTGCTTATAATTCACATCTACCTGACCATATAGATACATCAGCCTCACATCCACACAACCTTCCTTCCTCACCACAACTCAGTGCCACCACAGTGCAACCATTTCATAAACTCCCCACCATACCAGCCACATCTATTCCTGTATTTCTACTTGCATTTCAAAGCATATCACGGCCTATACTTCTACAACTGCAGTCCACACTCCACTTCCTATACTTCACGGCCAATACAATGCAAGCCATCCACTTCCTGTCACTCAAACAATCATCATCGACTCCAAACTGCCTAGTGCCTAACCACTAACTGTCACACTCACAAGCATCTCCTCCACTGATCATCCCCTTCTATCCACATCTGCCTAGTATCATTCACAACCACTGTCAACCCATCAGTCACTCCAAAACTTCATCACCATTCAAACTGCACTGCAAACATACCATTTCACCACCAGTCACAATTTCCTACAACAGCTATCACCACACCACCATACTTCCCATTTCTCTCCAACAGCTGCCAACATCAAATTGAAAGCTTCAACATACCATTTCACTGACATTTCATCTCCTTCTACAATCAATACTAATTTTCCTTCCCCTCGCCATTCATAAATTTCCTACCTCTGCGTGCCACTGCTGAAATCGAACAACCATCGCCTCAAAGTTGCCTACCTTCCAATCTGACGCCGACAAAGCCACTACCAAAACCCATCACAGACTCACGACCCAGCACCCTCAGCAGTCGAGCCCATCGCCAATTCAACCTTAACCAAACAACTATGACAACCCCAATTTCCTCCAAACCTCTTCTACTCACATTGCAACATCAACCTGTACACATCAAATATCCACAACCATTCATCACTTCGCTGATTCAACACATTCCCTTCAACCCATTCAACACAGCAGCAATTACATACCTTCAGAGAAAAAACGAGCTAACCTGACTTTACCCAAAACCAACCAGCTTCCTACAATAAAAAACGTGACCAACCCAAAGTTCTGCAGACCATAGTCAAACGGCAGCACCTCACTGACCACTGTAATAACATACCATTTCCCATTCGCATCTTCTTCTGCTTCATAACCGAAAATCAAAACCATCAGCAATTTCAAATCTACATCGCATCCAATAATTGACATCAACCACAACTCTGCCAATTCCAGACTTCCTTTCAACAACCTCAATCGTGACTTTGCCCCTCCATGCAATCGCCTCACCCTCTTCTCTACTCCGACCAACATCACGAACAACCTCAACAGTTGACCTTCATCAAATCCTCTAACACTGCAACTCAAAGCCAACATTAGTGCAGCAAGCAACTTCCACGAACCTCCTTCAAACAACCAAATCAAAATTCCAAAAAAAAACGCTATGTATTGAGTTGCGGAAATCTGAATTTGATTTATGGAATTCAATTTTGTGAATTTTGTGAGTTTTCTGAATTCGATAGTGTGAATTTGATTTTGTGATTTCGTGGTTTTCTGATTTAGATGTTGGGTGCATAAGTATTTGGTTTGTAATCGTATTGTGTGGTATTGGATTTGGGTGGGAAGTTACATTTGGGCCGCGCTGGTTTTGAGTTGGTATTTCTTTTCTTTTCTTTATTTTCTATTTTTCTTTCTTTTATTTACTTAATTTGTTTAAGCAATTAGTTTTTTTTCTTCTCTAATTTTTTTAAGTAAAACTTCACTTTTAAGTTTCCTTTTCAAAAAAAAATTTGGCAAAAAAAAACTATGTATATACCTTTGTATTATCTTTCAGGTTGCTGAAGGGGAAATTCAAGAGAAGAATTGCTGCCAAAAAAAATAATAACTACTTGCCTGCTTATAAAAATATTGCTGCTTTAAATCCCTATCTATTGTGCTTTTATCTCTTGTTTTTCCTTGCATTGTTGATTGCTTGCATTTGCATTTGTATATAAAAAAAATAAAAATAAAAATACATTCGTAGTTGCATTGTTAATACACGTTTAATTTCAGTTTTTCATTTCATTTTAGATTTTGATTAATAATAATGATTAGACATCGATAACTTTTAATTGTATATTGACAAGTTGTCTTCTTTGAACAATTTAATTTCTTGGTGTCTAGGCTACGGCAGAGTAATAACCATTTATAAATAATACGGTGATTCGTAAATATTATAGTGGTTGTTCCTCTGAAGGTACTTAAACCTTCGGCTGCATTGCTACGGTGATTCGTGGTGCACCGATAAATCCTGTCTGTTACCTGGCTGAGAACTATCTTGTTTATTTAAGACAATGTGTGATTATACAATTTTGGGTTAACTTAGGATAAATCATTTGTAATTAATCCTTGCATTCATTTAGTTGCATTAGTTCATGCATATTTAAAAAAAAAATTCAAAATTTAAAAAAACAAATTGTATATATTCCTTTTCCTTTGAAATTTTTAAATCCTTTTTCTTTGAAATTTTAAAAATCCAAAAAAAAAAATTAGAAAAAAACCAAAATCCAAAAAAAAAATTAAAACCTTCTCAAAAACAAAGAAAAAATTGAAAAACCAAAAAACAAAACAAAAATCAATTTCCCTTTTGAAAAATAAATTTTATTTGTAAATATTTTTCCTTTACAAAAAAAACAACAAAAACATTCTTGAAAATGTCCGAATTTCCCCACTTACGTGAATTTTACAATAGTTGTGAAAATCAACATAATCCATATGATTTCACTCCAAATTCGTATGGATATTTTAACAACAACTATTGCTTAAATGATTCAAATTTTGAACAAGAAAGTTTTCAAAACGATGACCAACCATCGAATCTCGAAAATAGCATTTCATCTCTACTTGAAATATCTACACAACAAAATCAAATGATAAATGATTTGTGTAATTCATATTTGTGTAAAACTCGAGTCAAGGATTTCAAAATTTGAGTTCAAGTCAAAATTCAAACGATTTCGATTATAACCCTTGCCAATTCAATTTTGAACTCCAAAATGAATTTCAAACTCAAAATGAAAATGGAAACAACTTTTCAAACGAATTTGGCAATGTGAATAATCTTGACTACGATGCGAGTGAAATTTTTTGTTCTCAACAAGTCCAAAGTGAAAATTTTCAAGTTAATAATTACAAATTTGACTTTGCTGAGCAAATGAATGAAATTCACAATAATCACATGGATTTTTTGTTTGAAACATATGTGAAACACTGTGATAAACAAAATCAAATCCCAATGTGTGATGAGTCAAACAATAATCCATCTTTTACCCAAATCGACAATTTTCAAATAACAACTTTTGAAATTGAAAATGTAAATCTTAACGAAGTTATTGAAAACACGGTAATTGAGTTGGATTTCAATTCTTTTGAGGGTGTGGAACCAAATTTAAAATTCAATCTTCCTTTTCTCGATTTTGAAAATTTGAATACAACAACTTTGGATTTTGAACTTGAGATATGCAATGAAGTTGTTGATAATCCAACAAAGGAAGACGAATTTAATGAACACGAATTTTTTGGACTTTTCGATGATGAGTTGTTAAATTCCAACGGGGAAGATTTAAATCATCACTTTGATTTTGAAATCAATAATTCTGAAGAATTTTTCAATGAAGAGCTTGAATTTCAATGTGGTGAAAATAAACTTGAACTTCAACCAATTGTTTTATCGACCCCAAAAATCATCGAAAATAAAACAACTCGCATGATTTTAATAAAACGACATTCGTTTTTTCCAATCAACGTTCAACTTCGAAATCTTTTACGGTTTGTTTTTTCGAGCTTAAGCTGTGTCTCGTATACTTGACGAGACAAATGAATCGGTCTTTGGAAGACCGTTTCGTTTACTTTTTAACGATATACTTTCTGATCTCATGTAAATAATCATCTTTTCATTTTCATTTAAATAAAGGTTATGTTTTTATTTTTCTCCTTCCACTTGTGTTGACTGTGGGGACATAGTCAAAATCAAGTGTGGGGGTGAGACTCATCATCTTTTTTATTTTTCATGATTAATTTTTCATTTTTTTCTCCAAAAATCAAAAAAAAATATACATAAAAAAATTCAAAAACAATTTTTTTTTAAGCATTTTGATTTATTTTTAATGAAACATTATAAGATAAATATATGGTTTTGGTTTATTAAATTGAAATTTTTGAAAATTTATGTGTCTTAACAAAAATAAAAATAAAGTATGATTACAAATCACGATGGTTTAACTAATATATAGGAAGATTCATATGTGTTAATTATGAAATATATCCTAATTGAAAATCTTTGTTTAAAAGAGTGGTCAATTTAAAGTAAATGATATAACATTTTTTTTTGTCTTCTAAGTTAAATGGTGCTAAGATGATTTTGCAAAGCTCTCTTTAAAAAAAAAACACAAAAAAACAAAAAAAACAACAAACAAACAAAAATTATTACAAAAAAGTATTTCTTGTATATATGTATAGTTTTTAATAAACACCTAGAGTCATGTGTTCACACTCGTGTATTCACTCGCCATGCTCTGTACCCTTCTCACGTAAGCCCGAAAGGCAGTGCACGATCGATATATCTGGCCTTAGTTTATCTGAGTTAGGTGTATATGTATATATATATATATAAATTCTTTTTAATAACGCCTACAGTCAATAGGTGTTCACACTCGTGTGTTCACTTGCCACGCTTTGTATTCCCCTCACATCAGTCCGCAAGGCAGTGCATGGGTAATATATATGGCCTCAGTTTATCTGAGTTAGGCATATGTAAATATTGTAAATATCAATAAAATTTTCAAAAAAATGGAGAATGTAAGCAAATGAAATCCAAGCACTATTTTAACTTATTTGATTTGATTTGTTATTGAAATGAAGTGAAATACCACTTTAATAAACTTTGATAATCAACTGAGGACCTATTTCATGGTTACACTTTGTATCAACTGAAACAACGAATTAAACTATTGTCTATTTGTTATGATAACTTAATTTTTGTTGGAAATTTTGACGAGTAAATGACTTAAATTTCAAGATAATGACCAAAACCTATATTTAACTTATTTTTGTTGATTTAAAATTAAATCCTTCATTTGTAAATATTTTCAAAAAAATTCGCATTCATCTCTTTGTAAATAAATCTTGCATTTTGTAAATATTTTCATCCTGCATTTGGATTTTATGGGCAGTATCCGCTGAAAGCCCTCACGAGACAACACTCGTCCTACTGGGGACACCCAGAGGTTTAACGGCTTGTTGCATACGCTCAATGCAATCATGCTCCCTACGAAAATGGATTTATCTTAGTTTTTCCTTTATTCAAGGACGAATAAAAAGATAAGTGTAGGGGTATTTGATGTGCACATAAATGTGCATATTTTTACCACCATATTTATTCTAATTAATTTAAATAAATGATCATATTGGGTATTTTAACTTGTTTTAACCAAAATCCATATTAATTCTAAATTGTCACATATTCATCTTCATCCAAGGGCAAAATAGTCATTTTTGTGCATAAATTAACTTGAGAAAATTTAATTGGAAATTTCTATATTATTTTGTAGGAATTTAAACTCAATTACAAGTGGTTTCATGAAGGAATATGCATGCACAAAGATGATATAAAAGAATGAAGATGGAAATAATTCAAAGTGAAGAACATGGAGGACCCTACCCACTTACCTTGATTTTCAATTTGGAGCTAATGCACATGCTAAAAGGCCATTAAAGCTTCATGTACATTTAAGTGGGGGATTATTGAAGCTAATGATAACTTGGCCACCACACTTCCTACAAGGGCAATTTGGGCATTCCCCAAAAATATGAATTAGGGTTTAACACATGTATAAGTACCCCTTATGTTTCATGTAGCCCTCTCCCCCTTAGTCTCTCTTAGTTTAGTTTAGGCTCAAAAATAAAACTCAAAGCTCTCTTTCTCTTTTCATGGCTACTTAGCCATATTTTTATTTCATATAACTTTCATTTTTTTTAATGTTAATTAGTGTCTCTTTTCTTTTACATGCTTCTTTTCCTTTCATGTTGTAGTGTAGATCTCTCTTATTTCATGCAAGTAAATTAGTTTTTCCTTTCTTTTCTCTCTCATTTTCCTCTTGTTTGTTTAATGTTTCTTTCTACATTTGTTGATTTGATAACAAAAATGTGAGGCTAATCCCTTCAATTTAGGGGTAATGAAGCTCTCTTGAATCATGTAGATGCAACATAATTTCTTTTATGTCTCATTTGTGCTTAATGGAATTTGTGTGATTTTGTGTTTAATATTGAGTTTGATAGCTTATATTGTTCAAAACAGATAGGCTATGCTTAGTCATATGAATCATTAATTACCTATTCATCTACATATGATCATGGTAATGGAAGTGGATTTAGAATCAAAATTTGATGGTTTATGTTTCTAATTCAATAGTTAATAAACCATGCTTAAAATAGATTCTACTTTTGATTTCATATCATTTTCATTGAAGTTAGCAAGTGGGTTAGAGGGTGCATTAAAGTTTGATGGTTTAAGTGTGTTAATTAATAACACAATTAGGCCATGCTTATGATAAATGCATCATCTAAACTCACACATGACCAAAAAGAGATCATAATGTCATTATGTTGATTTATATGATCATGAGAGGGGATTTGCCTCTAAATTGCTCTTTAATCTCATCTTTTTATTCTCCTTAGTTTTAGTTTATTTTTACTTTCTTTTAGTTAGTTAACAATCACTCGACTTTGGTTTAATTTGATTGAATAGAATTTTAAAATCATCAATTCCCTATGGATCGACCCGTATTCGCCACGTACTACAAAGTGTACGCCGTGTGCTTGCGGTATATTTTATTTCTAAATTCGTTCGATGGTTTTCTAATCCAATAGAATTACCATCGACGAACAGTGCTATATACATTGATACATAGATCATAGAAATATGGAAAAAGTTAAGCAATTCAAAAACCCATTTCTATATTCAAATCAAAACATTTCATGTTCATTACATAATCCCAAATTTCGTTAACCACGTTCACCAAAATATAATTATTACAAATACGCCAAGAACGACATATGAAGATGCCCCTTGGTTGATCAGATACAAACAGAAAACACAGCGGAAAGAAAACTCTAAATATCTCTCTGCCTCCTGGATGCCTCTGAAATCTTTATTTGTCAGAGAAGAAAACCTGACAACCTTAAATCTCAAACTACTCAAAATCAATTGAGTACCCGAGAGTTTAAGGGGAAAACAAAAACTTCAAGTCAGATATAATGCCTGGTATGAATAATAATCTAACATCTCAATCCTTTTTAGATATCTAGTGAGACCACGCCGCTTAGCGGAACGTGTTTTCCCCTCACTAGTATCCTAAAACCTTTATAAAGCCATATACTGTGCTGCTGCATCTACAATGGTTAAAACATACATTTTCAAAATATTACGATGATATGCATACTAGAAAATAATTATGATTTCTCATTCCCAGTTTAGTCTGACACCCTGTCATAATATAGTTTCTAGGGTCACTATTAACCTTCTTAGTTTTCATGGGATCACTAATAACCTATAGACTCCTGCCAGTTAACTTAATCAATTCATGGGTCCTCCCGAACCTATTAGTCGTTTCAATAACTAATCACCTTATCCTAGTTTTCATGGGTTTACTAGAAACCTATGGATCTACCCAGTAACTCACTTCACACCCTAATTTTCATAGGTTGACTAGGAACCTACTGATACTTCCATTAACTACATTCTTAACCTAGTTTTCATGGGTTTGGTAGGAACCTATTGGCTGATGTCAATTCTTAGTCCGGATATAGTTTTCATGGGTTCACTACAAACCACTTAGCTCATACCAGTCCGTAATACATAGTTTTCAGGGGTTAACTATGAAACTGTTGGTTTCCTCCAATAACTACTTAATCATAGTTTTTATGGGTTTACTATGAACCTGTTGGTTTATGCCAATAACTACTTTATCATAGTTTTCATGGGTTTACTATGAACCTTTTGGTATACACCAATAACTACAAAGTTTAGGCATCCTATATTTTTAGTCACCCTGACTCCATGGATGCAATTCTACTCATTAAGGAGTTTAAGTAATTTTATATTCAATATTGAGTTAACCTAAATGGTTCTTCTGCCCCTTTTTCCCCAAAATACAGTTATGGGTTGTCATGTGAATATATTAAAAATTGAAGAAGTAAACAGCAACTTAACAATACCACTCCTGTTGGTTTAAGATCCTTGAAATACATTTCATAAAACATAGTTAATACCTTTTAACTTATGTTTATATCAAGACAGTACTTCTTCAAAGTCTTATACTGATGTGCACGTAAATGTGCATATTTTTACCACCATATTTAATCTATTTAAATTAAATAAATGATCATATCGGGTATTTTAACTTGTTTAAACCAAAATTCAAATAATTCCAAATTGTCACATATTCATCTTCATGCAAGGGCAAAATAGACATTTTTTGTGCATAAATTAAATTGAGAAAATTTAATTATAAATTTCCATACTATTTTGTAGGAATTTGATTTCAATTACAAGTGGTTTGATGAAGAAGATATGCATGCACAAATAGAACACAAAGGAATGAAGATGGAAATAATTCAAAGTGAAGATCATGGAGGACCCCACCCACTTACCTTGATTTTCAAATTAGGAGCTAAGCACATGATAAAAGGACATTAAAGCTTCATTTACATTTAATTGGGGGATTAGTGGATGTTAATGATTACTTGGCCACCACACTACCTCAAGGTCAATTTGGGCATTCCCCAAAAATATGAATTAGGGTTTAACACTTGTATAAATACCCCATATCTTCATGTAACTCTTCTCTCTTAGTCTCTCTTTAGTTTAGTGTAGGCTCAAAAATAAACAAAGCTCTTCTCTTTCTCTTTTCATGGCTACTTAGTCATTTCTTTTATGTAATCTTTTCTTTATGCAATTTAATACATGTTCTTTTTCTTTTCTTGTTTATTTCCTTTCATGTTGTAGTGTAGATTTACATTCATGCAAAGTAGATTAATTTTAATTCTTGTTTATTAGCTTCTCTTTTCCATTAGCTTTCACTTTCTTTTTCTTTTGCTTTCATGTTGCTAACTACATTTGTCCATATGATAACAAATATGAGATGCTAATCCCTATAATTCAGGGGTAATGAAGCTCTCTAGTATGTAGATGCAACATTTTGATGTTTATGCTCTCTTTTTTATGCTTAATGAATCATTTGAAGTGGTTTAACTTGTTGTTTTTGATGTGAATTTGATAGCCTATATTATTTACACCAAATAGGCTATGCTTAAACAATCACAAACAATGATTACCTCTTCATCTACATACAATGATTGTTGTCATATTTCATGAGAGTTAAATGTGTATTAGTGGTTGTTATAGTTTGATGGTTTATATTGTGCTAATTAATAGCACAAATATACCATACTAATGATAAGCACATCAACTAATTACACTAATGACAAGAAAAGAGAGATCATAACTTCATTTTGTTGATTTATGTGATCTAGAGAGTTGAAATTGCCTCTAAATTGTCTTCACACTCTCATATTTTTATCAATTTTTTTTGCTAGTTTTCTACATTTTTAGCTAATCATATTTTTAACTTTGGTTAATTTGATTGAATAGAATTTTAAAATCATCAATACCCTACGGATCGACCCGTATTCGCCACGTACTACAAGTGTACGCCATGAGCTTGCGGTTATATTTTTAAAATAAATTCGTTCGACGGTTTTCTAAATCGATAGATTTCCATCGACGAACATATACTTAAAGTTATCACAAAACTCCTTTATATAAGCCATGGGTTTTCCTTAAAAATTTATAGTATGGGTTTTTAAGACCTTTCGAAACCATTAGAAAGCAAACCTTTTGAAAGCTTAAACAACACTAAAAACCTTTTAAAACCCAACCCTTTGACCTTGTCGGAGGGTCTCCTAAATCCTTTCAAAACCAAACCTTTCGACCTTGTTGAAAGGTCTTTAAAACAACCTTTCGAATCCAAACCTTTCGAAACCATTGAAACCATTCATAAATTCAATCCTTTCGAATGCATTCAACTCTTAAAATATAAACCTTTCAAAGACTTATTGGGCTCAATTTAAAACATGCTAAAAATTCTCTCTTAAAAACTTTCAACTACATTGGAAGCAACCTATCAACTTTGTCGAGAGCTCCGTTCCGAAAGATTTAATACATTTCTTAAACAATAAGCTTCAGCCTTTAAACCACCTTCTTTGAAAGCTTTGGGTTATACTTCAGTTATAAAACAAGGGTAAATCATGTAAGTCGAAAGATTTGATGCCTTTCGAAAGAAATGGGAGAAGCGGCTGGTTTTTATAACAGGTAAACCTTTCGTCTTGGTAGAAAGCAACGACTTTGAAAGGTTGGAAAGGCGGTAAATACCTTTTGACTATGTCAGAAGGTTCAAAACAAAACAACGATAAACGGCAGTAACCTTTCGACTTTGTCGGAAGGTTTAAAATCTTTATTTAAATAATTTACCTAGTTGAAAGCAACCAAGTCGAATGCTCTTATTCGAAAACAAAGCAGGCAATCCTTGGTTTATAAAACAAACATATCCCAACCTCTTCGGCAACCAACCATTCGACTAAGTACCCTTCGACATTGTTTTATTCATTACGTACCAAGTAACCTAATACCATGTGCATTGAACTTTGACCTTGTCGAGAGCTAACCTTTTGACTGTGTCGAAAGGACTGGGTCGGAAGGTCTGATGCTAAATTTTGCTGAAACATACAAAAACTATGATTATTTTGTTTTTAACTAAAAAAAAGATAACCTTTCAACTAACCTACCTTTATTTGTCGAATTCCTATTGATTAACAAATATTTTTCAGAAAAGTGTTGCCACTAATTTCAGAATTTATATAACAATTTAACTTTATAAAATGCCCATTCTCCTTAATTAAATATATAAAACATTTAAGTCCCATACCTTAAATAATTTTATATATTCATCAAAACACTTAGGAAAAATCTGGAAAAATTCCAGAAAATCTATTTTAATATGTTTTTCGACATATAAAAATTTCAAACCCAAATAATCATTATTTTAGCCATAAATAATTTATAACCCAATAAATTTTCTTTACTAGAAAATTAATATAAAATCAATCTCGGTTCCGATAATTATAAAATTGAAACCCATCTCCAAAATCATGTTTTCTATAACATAAAATTTTCCCGTGGCATTTAAAAATCAGTTCATCTCGGTTTTACCCTAAAACCGTGTATATATACTTTTTAAACAACCCTGTTTAATCCATATATAAATCAAAATCAAGCATATCATCATTCAATATATCATAAAACAGATTTATCCTAAAATCTAAAACCATATGATGTTAAAATCAAAATAGAGATGTGGAAATTATTATTCACCTTAGAATTGTTAAGGAAATTAAATTTTGGTTGTGATTGATTTCTTCTAACTTGAATCCTATGCTTTAAGTTGATTTTCTCTTCTCTTCTTCCTAATGGCCAGCCTTGCTTCTCTCGGTTATAAAATTTGGTTTTAAGTAAAATGAACGTGTATGACCTAATGAGAATAGTATAAGGGTGGGAAGTATGGTTATTTACCCTAATGCCCTTATGTTTAATTTCCTAACCATTTATACAAGTTTATTAGATATTAAATAAGCACGGCTACCTAATTTATTAATCAACCTCAATCTCCTCATCTACATTATTCTATTTCACTTATTCTAATTAAATCTCCTGAATAATGTCAATAAAATTAGGGATGTTACATTAATAGCGACCCTAGAAATTATAACTGTGACAGATGGTCAAATGAATGGGGATAAGAAATCCATGATATTTTGCTTGTTTGAATATCATTATGATACTTTAAATTGCTATGTTTTTAACCATTTTGGATGTAGGAGCACAGTATATGGTTATCATAAATTTTTAAGTAAGATAATAGTGAGGGAAACCCGTTCCGCTAAGTGGCGTGGTCTCACTAGATATCGAAATGGTTCAAGATGGTATGTGTTATCCCGCCTTTTGGCAAGGCCGTGACACCAAGGAATTGACTAGTAACCAATGACGGTCCGTCCTAGAGATCGGTTATACACAGGCTCACTATGGATATCGACGAGTTTTCTCCGAGTCCCGATCGAGCTAAAATTAGTATGACACAACAAGTGAAGCTACGAGAGCCAACATTCCAAATTTCAAGTCAATCCGAGTCTGTATGCTCAAATTACGATCGACGCAAAATTGATTAAAAAGAGCCTCTGTTCGACTCGCTCCGCTTCACATCCATCACAGACCCTCTGTTCGACTCGCTCCGCTTCGTATCCATAGCTACGCCTTTATTCAACTCCATCACTTTCGTATCAATCAGAACGGTTGTGACCTGGCATTCGTCCCAGAGTCTCAGTTCTAATCGATCGAATTCGACTCCATCAACTATACACTGTTCGAATCGATCGTGTAGTGACCACTTCGTATCCATCGCAAAGCCTTTATTCGAATCCATCTAGGTGGAGCACTTTTATCGATACGAGCTAGTTCCTGTAATCGATATAAACGAAGCACGACAATTGATGCGAACAAAGCATGGCCATCGATACGAATAAAGGCGAAGATACAAGGAATACCCACAACGTCACCACCAGATCACACGCGACCATCGATTCGGAGTGATCGATTCGAACCAGATCGAGTCGAACAAGGAGTCGAACAGGACCGAGTCGAAATGAGGGAGTCGAACGAAACCGCGAACCGAAGATCCTAATTCGTATCGATCATATCTCCTAATCTAAAAGTCCAAATGCTATGAAATTTTCATAGAAGCTTGTGTACATGCTAAAGAATACCCACGCCAAATTTTGACTCCATTGGATGAAATCTTGATCGATACGAAATCCATTCGTATCGATCACGGATCGGACCAAAACTTCGTGGGCTTGGGCGAGCGGGCCTGGGCGCGTGCCAGAAGGAGCCTCCCGAGATCTGAGCGAAATACCAGCCTCCTACACCTATAAATAGAGACCCAGGGCATACAGAAAAAGGGCTTCTTCTTCTTTGAATTCTCCAACGCCCAGACTCTACCGGATCCAGATCTAAACTCCCTTGCTGCTGCCAATAACGAAATTCACTGCTGCAAAATCATAATTATCTGTTGTAATTCATTGAATTCACTTGTAATCTTCAAAGAAAGATCAATAAAGCTATCAACTTCATAGTGGACGTAGGCGATACGCCGAACCACTCTAAATTCTTGTGTCTCCTTACATTTTAATTATTTTCATATCTGAAATTTGGAGTTTTTGTTAGATAATCCTCTTTTTCCCATTTAATTTCTTCACTTTATCTCTTCAAAAACTTCCGAAGAGTGTTGTGCCCAATTTTGGTACAAACACTTTGGTGCTTTCACTAAGAAGAAAAAACCCAATTTTTCTCCTGCTCTTTGGATCTCCTATCTATATCGGATTGTATAAATCCAAGAAGAAGATCCAGATCTAGAACTTTGATGCTCTTCCATTCTATTCAGATCTGCATCAGATCTAGGAAAGGACTTTCATTAATTCACCATGGTAAGTACACAAACTACCTCTACAGCTGCTGATCAAGGAGGGCGGGACAGGCAGAATCCCGCGCAATTGCCTCCATCAAACCAAGATGCCGCCGGACCTTCGGATCCAGCAGGCCCGGTTACCAGATAAGAGTTTCAGATGCTGTTACAAGAATTGACCCAGAGTTGGCAATAGCTAACTGAACAACTGCGCGCCAACACGGAGTTGTCCAACCAGCTAAATCGCCAAAGGCGAAGAAGATCCAGAAGTGACCAAGGCTCTTATTCTTCCAGAGAGAGTTCAGCCTCATCGGACGGTCATCACAGATCCACACGCCCGCGACTGGATGTAAGCTACACCCAAGCTACAGGACACCAACCTGCCTCAAACTAGGACAACCCAAAACTGGACCACCTGCTAGTCAACATACAGGACCTTCATCCCGAGGAGGTGCTGCTTCTTATCATGTCACAGGCAACATTGCTACTACCACCACTACCAAACAATGCTAGAAACCAAGCTGATCCTCATCGTAGCCAACAAGAGCATACTCCTGAGCCTTATGTCCCTGAGGATGTTGAACCAAGGAGGCGAGGCACAGACCATCGACCGCGTCTGGTCTAGACTCGCACTGTGGAACCCAACCATGCCTTGGCATAGCATGCTCCTACCATCTGTATGCTGGATATACCAACGATGATCTGCCAAACGATTCGCGAAGTCAGGGTCTCTCCAATGACAATTGGGGAATCTCCCAGAGTCATACCCCTTTCACTGATGACATATTGTATGCTGAACCACCTCGGCGCTTCAGGATGCCAACTTTGCCAGTTTATGAAGGAAGTTCTGATTCCAATCAACACATCTTGAAGTATGAATGGTTAATGAATGCCGCGAGAGCTGATGATGTAGTAAAGTGCCGTAGTTTCCGTATTTCCCTAGGAGGAATTGTCACCATGTGGTTTACTCGGTTGCCACCATGATCCATCTCTAACTTTGACCAGATGGCCACCAAGTTTGTTGAACAATTCCGTATGCACGTGGCGAGGCCTAAAGACGTTAACACTTTGTCTAGTGTTACTCAAGCTCCTGGAGAAACACTTAGATGTTACTTGGAGCGATTCCATGCTGCATGTGCCGAAATAAGCAATCCGAACGATAACTCTATCCTAATGGCATTGACTAAGGGGATTGATGTTGATTCCGAGTTCGGAAATTGGTTAGCTTTAAAACAACCCGCGTCATTGGAACGTTTCTATTCCAATGCAGCCCAATTCTTGAGAAGGGAGGATGCGAAAAAGTCTAGAAATCAGGATGACGCAAGGCCCAACATCGAAGGCTTTCAAAGTAATATCACCGTTAAACAATCCGGGGAGTGCTCCGGAAAAGTCCAGTTGAACATCCAAAATAAACAGAACCAGTAGAGGGATAATGGAAACCAAGCTAAGAAACAGGATCAGAATCGTGGTCCATGACGTAGAGCTCAAATGTTCGACAATTACACACCATTGAATACGTCGCTGGAAAATGTCTATTTACAGACCTGTAATACCATGCAATACAAGAAACCTGCCCCGAAGCCACCGACAGAAAGGCAAATCCAGACAGGGAAGTTTTGTAGATTCAATGAGAGTTATGGCCATAATACGAATGAGTGTCGTCATTTACAAGATCTCATTGAGAAACTGATACGTGAGCGGAAGTTGGATCAGTATGTGCGGGCGCCGCAGTTAGGTGGTGCGGGCCCATCAAATCAGAATCATGCACCAAACCAGGAAAGACAAGAGGAACCCGCTCGAACTAGCGGGAGGTTGGTTATAAATACAATAAGTGGTGGCCCTCACCCAGCAAATCGAAGCTGGAAGGAAATGGAGTCGTATGCCAGTTCTATCAGGCATGTGGACTTCGAGTGTTGTAGTACTTTTGATGAAGGGGCCCCAGCCAAGCAACAGAAGATGATGACAGACGACATCGTGTTCAAAAACAGAGACGCTGATAAAGTCGAAGCCCCCACCATTGATCCACTAGTCATCTCAGCTCAAGTAGGTCCTTCTTGGATAAAGAGGATCTTAGTTGACAGTGGAAGCTCTGTGAATATTTTTTTCAAGCGAGCTTATGATCAAATGAGAATGGAAGCCACGGACTTGAAACCTTGTCAATCCCGAATCCATAGTTTCAACGGAAGTGCTAATATACCCACTGGAATGGTGGAACTGCTAGTAGAGTTGGGAGTTGGAGAACGACATAGAGTACGGATGTTATAGTTCGCTGTGTTGGATATACACTCCCCTTATAATGCTTTCTTGGGCCGACCGGCCCTCGCTGAATTCAGGGCAGCCATTGCCCCATGGTGTTTGACTTTAAAATTTCCCACTGATCGTGGAGTGGGAATCATTCAAGGAGATCAGGCTGCTGCCAGGGCCTGTTATGTTGCTGAGCTGCGAGAGCCGCATCGAAAGGATAAAGGAAAGGGCATAGAGGAATCTCTCTGCATCCGCCTTGCTGATAATTGACAATTAACGCCCGGGCCTAGGCCCGGGCACCCCAGCCAATTCCAAAGGGATCTTGACCCAAGGGAAACTGAAGACGAAGAAGAATCTAAAGAAAGTCAAGCATCCCCGGCCGAATTGACGATTGATGTCCCAATTGACGATGACGATGATTCAAAAATGATAAAGATTGGGTCTCAGCTAAGCCAGCAAACTCAAGAGGAATTGGTTGAATTTCTACGGGCGAATCTTGACGTATTCTCCTGGACGCATTCTGACATGTGTGGAATCTCGCCAGACATTGCGAGCCACACTTTGAATATTGACCCGTGGCATGTCCCGGTCAAACAGAAAAGGCGTGGTATGGATCCAGAGAGATCTACCACCCTTAAAGAAGAAGTGGAAAAGCTTCAAGCAAACGAGTTCATTCGAGATGCGCTATATCCTAAATGGGTGTCGAATCCCGTGCTCGTCCGAAAGCCGAACGGAAAGTGGAGAACATGTGTCGATTATTCCAATCTAAATAAAGCATGTCCCAAAGATAGTTTCCCACTTCCCAAAATTGATCAGCTAGTAGATTCGACAGTTGGGCATGAACTCTTATCCTTCATGGACGAGTATTCTGGCTACAATCAAATACCGATGCATTTACCCGATCAAGAACATACCAGCTTCGTAACCAATCTGGGACTTTATTGTTACAAAGTTATGCCATTCGGACTCAAGAATGCCGGGGCTACTTATCAATGATTGGTAAATCGGATGTTTGCCAATCAAATCGGGAAAACAATGGAAGTATATGTAGACGACATGCTTGTGAAGTCACGACTCTCCACCGACCATGTTAAAGATCTGGAAACTATGTTAAACATACTTCGAGAATACAAAATGAAGCTAAATCCACTGAAATGCCACTTTGGGGTTGCATCCGGAAAATTCCTTGGGTTCATCGTCAACGCTCGAGGGATAGAAGCTAATCCTGAAAAAATCTGGGCTATCAGAAATCTCGAAACTCCAAAAACCATAAAACAAGTCTAGAGTCTTAATGGGAAAGTAGCAGCATTGAGCAGGTTCATTTCAAAGTCCACCGACAAATGCATTCCCTTCTTCGATTTTATCCGAAAAGGAAAACGAAACTTTGAATGGACCACAGAGTGTGAGGGCGCATTCCAAGCACTAGTTCAACATCTATCCACACCACCTATCCTGTCAAAGCCTATTGATCATGAGAAGTTGTATGTATACTTGGAGATATCGGAAAACGCTATCAGCGCTGCCTTAATTCGAGAAGAAGACAAGATACAGAAGCCAGTATACTACGTCATCAAGCGATTGACTGGGGCTAAAAGGAATTATCCAAAATTAGGGAAGTTGGCTTATTGCCTTGTTATTGCATCAAAAAAACTCCAACCGTATTTCCAAGCACATCCCATTATTGTTTACACCGACTAGCCGTTACGACAGATCCTTATGCGGCTTGAGACGTCTGGTAGGTTACTCAAGTGGAACATCGAACTGAGCCAGTTCGATATCACTTACACTCCAAGACGAGCGATTCAAGGACAAGTCCTAGCTGATTTCATAGCAGAATTTACCATTCCAAAGGACTTGCCCGAAACTAGCAAATCCCCCGAATACGTCTGGAAGCTGTACACTGATGGTGCATCAAACGACCGGTGTTCGGGCGTTGGTGTTGTACTCGAAACCCCCAAAGGCTGATCTATATGCTATGCTTTGAAGTTTAATTTTCATGCGACCAATAATGAAGCAGAATATGAAGCCCTCTTAGCTGGACTAAAACTTGCCAGAGATTTGAGAATTATCGCTGTGAAAATTTACTGTGATTCATAGTTAGTTGTGTGTTAGGTACGGAGAGAGTATCAAGCGGGAGATCGAAGGCTGACTGCTTACTTAACTCGAGTTCAGGAAGTGCTAAATCAGTTTGATTATTATGCCATCTATTGTATACCTCGAGAACGCAACCAGAAAGCTGATGCATTGGCAAAGTTAGCCAGCACAGGTGAAGCTCAGCAAATGGGACTCATTCCCGTAGAGACATTACCTTCCCCAAGCATTGACTGGGCAGAAATAGACTGGATATGTGAAACCGTCCCCGAAAAGGATTCATGGATGACTCCACTCAGAAATTACATTGAGCACGGAACCTTGCCGGAGCGCAGAAGTGAAAAAACACAAGTCCTTCGGAAGGTCTCACGATTCACCATCCAGAATGGAATCATGTACAGAAGAGGGTACTCTGTTCCTCTACTCTGGTGTATCGCTCATGATGAAATTAAACGAGTATTGCACAATGTACACGAGGGAGAATGTGGTAATCACACTGGGGGGCAAGCACTTGCTAAGAAAATACTTCGATACAGATATTACTGGCCGACCGTGAATCGCGATGCATCGGATTATGCAAAGAAATGTGATAGGTGCCAGAAATATGTCCGCATTCCTAGAGCTCCTCCTACCGAGATAACGCAAATGGTCAGCCCATGGCCGTTCGCAATGTGGGGCATTGACATCATTGGTACTCTACCTCTGGCAAAAGGTGGTGCAAAATACGCCATTGTCGCAGTTGATTACTTTACAAAGTGGGATGAAGCTGAAGCTCTTGCTACCATAACGACGAAGAAAGTAATCAACTTAGTAGTCCGCGACATCATCTGTCGATTCGGTCTTCCACACACCATTATTACGGACAACAAAACCCAATTCGGCAGTGCTGAATTTAAAGATTTCTGCGAATGATTTCACATCCAAAAGAAATTCTCCGCAGTTGCACACCCTCAGGCAAACGGACAGGTCGATGTAGTTAATAAAGTTATAAAATCCATTCTGAAAAAACGACTGGAAAAGGTCGGGGCAAGTGGGTCGATGAACTTCCTATGGCTTTATGGGCTTACCGAACAACCCACAAGACCGCGACCGGCCACACTCCATTCTCTCTTTCTTATGGTTCAGAAGCCGTTATTCCAGTTGAACTAGAAGTACCTTCTCATTGTGTGACATACTATGATCCAAAGACAAATGCTATATTACTTGCTGAATCTCTCGATCTACTAGATGAGAAGCATGAAGAGGCTGACTTGAGGGCAATCGCACATCGAAGTCGAGTCTCCCGATTGTATAACGCCAAGGTCCGCCCACGAACCTTTGAACTAGGCGATCTCGTCCTAAAAAGAATTTATCCCGTTCCTTCGCATATGAAGCCGACATGGGAAGGACTGTATGTTATTGAACGAAGGCTCGGAGATGGCACATTCAAATTATCGACCGTTGACGGTCTTACTTTGCCAAGAGCCTAGAATAGCGAGAGTCTTTGCCGCTACTAGACATGACAGGCTATGTTTATCCATTTAGTTTATTTTCCATTTTGCAATTTGTTTCTGCATTTCGAAATTAGAACTTGTAATAAGGCAACTGACTTTGCCATATTTTCTTATTTTAGCAATAAAATGCAATCTCTTCGAGCCAGAGCTGTGATTTACTTGAAATGCTTCATATGATCATCACTATGCATGGAGATCTAAGTTTCACCATATGGTGGAATTTATTCAAATAGAGAGTGACTGTGATGCAACCGGTCACTCGCTAAGCGAAACCCGAGCTCGGGGACAAGCCATCACCTCAAAGTCAAAAACGAATTGATACACGACAATCCCTCACTTAACTCCCGGTTCCCAGAGTGCGAACTAGAATATTAAAAATATGTCTACGAAGAGGGTGGATCAGTTCGCCTAACGACTTCGTACGTATCTGAACCAAGTTTGAGGAGGGTGGACCCGTCCATCTAACGACCTCACTTGTTAATTCAGGGTGGATCTGATCCGACCATCCATGATCTAGGTACAACTCCGAACTCCCAGAGCGCGAGTCGGAGTATAAACATCAACTCCGAATTCCCAGAGTGCGAAACGGAGTATAAACGACAACTCCAAACTCCCAGAGTGCGAGTCAGAGCATAAACGTCAACTCCAAATTCCCAGAGTGCGAAACGGAGTATAAACGACAACTCCGAACTTTAAGAGTGCGAGTCGGAGTATAAACATCAACTCCGAATTCCCAGAGTGTGAAACAGAGTATAAACGTCAACTCCAAATTCCCAGAGTGCGAAACGGAGTATAAACGACAACTCCGAACTCCCAGAGTGCGAGTCGGAGTATAAACATTAACTCTGAATTCCCAGAGTGCGAAACAGAGTATAAACGACAACTCCGAACTTCCAGAGTGCAAAACGGAGTATAAACATCAACTTTAAGTTCCCAGAGCGTGAATTGAAGTATAATATCAACTCCTAACTCCCAGAGTGCGAGTCCGAGTATAAATGTCGATTCCAAGTCCCTAGAGCGTGGACGTATGATTTAAACTTAAGCCGGTGTGACCAATCACCGATAAACAAATGAGAATCCCCGGAGTGTGGATATGAAAATCGACAATCAAAAAGCTTGGATGAATTACTCAACCTCCGCTTGTCTCAGACATCCATTCGGTGGCACTAGACTCAACATGTTATAAGTGAGACGCGATCGTCGACTGATGTTCTACAACTCACCCCCAAGACTGGGGGGCAGGACTTAAGCATCGATAATTGACTGGAGCGATGCGACGTAAAAAATTCAACTCGCTTCTCGGTCGCAAACCATGTCCGCGGTATCCGAACTTGGCAAACAAAAAGAAACTTTATTCGGAAGCTGAAACTTCGCAAGTGCACTTCAGATATTGAAACACTTAGGCAAATACACAATGACAGAAAAGAAGTCAAAAAAGAGAAGTTTCACTTCTATTGTTTGTAAAAGAAGTTCGTGTACAAGTTTGTTCCAAAAAATTCCTACTAGCAGGGGCCGAACCCGCATCTATACACGACCAACAAAATGAAAGTCAGAATTACACCAAGTAAGCATGTCTAATCTTTCTTCTTCTGCGGCTTCCTTTTCGGTGCAGTTCCACTAGAGCCGCCACTATCCTTCCTCTTTGAGCCTTTGCCGTTCGGTGGCTGGTCTCCAAGTGGGGGCATGATCTCAACATCCTCCTCCGAGCTCGAATGAATAGGAATGCCCCCTGCGGGCGGAGTCGGAGGAACAGGACCAAGTGCAGAAGGTGGAATGGGTACGCTGGTGATGAAAACCGTGCCACCAGGAGATATCATTCTGAGCGGGGCTGGACCGGGCGCCGCCATCCCACCTCCTAGACTGCCACCATAAACCGCTGCTGCCATTTCAGCATCGATTTGTGAAAACATCTCCTCTTCAGTAACCGCACGAGCCTCGCTAGGGGCGTGAGTGATTGGCATTGTAGAACTAGTAGCAGGAGCGCCTCCACCCATGACGAATGGCAAGTCAGCTAAAGGATCACCATGACGGCGAAAGAGTTCTTCCATCAACTGCTCATCAAATACAAGTGCGCTTCCCTGCGCATCGTCGGGTGTGGCAGTTGTAGTTATAGTGATCGCTTCGGTAATAATAGCCTCCTGTGTCTGATGTGATTCTTGAGTAACAGGAGGCCCGACATGTGCAGCATCGATCATTGGACAAAGAATAAGAGAACTGTTAGAACTTAACTCAGGCGAAGATTTCGACTTAAGAAAGATATGTGGAATGTTCAGAATAACTTCCTTAGTTTGACTCGTAGGTGGCAGAGCGGCTTCAGTAACTTGCTCTATAGTCGGAGACATCTGTGGTTGATCCGGATTGTAGGCAAGAACAGCTTGGGGATCGACCGCAGACGAGGAATCGGGCTGGGTTGATGCTGGAACTTCAAGACTCGCCTCAAGATGGTCAACCCCTGAACCCTCTCCTATTTCGAAGTGTTGGGCGCCAAGTCTTTCCTTCTCATGCAGAATCATTGACTCATGAAGAATCTTCCTTTCATCTTCATTCAGAATGCGATTCTCGAGTTCAAATTCATCCATAGACTCACCCAGATGCGCCTCTTTCTCTTCCTCAACCAGTCGGCCCCAAGCATTGTAAAGATGCGCCGGATAATCATCGAGCCAAGCTAAACCCCTGTACCTCAGCAAGTTAGAGTTGTAAACAACGAGAAGGTCTTGGATGTCAGCCTCTAGCCTGGACTCGACCGACTTCACTTTCTCCTCGACCTCAGTCTCCACCTTGTGGACTTTAGCCACAGCTGCATCCCGCTCACCCCTAAGTAGAACTGTTTGTTCGCACGCCTCCTGGGCTGCATTGTTTGCATCATCCCTTTCCTTGGCCATGTCGGAAAATTTAGCCTTGAGCTCGTTAAGTTCCTTGACCGCCGCATCCCGTTCAGCGGTAACTGTAGTGTTCCGATGGCCCATCTCCTCCACCAAGGCAACATGTGTCTGCCTCAACATCTCCATTGCCACATTCGCTTCGTCAGCTTTTTTGGTGGCCACAATTTCAGATTTCCGAGAAGACTCGGACTCAACAGTAAGCACTTGAATGATTCGGTCCCTTTGAGCGAGTTCGGTCTCCATTTTCTCAAGTGCTTTGGCTCGCTCAAAGGACACCTTAGAAGCTTTCTCTGCAGCCTTTACCCACTCGTTGTACTGGGTGTAGATGTCATGAACGTAATCATGCATCGTGTTTTTCACTCCCGATGGGATTCTCTTTAAGTGGGGTGGGAAGACGTAGCCATCGAAGCAAATATTCGGAAAATCCTTCCTCATCTGAGCCAATTTAAGGGCACCTTCTCCTGTGGGCTCAGCTGGGACCTGCTCTGCAATTATGGAGGCTATGGTCTCAACTCTCTGAAGATGAGTCTTGGACCTAGAAGTATGAGAAGATAGCCTATGACGAGGAGGCTCCGGTGGATGTGGAAAAAAAGGGGGTGGGGACGGAAGTCTAGGAGGAGGAGAGCATGATCTAGATCGATGTATGTATTCTCTGTCCCTGTCACGCCCACACCTATCTTGGTTAGAGTACTCGCGATCACGATCTCTATCTGAATCCCTCATGCGGGAATTATAATAAGTAGAAGCTTTTCGGGCAGAGCGAAGGCTCCCCAACATCGATCCTTTCCCCGACATAGTACCTGAAAAAAAGAAACGAAGGAAGAGTTAGTGATTTCTTAAGTTGGACGATTTACGGTTATGAATCATGCTATGTAGTGATGTGTATGCATGTGCAACCCCCCGCCAACCGGAAATGTCGGCCGCACTCATAGCAAGCGACCCACTCAGTTCAAGAGCACTATCGAGCTCCTCCATCCCGATGTCGTGTTGAAACGACGCATAATCCGGAATCGGAATATCAGCAAGCCCTTCAGAAGGATTCTCTACTTGCAGGGGAGGAGTCTCTAAAATTCTAATCCCCTGAATCGGCAAAGACATAACCACAGATTTCAGTCTCATTGATTTAGAACGCTTGTGAGCAACGGCCTTGCCTTTTCTCCTTCCTCCTAAATCCTGGACATCGGAAGAAGGCCCAGCTTGGAGCTCGTTATCGGTGGGCGTTCTCTCTGGATCAACTTCTTCGGCTATTATCACTCCGAGCGCTTTGCACTTCACCCGTTTCTTCGAGACCGCTTTAAGCATCACTTCCAACCGTATGCTCTACCTCCGTTCAATCAGCCCGACAGTCCTTAGGTCTCTGTCGGTCAGAACCAAGTCGATATGCCTTTCTTCGCCCAGAACCGCTTGGAGGATCCGAACTAGCTCTCTGAAGTATGCACCATCAGGTCGAGAGATTGCGGCTGTAAAAGAAGAGAAGTATGTCAGTTTTGCAGTCAGTTATTATTATCTCGATAGTTCAAGAGAAAGATTGCAACACTTACGTCTATCCAACCATCGCCTAGCAAATCCAGGGGGCACCAAATGTAGAACCATTCAGTTTTAAAATAACTTAGCCTTCCCCAAGAGCCCATTACAATGTGGCAGTTCCTGACCGCTTCCAAGAAGGTGAAAGAAGGGCTGTCTCCACGACTCTTAACGTTAAATAGATATCTAATCTCGATCGGCTTTGGTAGTCGAAAGAGAATCTCCATAAACAGGATGAAAGTGCTATTCAGCAGGGCATATCCGTTGGGATGTAGTTGGGATGGAGCTATTCCAAGTAATGTTAACATCTCCCTTATATATTGGTTGAATGGAGTAAGCGTTCCCGCCATACAGGCATTACGGTTAAAAGAAGTAAACCCCTCCGGTGGATCATGCGGCCTATCATTTGGCCCAGGTAGTAGCACGTCATCGAGCGACAAGCCATGTCTTAAACAAATCCGTCCCAGCATATCTTCGGAGATACCAAATGGCATAGAATCTTATGGACGACAAATGAACCGGGCACCTGGACGCTCGTCCGGAGCTGGGTCTATAACTTCGGCCTCAATGACCGGTATTTCGATGGTTGAAGGAATTGAACTCGGGAGTTCCTGCTGCTGAGAACTTGAAGGTTCCATGACTAGCTAGCTTATGAAAATTCATTGTTAAACAGACAATAACACTCGTGCACCGCCCAGTGTAAAAGTGTGTGAGTGTGTTGTGCAGTGCGGTACTGTATATCACTTGAAAAGTCCTACAGAGTTGGAGAAAACATGAAAGACAAGACTTCGGAATTCAGTCGGAAGGACCATCATCGCTGACCGTCATAACCGCGCCATCCAGTTATTAGCTATCAGTCCAAGTTAAAGTTTGTTAAAATTTTGTTAGAGTTGCAGTTCCATCGACGAGCTTCGAAGGGAAATCAAATATGCAGTTCGACAGTCAAGTCCAATTATGCAAGTTTGAAGCTCGTCGGAGTCAGTTGTTCAAGTGTGCAAGGAATTACAAATTCTTTAACATTCAATTTGTATCGGTCACAAGAGCCTTGTTCGCATCGATAAATCATGTTCATCTGCATGCAAGTTCGACTCGGTCAAAAGGCTGGGGACTTCAAATCGATCCAGGAGAAATGTTCGCATCCATCAGTTGGGACGACATCATATCGATCCTTTTCGACTCGATGATTTCGAATCGATCGAGGACCCTGGGTTTTGAATCCATCAGACACAACCCCTTCGCATCGATTGACACGCTTGAGACATTCGTGTCGATCATCTCGACTCGATGCAACAGCATTGCCATCGATCGATACGAAGACCTCCATCTCATCATCTCAAAGCCCTCTGGATCGACATGAAAACGAGGACCAAGCCATCTTCCTCCACACTCCATCTTCTCCAGATCGATTCGAACTCCACTCTGTCCTTCCTCGACCTCGCATGTTGTCTACTTCCTCAAGGCAACATTTGGACATGGATTCGAGTGGAATAGCGTACGAATTTGAGTCTCGTCGTTTTGGGACGGATTTTGTTCAATCGATTACCTGACTTTGATAACTGGTTAAAGGTTTCTGAATCGATTCGAAGGCAAAGGTTTTTTCTTTTGAAAGGCTCTGGAGCGATACAAAAGCAAGGCATGAAAATAGAAAGTGAAAAGTGAAAAAATGGCTAAGTATAGAGTATTTATATGGGTTTAAAGGTGAATGGAATAAACGATTCGCCTCCCAATGGATTCGACCGGTTACAAAGCGCCACTACGGGACCGATTCGAACAAGCTGTTTGACTCCATGGAATCGGGTCTGCATCGATGCAAAGCCCTTCTTCGTATCGATCATCTTCGACTCCTTCCCTAGAGCATCGATACGAACGAACAGTTCGAATCCATCAGATCGCAGCTCCCAGAAGCCATTGCCTATCAATACGAATGACCGCTTCATATCCATCAAACCCCACATCCATCGATTCGAAATGCTTATTTCGTATTCATCAATGCAATAAATACCGATGCAAAAGCAATGTTTTAACTTTCTACACCGATTCAGAAGAGGATCGATACGAAGGAACATTCAAAAATGACCATTGAGCATTGTTAAAATTCGAATTTCACGTCGGTTTCAAGAGAGGATCGATGCGGAATTCAATATAAGATAAACCGACAACGACTCGTGAACGTCAGCGAGAGTCAGATTAACATATATGCATATATGACGGACTAATATTCAATATTCCAGATTTACAGGAAGTGAAAACTCATTTGATAACGATTACAACAACAAACGGCTAATCAATAGCATACAGCAGTCAGTTACTACAAAATAAGGTACAGCAGTTGACAGTCAACAGTTTAAATTATCGAGAAAATCAGTCGAAGATTACAACCTTCGTCGAAAAAATGATAACTATTCAGAATGAAGATTGTAGCATTTCAAAGCACATCATGTTTCCACAAGACATACTTTGGGGCAAATGTTATCCCGCCTTTTGGCAAGGCCGTGACACTAAAGAATTGACTAGTAACCAATGACGGTCCGTCCTAGAGATCGGTTATACATAGGCTCACTATGGATATCGACGAGTTTTGTTCGAGTCCCGATCAAGCTAAAATTAATGTGATACAACAAGAGAAGCTACGAGAGCCAACATTCCAAATTTCAAGTCAATCCGAGTCCGTATGCTCAAGTTACGATCGATGCAAAATTGATTAAAAAGAGCCTATGTTCGACTCGCTCTGCTTCGCATCCATCAGAGAGTCACATTTCGACTCGCTCCGCTTCGCATCCATTGAATGGCCTCTGTTCGACTCGCTCTGCTTCACATCCATCACAGACCCTCTTTTCGACTCGCTCCGCTTCGTATCCATAGCTACGCCTCTATTCGACTCCATCACTTTCGTATCGATCAGAACGGCTGTGACTTGGCATTCGTCCCAGAGTCTTAGTTCGAATCGATCGGATTCGACTCCATCAACTATACACTGTTCGAATCGATCGTGCAGTGACCACTTCGTATAAATCGCAAAGCCTTTATTCGAATCCATCTAGGTGGAGCACTTTTATCGATACGAGCTAGGCCCCGCAATCGATATAAATGAAGCATGGCAATCGATGCGAACAAAGCATGGCCATCGATACGAATAAAGGCGAAGATACAAGCTATACCCACCACGTCACCACCAGATCACACGCGACCATCGATTCAGAGTGATCGATTCGAACCAGACCGAGTCGAACAGGGAGTCGAACATAACCGAGTCGAAATGAGGGAGTCGAACAAAACAGCCAACCAAAGATCCTAATTCGTATTGATCATATCTCCTAATCTACAAGTCCAAATGCTATGAAATTTTCATAGAAGCTTGTGTACATGCTAAAGAATGCCCATGCCAGATTTCGACTCCATTGGATGAAATCTTGATCGATACGAAATCCATTCGTATCGATCATGGATCGGACCGAAACTTCGCGGGCTTGGGCGCGCGGGCCTGGTCACGTGCCAGAAGGAGCCTCCCGAGATCTGAGCGAAATACTAGCCTCCTACACCTATAAATAGAGCCCCAGGGCATACAAAAAAGGGGCTTCTTCTTCTTTGAATTCTCCAATGCCCAGACTCTGCCGGATCTAGATCTAAACTCCCTTGCTGCTGCCAATAACGAAATTCACTGCTGCAAAATCATAATTATCTGTTGTAATTCATTGAATTCACTTGTAATCTTCAAAGAAAGATCAATAAAGCTATCAACTTCATAGTGGACGTAGGCGATATGCCGAACCACTCTAAATTCTTGTGTCTCCTTACATTTTAATTATTTTCATATCTGAAATTTGGAGTTTTTGTTAGATAATCCTCTTTTTCCCATTTACTTTCTTCACTTTATCTCTTCAAAAACTTCCGAAGAGTGTTGTACCTAATTTTGGTACTAACAGTATGTTATTTTCCATACCAGGCTTCATGTCTGAATCGAAGTTTATGTTATTCACCTTAGATTTTATAAGGAAATTGAAGTTTGGTTTAGACTGATTCCTTATAACTTGAATCCTAAACTTTAAGTTGATTTTCTCTTCTCTTCTTCCTAATGGCCGGCCTAACTTGTCACGGTTATAAAATTTGGTTTTAAGTAAAATGAACGTGTATGACCTAATGAGAATAGTATAAGGGTGGGAAGTATGGTTATTTACCCTAATGCCCTTACGTTTAATTTCCTAACCATTTATGCAAGTTCATTAAATATTAAATAAGCACGGACACCTAATTTATTAATCAATCTCAGTCTACTTATCTACATTATTCTATTTAATTTATTCAAATTAAATATCCTGAATAATGTCAATAAAATTAGGGGTGCTACAGGCTCCCTTCCTTAAAGAATTTCGTCCTCGAAATTCAGTAAGGACTTACTAACAAACATAGCAATCATCTGTAACGTCTCCTAGCAACCAATCTATGTAAATCTACTATAGACATACCATCAAAACAGACCAGGATAAGCCTCTTGAATCTTGTTCTCCATCTCCCTAGTACAATCTTTCTTGTTGTCGCTCTGAACCTTCACCAACTTGACTGTCTTGCTCCTCAATTTATTATCATCTCTCGCTACAACCCCAATTGTTTGTCTAACAAAAGTCAAATCCGGCTCTACTACCAGGTCATCCAACTCTGCTTCGGGAATGGTAACCTCTGGATCATGCACATACTTACGAAGATGAGACACATGGAATATATTATGGACACCTGCCAAACTGCTTAGAAACTCTACTCTGTATGCGAGCTTTCCAACCCTTTCTATAATCTGGAATGGACCAACTTACCTCGGGGCCAACTTTCCCGACTTTCCAAACCGTACCACACTCTTCATCGGTGATACCTTAACGAATACCCTGTCTCCCACTGAGAACTCTAATTATTTACACCTCTTATCTACGTAACTCTTCTTTTTGGATGGAGCTTCCTTCATCCATCCTCAGATTAACTCAATCTTTTCCGACGCCTCTTTAACCAAATCCGGACCTAAGACCAATCTGTCTCCAGTTTCTAACCAACATGCTGGCGATTTGCATTGCCTTCCATACAAAGCTTTAAAAAGCGGCATTCCAATACTAGTCTGATAACTATTATTATAGGAAAACTCAATCAAATGTAGATCATCTTCCAAGATAGACCAAAGTCCAATACAAATCTCTCAATAAATCCTCAAGTACCTTGTTAACTCTCTCTGTCTGCCCATCCATATATGGGTGGTATGTTGTACTCATCTTGAGCTTGGTACCTAATACCTCTTGTAGACTCCTTCAAAATTCGCTAGTGAATAATGCATCTCTGTCGTTGACTATGCTACTAGGAATCCCATGAAGTCTAAATATGTTTTTCATAAACAACTTAGCCAAAACATGTGCCGTTCGAGTTGACTTTACCGGAATGAAATGGGCACTCTTGGTCAGTCTGTCCACAATAACCCATATGCATTCTTTTCCTCTCCTTGACCTTGGCAATCCGTCTATGAAATCCATTCATATCGAATCCCATTTCTAGACTGGAATATCTAATGGCTGATGTAACCCACTTGGCTTCTGATGTTCGGCCTTCACTTGTTGAAATTTAACACACTTCCTAACCCACAAGCTGACATCCCTCTTCATGCCTTCTCAGTAGAAGCTCCTTTTCATGTCTTGATATGCCTTGGTCCCTCCAGGATGAATTGTAAACTTCGACCGATGACATTCCTGTAGAACTTCCGTCCTTATGTTCTCTACATTCGGAATGCACAATCGTCCCTTCTTTCTCAACCATCCTCTTTGGTCAAGACTAAAATCCTTTAGGTCATCAATCTCCGATCCTTCCTCAAGCCTTCTAATCCTCTCGGCTAAAACTGGATCTTCTCTTTGCTTAGAAGCTATCCTCTCGATCAGCATTGGTCGAACTTCTAAACAAGATAACATGGTAGTACCGTTACTAGAATTAGCAGTAGACCTCAACTGCACACCACAACTGGCTAAAGCTTCTAGATCCTTCCACTCTGTCAACATCGCTAACACCACATTATGATGTTATTTATTGAGAGCATTTGCTACCTTATTTATTTTTCTAGGGGTATACTCTATACCGAAATCATAAGCAGCCAAAAAGTCCAGCCATCTCTGCTGCCTCATATTCAACTCCTTCTGAGAGAATAAATACTTTAATGACTTATGATTGGTATACTACTCAAAGCTCTCTCCCAAAAGATAATGCCTCCAAATCTTCAAGGAAAAAATCACCGCAGCTAACTCCAAGTCATGAGCATGATACCTTACCTCATGCGGTCAAAGCTGCCTAGAGGCATAAACGATAACTTTCCCCTTCTCCATCAATACTGCTCCCAATCCAGTCCCACATGCATTACTGTATACTACCAACCCTTTGTTACCATCTAGAACTACTAACACTGGCGCATCGGTTAACAAATGTTTTAACTTAAGGAATGCTTCCTCATATTTGCCGACCAAACAAACCTCACGTCCTTCTTGGTCAACTTAGTCAAAGGCGTTGCTATCCGCGAGAAATCCATGATGAATCTTTGATAATTGCCAGCAAGTACAAGAAAACTCCTAATCTCGGTTACCGTCTCTAGTCTCTTCCAATTATTGACTGGCTCGATCTTAACTGGATCAACTGACAATCCTTCCGTTGAAACCACATGACCTAGAAACTTAACTTCTCTCTTCCAGAAATGACACTTGGAAAACTTCGCCTTCAACTGATTCTGCCTCAGCGTCTCCAACACCACTCAAAGATGAATCTCATGCTCTCTTTCGTCTTTAGATTACACCAAAATGTCATTTATGAACACCAACACAAACCTATCCAAGTGCTCTCTGAAAACCCTGTTCATCAAATCAACGAAGAAAGCAGGCGCATTTGTCAATCCGAATGGCATTACTAACCATTCATACGAACCATATCTAGTCTGAAATGCCATTAGAGGAATACTATCCTCCACCATTCTCAACTGATGGAACCCCATCACCAAATCCAATTGGGAAAATACTCTGGCTCCACTCTACTGATCAAATAGATCATCAATCCTCGGTAGAGGGTGCCTATTTTTTATCTTCCTTTCGTTCAACTTACGATAGTCGATGCACATCCTTAATGACCCATCTGGTTTCTTTATAAACACCGCAGCTGCTCCCCAAAACGAACTGCTTGGTTTGATAAAATTTCTTCCCTCAAGATCCACTAACTACACCTTCAATTCCTTCATTTCTATCGGTTTCATTCTGCAAGGTGGTCTACTAACAAGTTCACCTCCCGGTACAAGATTTATACGAAACTCAACAGCTCGTTTAGAGGGTAATCCAATGAACGGCTCAAATACATCTGCAAACTCTCTAACCATACGAACCTAACTAAGCTCTTCTTCAACCTCCATGGTACTCAAAAAAGCACAAACACTGTTATTGGAATTCTCCACTGAGAAAATGATTTGGTTACGATTATCTAGGTGTCTCAATGATATTTCCTGATCCTGGCAAAATATCCTAGCCTCATACCTAGCCAACCAATCCATACCCAAAATGGTCTCGAAATCTACGAAATCAAAAACATACGAACTACATGCAAACTTATGACCTAACAAATCAAGTTCTAACTGGTCACATCTCATCCCAAGAGTTGCATACCCTCTTATTGGATTTGCAACCCTTAAGGAAGTAACAAGGTATGTGGGTTCTATACATAACTTATCAACCAAATAGTGAAACATAAATGAATATGATGCACCGGTATCGAAAAGTACCCTAACTGGTATGCTCTGAATCAAAAGCGTACCTTCCATCACAGTTTTCCCTTTCTCTGTTGTAGTAGGTCTAGAAGAAGATGGTGGTCCAATAGCAAACACCTTCCCTCTGTCCGCCCCGACAGGCTCTGGACACTGGTTCTTATAACGCCCAACTTGGTCACAGTAGAAGCATTTCACATTCTTCTTCTCCGCAGGTTTCTTTCCTTTACCAATTCTGCACTCGTAGGCATAATGGCCCTTCTTATCACACTTATAAAACACCAAATCACCTTCGCATTCTTAGCGGCATCCCCTTTCTGGGTTCCTTTCTTCTTAAAGAATTTCTTTTTTCTTCCTTGAAACCCCTGTGACTCAACTGACTTCTCCCTACTTGAAACATCAAGCATCTCCTCATGGCGGACGATCATCTCCACCATCACAAGATAAGGTTCTCTAATATGAGTCATAGCCATCCTACCTAGATCTGTCCTTAAACCTCTAATGAATCTCTCATTCCTTCTAACATCAGTGTCAACCAAAGCATAAGCATATCGAGATAGCTCATCAAACTTAGGAGCATACTCGATCACATACATCTGTCCTTGGACAAGGTCCATGAACTTCCTCATTAATGCCGACTTAGCTATCTCAGACAAGAACCTCTGCTCGAACCTCCTCCTGAAATCAGCCCACGTCAACTCTTCTTCCGGCACTCCTGCTGTCACACTATTCCACTAATGAAGCGCTAACCCTTGCAATTGTCTAGAGGCTAGCCTTCTCTTCTCACCATCATTCAAGCCTAAGTCTATAAAAATCCTTTCACAAATCAATAGCCAATTCTCTACTTCGACAGCATCCTCTGATCCAAGAAATGGCTTCCCAACAAGACTGATATAGTCATTACTCAGCTTAGCATAATTATAACCAGGTGGAACTACAGGATTAGCTCCTCCCACATTACCAGCAGCTTCCGCTTGCAAAAGATTAGCCAACAACTGATACACCGTCCCCGCATCTACTGGTGGATTTCCAACACCTACATTGGCCTTAGCATTTTGGTTAGCATTAGCCTGTCGACCTTGGATTCTCCACCTAGATTTCCTCTTCTGTTTGTAGTGGTGCTTCCTCCACATAGATTTCCTCTTCTATTTCCTGCCTTCATATCCTCTTTCTCGTATATCTGCATACGAGCCTTAGTAAGATACAGAAGAACAGTCTAAGAGAGAGGGGAATACGTACTTAGATATATATACATATATATCGAATACAAGTACGTTAATACAGTGTTAACCCAAACCCCGATCATATTTTTAGATTTGTTGGAATATGTTTGAAAAAGCTTTTAGGTTTTACTTTTCTTATAAAGTTTCATAAACCTACGCTTTGATACCAACTTGTAACATCCCTCTACTTAGAGGCCCAAAACTAACGGCTATGGATGTTGCAATGATCCATAGTTATTAATCTTCAGTGACCAAATACGTCGGAGCTAGATACATTGATACACAGATCGTAGAAATAAGGAAAAAAAATTGGCAATTCAAAAACACATTTCCATATTCAAATCAAAAAAATTCGTGTTCATTACATAATCCCAAATTACGTTAACCACATTCAGCAAAATATAATTATTGCAAATACGCCAAGTGCGACATATGAAGATGCCCCATTGGTTGATCAGAGTATATAAGGCTAATAAATCTGCCTTTACAAACAAAACACACAGCGGAAAGAAAACTCAAAATATCTATCTGCCTCCTGCACGCCTCTAGAAGCTTTATTCATCAAAGAAGAAAAACTGACAACCTTAAATCTCAAACTACTCAAAATCAATTGAGTACCCGAGATTTTAAGGGAAAAACAAAAACTTCGAGTCAGACATAATGCCTGGTATGAATAATAATCTAACATCTCAATCCTTTTTAGATATCTAGTGAGACCACGCCGCTTAGCGGAACGTGTTTTCCCCTCACTAGTATCCTAAAACCTTTATAAAGCCATATACTGTGCTCCTGCATCCATAATGGTTAAAACATACATTTTCAAAATATTATGATGATATCCATACTATAAAATAATTAGGATTTCCCATTCCTAGTTTAGTCCAACACCCTGTCATAATTATAGTTTATAGGGTCACTATTAACTTTTTTAGTTTTCATGGGATCACTAAGAACCTATAGATTCCTGCCAGTTAACTTAATCAATTCATGGGTCCTCCTGAACCTATTAGTCATTCCAATAACTAATCACCTTATCCTAGTTTTCATGGGTTTACTAGGAACCTATGGATTTATCCAGTAACTCACTTCACATACGAGTTTTCATGGGTTGACTAGGAACCTATGGATTTATCCAGTAACTCACTTCACATACGAGTTCCAATAAGTACTTTATCATAGTTTTCATGGGTTTACTATGAACCTTTTGGTATACACTAATAACCACAAAGTTTAGGCATCCTATATTTTTGGTCACCCTTACTCCTTGGATGAAATTCTACTCATTTAGGAGTTTAAGTAATTTTATATTCACTATTTATTAACCTAAATGGTTCTTCTACACCTTTTCCCCAAAATACAGTTATGGGTTTCATGTGAATATATTCATAATTCAAGAAGTAAAACATAAATTTAACAATACTACTTCTGTGGGTTTAAGGTCCTTGAAATACATTTCATAACACATAGTTAACACCTTTCAACTTATATTTTTATCAAGGAAATAATTCTTCAAAGTCTTATACTTAAAGTTATCATAAAACTCCTTTATATATGCCATGGGTTTTCCTTAAAGATTTAGAGTATAGGTTTTTAAGACCTTTCGAAACCATTAGAACGCAAACCTTTCGAAAGCTTAAACAACACTAAAAACCTTTTAAAACCCAACCCTTCGAACTTGTCGGAGAGTCTCCTAAATCCTTTCGAAATCAAACCTTTCGACCTTGTCGAATGGTCTTTAAAACAACCTTTTGAATCCAAACCTTTCGAAACCATTCAGCAATTCAAACCTTTCGAAAGCATTCAACTCTTAAAATATAAACCTTTCAAAGACTTATTGGATTCAATTTAAAACTTGCTAAAAATTCTCTCTTAAAACCTTTCGACTACATTGGAAGCTACCTTTCGACTTTGTCGAAATCTCCGCTTCGAAAGCTTTAATGCATCTCTTTAAAAAAACAAGGCTTCAGCCTTTAAAACACCTTCTTTGAAAGCTTTGGGTTATACTTCAGTTATAAAACAAGGATAAATCATCTAAGTCAAAAGCTTTGATACCTTTCGAAAGCAATGGGAGAAGCGGTTTGTTTTTGTAACAGGTAAACCTTTCATCTTGGTCGAAAGCAACGACTTTGAAAGGTTGGAAAAAGCGGCAAATACCTTTCGACTTTGTCGGAAGGTTTAAAACAAAACAACGATAAGTGGCAGTAACTTTTCGACTTTGTCGAAAGGTTTAAAACCTTTATTTAAATAATTGACCTGGTCGAAAGCAACCAAGTCGAAAAGCTCTTATTCGATAACAAAGCAGGCAATCTTTGGTTTATAAAACAAACATACCCTAACCTCTTCGACAACCAACCTTTCGACTAAGTCCTCTTCGACATTGTTCAATTCATTACGTACCAAGTAACTGGATACCATATGCATTGAACTTTGACCTTGTCGAGAGCTAACCTTTCGACTATGTCGAAAGGTCTGGGTCGGAAGGTCTGATGCTAAAATTTTCTTAAACATGTTAAAAGTATGATTTCTTTGTTTTTAACTTAAAAGGATAACTTTTCAACAAACCTGCCTTTATTTGTCGAATTTCTATTGGTTAACAAATTCTTTCAGAAAAGTGCTTCCACTAATTTCAGAATTTAAATAATAATTTAAATTTATAAAATGCTCCTTCTCCTTAATTAAATATATAAAACATTTAAGTCCCATACCTTAAATAATTTTATATATTCATCAAAACACTTAGGAAAAATCTAGAAAAATTCCAGAAAATCTATTTTAATATGTTTTCCAACATATAAAAATTTCAAACCTAAATAATCATTATTTTAGCCGTAAATAATTTATAACCCAATAAATCATTTTCTTCACTAGAAAATTAATATAAAATCCATCTCAGTTCCGATAATTATAAAAATTGAAACCCATCTCCAAAATCATGTTTTCTATAACATAAAAGTTCCCATGGCTTTTAAAAATCATTTCATCTCGGTTTTACCTTAAAACCGTGTATATTTACTTTTTAAACAACCTTGTTCAATCCATATATAAATAAAAATCAAGCATATCATCATTCAATATATCATAAAATAGATTTATCCTAAAATCAAAAAACATATGATGTTAAAATCATAATAGAGATGTGGAAATTATTATTCACCTTAGATTGGATACGGAAATTGAACTTTGGTTGATATTGATTTTTTCTAACTTGAATCCTATGCTTTAAGTTGATTTTCTCTTCTCTTCTTCCTAATGGCCAGCCTTGCTTCTCACGGTTATAAAATTTGGTTTTAAGTAAAATGAACGTGTATGACCTAATGAGAATAGTATAATGGTGGGAAGTATGGTTATTTAGTCTAATGCCCTTATGTTTAATTTCCTAACCATTTATGCAAGTTTATTAGATATTAAATAAGCACGGCTTCCTAATTTATTAATCAACCTCAATCTACTCATCTACATTATTCTATTTAACTTATTCTAATTAAATCTCTTGAATAATGTCAATAAAATTAGGGATGTTACATTAATAGTGACCCTAGAAACTATAATTGTGACAGATAATCAAATGAATGGGGATAGGAAATCCAGGATATTTTGCTTGTTTGAATATCATCATGATACTTTAAATTGCTATGTTTTTAACCATTGTGGATGTAGGAGCACAATATATGGTTATTATGATTTTTAAGTAAGATAATAGTGAGGGAAACCCGTTTCGCTAAGTGGCGTGGTCTCACTAGATAACTAAATGGTTTGAGATGGTATGTTATTTTTCATACCAGGCTTTATGTCTGAATCGAAGTTTATGTTTTCCCCTTAAACTCTCGGGTGGTCAATTGATTTTGAGTAGTCTGAGTGTTGAGGTTTTCAGGTTCTCCTTTAGACGAATAAGCTTCCGAAGACATGTAGGAGGCAAGCTAGTTAATAGGAGTTCTTTTCTACTTGTTTCCGTTGTGTTTTGATGTAAAAGCAAAGTTGTTTAATTACCTATGTTTAGACTCTAATCATCCAAGAGGGCATCTTCATATGTCATTCTTGGCATAGTTTGTAATAATTATATTTTCTTTGAACGTGGTTCTCGAATTTGGGATTATGTAATGAATTTGAAATATGATTGAAACGGAATGAGAAATTTGTTTAATGGTTTAATTTTTTTTCATGTCCCTGTGTTTTTGTTATATCAATGTATCTAACATTATCGCATTTGGTCACCGAGAATTAATAACTATGGATGACTACAACATCCGTAGCCGTTAGTTTTGGGCCTCCTAGTGGGGGATGTTACACTATGTCTACCCGGTTCTAAATCATGTCTGGATCTGTATTGCATTGATGAGCTCCTTTAATGATCAAAGGCTCGAGATTGAGACATTGCACCTGCAAAACCCAAACAAAGTACATATGTAACCGTTGTACAAAAGAAAGATAAAGAGCGTGTGGTGAAGTGCACATGATTGTGAGTGTCCTAGTGTTCGCCTCGACGGACCGGTAGCTGTAGCCTTGCTATAGGCGTTTTCTCTCCTTGACTGATAGAAAGAACGCCATCACCACTTCTATAAGGAGAGTCAATCCCCAAATATTGATATTGCGATGGGCCTACATCAGCGTCGCCAGGCTCATTAATCTAGGTACCCGTAATTTTGCCTTCTTCAGCATCATCCTGAGTCCCTTCGACTGGAGGCACGATAGGGTAATTGATATCTCTTTCTTGCTCGATAGTGCTCCTTGGTAATGCAACAATTCCAGGCAGCCCAATGCTATGGCCTTCTTTTAGTAGCCAAAATAGAGATAATAACTCATTGGTAATGAGGATTCTGATGTCCCAGTCTTCGACTGGGGTAGCACTAATTACGAAGATCGCTCTTTAAAAACTGTTGCCCTATGGATGCAGACAGACACCTGTAGATATTTAGGATGTTAGTTGATCCATAATATGACTTGGATTAGAGAATTTGAAGATAAAATGACGACGACACTTACGTCCATCTAACCATCACCTTGCAAAGCTAGGCGGACATCAAAAGTAGGACCATTTATGTTTGAAGACCGTAAGTTTGCTCCAAGCACCCATTAAGACTTGACAGTTGGGTGAAGGCTCGAGGAAAACATAGGAAGGATCTCCTGATTGTCACTTAAAATTATAAATGAACCTTATATCCTTAGTAATTGGCGGGTGAAATAGAACACTCAAAAATAGTAAAAAAGTACCATGGAGAAAGGCGTATCTGTTCGATCGGGTGAAGTTGAGTGGGAGTTATTCCAAGATATCTTAACATTTCCCGAATAAACGAACTGAAGGGCGGCATGCATCTGCCCCAGCACATGAATTTGTTGCATGTTGTGTATCCCTCCGGGGGTAAGTGAGCCCTGTCATTTATCGAAGGAGCCAAGACGTTTTCAAATGGAATTCCATGTCTTGAACATAGTCTACAAAGGGCGGTCTTACAAATTTTGGAGGTTTGAGAATATGTCCGGTTGTCTAAGAGTATGGCGCCTTCTACAGCACCGAGCGTTGGACTTACCTTTTCTGCCAGGAGGACGGGAACATCAGAGAAAAGGTTGGTTGGCAGACCAGAGATTTCCGTTTATTCAGTTTGATGACCAGAAGAAAGCCTGCCAGATATGGTCGTGGAACATGACTTAGCTTCGGGATTAGAAATGTTTACCTATCCTCCCATGCTAAGTGTAAGCAAGTGTAGTGCAGTGTGGTGCAGTGTGATATGTTATAGAAATATGCAATTTAAAGTAAGAACGCAAAGTGAAATAACATGACTTTGAATTCTGACCAGAGTGACCGTCATCGTTGACCGTCTCAACTGGCGAAGGGATTGATCGGTTGTGAAAGCTTTGGGATCGACTTTCGGCATATCGTTGTCATATGTTCAAGTTCATTAAAATGGGGTTAGTTGTAATTTCTCAAACAAGTGATTTTGGATTAGGTATCAAGGCCAAGTACATAAGTGTCGATCCCTATAAACCGACCCCTCTACATTGAACCCAAAATGTCGATCCCTACCCCAAAGCAACGGTACCGATCCCTTTCTTCATACAAATGATGCCAATCCCTCTCCTTTAGCAAAATTTGCCGACCCCTTCACATTATCCGACTCCACTGAACTCCCACTTAGCTAATCCTGCCAATTCTTCTCTCCAAACAAATGGTGTCAATCCCTACTTCCATTTCACGAATAATACTGATCCCTCTCCTACTTAGCCGATCCCTACTTCCATGATAGTCCACTCTACCGATCCCTCCACTCCACTATTTTCATACTTCCTCCCATCAAGCTTCCATGCCTATCCCTCCTACACTCTCCCTTCTCCTTCCTCCTTACTTATTCTGTCGAACCCTTTCACACCCGACGAATCACCTTCTCCAAGCCACTTTGATCATCGTGGCATTAAGCGCCATTGTAATCGCCAATGGTATGAAATCCATTATTTCATCATGAAATCAAAATTTATAAGTTAAAAACCTACCTACGTGAATGTATGAGCTAAAGGTATAGAAAAATGGTTTGGAGATGTTCGAAATGGGAGGTGAGAGGAAGTGGGTTCGTGAGGCAGGTTGAATTACAGAGGGATTTTGTTTGGAACTAAAAGAAAAAGGGATGGAGGTTTCATTTTTGATAAAGGAATGAGAGGGTTTGGTGCTTTGAAGGATGGTAGGAAAATGAAGCGAGTAGGGATAAAGGGAAGTTGGAGTGTTAATTTATATATGTGGACTAGGGGATCGCCCTATGTCTTCAGCACAAAATGTGGACAGAAGGGATTAGAATGAAAGATACCGATCCCTATAAGCACGTGAATAAGAAAGAAAAAAGAGAAGGGGATCAGCATGGAAGATACCGATCCTTATGAGCATGAGAAATGGAATTGAGGGATTAGCTGAGAATGTGTCGATCCCTAGAAATCCTATATATGTATGTATGTATGTATGTATGTATGTATGTATGTATGTATATGATGAATGAGGGATCGGCTATGAGCATGTATGCAAAGTAGCAAGAGCATGAATTATTAAAAGCACGTACATACAAAATGCAATGAAAATTGGCGATGACCCATGAATGTATGAACATGCCCAGGGGCCAACAAAAAAGAACATGTATATAAACATGCATGTGCATGACCCAAAAGGTTCAATTTTTGAAATCGACGGAAATTGAAATTAAACCTGAAGCCTGCGAGTTCAAGGCTGGACCGAATAGCTAAATCTTGTTAGTCCTATGGAATTGGACTTACATATATCAGCTATTGAAGTATGATCCTATATTTATACTATGAGAATCCGACCAAGCATCATGACAATCAATGAGAAATACAACTCCTTGGAAAAATAATTTGAAAGATGGATAGTAACTATTCAGGAAATTGAATGGTTTTCTTTTCAAAGACTCTAACTTGATTCGATTCAAAGCACGTCATGATCATCACAAGATGTACTTGGGGGAAGGTGTTATTCAACATTTTAACCCGACTATATTGAACTGATTGCACAATTTAGATTCGACTTCCATCAAGGTCGATGACTCCAGCGTGGTGATTGTGAGGCTTAGAAGTCAAGTACAAATGGTAACATGAAGTCAATGTTGAATGGACTTGATGTATATACAAGTCAGAGTTTTTGAAATATGAAATATGGTTTAACACCTAGGAGGGATTGGCATTAATTATTTCTAAAAATAGGGACGACATGTTTCAAGGTGTGAGAGCATCCATGTGGAAAACAATCAATATCTAAAGATCTACAAGTCCAATTCATATGAAATTTGGAGAGCAATATATGAGGACCCTTGGGAGCCTACCCTAGGGATCGCACCTCAATTGGAGAAAGTTGGAGGTATCGGTATACTTCCTTTGGAAGGGATCAGTAGAAAGCAGCATGCACGCTATATTGAAGTGAAGATCAAGCAAAAACTCGAGCTCCACTGATCCAATTTGCATGAAATTAGGAGGCTAAGCATATTTTAGCATGAAGAAGCCACCATAGGGATCGCACCCTAAAATTCAATGAAAGAAGGGATCGGTACTAATCCCTCTTCTTTGGGAATTGGGCCATGTGACCCCTCCCGTGGGCCTATACGGTTTTGAAAGTCTTTTTGTCGAGTTTTCAAAGAGATATTTGGCCATCTTCGTCTATAAATACCGGCTTGGTTGTTCATTTTCGGGACTTTGATACTACTAGTTGCTTTATACTTTCTTGTAACTAAGAATTTTGATCCCATCTGTTAACAAGAAAACTTTTCAACACCCCAAAGTAGAATTTGTAGTCCAGATGACTCCTTCGAGACCTTCTTTCAAAAAGGTGAAAGCAGTTGATACCACTCAATCGGGTTAAGATAGCTATAATCCTTTTTTATTCTCTCCAGTTGTCCTTTCGAATAGGTTATAGTAGTTGAAACTCCTTCTCAGTTAATTAGTACTACCTAAAATTCCTTTCGACTTAGTCGAAACTAGATTGAGCAGAAGGCAAAGAATAACAAGAGGAAAAGGCTCTAGGTACACCTTTCGAAGGAGTCGAAGGGATGCTACGGCCAAAGTCCAAAAGCTTCAGAACCTTTCAAAGGGGTCGAGGGAGTTGAAAGCACCCTTCCGCTTCAGGAACCTCCATTCAAAACAGATGATTCCATATGATTGAATACCTTTCGAATGAGTTGAAGCAACACCATTCAAAGACAATGAAGGACAGCTCATCGTACATGCGCCAAAACTTTCAAAACCAAAGTTTTCGCCTTCGGTCAAAATACTTGAAAGCGTGTATTGGCCTGAACAACACTTTCGAAAGCTCAACCAAGCCTTTCGAACCAATCGAAGCCATTATTATCTAGGGAGGTTTCACATCAAGTCACAAGCAAGAGTTCAGAAGCACCCAACAGCATCGAAACCATCGGCATCTCAACATCTTCGAAACCACTGGATAAAGCCTATTGACAGAGTTGAAAGTTCTTACAAAGCAACATAGAGGAGGAAAGCACAACTGCTCCTTTCGACAAAGGTGGAAGTATACTAGTGTAAACACGACAGCCACCTTTCGACTTGGTAAAAGCATTGGGGTCGAAAGGTGTTGACCCGCATCTATAAATAAGACCCAAGTGGTCTGATTTTGGTGATCGGATCCTAATCATTCTAAACTTATATTCCTTTAATTCAAAAGGCTGCAAAACCCTAATTTGTAAATTGAATTAGGGAAATTGATTAATAAAGTCTTCTTTAAGCTAATAAAGGGAAGTCTTCAATAATTATAATTACTTTACTATTTCTCAATCTTTTGTGAGATCCAACCTTGTGCTACAGGTATCGACTGCATCGAAAGGTCCCTTCTGGCCCGATCGTAACCTGATACATTCAAGTAACTTCATTCATAAACTTCAAGATAATTTCCCTTGGACTTCTACTTTCTACAAGGTTGAAACCAAGCCTTGATCCACTTAAACCTTTGAGACCCAAACCAAACACTAAGTGCCAAAGGTATAGCTTTCGACAAGGTCGAAAGCCCAACCTCGGATTCTGAATCGAAACCCCAACCACTCAACAATTTAAGCCCTCGACTAGGTCGAAACCCATTAAGCTAAACCTTATCCAAAAGCTTCTAAAGAACTCATTTGAGTATCTCAACTGAATCAAAAGGAAAGATTTCGAAGGGAATACCACATTACCTCAACAAGGTCGAAAGGCTAATAAGAAAAGGAATCAACTGTTTGGACTGGGTCGAAAGGTCGATCCAATCAAGTTAATTTACCGCAACCTATTCGAAAGGGAATCCAAGGAGAAAACACATATCTTATTTACCTCAATTTAATCAAAGAAAATAGAAAAGGGATAAAACTTCTTTCTTAACTAAACTTTGGGGTGTTGACAAGATTTCTTGTTATCATTTTGGCGCTAGAAGGAGGGCTCGAACCTCCGACTGCCACTTTTTGACCAGGTCAAAAGCATTAAGGTCGAAAAGTGCTTACCCACATCTATAAATAATACCCAGGGGGTCTAGTTTTGGCGATCGGATCCCAGTCATTTCTAAACTTGTATTCTCTTACTTCAAAAGGCTGCAAAACCCTAATTTGTAAATTGAATTAGGGATATTGATTAATAAAGTCTTCTTTGAGCTAATAAAGGGAAGTCTTCAATAATTCTAATTACTTTACTGTTTCTCAAGCTTTTGTTAGATCAAACCTTGTGTTACAAGTATCGACTACATCGAAAGATCCCTTCCGACCTGATCGAAACCTGATAGATTAAAGTAACTTCATTCATAAACTTCAAGATAATTTCCCTTGGACTTCTACTTTCGAAAACGTTGAAACCAATCATTGATCCACTTTAAACTTTGAGACCCAAACCCTACAATAAGTGCCAAAGGTATAGCTTTCAACAAGGTCGAAACCCCAACCTCAGATTCCGAATCAAAACCCCAACCACTCAACAATTTAAGCCCTTGACTGGGTCGAAACCCATTAAGCTAAACCTTATCCAAAAGCTTCTAAAAAACTCATTTGAGTATCTCAACTGAAACGAAAGGAAAGCTTCCGAAGGGAATACCACATTACCTCAACAAGGTCGAAAGGCTAATAAGAAAAGGAATCAATTGTTTTGACTGGGTCGAAAGGTCGATCCGATCATGTTTATCTACTGCAACCTATTCGAAAGGGAATCCAAGGAGAAAACACATATCTTATTTCCCTTAATTTAATCAAAGAAAATAAAAAAGGGATAAACCTTCTTTCTTAACTCAACTTTAGGGTGTTGACAAGATTTCTTAATATCATTTTTGGCGCTAGAAGGAGGGCTTGAACCTTAGACTGCCACCTTTCGACCAGGTCGAAAGCATTAGGGTCAAAAGGTGCTGACCCACATCTATAAATAAGAACCAGAGGGTCTAGTTTTGTGGATCGGATCCCAGTCATTTCTAAACTTGTATTCTCTTACTTCAAAAGGCTGCAAAAGCCTAATTTGTAAATTGAATTAGGGAAATTGATTAATAAAGTCTTCTTTGAGCTAATAAAGGGAAGTCTTCAATCTATTTTACTATTTCCCATGCTTTTGTCAGATCTAACCTTGCCTCATAGGTATCGACTGCATCGAAAGGTCCTTTCCGACCCGATCGAAACCTAATACATTCAAGTAACTTCATTCATAAACATTAAGATAATTTCCCTTGGACTTCTACTTTCGACAAAGTCGAAACCAAGCTTTGATCCACTTTAACCTTTGAGACCAAAACTCTACACTAAGTGCCAAAGGTATAGCTTTCGATAAGGTCAAAACCCAACCTCAGATTCTTAATCGAAACCCAAACCACTCAACAATTTAAGCCCTCGACTGGGTCGAAACCCCAACAAGCTAAACCTTATCCAAAAGCTTCTAAAGAACTCATTTGAGTATCTCAACTAAATCGAAAGGAAAGCTTCCGAAGGGAATACCACATTACATCAACAAGGTCGAAAGGCTAATAAGAAAAGGAATCAATTGTTACGATTAGGTCGAAAGGTCGATCCGATCAAGTTAACCTACCGCAACCTATTCGAAAGGGAATCCAAGGAGAAAACACATATCTTATTTTCCTCAATTTATTCAAAGAAAATAAAAAATGGATAAACCTTGTTTCTTAACACATCTTTATGGTGATGACAAGATTTCTTGTTATCATTTTTGCTGCAAGAAGGAGGGCTCGAACCTCCGACTGCCATCTTTTGACCAGGTCGAAAACATTAGGGTCGAAAGGTGCTGACCAGCATCTATAAATAAGACCCAAGGGGTCTTGTTTTGGGGATCGGATCCCAGTCATATCAAAACTTGTATTCTCTTACTTCAAAAGGTTGCAAAATCCTAATTTGTAAATTGAATTAGGGAAATTGATTAATAAAGTCTTCTATGAGCTAATAAAGGGAAGTCTTCAATAATTCTAATTACTTTATTGTTTCTCAAGCTTTTGGTAGATCTAACCTTGCCTTACAAGTATCGAATTCATCGAAAGGTCCCTTCCGACCCGATCGAAAACCGATACATTCAAGTAACTTCATTCATAAACTTCAAGATAATTTCCCTTGGACTTCTACTTTCGACAAGGTCGAAACCAAGCCTTGATCCATTTTAACATTTGAGACCCAAACCCTACATTAAGTGCCAAAGGTATAGCTTTTGACAACGTTGAAACCCCAACCTCGGATTCTGAATAGAAACCCCAATCACTTAATAATTTAAGCCTTTGACTAGGTCAAAACCCATTAAGCAAAAAATTATCCAAAAGCTTCTAAAGAACTCATTTGAGTATCTCAACTGAATCGAAAGGTAAGCTTCCGAAGGGAGTACCACATTACCTCAACAATGTCGAAATGGTAATAAGAAAAGGAATCAATTGTTTCGACTGGGTCAAAAGGTCGATCCGATCAAGTTAGTCTACCGTAACCTATTCGAAAGGGAATCCAATGAGAAAACACATATCTTATTTCCCTCAATTTAATCAAAGAAAATCAAAAAGGGATAAACCTTCTTTTGTAACTCAACTTTGGGGTGTTGGCAACATTTCTTGTTATCATTTTGGCCCTAGAAGGAGGGCTCGAACCCCCGAATGCCACCTTTCGACCAGGTCGAAAGCATTAAGGTCGAAAGGTGCTGACCCGCATCTATAAATAAGACCTTGGGGGTCTAGTTTTAGGGATCAGATCCTAGTCATTTCTAAACTTGTATTCTCTTACTTCAAAAGGCTACAAAACCCCTATTTGTAAATTGAATTAGGGAAATTGATTAATAAAGTCTTCTTTGAGCTAATAAAGGGAAGTCTTCATTAATTCTAATTACTTTACTGTTTCTCAAGCTTTTGTCAGATTTAACCATGTGTTACAGGTATCGACTGCATCGAAAGGTCTCCCGCGACCCGATTGAAACCTGATACATTCAAGTAACTTTATTCATAAACTTCAAGATAATTTCCCTTGGACTTCTACTTTTGACAAGGTTGAAACCAAGCCTTGATCCACTTTAACCTTTGAGACACAAACACTGCACTTAGTGCCAAAGGTATAACTTTCGACCAGGTCGAAACTCCAACCTCGGATTCTGAATCAAAGCCCCAACCACTCAACAATTTAATCCCTCGACTGGGTCGAAACCCATTAAGTAAAACCTTATCCAAAAGCTTCTAAAGAACTCATTTGAATATCTCAACTTAATCGAAAGGAAAGCTTCCGAAGGGAATACCACATTACCTAAACAAGGTCGAAAGGCTAATAAGAAAAGGAATCAATTGTTTCGACTAGGCCGAAAGGTCGATCTAATCAAGTTAATCTACTGCAACCTATTCGAAAGGGACTCCATGGAGAAAACACATATCTTATTCTGCTAAATTTATTCGAAGAAAATAAAAAAGGGATAAGCCTTCTTTCTTAACTCAATTTTGGGGTGATGACAAGATTTCTTATTAACATTTTTGGTGCTAGAAGGAGGGCTCGAACCTCCGAATCTATTGAACATCCAACACCGCTTATCTCTAACCAAATCCTATTTCAAGCTTATCTACTTTTGATCTAACTTTATAATGGCTGGTAAAGTTAGAAGATCTGAGCAGGGATCTCCCATGCCATACTTAACTGGATTCTCCCTAGAGGCAACTAATGATAGAAATATTCAAGAAGAACAACTGTTAAGGATAAAGGCTTTAAGAAGCATAAGGAAAAAGAAAATTGAAGCCTACGATCCACTTAAATGAAGCTTAAACCCTTTTCATGTCAGTCCCACCACAATCTTTGCTTTAGGGGAAAAGAAAAAGGAATGTGACAATTTATTTGATCAAATGAGAAAAATAATTCAACACTCTACCAAAGGCACAATCTTTGAAGAACGGACAACGCCTTTGCACACAAATAGGGTCAAGTCACAAGCGGGACAATACCTATACCGGAATACTAAATATTTTTAAAGAGTAAACCAATTATTAAAGGGGAAACACTAGCACCAAGTAATAAAAGATTTAGAAGCCATCCTTAAGAAACAAGTTTCAAATCGAGACTTCTTAAAGGATGCAACTTGACAACATCAATAGAGAATGTCTACATGCTAACAAAGGACGAGCTTAACTATTGGCCATCACAGAAAAAGAAACCAAAACATGAAAGGAATCTAGGGAGATCAACTGTCACTATCACATGATGAACGGACATGAGACCAATCATTGTAGAGCCCTGGAGGGGATGATAATCAACTTCTTCCGTCAAGGAAAGATCAATGAATTTATAAAGAGAACGTGAGGAAAATCAATAAAGAATTACTTTTCTAAGAAATTCTACATGTTTAAGAGTGAAATACTCCTTGAATTTGGATACTACCTAAGATGGTAGAAAGCCTCTGTTTGCGCCGAGATGGCCAGGGTAGAGCACCTCCTTGAGGGAGGGCGAAGTAAGCCTTTAACCACGCCACACTATGACCAGGTTAAAGCACCAGACAAGCCCTTGGTCGCGCCTCTGGTCAGGTCAAGGCACCTCCTAGAGGGAGGACGGAGTAAGCCTTTATTCGCACCACATTATTTCCAGGGTATAGCACCGAACAAGCCCCTATCCACGCCACGCTATGGCCACGGTAGGGCACCTCCTTGAGGCTGGATGGAGTATGTCTTTTCTGCACCATACTATGGCCAGGTTAAAGCACTGAATAAGCCCCTGATCGCGCCATGCTATAGCCAGGGAAGGGCGCCTCTTGGAGGGAGGTCGGGTAAGTCCTTGGTTCCAACCTCTAAGATGAGCTAACCAAGAGCACCGGACAACAATGGACTAAGATGTCCGAGCCCAAGAAGAGGCTTATCAAATAATGAACTAAGATGTCCAAGCCCAAGGAGAGGCTCATCGAATGATGGACTAAGATGTCCAAGCCCAAGAAGAGGTCTATCAAACAATGGACTAAGATGTCCGAGCCAGAGAAACGGTATATCCTCAATGGAGTAAGATGTTCGGGCCAAAGAAGTGGCATATCCAATTATGGACTAAGACGTCAGAGCTTGAGAAGCAGCCGATCAGATCACCACTATATATATAAAGCCTAAAAAGTTTACACATGACAAGGAGGATAGAATCTAAGGAGTAAAGCGGAACTCCGTCTATTAAATACCCTAATCTGGGTCTCGGGTTTCTCATTTTTGGATTTCATTTATTAATACCGAAATATGGGTTTCGGCATTTTCATTTCTAAACTTCATTTACTAATACCCGAATCTGGGTTTCGGGACTCTCATTTTTGAATTTCATCTATTAAAACATGAATTTTGGTTTCAGGTCTTTATTAATCAATTACGGTCTTTATTATACCCAAACCTGGGTTTTGAGACTATTACTTATTAATGCCCTAATCCGGGCTTCAAATTTCTATTATGGATTTCTATCACAAATGCCCGAATCTAGATCAAAGGATAATCTCAAGAAGGTCATCATCATAAGTTTTCGTTAATACCAGAATCTGGGTTCTGGATTTATAAGTTTTCAAATTTCATTAATACCTAAGAATGGGTCACTAGATTTTTATTACGAATTTTCGGATAATGATTTCTGGATTCTTACATATTTAGTCCTTTATTAACTATCTCTAAAGAATGACTCTCACTCATTTTTACCCCTACTTCATGACATCATTTTCTATCAACAGACTTCGGACATTCTAGAAAAATGGTTTAAGTTAAATTCTTAGTCATTTCTCATAATGGTAAAAGATGAGATTTAGACATTTGATATAAACTACTTTTCATGCGACCGGCATGATGATTTGTTAATCTACACAAATGATATACATAGACTTACATATTAGTTTCAAGCTAACAATTGGAAATGTTGTTTGCTTTATACTTTTCAAGGAAATCAAAACAACAACGGAGAATGAAAGATTGAGTGAATATGTAAATTATAGTATGGGCTATCAAACAGGCATTTCAAAAATGACATTACAGGAAAGAATCACAAATCAGGTGATATTTACAAAGTTTATATAATTCACATGACTTATGAAACTATTTACAGATATATAGAACAAGTATATACATTTCATGAATACAAATCAATCAAAGATCTTGAGTAGCCTTGCTCAGATTCTCAACAATCGAAGGATCAACTATGTGACGAATCGCGATGCAGAGGACCTCCTTGAGTTTCTTTTCTTTCTTCCTTATCCTATCTGCGTCGTCGATTGCGTCAATGTTAGTCTTCAGAGCACGGTTGAAAGCTCTATTTGCTCCTCTAATGGTTTTATTTTCCCTTTCTAATTCCGCGATGCGCTTCTGAAGGAAGTAATTGCCATGCTCAAGTTCCTGAATTCTGGCAGCATACTTGTTTTTACGTTGTGAATATTTAGCCCTTTGTTATTCATCAAAATATTTTTCCACTTTAAACTTGACTTTCCTACATCATTCATCCACTACGTTCTTATCTAAGCCAGGAGGAGGACTGGTCATTGTGGGGAATTTTTGAGCGGCTAGGGAAGTAGACCTTGTAGGTCTAGTCACAGAAGGTGTAGCGCGGGGAGCCGGTAAATCAATACTCCGAATATTAACCCCCATAATATATTCCAGCGATTCGCAATGAGCTTGGTTATCCCTCAGTTTTATCTCGAAATCACTTATTTGTTGAAGGAGTTCTGACATTTTCTGATAAAAGTCTATTGAAGGATTCGACTTTACTTATCGCTTCAGTGAAGAAATCATTTCATCTTTGCTTTTGACGCCATCTTTTAAACTGGTAATTTGATCTTTAAGATTGCTAACAATAGTTTACTGAAGTAAATATCTCTTGTGCCATCTTAAAGCTTCAGCATTGTCGTGAAAGCGTGCAAGTAGGGTGTCTTTGAGAAGTTTGCTCTTTTAAAATTATATCAATAGCTTATCTCTAAGATTAGTAAAGCGCGACGTAGAATTAAGTGAGAGAGGATCTGGTGATAATTGTAACTCCTATTTGGATAGAAAAAGAAATAGAATAGAGTTAAAATCAGAAGGAAAAATCTCTTTATTATTATGATAACAGATTACAACTCAAACAATAACAACAAAACTAAAATATACAATAGACAATTGTTTTATATCTAAAGTTAGGAAATTGCATTTCTAACTTTATTTAATGAATTAGCGGAGAGGGTAACTGTCGAATTAAAGGGAATATTGACACCTTCTAGAGTAATGACCGGTGGACATTTGCCATAGTCCCACTTCCCAACCGGAGGACTATCGCGACCATGAATTAACTTAGTATGAAATGTCCTGATTTCCTTAAGGAGCTTCTCTTTTTCATCGCCGAGAAAATCAAAGGAAAGACATGGATATTCCAAGTAAATTTTTTGTAAATCTCTAAGGAAGCAGTGTCTTGCTAGTTTCGAAGACTTTAAAATTGATGCTTTTCAAGATAAAATCTTCTCAGTTTGACATATTGACTTTAATGGTCTCCAGAAACAAGTTGACCGGATGAAAAATCACTCTGTGATAATATAATAAAATGAAGCTAAGCATAAAAAGCAAGACTAAAACAAATATTTACAAATCAATATATTATTACATGTTTATAATTATTCATCTACTTCATATAAAATAGACATAGAAAATAATTCAGAGACAAATTTGTTCCTATAATACTTAAGTTTTTCAGGAGGGAGATCTTAGGGAATGAATCTAACCCATGGTAAGTTCCAACAAGCTCTAGGGTGTGGGTCAAATCCGAATTAGTCCAAGTATCTCTTATGAAAACGCCTAAGTAGACCCCCACTAAATTCGCCTAAATATGAAAAATCAACAATTGAGTGTCTACAATAGGCCTTATATAAGAAGTTGACTAAAATATCCCTCTCTTCAATCAACATCCAAAATAAGGCGATTAACTCCCGGTTTTCTTTGAAGAGAGCGTCGTAGTGAAGGCACGCTTTCTTTAGTAAGGGGCAGCTTTTTGATGCTTAAAATATGCCAGCACTGATGCACTTCTATCAAGCCAATGATACTTATCGGAAAGTACATTGTGCTCCCTTATTTGTTTTTCTAACTCCCTATATAATCTATTTATCTCTGCTTGTTGTCTTTCGAGTTTGGTTTTATAAGGGAGGACATATTTCTCTCTTATCTAAATAAAAGAACTACTCTATTATTGCTTCGAAGTAAAAGTTGTTTAAACAAAGAATCCCATACCTGAGATACTAGGACATAAGTCTGAGAAACCTGCTCTTTTCCTCTTGGTTCTTCGACATTAATAGAAGCATGATTCTCTTAAGGAGCAGAGGGGGTAGCAGATTCAGGCGGGATATCTTCATGAGGAGATGGCTCTTTTTCAGAAGCTCTTGCATCATCATCTTCATCTTTATCAAAGACTTCAATGTGGCCTCCTCCATCACCACTTGAGCCTTGGCCGCTATTATTGTTGTTGTCGTACTCATCATCATTATCACCATCATTGTCATCATCATCATCATTGCCCTCCTCTTTGGCCTCGTCATCTTTGTTGCCTTCATCCTCTAAGTTGGATTCAACTTCAAAATGAGGAACTTCAAAAGAAAGAAGTTTAGACGCGTCGATTTCCTCCCACTCGGCAACTTCAATCCCCTGCTCCATCTTTTTGATTCTATCCATCACTCAATCAATGAGAACAGGATCGAGCGAGGGGAAGCTCAAATCTAGGCACTTATCAACATTATCAGCATAAGCAAGCATTAAGGTGTCTTTGAAGGAGTTCATGATGATGTCTTCGAGGGACGAGTCAAGGAATTGCGATACTCGCTGCTTCGCATCCGAAATGGTGCTAATAGCCAATTTCAGAGAGGCTTTGTTCTTTTCCATCTTTTTCTTCAAAGTGGCATGCTTTGTTGTCATTTTGGCCTTCTCCTCGTCAGATTCTTGTAGGGTTAATTTTATCGCCAAGTTTTCATCGGTGAGGAGATGGCGAGCCTTCTTTCTTCCAAAATGGCAAATGCCAACTAGGGGAGAGAAGTTCTCAATCGCTCCAGTTCAGAGGTTGCTTCATCTTTTGCCGCAGATAAAGAAGAAACTTGGTTCTTTAAGGTAGAAATCTCCTCTTGAAAGTTGGAGGACTCAACAGAAGACCTAGACGCCTGCTCATGCAAAACAAGCCAACTCTTGGAAATCTCAAAGAAAAATACAACGTAAGTTAAAAGGCTTAAAGAAAAACACATATAATAATATTAAGTAAAGTAACACATACTGGGAGTTATTGCTTGAGAAGGGATCGGTAGTGTCCTTCCAAATCAGGAACGGAGGACGGCGGTTGAGTTGAAGTAAAAGATGGAGAATATAAAATAAAGCGGACCATCTTTTTGAAATCACTTGGAGGTGTAGAAGCTAATGGTCCCAGAAGATTTAGAACTTGAATAGGGGTCGAAGTCCCTAATGCCTTTTGCATCTGCTCGATTACACTCGGAGAGCTGGAGACAACGATGCATGAAAGAGGATCGACTTTGGAGGGAGTTTGCTTAGGCAAGGCATGAGGAGCTTTAGTAGACGGACTCTTTAAAGACTCCCCAAAATTAATTGACTCCACTTCGACTAGCAGTGGAGAATCAGGAACCTCAACCACTTTAAATTTCTTCTAAGGTGGTTCCGCCATGGACATTTTGATTAGCTTTCTTTTAGCAACCATCTTTGACTTGGCAAAGGTCTGGGAAAAAGATGACGCGTGTGAAGTCGAGGAAAGAGGAGCAAGACCACTGGGTTTTTTCCACTTCAGGAGCAACTGGAAAGAATTCAAACTGATTATAAGTTAGTAGAATAATTTGAAAAAGCAACACGTCAATACATAACAAGTGCAGCGTTTAGCACTTACCGGAGTGTTCAGCACAGATGGGTGTCATGTGAGAGAAGTTTGAAGGGTCTCCCAGAGAAAGGAATCATTTACTTTGGGAGGTCTGTTGGACAAAAGAAGGATTGCCGAGGATCCTTTGGCCTACTGGAAAAAGAGCACGCTTTTGCTAATTTGTCAGAGCTAGCAGCGTCAATCTACTCCGATCTTGCTTGAGGATGAGATCAGAGACTCTACTGTCCTCTTATCTTCCTCATTTAGCTCTTTAGAGGGGGCACCTGACAAAAGCAAAGATTAGACGGGAAGAACCACTGAATAGAAGTAAAATAACGAAAGTCTTAACTTACGGGGGGTGTAGGATCTAGATTAACCCTAGAGGGGGGGTGAATAGGGTTATAGCAAATTTTCTCTTTTAACACAAACTGCAGATAAGTAAATATGCTGAAAAGTAAATCACACACAAAATTTACCCAGCTTTGGCAACCCCTGCCTACTACTGCATTCCCAGATTTCTATTAGGATTAAACAGTCTCCCGCTTACAAACACTATAACAGACTCGCACACCCTGCTACCGCCTATAGAGTTTTGCAAACTTGCAAACCCTGCTCACTGAACTAATCCTAACTAGATAATCTGACACAACCTAACTCCTAGGTGGTGATTTACCCAGATTTGATTTGAAAAATACAAAAAATAAAAACAAGAACAATTCTAAAACCCTAATTTAAAATATACTAATCCCTTTGTAAATTAAAGCCACAAAGAAACCGGCCCAATAAATTATTATCACTCAAAGAATGCGGCCCTGTTCTTTTGCTTGTGATAATGGTGACTCTGCTCGATCGTTCCTCTTTGCGCTCTGGAATTAGGGCTTTAGTAAAACTCGAAGACGCCGACTTCTAATGCTTGATTGAATAGATGATTCAGCGCTCCTTTTATATCAATCGACTGTCTCAGTTAATTACTTCGGCTGGTTCTCGAGTTCGACTTTTGCTTCTTTGAACAAAATTAGGGTTTGTGATTTTGGGGCTATCGACTTCGATTTCTCGATTGGATGATGGTTTAGTGATCCTTGCTTCGTCAATCGATAATCTCTGCTTAGCTCACGGCTGCCCCATGTCGATCGAGTTCGACTCCTGACTTCGGTATGTAATATACGCCTTTTGTTCTCTTGGATTGAATACTTGATCTCGATACTTTTTATTTGTCGATGATGATTGGTATTTATAGGGATTTCGAAACCCTAATTCTTCGTCTGATTTGATTTACTTGGCCTTCAAGTCATTGAATCTTTCCATTTTTATGTTGTGCTATTTTGGGAATGTACTTCGTGCCCACGGCTTTGATTATAAATCATTCGATCATTCTTTGACTTATATGCTAGAACTTTCCTAATTTATTGATTCTGATTTTTGACTTTTTCAACTTGATTTACTTAATTAAAACATACGGCTTTGACATTGTTTGACAGTGCTGATTTTTAACTTTAGTTATTTTTGTGTTCATCCCTGAGTTTAACTTTGATCTGACTTGATCATTGTCTCTGACCATCTTCTCTGGCCATCTGTGTTTATCCCTGACTTGATCATTGACTTTGATCTGTTTCTTTGATATAGTTTGTGATTTCGTCAGTTTCACTGGTACATTGTTGTAGTCTTTGTGCTGCTCTTTGTCAATCTTGATTCACTGCTAACATGTACATACATTCACGTATCACTTTACTGTGCATTCTTGTAATCTTCACTTGATGTTGTAGATGCCCTGTTTCACTGTCATGCTTCTTTCTGGTCATGATGTAGATAATTGTAGTATTTTTGATATTGACTCTGGACAATTTTGTTGTACTGCACTGCTTCATTATATTTGCATTTACTTGAATCATTGTTCCATCTAAACTTGGTGTTGTCTGCTTCGAGCATGTTGTTTACTGGTCTTTGGGGCATTGATATCACTGAGTTTGATGTGCACTTGTGTAGACAGTTGATCATATATGTTGACTGGCCCATGCATATGCTCTCTGTAGTATGATGTACTATTGCATGCCTCCTCACTTGAACCTGTTGTATTGGTTCATTTCTGTACTGTGTTCACTGTTGAGTTTTCTGATGTTGTGTCATGTTGATTGATCTGGTGCAGTTGCTCATTCAAGCTTCTGAATCACTGGTCATCATTTGTACATGTTATAAATATGTTTTGATAGTCTGATTCATCTGTTTGTTGGTTGGTTGGTTGGTTGTTTTCACTTGAGTCTGACCAGTTGTCATTGCACTTGTACATTTGGTTCATTGAACTTGAATTTGTTAGTTGTTGTGCATTGTTGCTTATGCACATTTGCATTGAGTTCCTGTAGTCTTCACTTTTCACTTCTGCCTAGTCTCTGACCTGATCATGTCTTACACATTCGAGTTCTTTGAATTGTGTATTCATATTGCAGCTTGCATTGTCCAGTTTGTAGCTTTGAGTACTTTATCTTGATGTATTGATTTGGACTTGCAGTTTGTTTTCTGGTCTTAAGTTCTGGTTTGTTGAGACTGGTCATTCATTTTACTGTTGTCTTCATTGTTGTATTGAATTGAGTCATGATAGCTGTGACTTGACCTCTATTGCCCTGTGTTGAATCCAGCTTAAACGCTCGGGTTTGACCTTGCGCTTGTGATGTGACTTTATTTATTTTGCACTTGAGTTGAACCCGGCTTTTCTTTTGGGTTTGACCTGTGCTCACCTCTCCCTGTAACATTATTAAGTGTACATTTTGGTGTGCACGGCCTTGTGGCATGTACAGTGATACACTGTGCATGTCACAAGCTATTCATGTATGATGAATTCAAATATGATGACGAACAACCCAAATAACTAAGGCAAATATTATTTTCAAAATCCATATTTTGTTTTATGGTGCAAAAATATTTTATTTTCAATTTTACTGTGTTAATGTATATTTCTGCAGATTGCTCAGATGCTGGATTCACATTGGAATGAAGTTGAAGATAAATATGAGTGTGAGTGATATGTAGTGAGGAACTGATGTAACTATGAAATTGTGATGTAATTGTATTGTGACTGAAATTGTATAGATATAGTGAGAGCTTGAAATTGTACTATCAAAATTGTAATAAATGTTTGTTTGAATAAAATATTCGTTTGAATTCCAATTCTGTGTTATTTATTTTATTCAGCAAATATTTATTTTATCTGTGAAAAATAAAATAGTACAATATCAAATACATTTAAATGAATGTATATATGTTTATTATCATCAAACAAAAATCATATACATGCATATTCCACATTCTCCCCCTTTTGATGATAATAAATATATATTCAAGATTTTGACTATTTTAAATGTATTTTATTATTCAATTTGCTCCCCCTATTTAAATGCTCTCTTTCTACACAATACTCCCCCTACATATATGCATGAGAATAAAAAAATTCAAATGAGCCTTGATGCGATTAGTACAATTAGAAAATCTTTGACCTTTATTTTCAAAATCTTAACTTTTCTCTCCCTTTTTTATTATCAGCAAAAGAATAATAGTAATAGAAAAATAGAGATATAGTGATAGACATTAATACAATATTAAAGGTCAATCGAGTGTAATTATTAATTTCAGTAAGAAAATCAAACAAAAAATCATAAATACTTTAATTGACACATATTCCACTTTAGAATGATAGGATGATATCATAAGACCATATAGTTGTATCTATTTGTGGTATATTTATTTCAGGAAATTTGAATATCTACTAACCATGCATAACCGTTATGACTTTTAAATAAGATTAGTAGTATTTTAAATTTTTATTTTTAAAAATGAATTCAAGTATCTTCTAACCACGCATAACCGTGAGGACTTTTAAATGGGATTAGAATCAACTTGTCTATTTAATCAATTAATTTTGATATGTGTTCCATACATGCATAACCGTGAGGACTTTTAAATGAGCATGGAAGCACATAATCAAACTTCCAAGTAATTCACCCATGCATAACCGTGAGGACTTTTAAATGAGAGTGAATATTTTGGATATTATTATTTATTGTTAGAAATATAATAAAATTGAAGCACAAATGATTTCCCGTTTAAACTACCACATATTGACATACTATATTGACTTTTGATGAGTGATGGTCGATAGAAAAATGATAGAAATAGAAATGATCATGGAATATTTATCAACAAAAAGTTTTTATAACTCTTGTTTAAATTTCTAAAGAAATTTTCTAGTTATACTTTCTCAAGTCATAATATATGATTAATATCAACACTCATCTTATTTTCAATCACTATCTATCTTTTTAGATAATTATTAGGGGGTCAGATCAGTTAATCAATTTCAAAAATAGTTATAAAATCAAATTTTCTTAAATAACTAATCTGATACAAGGTCAACAGAAATTATTTTCTAGAAGGAGTTTTTTTTTAAGAAAAATTTCTGCTAAAATAGAAATTATTTCAAGTGAAAAATATGCAGATATTTTCTTTGAAAAATGATGCAGCAAATAAATGTCTCGAAATATAATCACGATCCACTAGTAATTTTTTTATCAACTATATTACCAGTGTGATCTGCATCTGACTTTAAATTTCACTCAGTATTCACTCGTTGGATGTCATAGACCAGATTGTGAAATTTCAACAAACTATCTCAGAATTATTTTCAACAATCTTTAAACAAAATTTTCTTGACTTTGAATTGAAGTCGTGTTAACCATCAAACAAATATCATAGTGTCAGATTTAGAAACCGTAGGATCAATAGTCATTAAACCATCATCATTATTTCAAAACAATTTCTTGAAGTTTCACCAATTTCATAAAGTTTCAACAATTTCAACAATTTCTTAAAAACCTTTTTATAGCATGAGTAATCAGTAATCAATCAACATCATAATTTGACCAAACAGATTAAATTCAATGATGAGAAAAATGGTTGGTCAACTTTTAAGCACAAATCTAAGTCATAGATAAGAACAAGTCATGTAAGATCATATCAAGTTAGTTAGAATCTGTCAACCATCATAATTACTTCGAGTAATTCTATTTGAAGATGATTGGTTAAAAAAAATCAGAATTAACATCATCACTCATTTTACATAACTGGCTGATTTAATTCAGATTATGGTGCAGATTTTCACATTTCATTTATCGTTTGAAAATAAATACAATTACCTGTTTTAGCTGTACGATAATCTTTCGTTGTTTGCCCATTATGAATCTGTCACCTTTATACTAGGCTAAGGAACGTTGATTTATCGCACGTTGTGTGTCTGGAATAGCCAGAAACCATATAACACTAATGTTGTTCCTTAGCCTGCCACCACACCTTCACTGTAAAAGATTTTTGTGACCTATTTGTTTTTATAGGTCCATGGTTGTTAGTGGCAAAAATATTTGATGAATATGTTTGAGTAGACCCAAAACTATTAATATATGTTACTTTTGGCACCCAAACTTGTTTTGTCCTTTTATTCTTGTTCCAATAGATATGAAATTTGTTTGTAGAATTCTTAGGAGCCCAAACTTGTATAAATTTTGTGTTCTTGTTCCTATGACTATAATTTTCAACACGATGACCAATTATTTCACATCTAGCAAAGACACTCTTACCTTTTGCATTATCATCAACTTGTGCTTTCCCAAAACCTAGTCCTTTTCTGTTGTTAGCAAAAAGTTGATTTCCTAATAACATGTTGAATGATTTTTCTCCTCTTGAAAAGTTATTCAGAGTTTTCTCAAGATTTTGGACTTTGGTTTTTAGTGTTGTGTTTTCGGTCACAAGTGAGGTGCATCTATTTATAAAATCCTTTCTCCTAGTGTCAATGGTTTCCTTAAGACTCAAGTTTTCTTTTTCAAGATTCTCAAAGCTATTCTTAAGTTTTGATAATTCCGAATCTAAAATTTTACATTTTTTACAGTCTAGGTTTTGAATATTTTCAAGTTCAGTTTCCAACCTAGAATTTTCATGGACAAGTTCTCTCCTATCAGATTTCAGTTTTTCAATTTTAGAATCAAGGGTATCAATTGTTTTAGTAAGATCACAACACATAAAAACAAGTTCTTTATAAGAATAGTCCCTTACCTCACTAGATTCCTCTGAGCTTGTTTTTGAATCTGATTTTTCCATAAGACACAAATTAGCCTCCTTTGAGCTATTATTCGAACCTTCCTCTCCTTCTTCATCATCCCAAGTCGCTGCAAAGACCTTCTTCTTCTTTTTCTTTCCTTTGTTGTTTTTGAGAAGTGGACAGTTTTGTTTGAAGTGGCCAGGCTTATTGCAGTTATAGCAAGTCAATTCATTATCGGAATTGTCAGAATCTTTTGACCTATTACCATTTGTTTTCTTCTTGCGTGGCCCGAATCTTGACCATTTTCTAAGATTATTGACAGCCATTGCAAGCTCTTCAATTGGATCTTCTTCTTCTTTATCGCTCTCTTCTTTGCTCTTTAAGGCAATCGCCTTCTTCTTTGATTCGGAGTTGTTGCGTTCCTTCTTTGTTTTTAGCTCAAGCTCATATGTCATCAAGTTGCCGATCAACTCCTCCATGCTTAGTTTACTCAGATCTTTCGATTCTTGTATTGCCGTGACTTTTGCCTCAAAGTTCATCGGTAAGATTCGTAGCACCTTCCTCACAAGCTCTACCTCTGTGAATACCTTCCCAAGCGCTCTAGCATTGTACACCAAAGTTGAAAAGCGTCCAAACATGTCCTTTATGCTCTCGCCTTTGTCCATCACAAAGTTCTCGTATTCATTGCTGAATAGGGCTAGACGAGACTCCTTGACTTGAGAAGTTCCTTCATGTGTCACCTCCAAGGTATGCCAAATTTCCTACGCAGTTTTACAATGAGAAATTCTATTAAATTCATTCTTATCAAGAGCACGGATCAAAGCATTCATGGCTTTAGCATTTTTAGTTTTTAATTTCTTATCGTTAGCGTCCCACCTATCCTTAGGTTTAGGAATCTCAGTATCACCAACAGTTATAGTGGGAGATTTATAGCCAGTTTCAATAATATCCCAAACATCATAATCAACAGAACTAAGATAAATACTCATCCTAACTTTCCATTATGCATAATCATTCCCATTAAACATGGGTGGCCTAACAATAGATTGCCCCTCAGAAAAAGCATTATTTGGTGGATTCATGACTCTAGAGTTAAAGAAAAAATACCAGGCTCCGATACCACTTGTAGGATCTAGATTAACCCTAGAGGGGGGGTGAATAGGGTTATAGCAAATTTTCTCTTTTAACACAAACTACAGATAAGTAAATATGCTGAAAAGTAAATCACACACAAAATTTACCCAGCTTCGGCAACCCCTACCTACTGCTGCATTCCCAGATTTCTATTAGGATTAAACAGTCTCCCGCTTACAAACACTCTAACAGACTCGCACACCCTGCTACCGCGTATAGAGTTTTGCAAACTCGCAAACCCTGCTCACTGAACTAATCCTAACTAGATAATCTGACACAACCTAACTCCTAGGTGGTGATTTACCCAGATTTGATTTGAAAAATACAGAAAAGAAAAACAAGAGCAATTCTAAAACCCTAGTTTAAAATATACTAATCCCTTTGTAAATTAAAGCCACAAAAAAACCGGCCCAACAAATTATTATCACTCAAAGAATGCGGCCCTATTCTTTTGCTTGTGATAATGGTGACTCTGCTCGATCGTTCCTCTTTGCGCTCTGAAATTAGGGCTTTAGTAAAACTCGAAGACGCCGACTTCCAATGCTTGATTAAATAGATGATTCAGCGCTCCTTTTTTGTTAATCGACTGTCTCAATTAATTACTTCGGCTGGTTCTCGAGTTCGACTTTTGCTTCTGAGAACAAAATTAGGGTTTGTGATTTTGGGGCTTTCGACTTCGATTTCTCGATTGGATGATGGTTTAGTGATCCTTGCTTTGTCAATCGATAATCTTTGCTTAGCTCACGGCTGCCCCAATTGTCGATCGAGTTCGACTCCTGACTTCGATACGTAATTTACGCCTTTTGTTCTCTTGGATTGAATACTTGAACTCGATACTTTTTATTTGCCGATGATGATTGGTATTTATAGGGATTTCGAAACTCTAATTCTTTGTCTGATTTGATTTACTTGGCCTTCAAGTCGTTGAATCTTTCCATTTTTATGTTGTGCTATTTTGGGAATGTACTTCGTGCCCACGGCTTTGATTATAAACCGTTCGATCATTCTTTGACTTATATGCCAGAAACTTTCCTAATTTATTGATTCTGATTTTTGACTTTTTCAACTTGATTTACTTAATTAAAACATACGGCTTTGACATTGTTTGACAGTGCTGATTTTTAACTTTAGTTATTTTTTTGTTCATCCCTGAGTTTAACTTTGATCTGACTTGATCATTGTCTCTGACCATCTTCTCTGGCCATCTGTGTTTATCCCAGACTTGATCATTGACTTTGATCTGTTTCTTTGATATAGTTTGTGATTTTGTCAGTTTCACTGGTACATTGTTGTAGTCTTTGTGCTGCTCTTTGTCAATCTTGATTCACTTCTAACACGTACATACATTCACGTATCACTTTACTGTGCATTCTTGTAATCTTCAGTTGATGTTGTAGATGCCCTGTTTCACTGTCATGCTTCTTTTTGGTCATGATGTAGATAATTGTAGTATTTGTGATATTGACTCTGGACAATTTTGTTGTACTGCACTGCTTCATTGTATTTGCATTTACTTGAATCATTGTTCCATCTAAAGTTGGTGTTGTCTGCTTCGAGCATGTTGTTTACTGGTCTTTGGGGCATTGATATCACTGATTTTGTTGTGCACTTGTGTAGACAGTTGATCATATATGTTGACTGGCCCTTGCATATGCTCCCTGTAGTATGATGTACTGTTGCATGCCTCCTCACTTGAACCTGTTGTATTGGTTCATTCTGTACTGTGTTCACTGTTGAGTTTTCTGATGTTGTGTCATGTTGATTGATCTGGTGCAGTTGCTCATTCGAGCTTCTGAATCACTGGTCATCATTTGTACATGTTATACATAAGTTTTGATAGTCTGATTCATCTGTTTGTTGGTTGGTTGGTTGGTTGTTTTCACTTGAGTCTGACCAGTTGTCATTGCACTTGTACATTTGGTTCATTGAACTTGAATTTGTTAGTTGTTGTGCATTGTTTCTTATGCACATTTGCATTGAGTTCCTGTAGTCTTCACTTTTCACTTCTGCCTAGTCTCTGACCTGATCATGTCTTACACATTCAAGTTCTTTGAATTGTGTATTCATGTTGCAGCTTGCATTGTCCAGTTTGTAGCTTTGAGTACTTTATCTTGATGTATTGATTTGGACTAGCTGTTTGTTTTCTGGTCTTAAGTTCTGGTTTGTTGAGACTGGTCATTCATTTTACTGTTGTCTTCATTGTTGTATTGAATTGAGTCATGATAGCTGTGACTTGACCTCTATTGCCCTGTGTTGAATCCCGCTTAAACGCTCGGGTTTGACCTTGCGCTTGTGATGTGACTTTATTTTGCACTTGAGTTGAACCCGGCTTTTCTTTTGGGTTTGACCTGTGCTCACCTGTCTCTGTAACATTATCAAGTGTACATTTTGGTGTGCACGGCCTTGTGGCATGTACAGTGATACATTGTGCATGTCACAAGCTATTCGTGTATGATGAATTCAAATATGATGACGAACAACCCAAATAACTAAGGCAAATATTATTTTCAAAATCCATATTTTGTTTTATACTGCAAAAATATTTTATTTTCAATTTTACTGTGTCAATGTATATTTCTGCAGATTGCTCAGATGCTGGATTCACATTGGAATGAAGTTGAAGATAAATACGAGTGTGAGTGATATGTAGTGAGGAACTGATGTAACTATGAAATTGTGATGTAATTGTATTGTGACTGAAATTGTATAAATATAGTGAGAGCTTGAAATTGTACTATCAAAATTGTAATAAATATTTGTTTGAATAAAATATTCGTTTGAATTCCAATTCTGTGTTATTTATTTTATTCAGCAAATATTTATTTTATCTGTAAAAAATAAAATAGTACAATATCAAATACATTTAAATGATTGTATATATGTTTATTATCATCAAACAAAAATCATATACATGCATATTCCACAGGGGGTAGAGAAAATCCGATTGATATTTGGGAAGCACTTGACGAAGAAGAACTTGTTCTCCCAGTCTCTAAATTTGTTGACCCCATCTAATATCAGCTTCTTTGCTGGGGTTTCCCTAAAGATTTGGCTATTAAGATTGCTGAGCTTGACCAGTCGAACCAAGTGGTTCAACACTTCAACATTTATAGAAGGGAGTCCAGACTCTAATGCCATCAACTCCAGAGATAGTAAATAGGTGTACACGTTTGGGGATAGCTGGATTGGTGCAATTCCGGGATAGGAAACGAACCTAGACAGGAACTCTGGAAAAGGAAGGAAGCCACCATGCCATATGTGAATGGCAGTATAAGCAAAGAACTCTTCAAGAGGGTTGCTGATGGTGTCAGAATCCCTAGGAGTGATAGCTTCCACACCAGTAATTCTATAATCATTAAGGATGGCGTCTATTTCTTCTTGTGTGGATATGAGAGAATGATTAGAAGGGGCTTCGATTTTTCTTCGGAGAGCTCATGGTTCTTCCAGGTGAAAACGTTTTAGTTAAAATTTCCAGTTTATTATAAATTTAACATTCTTTCAAGAAATTAAAAAAACCTACTATGGCAACTTAAACATGAAACATCAAGTTCTTTGAAGAATGTTAAAGTTAAAGAAAGTCAAACATTAAGAGCTTTCGATAGAGTCGAAAGGGATAAAAAGTTGACATTTAACAGACACCTTTCGACAATGTCAAAAGCTTAAATATGAACATCCGCCAAGCTTTCAACAAGGTCGAAAGGGACGGTTGGAGTATATATCCTATTGACACCCTTCATAATGTCGAAAGCTCAATAAGAACCAGGTTGTTAGAAACAAATAGTTAATGCTAACTTAAAAACTTGAAAAAAGTGCATACAACTAATATTCAATTGATAAGATAATAAGACCCTTCGACAGTATCAACACCAATGACTTAAGTTTTCTAGGAATAATGTGAATGTCGTCGAAGCCTTCTATACCCATTGAGTCGAAAGGTCCAAAGTTAAAGTCATATAAACATGAAACGTTTCGACAATGCTGGAAAAAGGTGTTTATAGAAGGTTTCGACTCATTAAGTGTTTTGATAAGGTCGAAAGGGAACCACGGTTTCGAAAATCATACAAAAAAGGAACGATTACAATCAAGACAAAAGGTTTCGACTAGGTCGAAACGTTTTGCTTTCGAGGGAGTTAACTACATGCCACTTCATTATATAGCTTTTGACGAAGTCAGTTAAATTGGCACCACAACACCTTTCGACCCCAGCGAAAGAGGTTAAGAAAGAAAAATGAAAGTTGCCACCTTAAACCTTTTCGAAGGGGTAGAAAAGTAAATTTGTGGTGCCAGTTTTTTAATCCGTACAATTCAAAGCTTACGGGCGAAGAAAGTAGAAACCCCTTTCTTTCCCAAACTTGATTTCAAATCTAGGAATCCAAAAATTTAATAAACAAATCAATTAAAACTCATTAAATTAACAAATTTAAACATGAATTAACCTTTTAAATTTCAAAATCACTAAAATGAAAATTCAAGTTTTCTAAAAGCGGCAACAGCTATAGAATCAGAAATTGGGTTTAAATAAAATTAACAAAAAGGAGAAACTCAAGTTGAATAAAATATCGAATTAAACAGCACTTCCAGTTAAGTTGAAACTCAAACAATTCTTGGTAAACTGAATCGAATATTGAGATCTCGATTATAAATTCTGAGAAGTTAAAATCTACCTAAAAAAAAAGAAAGAGAGAAAGAGATTTACAAATCGAAATGATTTTCACTTACGTTGGATTTGAATTCTTCTTTGATTGAGGAAAAGGCGATTTGGAAATTTTTAAAAAATCTCTTTACTTTTACCAGAAGTTGGGGTAATTGCAGAAAAGTGAAGAGGAAGAAGAAGACAGCGTACTTTATATGGCAAGTCAAAGAAAGCGGCGGGCCGTTGGATCGGATTTAAATGAACGGTCTAGATTCACACGGGAATGCCAAAAGGCGGGAAGTTTCTAGGTTTCGACACGGTTGACTTGGAAAGTCAAGCGCATCCCTTCGTAGGCAGGGAAAATGTTACTACCTAAAATTCCTTTCAACTTATTCTAAACCAGATTGAGCAGAAGGCAAAGAAGAACAAGTGGAAAAGGCTCCAGCTACACCTTTCAAAGGAGTCGAAGGGATGCTACGACCAAAGTCCAAGAGCTTCATAACCTTTCGAAGGGGTCAAGGGATTCGAAAGCACCCTTCCGCTTCAGTGACTGCCTTTCGAAGCAGATGATTCCACATGATTGAAGACCTTTCGAATGAGTTGAAGCAACACCTTTCGAAGACAATGAAGGACAGTGTTAATCCAAATAATGGATCAACGCCACAGAATTTTTATAGTAGTTTGGCTGACTTTGGCCTATTTCCACTTTAATCAATCTTTATTATGATTATATTAGTGGAACCTCTCTGGATATCAACTACTTAGTCCTTAGACCTAAGTTAAAATGAGTTAGAATAAGTCACAAGTTCAAAGGTTGACTATAGAATCACAGTAACCCCTTCGATGATTGTTTTGACGGAGAAGAAAGTTGAAGAAGTAAAGGAATTCCAGTAGAGAAATGGTATCTCTCTATTCGGAAAAAGATCCATCTCTATTTGCAGGTTGGTGAGTATTTATAAGGGAATTCAGTGTGTTGGGCCAGAAGTCCAAGTGCAGAAGAGTCAAGTTGTTATGCCAAGCCATCGTCGAAAATTCCAAATCAATCCGAGTCATTTCTATGGATTGCTAGTTATCCATAGGCGAAGCTATACATAGGGGATGGATCGCTAGCTATTCATTAACTTAGCATATTTTTCTACCAGAAGCCTTTAATTTGTGATATGAAGGAGCTCAGAAAGTTTGAGGGCGATCCGACCTATCTTGATGGATCGCTAGCTATCCATAAAGGATGGATCGCTAGCTATCCATAAGGGATGGATCGCTAGCTATCCATCCACTTAGCATATTATTGAGTGATCTTTGTTTGGTTGTCTTCCTATCTTCTATTTAAATGCCTTGTTCAAATATCAAGTCGTTTGCAGTCAGTTTGGTCATCCGTCTTCATAGGTTATCTTGTCCAGAAGAATCATCCCTAACTCTCTCATATCTTAAAGAAATCGAATGAAACTTTGCAGGAACACTCTAGAGGGTGTTAGGGACTCACCATAAAAATTTGAGGTGGTGGGTCCCAATCTAGATGGGTCGCTAGCGATCCATCAAATTAACTCTAAATGGCTTCATTTTTTTGTGAGCCTTCTACTATGTTTTATAAATGTTCTCCCAAAATTTCAAGTCAATCCGACTTGTATGAGTTATGTAGGTCCATTTTAAGTTAGCTAATTCTGGCCAAATAGCTTGAATCAGATGAGTCTTCACTTCTCGAGCTAGATTGTTTGGCATGCTATGAAACTTGACAAGCGTGCTTAGAATTGGTAATGAATCATGATAAAAAAGTTTTGGAGGGTATATAAGCAAGCCTTATGGATCGCTGGCGATCCATAGGTGATGGATCACTAACGATCCATCACCTTAGCTTATTTTGGCATCTTTCCTCTTGGGTCTTTCTCTTCTTCTTTTTTTGGTCCTTTTGGTTGATTCTTGAGTTATTCAGGCATAGTCTGGATGTTCTAATTCTTATTGAATTTTGATGGGTTAAAATCCCAGTTATCACTTGCCCCTCAAAGTACGCCTTTTGAATGAAAGGTGTGCTTTGCTCTAGAACAAGTTCCAGTAACGAGTCTTTGATAATTGAGATTTTCAGCTGCTTTAGTCTTAGTGAATCGTCTAGTTCCTTTGGATTCTCTTTCCAATCATAAGTCGTTCCAAACCTATTGTATCCTAGAGCTCTAACTCTACTTAGGTTTAATCTGTACATCACAATCATTCCGATTTCATTTGGAGTTATTACATCACATATTTCTAATTAAATCACATGTTTCCAATTACATCACATATCTCCATATACATCACACATCTCTAGTTGTCCCATGTTCATTCGGGATTTACATCACTATAAATTTTTGCTTTACATCAAAATCACATTATATATCAAAATCACATCATATATCAAAATCACATCATATACCAGAATCACAACATATATCGAAATCATCCTGTGTTCATTTAGGATTTATCAATTTTATTCTGCTTATAAGACATTCAAATCCTTTTATTAAACCGAATCTGTTTTAAGGCTCGATCACTTCTAATCGTTAAAGTTTAATGTGTGATCTCTCTGGCTCTTTTAATGCTTAGTTTAATGCGTGATCTTTCCAGATCGTTTAATGTTAGTTTAATGTGCTATCTCTCTGGATTGTTAATCTTTTAAGTTAAGGGGACGATCTCTCTGGATCATTAGTTTGTTAAGTTAAGGGGATGATCTCTCCGGATCATTTTCTTGTTAAGTTATAGGGGATTAAGTAAGCCCATCCGCTCACTCTACGATGAGGGGACTTACTTCTTGAACTTCGGCCTTGTCTCTCTGGTCGGGACTCTATGGCGTTCGATATCATACAAGTCCATCCACTCGCTCTATGGCAAGGGGACTTGCACCTTGCACTTCGGTCCCGTCTCTCCGGTCGGGACTCTATGGCATTCAAAATCAATTATCACATTAAATATGGATTTTATCAAATTCAAATTTCAAATCAAAGCAAATAAGCAGAAATCCTAAATGTTTATCCCAAATATCTGACTCATAGTGTGGCAAGGGACCAATCTATGTTTTGTGCACGTCCAAGTGATCCGAGATTATTATCATAAGCAATCATCCTAGATGTCCGACTCAGAGTGCGACTAGGAACCAATCTAGGTTTAGCACACGTCTAAGCAGTCTAGGGTCATTATTGTCGTAAATAGTCATCTTAGGCATCTGACTCAGAGCGTGCCTAGGGATCGTTCGGGATCCCGTACACGTGTAAGCGACCTGAGGTTATTGAAGGCAGAAAAAAAGAAGGCAGAGAGTAAGGGACGAACCTGCCCCATGTTCCAACTATGGGCTTTTGGTTTTGGCTCATGAAGTCATGTATTCGTACTTTGATTTGCTACTCTAGCTTCAACATCACCTATTCTAGGAGTTAAAGCTTATCCTAGATCCAAATCTGTCATGCGCCCAAGTCATGGGGGAATTATTTCAGTTTGTTTTCTCTAACCCGAGATGCTCCTGCATTGGGTCCTATTGTTGATTCTAGCGTTGCCCCTAAGTATCGGTTGCTCTGGGCATGGAGGCAAGACTCCACCTTGTTCCAATCCAACTCTAGTAGCTCCTGTGTTGATCCTTGGAGTTTGATTCCTATTCCCTACAGATCTAGCTATCCCTTGTTGCGTCATCCTCTGGTTGACACTATCTATCATCTCTTGTTGCCTAGGCCAGATATCTTCTTGCATCTCCTTCATCGTCCTTTCCGTTTCTTTTCTAATCACATAGACAGGTTGGTGAGAAATTGAGGACACCTCTTGGGTGCCACTAGGCTTCGGTTGACTTGCTACAACTCTAGATCTAGTATTAGGCCAACTCATCTTCTCCAAATATTAGATTCAAACTTCAGTTCTTCAGATCTCATTTAAGGTTCTCAGTGAAAGAAACAAGATGTTAACCCAAAAAATGGATCAACACCACATATTTTTTATAGTTGTTCGGCTGACTCTGGCCTACGTCCACTTTAATCAATATTTATTATGATTATACTAGTTGAATCTCTCTGAATGTCAACTAGTTAGTCATTAGATCTAAGTTACAGTGAGTTAGAATAAGTCACAAGTTTAAAGGTTGACTAGAGAATCACGGTAACCCCCTTGATGACACTTTTGAGGGAGAAGAAAGTTGAAGAAGTGAAGGAATTCCAATAGAGTAATGATAGCTCTCTAATCGGAAAAAGATCCATCTCTATTTGCAGATAGGTGAGTATTTATAGGGGAATTCAGTAAGTGTTGGGCCAGAAGTCCAAGTGCAGAAGAGTCTAGTTGTTATGCCAAGTCATCGCCAAAAATCTCAAATCAATCCGAGTCATTTCTATGGATTGCTAGCAATCCATAGGCGATGGATCGCTAGCTATACATAGGGGATGGATCGCTAGCTATCCATTAATGTAACACCGCTAATTTTATTGGCATTATTCAGGAGATTTAATTAGAATAAATTAGATAGAATAATGTGGATAACGAGATTGAGGTTGATTAATAAACTAGGTGGTCGTGCTTATTAAAAATATTGAACTTCTATAAATGATTAGGAAATTAAACATAAGGGCATTAGGGTAAATAGCCACCCACATTTCCCACCCTTATACTATCTTTCTTAGATCATTATCACCAAAACAACATTTATAACTGTAAGAAGTGAAAGCAAGGCCGGCCATTAGAAAGAAAGAAGAGAAGAGAAAATCAACATAAAGCTTAGGATTCAAGCTAGAGAAATCAATCTTAATCAAACTTAAATTTCCTTATCCAATCTAAGGTGAATAATAGTTTCTACATATCTATTTTGATTTTTACATTAAATGGTTTTGGATTTAATGATAAATCTGTTTCTGTGATATTGAATGATGATATGCTTAATTTATGATTTATATGGATCAAATTAGGTTGTTTAAAAAGGTAGATATACATGGTTTTAGGGTAAAACCGAGATGAAATGATTTTTAAATGCCATGGGAAAATTTAATGTTATAGAAAACATGATTTTGGAGATAAGTTTCAATTCTCATAATTTTCTGAGCTTATATGGATTTTATATTAATTTTCTAGTGAAGAAAATGATTTATGGGGTTATAAATTATTTACGGCAAAAATAATGATTATTTGGGTTTGAAATTTTTATATGTTGGGAAACATATTAAAATAGATTTTCTAGGTTTTTTTCAGATTTTTCTTAAGTATTTTGATAAATATATAAAATTATTTAACATATGGGACTTAAATGTTTTATATATTTAATTAAGGAGAAGGGGCATTTTATAAAATAAAATTGTTATTTAATTCTGAAATTTGTGGCACCATTTTTTTGAAAAAAACTATTAACCAATGAGAATTTGACAAACAAAGGCATGTTTATTGAAAAGTTATCCTTTTTAAGTTAAAAACAAAGAAAACATACTTTTAGCATGTTTCAGCCTTTTATGGTAGTAAACCTTCCGACCCAGACTTTTCGACAAAGTCGAAAGGTTATAGCTTTCGACTAGGTCAAACCAATGCATATGGTATCAAGTTACTTGGTTCGTAATGAATTGGACAGAGTCGAAGGGTTCTTAGTCAAATGGTTGATGGCCAAAGAGGTTGAGGTATGTTTGTTTTATAAACTAAAGCTTTCACCTACATTGCTTTCGAATTAGAGCTTTCGAATTGGTTGCTTTCAACCAGGTCAAATGTTTAAAAGAAAGGTTTTAAACCTTTTGACAAAGTCGAAAGGTTACTACTGCTTCACCACAATTTTGTTTTGAAACCTTTTACTGCCACTTATCATTTTTTGTTTTGAACCTTCCGACACAGTCAAAAGGTTATAGCCGCCTTTTCCAACCTTTCGAAGTCGTTGCTTCCGGCAAAGACGAAAGGTTTACTTGTTTTAAAAATCAGTCGCTTCACTCATTGCTTTACAATGGTTTCGAAGCTTTCGAGTTAGATGATTTACCCTTGTTTTATAATTGAAGTGTAACCCAAGCTTTTGAAGGAGTTGCTTTAAAAAGACAGAGGCCTATTGTTTTAAATGAAATGTTTTAAAGCTTTTGAAGCAGACCTTCCGACAAGGTCTAAAGGTTGCTTCCATTGTAGTCGAAAGGTTTTAAAAGAGGATCTTTTGCATATTTTAACTTGAACCCAGCAAGTCTTCGAAAGGTTTATACTTTAAGAGTTGAATGCTTTTGAAATGTTTGAATTACTGAAGGGTTTCAATGGTTTCGAAAGGTTTGGATTCGAAAGGTTGTTTTGAAGACCTTCCGACAAGGTCGAAAGGTTTGGTTTTAAAAGATTTGAAAACCTATCCTCTAATTTTTGAAGGAAAACCCACGGCTTATATAAAGAAGTTTTGTAAGGGTTTTAAGTATGTAATTTTGAAGAAGTATTGCCTTGATAAAAATATAAGTTAAAGGTGTTAACAATGTTTTATGATATGTATTTCAAGGACCTTAAACCCACAGGAGTGGTATTGTTAATTAACGTTTTACTCCTTCAAATATGAGTATATTCACATGATAACTCATAACTATATTTTGGGGAAAAGGGATAGAAGAACCAGTAGGTTAACTCAAATAGTGAATATAAATTACTTAAACTCCTGAATGAGTAGAATTGCATCCATGAAGTCAGGGTGACCAAAAATATAGGATGCCTAAACTTTGTAGTTATTGGAGGTAAACCAAAAGGTTCATAGTAAACCCATGAAAACTATGATAAGGTAGTTATTGGTGCATACCAAGAGGTTTATAGTAAACTCATGAAAACTATGATAAGGTAGTTATTGGTGCATACCAAAAGGTTCATAGTTAACCCTTGAAAACTATGAATAAGGACAGTTGGTAGGGGTTAATTGGTTTGTAGTGAACTCATGAAAACTATATATATCTGGATTAAGAATTGACATCAGTCAATAAGTTCCTAGTAAACCCATGAAAATAGGATAAGTAAGTGGCTAATGGATGTATCAGTAGGTTCCTAGTCAACCCATGAAAACTAGAAAGTGAAGTGACTTACTAAATAAGTCCATAGGTTCCTAGTCAACCCATGAAAACTAAGATAAGGTGATTAGTTATGGGAATGACTAATAGGTTCAGGAGGACCCATGAATTTATTAAGTTAACAGGCAGGAGCCTATAGGTTCTTAGTGATCGCATGAAAACTATGAATAGAAATGGGTGTCTATTAATTATAACTAGGTTATTGTAAACCTATGAAAGCTAAAAAGGTTAATAGTGACCCTAGAAACTATAAATATGACAGGGTGCCAGATTAAACTGGAAATGGGGAAATCTTATTTATTTTCAAGTATGCGTATCATCATAATGTTTTGAAAATTATATGTTTTTAACCATTATGGATGCAGGAGCACAGAATATGGTTTTATAAAGATTTTAGGATACTATTGAGGGGAAAACTCATTCCACTAAGCGGCGTGGTCTCAGTAGATAACTAAAAGGATTGAGATGTTAGATTATAATCCATACCAGGCTTTATGTCTGACTCGAAAATTTTGTTATCCTCTTAAACTCTCGGGTACTCAATTTATTTTGAGTAGTTTGAGATTTAAGGTTCTCAGGTTTTCTTCTCTAACGAATAAAGCTTCCGGTGGCGTGCAGGAGGCAGATAGATATTTATAGTTTTTCTTCCGCTGTGTGTTTTGTTGTAAAGGCAGATTTTTTACCCTTACTATATTCTCTAATCAACCAAGGGGGCATCTTCATATGTCGCTCTTGGCGTATTTGTAATAATTATATTTTGCTGAACATGGGTAACGTTTTGGGATTATGTAATGAACAAGAAATTTTTTCATTTGAATGTGGAAATATGTTTTTGATTTGTTAAATTTTTTATATATTTCTGTGATCTGTGTATCAATGTATCTAACACTGCCGTATTTTGTCGTCGAAGATTAATAACTATGGATGGCTGCAGCATCCGTAGCCATTAGTTTTGGACCTCCAAGTAGAGGGATGTTACAAGTTGGTATCAGAGCATAGGTTTGTGAAACTTTAAAAGAAAAGGTTAAACCTAAAAGTTTTTTTCAAACATAATCCAATGAATTTAAAAGTATGATCGGGTTTTGGGTTAACGCTATATTAACGTACTTGTATTTGAAATATAGGTATATATCTAAGTACGTATTCCCCTCTCTCTTAGACTGTTCTTCTATATCTTACTAAGGCTCGTATGCAGATATACAAGAAAGAGGATATGGAGGCAGGAAACGAAGAGGAAATCTGGGTGGAGGAAGCACCACTACTAATGGAAATGCTCGACCTAATACCCGGAAAAACCAAGGTCAATAGGCTAATGCTAATTAAAATGCTAAGGACAATGTAGGTTCTGGAAATCCGCCAGTAGATGCGGGGATGGTGTATTAGTTGTTGGCAAATCTGTTACAAGCAGGAGATGCTGGTAATGTTGGTGGAGCTAATCCTGTTGTTTCGCATGGTTATAACTATGCTAATCGGAGTAGAGACTATGTCAGACTGGGAGGAAAGCCGTTTGTTGGAACGGAAGATGGTGTTTAAGTAGAGAATTGGCTATTGAATTATAAAAAGGATCTTTGCAGATCTAGGCTTGAATGATGAAGAGAAGAGAAGGTTAGCTCTAAGCCAGTTGCAAGGTTTAGCGCTTCATTGGTGGAACAGTGTGACAGCTGGGGTGCCGGAGGAAGAGTTAACATGGGCTGACTTCAGTAGGAGGTTTGAGCAGAGGTTCTTGTCTAAGGTTTCCAAATCGGCATCAATAAGGAAGTCTATGGATCTTGTCCAAGGACAGATGACTGTGATCGAGTATGCTGCTAAGTTTGATGAGCTATCTCGATATGGCTATGCTTTGGTTGACACTGATGTCAGGAGGAATAAGAGATTTATTAGAGGTTTGAGGCCAGAGCTTGGCAGAATGACTATGACTCATATTAGAGAACCTTATCATGTGATGGTGTAGATGACCGTTCGACATGAGGAGATGCTTGCTGTTTCAACTAGGGAGAGACCAGTTGAGTCCCAGGGTTCTCAATGAAGGAAAAGGAAATTCTTTAAGAAGAAGGGAGCCCAGAAAGGGGATGCCGCTAAGAAGGCAAAGGCTGATTTGGTGTGTTATAAGTGTGATAAGAAGGGCCATTATGCCCACGAGTGTAGAACTGGAAAAGGAAAGAAGCCTACGGAGAAGAAGAATGTGAAATGCTTCAAGTGTGACCATGTTGGACATTATAAGGACCACTGTCCAGAGCCAGTCAGGGCGGACAAAGGGAAGGTTTTTGCTATTTGACCTCTTCTTCTAAACCCATTGCAGTAGAGAGAGGAAAGACTGTGATGGAAGGTACGCTTCTGATTCAGAATATACCAGTTAGAGTACTTTTTGATACTGGTGCATCACATTCTTTTATATCTCAGTATTTGGTTGATAGGTTATGTATAGAACGCACCTACCTTATTACTTCCTTAAGGGTTTCGAATCCAATAGGAGGGTATGCAACTCTTGGGATGAGATGTGACAAGTTAGAACTTGATTTGTTAGGTCATAAGTTTCCATGTAGTTTGTATGTTTTTTATTTCGTAGATTTCGGGATCATTTTGGGTATGGATTGGTTGGGTAAGTATGAGGCTAGGATATTTTGCCAAGATCGAGAAATATCATTGAGGCACCTAGATAGTCATAACCGAATCATCTTTTAAGTAGAAAATTCCAGTAAGAGTGTTTTTGCTTTGTGGAGTACCATGGAAGTTGGAGAAGAGTTTAGTTAGATTCGTGTGGCTAGAGAGTTTGCAGATGTCTTTGTGCCGGTTACTAGATTACCTCCGGAAAAAACTATTGAGTTTCGGATAGGCCTTATACCGGGAGCTGAACCTGTCAGTAGTCCACCTAGCAAGATGATAGCAATAGAGATGAAGGAATTGAAGGTGAAGGTAATGGATCTTGAGGGAAGGAATTTTATTAGACCAAGCAGTTCGCCTTAGGGAGCATCTTCGGTGTTTGTGAAGAAGCCAGATGGGTCGTTAAGGATGTGTATCAACTATCGTAAGTTGAATGAAAGGACGATCAAGAATAGGTACCCTCTGTCGAGGATATATGATCTGTTTGATCAGTTGAGTGGAGCCAGAGTATTTTCCCAGTTGGATTTGGCGATGGGGTTCCATCAATTGAGAGTGGTGGAGGATAGCATCCCTTTGATGGTGTTTCGGACTAGATATGGTTCATATGAGTGGTTGGTAATGGCATTTGGATTGACGAATGCACATGCTTTCTTCGTTGATTTGATGAACCGGATTTTCAGAGAGCACTTGGATTGGTTTGTATAGGTGTTTATAGATGACATTTTGGTGTACTCTAAAGATGAAAGAGAGCATGAGATTCATCTTAGAGTGGTGTTAGAGACACTGAGGCAGAATCAGCTGAAGGCAAAGTTTTCCAAGTGTCATTTTTGGAAGAGAGAAGTTAAATTTCTTTTTCATGTGGTTTCAGGGAAGGATTGTCAGTTGATCCAGTTAAGATCGAGGCAGTCAATAATTGGAAGAGACCAGAGATTATAACCGAGATCAGAAGTTTTCTTGGACTTGCTGGCTATTACCGGAGATTCATCAAGGATTTCTCACGGATAGCGGCACCTTGACTAAGTTGACCAAGATGGAAGTGAAGTTTGTTTGGTTCGAAAAATGTGAGGAAGCATTCCTTAAGTTAAATAATTTGTTAACCAATGCGCCAGTGTTAGTAGTTCCGGATGGTAACCAAGGGTTTGTAGTATACACTGATGCATGTGGCACTGGATTAGGAGCAGTGTTGATGTAGAGGGGCAAAGTTATTGCTTACACATTAAGGTAGCTTAGACTGCATGAAGTTAGATATCCTACTCATGACTTGGAGTTGGCAGCATTGATTTTTGCCTTGAAGATTTTGAGGCATTATCTGTTGGGAGAGAGATTTGAGTTGTATACCGATTATAGGTCATTAAAGTATTTATTCTCTCAGAAGGAGTTGAATATGAGGTAGCAGAGATGGCTAGAGTTTTTGGCTGGTTATGATTTCGGTATAGAGTATACTCTTGGGAAAGGGAATAAGGTAGCAAATGCTCTCGGTAGAAAACATCAGAGTGTAGTGTTAGCAATGTTGGCAGAATGGAAGGATCTAGAAGCTTTAGCCAGTTGGGATGTGCAGTTGAGATCTACTGCTAGTTCTAGTCAGGGTACTGCCATTTTGTCTTGTTTAGAAGTTCGACCATTACTGATCGAGAGGATAGCTTCTAAGCAAAGAGAAGATCCAGTTTAGCTGAGATGATTAGAAGGCTTGAGGTCGGATTAGAGGTTGATGGCTTAAAGGACTTTAATCTTGACCAAAAAGGATGGTTGAGAAAGAAGGGTCGGTTATGTGTTCCAGATGTAGAGAACTTAAGGAGAGAAGTTCTAAAGGAGTGTCATTGATCGAAGTTTACGATTCATCCTTGAGTAACCAAGATGTATCAAGACATGAAGAGAAGCTTTTATTGGGAAGACATGAAGAAGGATGTTGACTTGTGGGTTAGGCAGTGTATTAACTGTCAACAAGTGAAAGCTGAACATCAAAAGCCAGTGGGTTACTTCAGCCTTTAGATATTCCAGTTTGGAAGTGGGATTTGATATCGATGTATTTTATAGATGGGTTGCCAAGGTCGAATAGAGGAAATGAAAGCGTATGGGTTATAGTGGATAGGTTGACTAAGAGTGCCCATTTCATACCAGTAAAGTCAACCAGAACGGCACCTGTTTTGGCTAAGTTGTTAATGAAGAACATAGTTATACTTCATGGGATTCCTAGTAGCATAGTCAGCGACAGAGATGCATTATTCAGTAGCGAATTTTGGAGGAGTCTAAAAGAGGTATTAGGTACCAAGCTCAAGATGAGTACAGCATATCACCCACAGACGAATGGGCAGACAGAGAGGGTTAACAAGATGCTCGAGGATTTATTGAGAGCTTGTGTATTGGACTTTGGTGTATCTTGGGAAGATCACCTACATTTGATTGAGTTTTACATAATAGTAGTTACTAGACTAGTATAGGAATGGCGCCTTTTGAAGCCTTGTATGGAAGGCCATGCAAATCGCTAGCATGTTGGTTAGAGACTGGAGACAGATTGGTCTTAGGTCCAGATTTGGTTAGAGAGGCATCGAAAAAGATTGAGTTAATCCGAGGACGGATGAAGGAAGCTCACTCTAGGCAGAAAAGTTATGCAGATAAGAGACGTAAAGAATTAGAGTTCTCAGTGGGAGACATGGTTTTCAATAAGGTATCACCGATGAAGGGTGTGGTACAGTTTGGAAAGTCGGGAAAGTTGGCCCCGACGTATGTTGGTCCATTCCAAATTGTAGAAAGGATTGGAAAGCTCGCTTACAGAATAAAGTTGTCGAGCAGTTTGGCAGGTGTCCATAATGACTCCATGTGTCTCATCTTCATAAGTATGTGCATGATCCAGAGGCTACTATTCCCCAGACAGAGTTGGAGGACTTGGTAGTAGAGCCTGATTTGACTTTTTTTAGGCAAACAGTTTAGGTTGTAGCGAGAGATGAGAAAAAATTGAGGACCAAGACAGTCAAGTTGGTAAAGGTTCAGTGGAGCAACAACGAGAAAGACTATACTTGGAAGACGGAGGACAGGATTCGAGAGGCTTATCCTGATCTGTTTTGATGGTATGTCTATAGTAGATTTACATAGATTGGTTGCTAGGAGATGTTACAGATGATTTCTATGTTTACTAGTTAGTCCGTACTGAATTTCGAGGATGAAATACTTTAAGGAGGGGAGCCTGTAACACCACTAATTTTATCGACATTATTCAAGAGATTTAATTAGAATCAATTAAATAGAATAATGTAGATAAGGAGATTGAGGTTGATTAATAAACTAGGTGGCCGAGCTTATTAAAACTAACGAACTTATATATATGATTAGGAAATTAAAGATAAGGGCATTAGGGTAAATAGCCGCCCACATTTCCCACCCTTATACTATCTTTCTTAGACCTACACGTTCATTATGACCAAAACAAAATTTATAACCGTAAGAAGTGAAAGCAGGCCGACCATTAGGAAGAAAGAAGAGAAGAGAAAATCAACATAAAGCTTGTGATTCAAGCTAGAGAAATCAATCTCAATCAAACTTCAATTTCCTTATCCAATCTAAAGTGAATAATAGTTTCCAAATCCCTATTTTGATTTTTACATCAAATGGTTTCAGATTTAATGATAAATATGTTTCTATGATATTGAATGATGATATGCTAGATTTATGATTTATATGGATTAAACAAGGTTGTTTAAAAAGGTAGATATTCAAGGTTTTAGGGTAAAACCGAGATGAAATGATTTTTAAATGCCATAGGAAAATTTTATGTTATAGAAAACATGATTTTGGAGATGGGTTTCAATTTTCATAATTTTCTGAGCTTATATGGATTTTATATAAATTTTCTAGTAAAGAAAATGATTTATTGGGTTATAAATTATTTACGGCAAAAATAATGATTATTTGGGTTAGAAATTTTTATATGTTGGAAAAGATATTAAAATAGATTTTCTAGGATTTTTCCAGATTTTTTTAAAGTGTTTTGATAACTATATAAAATTATTTAAGGTATGGGTTACATGTTTTATATATTTAATCAAGGAGAAGGGGCATTTTATAAAATAAAAATTCTATTTAATTCTGAAATTTGTGGCAGCATTTTTCTGAAAAGAATTATTAACCAATGACAATTTAACAAACAAAGGCAGGCTTGTTGAAAGTTAACCTTCATAAGTTCAAAACGAAGAAGAAAACATACTTTTAGCATGTTTCAGCCTTTTACGGTAGTAAACCTTCCGACCCAGACCTTTCGACAAAGTCGAAAGGTTATAGCTTTCGACTAGGTCAAACCAATGCATATGGTATCAAGTTACTTGGTTCGTAATGAATTGGAAAGAGTCGAAGGGTTCTTAGTCGAAAGGTTGATGGCCAAAGAGGTTGTGGTATGTTTGTTTTATAAACTAAAGCTTTCACCTGCATTGCTTTCGAATTAGAGCTTTCGACTTGGTTGCTTTCAACCAGGTAAAATGTTTAAAAGAAAGGTTTTAAACCTTTCGACAAAGTCAAAAGGTCACTGCTGCTTCACCACTATTTTGTTTTGAAACCTTTTACTGCCACTTATCATTTTTTTGTTTTGAACCTTCCAACACAGTCGAAAGGTTATAGCCGCTTTTTCCAACCTTTCGAAGTCGTTGCTTCCGACAAAGACGAAAGGTTTAATTGTTTTAAAAACCAGCCGCTTCACCCATTGCTTTCGAAAGGTTTTGATGCATTCGACTTAGATGATTTACCCTTGTTTTATAATTGAAGTGTAACCCAAGCTTTCGAAGGATTTGCTTCAAAAAGGCGGAGGTCTATTGTTTTAATTGAAATGTTTTAAAGCTTTCGAAGCAGACCTTCCGACAAGGTCTAAAGGTTGCTTCCATTATAGTCGAAAGGTTTAAAAAGAGGATCTTCTGCATATTTTAACTTGAACCTAGTAAGTCTTCGAAAGGTTTATATTTTAAGAGTTGAATGCTTCTAAAAGGTTTGAATTACTGAATGGTTTCAATGGTTTTGAAAGGTTGTTTTGAAGACCTTCCGACAAGGTGGAAAGGTTTGGTTTTAAAAGATTGGAAAACCAATACTCTAATTTTTGAAGGAAAACCCACGGCATATATAAAGGAGTTTTGTAAGGGTTTTAAGTATGTAATTATGAAGAAGTATTTCCTTGATAAAAATATAAGTTAAAGGTGTTAACAATGTTTTATGATATGTATTTCAAGGACCTTAAACCCACAGGAGTGGTATTGTTAATTAACATTTTACTTGTTCAAATATGAGTATATTCACATGATAACCCATAACTGTATTTTGGAGAAAAAGGGGTAGAAGAACCAGTATGTTAACTCAAATAGTGAATATAAATTACTTAAACTCCTGAATGAGTAGAATTGCATCCATGGAGTCAGGGTGACCAAAAATATAGGATGCCTAAACTTTGTAGTTATTGGAGGTAAACCAAAAGGTTCATAGTAAATCCATGAAAACTATGATAAGGTAGTTATTGGTGCATACCAAGAGGTTCATAGTAAACCCATAAAAACTATGATAAGGTAGTTATTGGTGCATACCAAAAGGTTTATAGTTAACCCATGAAAACTATGTATAAGGAGAGTTTGCAGAGGCTAATTGGTTTGTAGTGAACCCATGAAAACTATGTCTGAATTAAGAATTGACATCGGTCAATTGGTTCCTACTGAACCCATGAAAGTAGGATACGTAAGTGGCTAATGGATGTATCAGTAGGTTCCTAGTCAACCCATGAAAACTATGATGTGAAGTGAGTTACTGGATAAGTCCGTACTTCCTAGCCAACCCATGAAAACTAGGATATGGTGATTAGATATAGGAATGACTAATAGGTTCAGGAGGACCCATGAATTAATTAAGTTAACTGGCAGGAGCCTATATGTTCTTAGTGATCCCATGAAAAGTATGAATAGGATAGGGTGTCTATTAATTATAACAAGGCTATTAGTAAACACATGAAAACTAAAAAGGTTAATAGTGACCTTAGAAACTATAATTATGATAGGGTGTCAGATTAAACTAGGAATGTGGAAATCTTATTTATTTTCAAGTATGCATATCATCATAATGTTTTGAAAAATATATGTTTTTAACCATTGTGGATGAAGGAGCGCAGAATATGGTTTTATAAAGTTTTTAGTATACTAGTGAGGGGAAAACCCATTCCGCTAAGCGGCGTAGTCTCACTAGATATCTAAAAGGATTGAGATGTTAGATTATTATTCAAACCAGGCTTTATGTCTGACTCGAAGTTTTTGTTTTCCCCTTAAACTCTCGGATACTCAATTTATTTTGAGTAGTTTGAGATATAAGGTTCTCAGGTTTTCTTATCTGACGAATAAAGCTTCCGAAGGGGTGCAGGAGGCAGATAGATATTTAGAGTTTTTCTTTTCGCTGTGTGTTTTGTTGTAAAGGCAGATTTATTAGCCTTACTATATTCTCTGATTAACCAAGGGGGCATCTACGTATGTCGCTCTTGGCATATTTGTAATAATTATATTTTGCTGAAGTGGGTAACGTTTTGGGATTATATAATGAACAAGAAATGCTTTGATTTGAATGTGGAAATATGTTTTTGAATTGTTAAATTTTTTACATATTTCTGTGATCTTTGTATCAATGTATCTAACACCGCCGTATTGGGTCATCGAAGATTAATAACTATGGATGACTGCAGCATTCGTAGCCGTTATTCTTGGACCTCCAATTATGGGGATGTTACAATTAACTTAGCATATTTTTTCTACCAGAAGCCTTTACTTTGTGCTACGAAGGAGCTCGGGAAGTTTTAAGGCGATCCGACCTATCTCGATAGATCGCTAGCTATCCATATGAGATGGATCGCTAGCTATCCTAAGGGATGGATTGTTAGCTATCCATCCAATTATCATATTTTGAGTGATCTTTGTTTGGTTGTCTTCGTATTTACTATTTAAGTGCCTTGTCTAAATATAAAGTCGTTTGGAGTTAGTTTGATCATCCGTCTTCATGGGTTATCTGATTCAAAAGAATCATCCCTAACTCTCTCATATCTTAACAAAATCGAACGAAACTTTTCAGGAACACTATAGAGGATGTTAGGGACCCACCATAAAAATTTAAGGTGGTGGGGCCCAATCTAAATGGGTCACTAGTGATCTATCTAGATGGATCGCTAACGATCCATCAAATCAACTCTAAATGACTTCATTTTTAATGTGAGCCTTCTACTTTGTTTTCTAAATGTTCTCCCAAAATTTCAAGTTAATACGACTTTGTATTAATTCTATAAGTCCATTTTAAGTTAGCTAATTCTAGCCAAACAGCTTGAATCAGATGAGTCTTCACTTTTTGAGCTAGATTGTTTGGCGTGCTATGAAACTTGGCAAGCGTGCTTAGAAATGATAATGAATCATGATGCAAGTGGTTTAAAGGGTCCATGGGAAAGTCTTATAGATCGCTAGCGATCCATAGGTAATGGATCGGCGATCCATCACCTTAGCTTATTTTGGCATCTTTCCTCTTGGGTCTTTCTCTTCTTTTTTTCTGGTCCTTCTGGTTGATTCTTGAGTTATTCTGGCATAGTCTGAATCTTCTAATTCTTACTGAATTTTGATGGGTTAAAAACCCTATTAACAGACAGCTCATCGTACATGCGCCAAACTTTTCGAAACCAAAGGTTTCGCCTTCACTCAAACCACTCGAAAGCATGTATTGGCATGAACAATCCTTTCGAAAGCTAAACCAAGCCTTTCGAACCGGTCGAAGCCATTATTGTCTAGGGAGGTTTCGCATTAAGTCACAGGCAAGAGTTCAGAAGCAACCAACTGCATTGAAACCATCAGCATCTCAACATCTTCGAAACTACTGGATAAAGCCTATCGATAGAGTCGTAAGCTATTACAAAGCAACATAGAGGAGGAAAGCGCAATTGCTCCTTTCGACAAAGGCGGAAGCATACTAGTGAAAGGCGGCAGCCACCTTTTGACCAGGTCGAAAGCATTAGGGTGGAAAGGTGCTGACTCACATCTATAAATAAGACCCAAGGGGTCTGGTTTTGGTGATCGGATCCCAGTCATTTCTAAACTTGTATTCTCTTACTTCAAAAGGCTGCAAAACCCTAATTTGTAAATTGAATTAGGGAAATTGATTAATAAAGTCTTCTTTGTGCTAGGAAGTCTTCAATAATTATAATTACTTTACTGTTTCTCAAGATTTTGTCAGATCTAACTTTGTGTTATAGGTATCAACGGCATCGTAAGGTCCCTTGGACTTCTACTTCCGACAAGGTCGAAACCAAGCCTTGATCCACTTAAACTTTTGAGACCCAAATCCTACACTAAGTGCCAAAGGTATATCTTTCGACAAGGTCGAAACCCGAACCTCGAATTCTGAACCGAAACCACAACCACTCAACAATTTAAGCCCTCGACTGGGTCGAAACCCATTAAGCCAAACCTTATCCAAAAGCTTCTAAAGAACTCATTTGAGTATCTTAACTGAATCCAAAGGAAAGCTTCCAAAGGGAATACCACATTACCTCAACAAGGTCGAAAGGATAATAAGAAAATGAATCAACTTTTTCGACTGGGTCGAAAGGTCGATCCGATCAAGTTAATCTACCGCAACCTATTCAAAAGGAAATCCAAGGAGAAAACACATATCTTATTACCCTCAATTTAATCAAAGAAAATCAAAAAGGGATAAACCTTCTTTCTTAACTCAACTTTGGGTTATTGACAAGATTTCTTGTTAACATTAATCTTTCGACTTGATCGAAACACTAAAATCTGTCTTATATTGCCTTTCGAACAAGTTAAGCTAGTTTAGTATCCTTTCGAAACTCCCCTTTCGAATCAGTTGAGGTAACCCTAAGGTTGGTTCTAATGAGTCAAGGATGTGATTAACTGGATAAGTTCCAACTTCTTCGGAAGCTGACCTTTCGACAACTAGAGGATAAGAGCTAAGGCTCTAAGGATATTGGTTGAGCTAGGGTTTCGACCTACTCTAATGGTGACCCTTCGATCAAGCTGACGTAAGAAGATTATGAACTAAATCTAATAGAAATATTAAATCGGCCGAAGGTTCAAAAATTACATAATCTTGCTTTGATTAAACTCAAGTAGTACAAATTTATCAAATTCCCAATCTAATTTGAAAATAAGGATTTACAACTGAAATAAAATACAAGAATAGAGTGAAATAATTCGGATCCCTTAAACAAAACCCATATGGTCTTATTTATAGGTGTCGATTGGCACCTTTTGAATCAGTCCTTTTGACTTAGTTGAAAGGCAGCTCTGGAAATCTTTCGTTGCCGTTCACATTATGGCATCCTTCCGCATTGCCTTCAAATGGACTTGACTGCTTTCGACTTCATCGAAAGGGGTAGTTATGCTTCTCCACCTTGTGTTGCTAAGTTGTGGCAAGTAAGAAAGGGCATGAGATTTCGACTTTGTCGATAGGTGGATCTTTGGGGTTTCGTAGGTGTTGAAATGCTGAAGGTTTTAAAGCGGAAGGTAATTTTCGAAGACATACCTACTGATTGATGCGGAAACCCTTCTTATAGTATTGGAGATTGCCATATTGAACTTTAGCAATCTTTTCTTTCTTTGTTGTGAATGGTTCCAACCGGTTCAAAAGGCTTAGTTTTTCTTTCGAAGGGGTTGTTTTAACAAAACATCTTTTTGTGGAATGTGAATAAAGGCGAAACCTTTGGTTTCGAAAGGTTTGACGCACATGTGAGTGGCTATAATTTGCTTCCTTGAAAGGTGTTCCTTAACTTATTCGAAACGTCTTCATGTAGGCGGAAGCATCTGTTTCGAAAGGAAGCACATAAAGCAAAATGGCACTTTTACCCCCTTCGACCCCCTCGAAAGCTCATAGCACACTTAATCTTTGTTGTAGCATCCCTTTGACACCTTCAAAAGGCTTTGTTGATATTATCAACTTTTGTAAATTCTTTTCTACTCTTCTTGGTTTCGACAAGGTTGAAGTGAGAATGGTGGTAACACTTGCCCTCCTTGCGAAGGGACGCTCTTGACTTTCCAAGTCAACCATTTTGAAACCTACCAAGTTTCTCGCCTTTCGATATTCTCAGATAGATCTTGGTCGTTCTTTCAAATTTGATCGGACGACTTTCTTTGCAACTGCTGCTTTTATAAATCGCACTTTCTTCTTCTCCTTTTCATTTACCTACCATTGAAAGCTCACAACAAAATTTAAAAATTATAACCTCCTTTTAAATCCTTATTTTTATTCAACACAATTTTGGATCTAAGGTATGTGCTTCTTGTTTTATCCCCAAAATTAATTTATTGTGTTCGATTTCAATTTTAAAGTTTTTAAGTCTGAACCTGTATTCCTGTTTTGAGTTCAATAAGATGATTTGAGTTTTCATTTGTATGATATTGTTCATAGTTTCGATTTATGATGTTAATTTTGAGTTAGAATTAAAATTCAATCAGATTTGGGGATTGTTCGTTATTACTACATATGAACCCATGCTCAAACTTTATTGCGCATAATTCATATTTATTTTAAGCTTGAATTTGGAGTTTTTATTGTTGTTGGGCATAAATTCACACTCGAATCAATTGAATTGTTGACCTTTTGAAGTATCGGGTTAAAGTTGGGGGCTTCAAAGGGAAGGCTAAGTTTAATTTGACTTTTCAACCCCTATTTTCAACCTTTTCGAAAGGGATTGAGGCAGCCAGTTTTACTTTAATATTTCAACCTCTTTTGAATGGGTCGAAAGAAGGTCATGTTTTCACCTTTAAGTGAACCCATTCGAAAGAGTTGATGTAATCGATAAGGCATGTACTTCTTTGGAAGGAAGAGTATGTTTCGACACTCTTCTAATACCTTTCGAGGATGTCGCCTTAATATGTCACATAATACATACTTTTGAAGGCCCAACTTTCATTTTAAAGGAGTCCAAACCTAATTTGTTTAAAAGTAAATTTAATCTATCATTGGATTCATGTCTAATTTTTATTTATTTTAGAAGATGCTAAGAGCTAGTAATTCATTCTTCTCACCATGAATTAGATTGAGGAAAACATATTTTGTTTAAGTTGAAAATCGAATCAAACATTTCGACTTGATTTAAACCTACTATATCGATCAAGTTTAGTTTGATATGCATTCGAAACCATACACCCCAAGCTTATGGCTGTTAACCACAAGGTCGAAAGTTCAAGCCCTCCTTTTAGGGTCAAAAATGTTAACAAGAAAACTTGTCAACAACCCAAAGAAGAATTTATAGTGCAGATGAATCCTTCGAGACCTTCTTTCAAAAAGGTGAAAGCAGTTGATACCTCTCAATCAGTTTAAGATAGCTACAATCCTTTTTTATTCTCTCCAGTTGTCCTTTCGAATAGGTTATAGTAGTTGAAACTCCTTATTTAACTATTCGACTTGATCGAAACACTAAAATCCTTCTTATATTGCCTTTCGAACAAGTTAAGCTGGTTTAGTATCCTTTCGAAACCCTCCTTTCAAATTAGTTGAGGTGACCCTAAGGTTGGTTCTAATGATTTAAGGATGTGGATTAAATGGATAAGTTCCATGTAAAAACCCGAATTCCAGTGGGTCTGGATTTTTCGCAAAAATGCTAAAAAGAAAGCCCACTGAAGCCCGAGTTGGGTATCTGGTATCCTACAAATAGGCAAAGAAAAATATATCAAAGCTTAAGTAAATGTCTCACAGCGGAACTGACTAAAATATAATAGTACGTAAATACTTACCAAGATAATAACAATTTCTAATTAAGTGTCTTAAAGCTGGAAAGTCTCTGCCATCTACCTAACCTGTGGGATGTATGAGGAGGGGGTCAGAACTAAAGTTCTGGCGAATGGAAAAATTATACACTTCTAAGCTTAATTCTACATATACCATCTTATTTCCATTTTTTGTTATGTTAGGTTTATTGCGTTTATAATACTCACGCTTCTATGCGTGAATTGTACCCATCTACTCTCTATTAGATTAAAACCTAATAACAAATATATATGTAGCTACATGCCCAATGACCACGTCGGTCCTAGGTGCTACCCATAATACGTTCCGTATCCTCCTCGAAAAGGAATCCATCATCTTGCTCCTAGAGCGTTCTGCAACTACATCTTTAAAGGACAACTTTATTAGGCCTACAATACAGATGTTCCATCATCTACTATGAAAATGTAAAATCGCGTCCGCACTAGCCTATGCTAATGCTCGGACATCCACAATGTATCACCCAGTGCGTACCTTGAGGACTATACGTAATCATTCTGTCTACTCCCTGAATCCCTCCAACAAGGTCTACCTTGTACGGAACTCAGTCGGGAATTTTCTATATGTGTAAAAGACAGCTTCGTTAGGCCTAAAATACAGATATTCTACTTGGTCTGTCTCTTTTCTCATCGTGGCTATTGCCCCACGCAGCCACCCCTCAACTAATCGAAAGACCTTTAAAGAGCTAAGTGGTCGTGCCCTACTGCAAACAATCTAAACATCCAATTGGCTGCGCACCTCATCCAATGTCTCGATAGTTAAAGAATCATTGGCATGTTGGTTTAACTATAGTCTTTCCCGAACTCGCTCTTGGTTGATGATGGCTTGATCTCCGCATGCGACTACCCTTTTTGGTCCTGCCCATTAAAACCTACTCGCAAGTCAGAGTACGGTGTCATACGAATATCCTACTCCATTCATCAACCTTTTGACTGCCTACAAAGGCCCGCTTCGTTAGGCCTGCAATGCAAAAGTAGTCAAGGCATACTCTCTTGATGGAACACTTACAGACTTGCCTCCGGGGGTGCAGCTTCATTAGGCCTACCCCAGAGGGCCATCCTAGAGTACCCTCATGTCCCGTTGAAGTCTCGTACTTCCTTCTAGCCCAAATTATCTAAGTTGGACGTGCTATTTCTGTGCTAAAAATCTGTGGTGAACTGCTTCGTTAGGCTCTTCATCCTTTGGGGGTGCTCCAAACGCATCTTACCATTTAATTAGACCATACATAAAAATATTTTATTATGTGTTTAGTTTACTTTTCTAATTTTGTTGGCAACTTATTTACCCTAATTAACATAAGCATGTCCCAGCCTCACTTAACTATTGTGAGACCATCAGTTCCTGACTGAATGGGAATGCTGTTGGTATGAGCCATTCTTCCATGTTTGCTTATTAACTTAGTGTAAGTTCTAAAATAAGCCTTTTTTGTTATCTCTAATTATAAACTATGTTATAATTATACTTGCAATTGTTACTTCTATATTCTTTTATAATCTACATATTATAAAAATAATTGCAAGTGTCTCTTTTCTATTCTAGTCTATCTTCTTTTATTATGATGTTGAATTCTGTTTAGTTCTCTTATATTATATGACGGTCTTGGCTTGGAACTACATCCGACTGTCATAAATTAACTTATCATAATAACTGCTTTACTTTTATTCTACTATCGGCACAGTAAATGCAGATCTAGGCACATTTCTATTTATTGTTTCTAGTCTTGTCAAATAATTAACTTGATTTCTTCTTTAATTTCTTTAACTCTTCACTTTATTTTCTTTTATTCTAGGAAGTAGATCTATTCTATTTGGTTGGTTACAAAAACTATGCTAAAAATCCATTTCCATATTTTAATACTATATAATGCTAAAAACAATAACTCGAAATTGCAAGATATTTCTTTTATTGTTTCTTTAACTATTGGGTAATGCAAAATACAGAAATGTCTCTATTTTACACTAATTCCTTTTTTCTTTCTTTTATTCTTGCAATTACGTTTATCGTTATTTTTGCAATATTAAACTATGGAAATGTATTCTCTTTTCTAAATCAACCAACTATTCTGTCACTAACTTCCAAATCAAGTTATTAGATTTTCCCCTTTTTAATTTATTTCTCCCGTTTTAGCATAATTTACTGTAAATTTCTTGCCTTTAGGCTTAAGCCTTTCTCTATAACTGTTAAGCCTAATATTATTCATATTTAATTAGATTTCTTCCTTTCTTTTCCATATAAATAATAATTAAATATAAGTTCTCTTATAAAATTTACCGTTTCAACACAACTAATTAGTAGAACTAATTACCGTAATAAATGCTTAAATTAAAATATTTAATGGGAATCTAACGATAATATATCGTAAACGTAAAGATATATAATTTAAATCCACTCACTTGTCGTCCTTAGCTTTGCTCCATGGTCTTAGCTTTGCTCCATGGCCTTCCTGGATCCCCTTCTAAGGTGTCTAATATTTTTATTAAAAAGATCTTCTCCCTAGAAATATTTTCTATTCAAGGTTCAGCCTCGGGCAATGAACCTAATTGGGAGAAAATCTGATTGTGAGAAAATAGTTAGGCCTAGGGTTCTATTTGTACTGTAGCTTGGGAATCTCAGACCATCAAATTTTTGGATTGAATCTGATGCAACCACATCACAGGCTCGCTGCGAGTCGTTGGATCCAAAAAACGACGCTCCAGATCGTGCAAAAATTGAATTTGAGGTCTATGGCATGTCCCTGGATGATTTTACGTCTAAGGCTTCCCGCAGGTTGACCTATAGGTCGACTTGTGTGCATTAGGGGTCGACCTTAGTGTCTACCCTTGTGCCCTGTGGGTCGGCCTATGGGTCGACCCGTAGGCCTTAATATATTTGTTTTTCTTGATTTTCGTTTCTCTTGTAACTTTTTTGTATTAACTCGGATTTCGACAAGTTATATATAGAAATTGATCAGAAAATCGCCACGAACACAATGATATAAGTTTCGAGGCCATATCCAAAAATGTTTAGTTTCACTATTCATCGTTATTTGGTTATTTAATTATCTAAAAATGCGGGGTGTTACATTCTCTCACCCTTTAGGAAATTTCGTCCCCGAAATTCGACAAGGGTAAAATTATGTAATTCCTCCCATCAATCACATCCATTTTGTGTACATCCAATTTTGCGACCATCCGTGTCCTTGTGCAAAGTGTCATTCAACATAAAATATATGCATGTACATGAATTTCTAAGTGGTACCTCCTATATGAATGCTTTTCATCTTTAAAATTGATTTTAAAACATGATGCACACAATCTAAATATACTTGCAATTTCTATATGAATGCAATCTTTTGAGAACTCAAAACGTTATTCATCCAATTTTTCCCACACTCCTACTGAATAGGGGTGTAGTTCAACAAATTTTACATCCAAATCCTACCATACAACTTTTAATATTCGAATTTCAGAAAAAAACTAATTTTCCAAACTCAATTTCTTATGTCAAAAATAAGGTAGAAAATGGAAAACCTTACGTTTATCGTTTTACTTTTGTTCACCTCTTTCCCCATACTTGGAACTTATGCCGCTATTCTATAAAAATCTCTATTTTCTTTTCCAAGCATGGTTTACATAAGAAAAACTTTCCTTTTCAAACTTTTTCTCAAGCTTAATTTATGGGAAAACATGTATGTTTCTTTAGCAATTCTCATTTTTTTTATTGACGTTTCTATTTCTTTCTTTAAATTTTTTGTTTTCCTTTTAGTCACCCTTACTTGCTTTTACTTTTCTTCTAATATAGTAGCTAAACACAACTATTATCTAGGGCTAGGAGGCCTAGGACCATGTCCACTTTGACTCGGTAAGGTTCTATTCTAGGAATCCAAGTAACTCATATGCTTCTTCTGCCGCCTATTACTCGTTACTAATTTACGCTGTATTACTCACGATAAATAAGATCTATTCATCTCTTCCATTCCATACTAAATTGGAACAACCAAGTCTCATTTACTACAACGAATAAGGATTTCAATCTATGCAGTATCTATCTAAAAAGGCAACTAAGCTTGGGGAAATTTCTCTTTGCCTTTACCTTTCATTTTTCCTCAACTAAGTTCTACCTATCCCAACCACGTGTGTCTTACTATCTTACTAATATCACTTCACTATTCTTCTATAGCCTACACACATGAAGCAACATTCCTAGGTTCTCACCAGTGTCCTATACACTTTACGGGAACTTTTATTATAACTACTAAAAGTAATCACTGATATCTCCTACATAGCCTTACACTTTTTCCCGTCATACCTAGGAAATGATTACTATCTACTCCATATTTAAAAGTTTGGTTTTCTGTTTATCATTTCATTTTAAAAAATAAAGCTTCTAAGTTTTTGAAACATAAAATCCCAAAATTCTTGCCTTTAAAAGTGTTACTTTGAAGTTTCTATTAAATTCAAAGGTACTTGGTTACTTAACATTTTATCTTTCTAGACTTGCATCTTTATAGCTTTTTGAATTTAGATAATTCCCCAAACCTAGAGGAGAAAACTTACAAATTCTAAGTTCAAAACTTATTCCTCCTTTCCTTTTAAAGACCTTTACAGCTTTCCTTAAAAATATTTTGGACTTTTTAAATTTAACTGTTTACTAAGTTTTTCTCTTCCAAAAACTTATTTACTTTTTCACCAACCATTTTTTCTTTAAAACATGCCTTGCCTGTTTTTAAAACATTTTTTTCTTGACTTCTAAAAATGTACTCACTGTTTTCAAAACATCTTCTTTTCATAGATTTTCAAATTTACTAAAACTTGAGTAGATAAGAACAATTATTTTATCAAAAATCTCTTAACTTTCTTACTCTTCCAATTACCTAACCTTGGAGGAGTTTCTAACTTACTACAAACGGGGACTTTCTACAAAGGCAAGCAACCAGTGCGCATAATCAATGGAAAAATATGAAATTTCCATTGCTTAGCTTTCCTACTAAGGCTCTCTATAATATCCCTTCTAACTAACATTGTCTCTAATTATTATACTTCTTATTACACTTAATGGCTTTATACCTTAATGTATTGGAACTACTTTCTCTTATGAGAAACCATTAACGCTAAAACCTTCTATGAATCTTTTAAAAGAGGATTTCATGTTTGTGTGAAATTACAAGGAACTTATTTTATAATTTATTGAAATAAGCTATGCAAATTATGGTGCTTTCCATACCTTGTACATCTCTTTCACGTATTCCTTATAACTTGCACAAAACATTTTTATTTGTGTTTTGGTTTCATAGAAAATTATATCATTACTCATTTCAATCCAGTAGATTAAAGTATGTTTAACCTATATTCACTTATGATAAACATTTCCTACGAAATTTATTAATTTTCTAATATTTAACTTACATCTTTTTTTTCAAAAGAACTCATTTTCAAAACTGTTTAATATTTTCATAACTAGATAACATTTTCTTTTACTTATTTAAATAATAAGCGTACTTACAAACCACTTTATTTTTATACTTAGAAATTATCTTCAAAACACATTTTTATTTAGGTCAAAACAGATGTTGCATAAAACACCGTTACTACAACACAAAAAATACTAGTATATGGATTCAATTAAAATAAATATTAATAAATCCCATATTTTATGTAAAAACATTTCCTATGGAAGTCACCTACTATAACAATAATGTCATAGTCTATGCTTCTTTTATTTTACGCAAAAACATCTACTACAACAATAAATGTTGTAACCTACGTTTTCGATACTTAACACACTCTATGTTTGTATATTTTAAAATCTTTGTTTACCTACAAGGAAACCAGCGAGCTTTTTATGCTTTATAATTCTTCAAAAAGAATTAAAATTCACATCATATAAAAACCAATTTAAATTTCATACCACTTTTTTTTTCAAAAACCCAATATTTACTTCAAACATATTAACAATTATATTTTTCAACTTTTCAATTCCAAAAAGTTTCGTTTTATTGGACTAGACATAAAGTGGATTTTCTTCTTACTACCCTAGGAATATCCTTCCTAAACATTGGAAATCTCATTCCCTTACTAAAATCTCTTATTCCTTCCAAAATAAAAATACTCAACCTATTATCCCTAGGGAACTTTCCCACTTCCTATAACATATGGATACCAATCTTCTCTCAAAACATAGCTTATTGTACACTATAAATTGGTAATAACTTAGGGCTCAACATCCTTGGGTCATCCCAAACCAAACTAGCAAACTATGCACAAATATACTTCTAAAAACTTTCCATATGTTAAAATCAATAATTGGGGACTATTTGGATTTTAGTACATAATATATTTATATGTTATTCAAAATACAAATACGGTCACTCACTATCTACCTAGGAACCCTAAACCTAGGCTTTGATACCAAATGTAATAACCCGAATTCCAGTGGGTTCGGATTTTTTGCAAAAATGCTAAAATCCAAGCCCACTGAAGCCCGAGTTGAGTATCTGGTATCCTACAAATAGGCAAAGACAAATATATCAAAGCTCAAGTAAGTATATCATAGTGGAACTGAATAAAATATAATAGTAACTAAATATTCACCAAGATAATAATGCTTTCTAAACAAGTGTCTCAAAGCTGGAAAGTCTCTTCCATCTACCTAACCTATGCGATGTATGAGGAGGGGGTCAGAACTGAAGTTCTGGTAAATGGACAAACTACACACTTCTAAGCTTAATTCTACATATACCGTCTTATTTCCATTTTCTGTTATGTTAGGTTTATTGGGTTTAGAATACTCTCACGTCTGTGCGAGAATTATACCCATCTACTCCATAGTAGATTAAAACCTAATAACAAATATATATGTATCCACATGCCTGATGACCACATCGGTCCTAGGTACTACCCATAGTACCTTCCGTATCCTCCTCGAAAAGGACTCCATCGTCTTGCTCCTAGAGCGTTCTACAACTACACCTTTAAAGGACAGCTTCGTGAGGCCTACAATAAAGATGTTCCGTCTTTTACTATGAAAACGTAAAACGGTGTCTGCATTAGCCTATGCTAATGCTCGGACATCCACAATGTACCACCCAGTGCATAACTTGAGGACTATACGTAATCGTTCTGTCTACTCCCTGAATCCCGCTAACAAGGTCTACCTTGTACAGAACTCAATCAGGGATTTTATATATCTGTAATGGACAGCTTCGTTAGGCCTACAATACAGATATTCTACTTGGTCTATCTCTTTTCTCATCATGGCTATGGCCCCACGCAGCCACCCCTCAACTAATCGAAAGCCCTCTAAAGAGCTAAGTGGTTGTTCCCTACTGCAAACAATCTAAACATCCAATTAGCTGCGCCCTTCATCCAATGTCTCAAAATAGAAAGAATCATTGGCATGTTGGTTTAAATCTAGTCTTTCCCGAACTCGCTCTTGGTTGATAATGGCTTGATCCCCGCATGCGCCTATCCTTTTGGGTCCTACCCACTAAAACCTACTCGCAAGTCAGAGTACGATATCATACGAATATCCTACTCCATTCATCAACCTTTTGACTGCCTACAAAGGTCCGCTTCGTTAGGCCTGCAATGCAAAAGCAGTCAAGGCATACTCTCTCGATGGAACACCTACAGACCTACCTCCAGGGGTGCAGCTTCATTAGGCCTACCCTTGAGGGTCATCCTAAAGTACCCTCACGTCCCGTTGAAGTCTCGTACTTCCTTCTAGCCCAAATTAACTAAGTTGGACGTGCTATTTCTGTGCTAAAAATATGTGACGAACTGCTTCGTTAGGCTCTTCATCCTTTATGCTGCTCCAAACGTATCTTACCATTTTATTAGACCCTGTGTCTAATCTTTTATTATGCGTTTAGTTTAGTTTTCTAATTCTGTTGGCTACTTATTTACCCTAATCAGCATAAGCATGTCCCAGCCTCACCTAACTATTGTGAGACCATCAGTTCTTGACTAAAAGGGAATGGTGTTGGTATGGGCCTTTCTTCTATGTTTGCTTATTAACTTAGTGTAAGTTTTAAAATAAGCCTTTTTTTGTTATCTCTAATTATAACCTATGTTATAATTACACTTGCAATTGTTACTTCTACATTATTTTATAATCTATATGTTATAAATATAATTGCAAGTGTCTCTTTTCTATTCTAGTTTGTCTTCTTTTATTATGATATTGAATTCTTTTTAGTTCTCTTATATTATATGACAATCTTAGCTTGGGACTACGTCCGACTGTAACTAATTTACTTATCACAATAATTGGTTTGCTTTTATTCTACTATCTTCGTAGTAAATGCAGATCTAGGCACATTTCTGTTTATTGTTTCTAGTCTTGTCAAATAATTAACTTGATTTCTTCTTTAATTTCTTTATCTCTTCAATTTATTCTCTTTTATTCTAGGAAGTAGTTCTATTCTATTTGGTTGGATACAAAGATTGTGCTAAAAATCCATTTCCATATTTTAATACTAAATAATGCTATAAACAATAACTCGAAATTGCAAGATATTTCTTTTATTGTTTCTTTAACTATTGGTTAATGCAAAATACAGAAATGTTTCTATTTTACACTAATTCCCTTTTTCTTTCTTTTATTCTTGCAATTACGTTTATCGTTATTTTTGCAATATTAAACTATGGAAATATATTCCCTTTTCTAAACCACCTAACTAATCTATCACTAACATCCAAATCAAGTTATAGATTTTCCCCTTTTTAATTTATTTCTCCCGTTTTAGCATAATTTACTGTAAATTTCTTGCTTTTAGGCTTAAGCTTTTCTCTACAGCTTTTAAGCCTAATATTATTCATATTTAATTGGTTTTTTTCCTTCTTTTCCATATAAATAATAATTAAATATAAGTTCTCTTATAAAATTTATAGTTTCAACACAGTTAATTAGTAGAACTAATTACTGTAATAAATGCTGAATTAAAATATTTAATCATAAACATAATGGGAATCTATTTAGGGTTGAGGCTCGGGCAATGAACCCAATTAGGAGAAAAACTGATTTTGAGAAAATAGCTAGGCCTAGGGTTATATTTATAGTGTAGCTTAGGGATCTCAGAGCATCATATTTTTGGATTGAATCTGGTGCAACCATGTCACAGGCTCGCTGCGAGTCGTTGGATCTGGAAAACGACGCTCCAGATCGCGCAAAAATCGAATTTAAGGTCTTCGGCAACGTCCTTGGACGATTTTATGTCCAAGGCCTCATGCGGGTAGACCTATAGGTCGACCTGTGTGCATTAGGGATCGACCTTAGGGTCGACCCTTGTGCCTTGTGGGTCGACCCATAGGTCGACCCGTAGGCCTTAATATATTTTTCCCTGATTTTTGTTTCTCTCTTCACTTCTTCATATTAAATCGGATTTTGACAAGTTATATATGGAAATTGATTAGAAAATCGCCACGAACACAATGATATAAGTTTCGAGGCCATATTCTGAAAATTCCAAAAATGTTTATTTTCACTGTTTGTCGTTATTTAATTATCTAAAAATGTGGGGTGTTACATTTTGACTTCTTCAGAAGCTGTCCTTTCGACAACTAGAGGATAGGAGCTAAGTCTCTAAGGATATTGGTTGAGCTAAGGGTTTCGACCTACTCTAATGGTGACCCTTCGATCAAGATGACATAAGAAGATTATGAACTGAATCTAATAGAAATATTAAATCAGCCGAACATCTAAAAATTCCATAATCTTACTTTGATTAAACTCAAGTAGTACAAATCGATCAAATTCCCAATCTAATTTGAAAATTAGGGTTTACAACTTTAAGAAAATACAAGAATGGAGTGAAATCATTCAGATCCCTTAAACCAGACCCCCAGGGTCATATTTATAGGTGCAGGTTGTCACCTTTCGAATCAATCCTTTCGACTTGATCGAAAGGCGACCCTAGATACCTTGCGTTGCCATTCACATTAGGGCATCCTTCCGCATTGCTTTCAAATGGACGTAAGTGCTTTCGACTTCGTCGAAAGGGATAGGTATGCTTTTCCACCTTGTGTTGCTATGTTGTTGCAAGTAAGAACATGCATGAGCTTTCGACTTTGTCGATAGGTGGATCTTTGGGCTTTCGAAGGTGTTGAAATGCTGGAGGTTTTAAAGCGAAAGTTAACTTTTGAAGATATACTTGTTGATTGATGTGAAAGGTTCCGACTGATTCGAAAGGCTTAGTTATGCTTTCGAAGGGTTTGCTTTAACAAAACATCTTTCTGTGGAATGTGAATGAAGGTGAAACCTTCAATTTCAAAAGGATTGGCGCGCATGTGAGTGGCTGTAATTTGCTACCTTCGAATGGTGTTCCTTAACTTATTCGAAACGTATTCATGTAGGCGGAAGCATCTGTTTCGAAAGGAAGCACTTAAAGCGAAAGGGTTCTTTTACCCCTTTTCGACCCCTCGAAAGCTCATAGCACACTTAACCTTTGCTGTAGCATCACTTCGACTCCTTTGAAAGGCTTTGTTGATGTTATCATCTTTTGTAAATTCTTCTCTTCTACTCTTCTTGGTTTCGACAAGGTTGAAGTGAGAATTGGTGGTAACATTATCCCTCTTGTACTCTGATTATAAAGGAATTAATAAATCAATCTATTCAAAGTGGAGTAGGCAAACAACGCCGAACCACTATAACTCGTTATGTGTGTGCTTTTCTTTCGATTAGTTGTTGTTTCTTTATTATTATCCTCTTTTTCCATTTTATTATTCATTTAATCCTCTTCAAAAAGTTTCGATTGGATGTTAGTGCTGATTTTTCTTGCAAACACGAGGTTAGTATCACTTTCAACTATAGTCAACTTAAAGTCAAAACCTCTTGTCAGAGCGGTATATTTAATAATAATTGTTATTATTTAACCAAGAATTTTTTATTTGGACAATTCAAGTTAAATGTGGACGATGTTGAATTTTGACTATAACCAAATCCAGAAGTCCCAATGTGATATGATGTTGACAACGACAATTAATGTAAATTGTAACAACTCGATTTTTCGACCCTCGAATGTCGACACTAAATCCATCCATGATATTCGTGTGTCGAGCACCCAAGTGCTAGAAAGACAAATAGTTAGGGTAAAGTAAAAAAGAAAAGAAAATAGAAAAAGAAAGAAAGAACATAATATTAGAATCTCATAGCAGAAGGATAATATAAAATATCCAAAAAAAACTATACAAAGGGATACTCCAAAATAATGAGTAATTTCGGAGTTATAAAACCCATGTACTATCATCAGCCTAGACAGTTATAACTGCATGTCCTCACAACTCACAATATTGATACATACATAATAATAACACAATGGAAGTAGAAATAAATAGGTAAATGGAAGGCTCCAGCTCGTCTCCTGAAGCTCTGAAGCATCCAAAGTAAAACCTTCTTTACTAAGCCCACTCGAAAGAGTGCATGAATAATTTAGGAAAAACAAAAACCACATGTCAGACATAAGTCTAGTATGAGAAAACTCATGATACATGCATCCATATAAAAATGATTTTGAGACTGTACAAATCATCATAACGGTTTCCCCTCAAAAGAAACCAAACCATTTTCTAGCTTAATGCATTAATATAATAGAAAATGTTTACGGTGTAGAATATAAATTAGAAAATAGGTTTTTTGCTTGCATCTGACAACACTACAACATTAGAAGTATATTAAAAATGACTAAGGTACGTTTGCATATGGATTTTCTACGCAGACGCCCTATGTAAATTAACACAGAACTCTCGCACAAGGGTCAGATAGTACCTTCCAAGCGTTGTATATTTCTAGATAAAATATACCATTAAGGTAAACACAGCTAGCTCATGCCATAGCACATGAAACCAAATTTTAACAACTCCCGCTAGCAACATCGATAAGCATACTCTAGATATGATGTTGATATACCCTATTGCAGGTTAGCTAAACCCTAGGCTACGCATCCTACTCTATTTTCCATCGTCTCTGATGTTAAAGTCTCGTTCTATATCTCTCACTCGAGTCTTCATATCTCAAACAGAACAAAAATCCTTTCATGAATTCCAGCATAAGTCGATCGACAAATGTAAACGCTGACCTCTCCTTTGGACTTAACCTAAGGATATATAGTTCAACTCTATAGCATTTGTCTGAAATGTTAACACTGACCTCTCCCTCATTTTTAAGCTTAGGATAAATAGCTCAACTCTATAACATTCCATTTCATAACCACTTCAAAAACGTAGGCTCGTATACTAGTTTTGAAGTGGTATTCGATAAGTAAAACAATTACCCATCCCGGACTTTTCCAAACTAAATCGATGATTTTCCAATAAACTCAATTCTAGTTCTTTAAAAAGTAAGCGACCTATATATAAAGGGGTTCTCCTCGAGGGATCTAGTATATACAATCCTAAAAGCTAGAGATTTTTAATACCAATGAGTCCTCTTCGGGGGATCTCAAACTATATGAAGCTATGAAGCTTTCATCTAATTCCTAAGTTAAACGGTTAGGTTCGATTAGTCAACTAATCAACTCTCTCATTCTAAAAATGATCGCTTATGCAAATCAATTTTCATATGCTTAATACGTTTTCGACCATCTCAACTTACTATCCCTCGGTCAAGATTAAAGTCGGTAGGTTAAAGCACTATTTCTTCTAAATCTTACTTGAACAACATTCTTAACTCTCATAGATAGTTATGCCTACTTCGTCGGCTTACAGTGTTAAGTATAGTTAATTACTTTCAATAAACAAGTAAACAAAATAAACATGATTAAGCCACTAATTAATTCTTAAAACTCTTTTATAAAACATTAGTTTATAATTTAAAATCCTTTTAAAATGATAAAGATTTATGTATAATAATTTATTTATAAAGCTATGATATTTTAAAAACAATTCAAAAGATATTATATTTTATAAATTTTTATTACTTTCATAAAATAATTAACTAATTTTGTAAAACCCATATATACTTAAAATATACTTTAAAATACTTATAATATGGTTTAAAACATTTATTTAAAATATAACCTTAATATCTAATTTATAATTTTTTTGAAACTTCAAAAATAACTCTTTTCCTTTATTCAAAATTCATAATAAACCAAATAAATATAAATATTCCAAACCACTTTTAAAATACTCTAATAAAAGTTAGAAAAGACTTGTAAAAAGATTAAAGTAAAATACATAAGTTTAAAGTCATTCCAAAGTAATTTAAAGTCTCAAACAGAAAGCATAGCATTTTTAGAATCCCGTAAAAGAGGTACAGAGGTAAAGATAACATTTTTACAGGACTACATATGACTGTTGTGAATAGCTATGTGTAATGGCTTTAATTTTGACTAACATTATTTAGAAATTTTAGATAAATTAAATGAAATAATGTAAATAGTTAAGGGATTGAGATTTGTTAATTTAGAAGGAGCCGTGCCATAATGAATGTATTAGCAAAAGAGAATAAAAATAAGTAAGTAGGAGGAGGAATATGGTAAAGGTAAAATAGGAATAGCCTTTGTTCTTGTACCCTAAACCCTTTTATTCTTCATTCCTTATTCATTTTAACATTCACAAACAAAATAAAAAAAACCCTAAGAGGATTCGGCCGGCCTCCATTAAGAAGAAGTAAAGGGAAGATGAGCTAGGATGCAAGTAGAAAGCTTAAAGAAATCAATCTAAGGGAAAATCTCAGCCTTATTAACACAAAGCTAAGGTGAATAATTAACATACATCTCACATTTGATATTGATTTCGGTTTCAAGTTAGATCCAAATTAATTTAGCAAGTTACATGCCATGTTGTGATTGTTTAAATGGTAATATATGCTTGTTAATTATTTATATCATTTCATATAGATTTTGTGAAAATTTTAGATTGGAAAACCTATTAAATGACATCCATATGATTTGCAGTTTTGATATGTAGTCAAGAACATCATTTTAGTAGTGGGTTCCAAGTTTCATAATTTTCTAAGTGATTGTGGATTTATTATGGATTTTCTATTAGGGAAAATAGTTAATATTGGGTTTAAATTATTTAAGGCAATTAAACATTGTTTTTGGATCTAAAATATATATATGTCAAAAAGCATATTTAAACCGAATTACAAAATTTTTTGATGATTTTTGGTAAGAGCTTTAATATGGTTATTAAATTATTTAAGTTGGAGAACGTAAATGTTTTAAATGTTTTGCTGTAGGGAATGACTTATTTGTTAAAATGATTTCAATTATTAATTATTGAATTCGGCAGCCTTTTTAGAAAAGATTTTGATAAAGAATTGGCAATCGATCATATTTTGACAAATTAGGCAAGTTATGTGAAAAGAAATTACTTTGAAAGGCATAAAAGTAGTTTTGTTTCGAATTAATACTTCACCACTAACATTGCTTGCTTTCGTCAACATGTCCAGATGGCCTTTCGCATCTCTTCGAAACCAATGCACATGGTATCAAGCAATTGATACGTAGTGTATTGGAGAAAGGCGAAATTGACTGTGTCGAAGGTATGCTTTCGAGGGGGTTAAAGTTATTCTTATAAGCTTTCGAATCTGTTACTTACCTTTATTTTTTGAAGCTTTCGAAAGAGTTGTCGCTTGTCTTTGTTTCAAAAGGAGCTTTCGAAGGAGTTAACGCTTTTGAACGTATTCGACACATAGCTGCCGCATTCATACCTTTGGAATTAGTTAAGGGCCGCTTTTCTTTATAGCCTTATAACCATGTATTCGAAAGGGGAGCTTTTTTCTTTTAAATTTTGAAGCCACCTTCCCAATGCTTTCGAAAGGGTCCTTTTAGCCGCTTTTGTCAATGGTTTCGGAGGCAATGGATCCGAAAGGATGGATTCGAAACTAACCTCTTCCCCAATTCTTTTTAATTAAGATCAATGCTTTCGAAATGGTTACTTTTGCTTCTGTTTTCTTTGACCCTATAGTTATACTATATGTTGAAACCAATGGCTTCGAAAGGAATACTTTTAATGGTTTCCAAGTTATCTTTTCACAAACTCTTACTTGAACCTAATGCTTTTGAAAAGTACTTTGTAAGTGTTTCGAAGGGAAGGATTCCAATGCTTTTGAAAGGTATACTATGAGTGTTTAGAAAGGTTTATTTTTAAGTGTTTCGAAAGGTTGGTTTTAATGGTTTCGAAAGAGGATGTCTAAGGTTTTAATTAAAGATTTTGAAAGGTCTATTTCCAATACGTTCGAAAGGTATATTTTTGGCCTTTCGGCAAAAAAATTTCAAGGTTAAAGTAGTTAACTTATTTTGAAAGGGATACTTTCAATGAATTCGAAAAGGATTGTTTAAGGTTTTAAACAAAGGTTTCGAAGGTATTATTTTGGCCTTATATCCTAAAGTTTTCTAAGTTACAAACAGGCTTTAACTTATTTTTAAGGGATAGATAATCCCATTGATTAGATTTCATCAACATTGTTTTGTGTAAAGTATGTATCATGGCATAAGTGTTTTGAGTAAAGCCAAGAGTATGATTTCCTTGTTTTATAAAGATATATTTTAAGGGCAAATCATTTATGAAGATTGTTTACAAGGAAATGAAATTTGAATAGGGTAGTTAACCCTAAGTTTATTACTCAGATATTAGAAGACCAAATGAGACTGATATAAGGTTGCGCTCTATATTTTAACTAATAGCCATAGCTAATATAAGTCCGAAATTCCAGTGTGTAGGTCTTTGTCAGAGATGGGACTAACATGATGTTACACACAGATGGGAATATACAGAGTAAAGATAGGTTACTGAAGAGCCCGCAAAACCATTAGGATCAGTTGACCCTAGAAGAATATAGTTAAGAGAAGATAGCTCAATATTATGTCTAACAGAAGTTAGATTATTGATTATGTTTGTGTAACACCCCATATTTTTATAACATTATTTAGAATAGTTAATTGGGTAAATTAAAAAAAATAATGTGAAGATTAAAAGGTTGAGATTTGATTAACAAAGGGTAGTCATGCCATGTTAGTGTGTTAATTAAAATGAGATAACCTCAGTTAATATGTTAGGATATGAGAAGGGCAATATGGGAAATAGGTAAGGCTTATACCCTAAACCCTTAGGAATGTAACTCGCGTTCATTTTCATTTTACTAACAATAAAATTTCCTAAGGTCGGCCGCCATTATTATTCTCAAGAAGAAGATTAAGGCTAGGATTCAAAAGAAGGAAGAAAATCAACTAAATCAATAGGAAATCTCATATCAATAATCTCAAAGCGAAGGTGAATTATTACTAAATTCCATTTTCTTTTGGTTTTCGGTATTAAGACTAGATCCAAAATATTTTTGCAAGTATATGCCATGTTTTGATGATTAAAGTTATATATATGCTTATTGATGAATTATATATGTTCATGTTAGTTTTATGACATGTTTGATATGAAAACCCTATTAAATGAAATATAAATGCCTTCAAAATTTAAATATAGATCAGAAATGATAATTTAGAGATGGATTTCAATTTTCATAAATTTCTGAAATTATGTGGATTTTATATTAATTTTCTAGTGAAGAAAATGATTTATTGGGTTATAAATATTTATGGCTAAATAAATAATTATTTGGGTTTGAAATTTTTATATGTTGGAAAACATATTAAAATAGATTTTCTGGGATTTTTCTATATTTTTCCTAAGTTATTTGATGAATATATAAAATTATTTAAGGTATAGGACTTAAATGTTTTATATATTTAATTAAGGAGAAGGGGCATTTTATAAAATGAAATTATTATTTAATTCTTAAAATAGTGGCAGCATATTTCTGAACAGAATTTGTTAACCAATGAAAATTTGACAAACAAAGGATGATTAGTTGAAAAGTAATCCTTTTTTAAGTTAAAAACAATGAAAACATACTTTTAGCATGTTTCAGCCTTTACGGCAACAAACCTTCCGACCCAGACCTTCCGATAGGGTCGAGAGGAACAAAGCTTTCAACAAGCTCAAACCAATACATATAGTATCAAGTTACTTGGTACGTAATGAATTGGACAAGGCTGAGAGGTTCTTAGTTGAAAGGTTAATGCCAAAGAGGTTGGGGTATGTTTGTTTTATAAACCAAAAACTTTCACCTTCTTTTCTTTCAAATAAGAGCTTCAATTTGGTTGCTTTTAACCAGGTCAAATGTTTAAAGTAAAGGTTTAACCCTTTCGATATAGTCGAAAGGTTACTGCTGTGTTAAGACTATTCTGTTTTGAAACGTTTCGACACAGTCGAAGGGTTTCTACCGCTTTATAAATGTTTTGTTTTGAACCTTTCAACAAAGACGAACGGTTTACTTGTTTTTAAAAAACCGACCGCTTCTCCCAATGCTTTCGACTTAGGTGATTTACCCTTGTTTTTAATTGAAGTATAACCAAGCTTTCGAAGCAGAGCTTTCGACTTAGTCGAAAGGTTGCTTCCGATGACTTCGAAAGGTTTTAAATGAAGGTTTTCCACTTGTTTTAAATTGAAACCAGTAAGTCTTCAAAAGGTTTAAGTTCAATGGTTTCGAAAGGTTTTAGTTGAATTATTTTGAAAGGTTTGACGATTGACTTTGAAAGTTTTAAGTTCAATAATTTCGAAAGGTTTGATGATTGACTTCAAAAGGTTTAAATGAATGATTTCAAAAGGTTTTAGTGAATGACTTTGAAAGGTTTAAATGAATGGTTTCGAAAGGTTTGATGATTGACTTCGAAGGTTTAAATAAATTTTTTCGAAAGGTTTTAGTGAATGACTTCAAAAGGTTTGAGTGAATGATTTCGAAAGGTTTGAGATGGAAGGTTTTCCAAAGTTTTTCTAAGGCAATGTTTTAAAGTGATTTAAAAAAAGGATGTCTAAAGTTCTATTGTTTTCGAAAGGTTTGGTTTCGAATGGTTTGAAATCTGATTTTGAAAGAGATAATTTCAAAAGTATAGAAAGAGGTTCTTTCAAATGGTTAAATGTTTTCATCAACTAAAGTTTGAATAAAGAATATATATAACAAGGTGATATGATTTTGGGTAAAGTATAAAGATTATATACTTTTCCTTATTTAAGTTTGATTTAATGGTGTTAAATCACTATAAAAATGATTTCAAGGAAAATTTATGGGAGGGGATCCTTAAGTGAAAATGACTCAGATATTTGAAAACCAGATGGGACTAGTATGGGGTCGCGCCCTATACATTAGCTAATAGCCCCAGCTAATTGTTTTCCAAAATTCCAGTGTGTAGGGCTTTGTCATAGGTAGACTAAAATTATGGTTACACACCAAAAGGAATATATGTTTGTATACAGATAGGTTATGGGTGAGCCCAAAAAACCATTAGGACCGGGAAGACCTAGAAGATGATTAAGTAGGGATAGACCATCTAGAAGTGAAGTATTTAACAGACAGTTAAGGACAGACCGTCCAGATGGGAAATGTTTAACAAATAGTTAAGGATAGAGAATATCTAACAGGTGTTAGGTTAATTTTGATTATATTGTCTATTAGGCATGAGTCGGCCAAAGGTTAAAAGTTATCCAAAAAAACTTGTGCGTTTGAACAGATAGTTCATTATTACCTGATATTTATGTATGTTTACATAATGATTGCTTTACAGTATTTAACTATTGTGGATGCAGGAGCACAGTATATTGCTTTATGAAAGGTTTTGCAAATATATGTTTTAAAAGGATGTTATTGAGGGGAAACCCGTTCCGCTAAGCGGTGTGGTCTCACTTAACATAATTATTCCGAGATGTATAATATTATTCACACCAAGCTTTATGTCTGACTCAAAGTTTATGTTTTCCCCTTAAACTCTCGGGTGCTTAAAATTGATTTGAGTAAGCTGAGGGGTTAAGGTTCTTTTTCAGGTTTTAGAATATTGACGAATAAGCTACCGGAGGCATGTAGGAGGAAACAGATAACTACTTAGGATTTGCAGTTCTTGTTATGTTTTGATGGATTTTCCACTGTGTTGTTTGTATTAGGTCTATTATGACCATATGAATCAGATCAACCAAAGGGGTATCTTCATATACCGCTCTTGGCATATTTGTAATAAGTATATTTTATCTGTGCCTGGGAAAGAATTTGGGATTATGTGTTAGAATGTGAAACATTTGGTTTTGAAATGTAATGAAGTAAAATTTGTTTTTTAAATCTGTTTTTTATTTCATATTCAGATGCTCCTGATATTATTGATACCATTAACATAGCCGTATTTAGTCGCCGGAAGCTAATACTGTAGATGACTGCAGCATCTATAACGCTTAGTTTTGGGCCTCTAGATAGGGGATGTTACAGCTTGGTAACAGAGCATGGTTTAAGAAATACTTCAATCAAAAATGATTTTTGAAAACATAATCCTTAGAAATTAGAGTTAAGATCGGGGTATGGGATAACGTTATAGTAACGTACTTATATTTGCTATATATATAAGTATACACTATCTCTCTAGACTCCTATCTTAGTTAGGCTATTCATATGTATCTCACGAGGTTTGAATACAAATATTGAAGTAAGAAGAGGCAGAGTAAATCTGGGTGGAGATAGCACCGCCACTAATGGAAATGCCCGACCAAATACTAGGAGAGGTCCCGGTTAGGCACAAGCTGAAACTGTTGGTGCAGGAGTTCCCCAGATGGACATGGGAGCAATGTATCAGTTCTTTGTAAACATGATGCAGGTTAGAATAGCAGCCAGAGTTGTTGGAGGTAATGCTACTAGAGGTGGAGCTTAGGAAGTTCCAATGGTCAATCAGTATGCTAACTTGAGTAAGATTACATTAGGCTTGGAGGGAAGTCGTTTATTGGTACTGAAGATGCGATCGAGGTGGATAATGGCTACTACATTACGAGAGAATTTTTGCTGACTTAGGATTGAATGATGAATAGAAGAGGAGATTGGCTTCGAGGCAGCTGCAGGGAGTTGCTCTATTATGGTGGAATACTGTTACCGCTGGAGTTGATGAGGAAACCATAACTTGGAAGGAGTTTAAAAGAAGGTTTTCTGAAAGATTTATGTCTGTAATGGCGCAGTCGGTGTTGGGTAGAAAGTTTGTAGAGTTGGAACAAGAAGATATGTCCATCTTGGAGTATGCGAGGAAGTTTGAGGAGTTGGCCCTGAAACACGCCACATACCTTAATATACCCAAAAGGACACTTAAAAGGCGTGGTGCTTTGTAGGTATAACTAAAGCTAACAGACACTAAGATACACAAGACAAAAATAGATAAAAACAGTGAAAACTTAAAATAATAACTTAATTAAAACAAAACTTCATAATTGCTTCATAAATAAGTCAAATACCAAATACCACATACATGTCTAAAAATTCAATATGTCTCATGAAACAAAAACTCATAGTCTCAAAAATTAGAGTATATAATATCCCTCATAATAAGCCAGTACATAGAAAGAACAAAAGCTGAAAGAAAAGAAATACATGGTAGCAAACTCCTCTAAGAAATCTCCAAGCAACTGCAATCTACTGTCCTCTCCCTTGATTTCCTAAGGGGAGGGGGAAAAGAGGAAAATAGAGGAGCGGGTCAGACTAAAAGTTTGGTGAATGATAGTAATTACTAGAGTCTTTAAGCAAAGTAAAAGTAATAGACTCTACAACAGTTCTAGTATAAAAAGAGGAAATAAAGGAAATAGGAAAGAGATAAACTGGAAATAAATATGATTAACTATAAGATATGTTAAATTTGATTGTTTGCACTTGTTCTTGATAGCTGCATTGATTAGACTGAATTCCTAATCCTATAATTAGGCTGAATTCCTAATTCTATCCTTCGATCGGCCTGCTACTCCATAGACCTTACTGCGGACCACAGACTAGGTAACTCCCTACACAACAGCCAATGGTATCTACGAAAGATGCACAAAGCAAACACCGTGGATCCAGACGATACATAGCTCCCTACACAGAAGGCAATGGTGTCTACGAAAGACACACATACTAAGTGCTTGGAACTCATAGCGATTACTGAGCACCAGAATGGAAGTCGCACGCGTAACTGCCACCATGCCCATGCTACCTTTTGCTCCACCCATTGTGTCTTCTTATTACCTCAAACTCCAGCATAAGCGTGCCCCTCGTCTCACTTCAGGCTAATGTGAGACCACCGTTTGTCCATAGAAAATAGGGGAAATGCTGTTGGTACTAGCCCTTTAACCAAACAATATCTAGTTGCGCCCCTTATCCAAATACCCAGTGATTTGGACTTCTAATTGAACAATTACTACCATTTTTAGCATAAGTGTGCCCTCGTCTCACTTCGGGCTAATGTGAGAACACCGTTTTGTCTAATAGGGAATGTTATTTGGTACAGGTCCTACTTTCATCTTTGCTTAATAACTTAGATAAATTATTTAAATAAGCCTTTACACTTTTCTCTACTATCTATGCTTATTAATTTATCCTAAGTCTTAAAATAAGCCTTATTCTGTTCTTTTTCTTATTATAACCTACGTTATAATCATGCTTATTACTTAACCCAAGGTCTAAGTGTGAAAATAACCCTCTTTCATATTTTACCCTTTTTAGTTATAATTCTAAGTTATAACTAGGTCAATCTTTTTAATTCAGTCCAACTAATGTTATAATTAGGCATAATTTTAGTCCAATTAGGCATAATTTCATTCCAATTCCATTTATATTACAGTCTTTGTAATTTACATCTTATATTCCATTATTTCAGTTTTCTTACAATTTAATCCATATTCGCGTTAATCCTATTCTAATCCATACGTGAAAAAGAAAGAGGAATAAAAGAAAACTGAAAATAGAAGAAAATCCAAAGCGTAGAAAGAAGATGTAAATAACGTATAAATAGCAGTGAATAAACTAAAATACTATAAATAAACTATAAATAAGCGGAAAAACTATAATTAACAAAAATAAACTAAAATTACTGAAAAGAATAGCTGAAAGGAAATAGACTGAAAATAATTCTAAAAACTGTCATAAACTACTGAAAAGGCTATTCCAAAAATCGTAGTAAAACTATAATTATTGGAAACCCTATTATTTTAAATTACTTAAAGAAATCTAAAATAATTACAATCACTCACCTCCGGTCTTAATCTCTTCCTTTGGTCTTCCAGGATCCACTTGGAGTTGTAAAATAATTTAATTTATAACGACTTTCTCCATGTAAAAATTATTCCGTTTAGGGTCCTTCCTAGAAAGGTGAACCCAATTGGAGAAAACCTAGAATGAGAAAAAGTATTAGGTCCAGGGGTCTATTTATAGGGGTAGAAGTGGATCTCAAACTGTTGGATTTTGAAGATTGAATGGGATGCAACCACGTCATAAGCTGAATAGGAGCCATTGGATGCAAGAATGGAAGGACCAGATCGAGGTAAAGAATGAAAAACACATCATTAAGTTGGCAAAATTTACTTTGGAACATTCGAACGAATGAACGTTCGTTCTTTCGTAATTAAGGGAGGCGGGTCGACCAGGTGGTCGACCGCCCGGTGCCCAAGTCAACCGGTCGGTCGACCTGCCTTATATATATATATATATCTTCTATTTCTGCTTATTTTGTATCTTGGTCATATTAGCTTGGTTTCTGACGTTCTATATATGGAAATTGACCAAAAAATTACCACGGACACAATGGTTCAATTCTCATGGCTCAATTCTGATAATTTCACAAAGTTATTTTATTATTTAATTAATTAACCAATTAATTATTATGGGTTAAATTTCGGGTTGTTACATTCTCCCCTCTTAAGGGATTTCGTCCTGAAATCTCTAAGGGTAAAAGAATGTACTAAATGTTTTCATCCAATTCTACAATCAAATACTCAATCATCAACCATTCATCCATTGTCCTTAAGTTTTTCTAATGCAATTTATGATACTTATGCAATTAGTGTAGTGTAAATGTTCGTAACTAATGCAAAAGATTAGGCGTTCCACTGATTCAGTTGACCTCCTTTTATGCAATCATGTTCGTGCCATGTATCCAAATGAATGAAAAAAATTCCTAATGATAACTGGTTATTCTATATGCGTGCTACAAACATCATCAAAATGCAACAATCATGTGATAAACATCCAATTATAGCAACCATGGAAATAAAATAAAAATGCGCACACATCCATATGCATATGCTCAGTGTCCTAGTTAGGTCGATCCCTAAGGAATAATAGTGCCTAGTGTACCTATATGCGTCCATAGCATCCACTAGCAAACACTTGCAACCAATAGCATACATCATTCATAACATGTTCTATTAACATGTTTACATAAAATCCTACCATCCATAGGTTAAATCCTAATTTCTACCCTCCTAAAGGATAATAAAGGAAATAACCTATTCAAAACTAAAGATGAAAAAAGGAATTCTAAAACTTACTATCAAAAAGATGAGGATAGGAACTACGAATCTTCTCTTCTGCTTCCCAAGTGGCGTCTACAACATCATCTCTCATTGCACCTTAACCAGTGGAACCTCCTTATTCCTTAGTCCCTTGATGTCTCTTCCAACAATCTTCGTGGGGATACGTCGAATAGAAGCTTCCCTTTCTACCTCTACCTCCTGTAACTGACTAGGCTCTACAACCTCCACCGAGTCATGTAAGCACTTTCGCAAGTGCAAAACATGGAAAATTTTGTGCACTCCTACGAGCCTATCAGGTAGCTTCACTTTGTAAGCCATCTTCCTAACTCTCTCTACGATAGGGAATGGTCCAACAAATCTGGGGGCTAACTTTCCATTCGACCCAAACCTTACCACCTTCCTAAGCGGGGATACTTTGATAAAAACTAAGTCTCCAACCTCAAACTCTAAGTCTCTCCTCTGCTTGTCCGCATACAACTTCTGTCTATCTTGAGCCGTCTTCATCCTCCGCCGAATCAAATCCACCCGCTCAGAGGTCTCCCTAACCATATCGGGTCCAAGTAATAACTTCTCCATAGACTCTACCCAACATAATGGGGACTTGCATGGTCTCCCATATAAAGCCTCAAATGGTGCCATTCCTATACTTGTTTGTTAACTACTATTGTACGCAAACTCAACCAATGGAAGATGCTCCTCACAAGTTCCTCCAAAGTCCAAAATGCACATCCGCAGCAAATCCTCAGGCACCCTATTGGTCCTCTCTATTTGGCCATCTATCTAGGGGTAATATGCCATACTCAATCTCAGTTGCATCTCTAGCGCCTCTTGTAAGCTCCTCCAAAACTCACTAGTGAAAATGGGATATCTATCACTCACCACGGTAGATAGAACTCCATGTAGTTGGACTATCTCTCGAATATACAAGGATGCCAAATATGAAGCCCTACACTTACTCTTAACTGGGATGAAGTGGGCACTCTTGGTCAATCTATCAACAATCACCCAAATGCTAGTATTCCCCTTCCTAGAACGGGGTAAACCATCTATAAAATCCATAGAAATGTTGTCCCACTTCCACTTCGGTATATCTAAAGGTTGAAGTAATCCACCGGGTTTCTGCTGCTCTACTTTTGCCCTTTAGCATATAAGACACTTAGCTACAAACTCCGCCACATCCTTCTTCATACAACCTCAATAGAACATCATCTTCATATCCTGATACATTTTGTCACCACCTAGATGAATAATCATACGGGAATGGTGCGCCTCCTCCAAAACTGCCCTCAACAAGTCACTAGCGCGCGGAACACAAAGCCTCCCATCTCTCCTAAGCCACCCCTGCTATCTATGGAATAACATTGGAGTTTCCTAGAGACCTCTCTTCGGCTTATCCTATCCATAATGTCCATGAGCTCTGAATCCCCCTGCTGCCTCGAGCCAATCTGATCCATAAGGTAGGCCTCACCTCTAATGTCGCCAACAACCCAGGAGTAATGTTCGTAGAGGGCTTAAAATCAAAAGTAGAAATAAACTCCGAGCTCCTCCACTCTACGAACAAAGGACTAAGGGTTGCTTTCTTTCTACTCAATGCATCCGCAACCACATTACCCTTGCCAGGGGTATAAGCTATCTCCAAATCATACAAGGCTAAAAAAACCATCCACCTATGTTGCCTCAAGTTCAAGTCCTTCTGCAAGAATAGGTACTTCAAAGACTTATGGTCGGTAAAAAGCTCAAACCGCTCTCCAAGCAAATAGTGTCTCCAAGACTTAAGTGCAAAAACTATGGCAGCCAACTCCAAATCGTGGGTAGTGTAGGATCGATTTCACCCTAGAGGGGGGTGAATAGGGTGATAGTATCAATTATAAAAATTATTGCAGAAGTGTAAATTAATTTCAACATAGATCATAGCAGAATAATATCAGCACAGATAATAGCAGAATAGTAAATGCAGAAAATAGAACGACACAGAATTTACCCAGCTTCGGCAAAACCCTGCCTACGTGCTGCCCCCAAGGTTTCTACTAGAAATTAGATAGTCACACGCTTACACACATAAACTCGCTATACCCGCTATTGACTAATCTAACTCTACGCTCAAAACTCTGCCACAACTCAGCCACTGAGTTGGGAATTCCCAAACTACGCCACGTAGTTTTTCCCCTAGTCACACGACTAGTAATTACAACGGTTTAAAAGAAAATTTAAATTAAAAACAAATTTAAAACAAAAACACCCTAATTTAAAAACAAACTAAAGCCTTTAATAAAAACAAGGCCGGTCCAAATTAATTCTTTCTCCTTATTATTTTCGGCCCGTTCCGTTTCTTGTGAAAATGGTGGCTTGTTCGTTCTCATTTGTTCCTCTCTTGCTCTTGAAATTAGGGCTTGCAATTTTGAGCGCCGATTGTGATAATCTCGATCGAATGATGGTTTATGTTCCTTAGCTTTGTCGATCGATGCTTTCTCCACTTGCATTCGTTCACGGCTGCTCCTTTTTGATCGAGTTTGCCTATGATTCGGTATGTAATTTTGTTCCTTTTGTTTTCTGGTTTGATGCTTGAACTCGATGCCTTTTTGCCAATGATGATAGTTGTTTATATAGGAGTCGAAATCCTAAATTTTCGTTCATCTGGATTAATTTGAATTCGTCAACTAAATTGTTTTGGCCACTTGATAATTTTTGAACGATGGTGATTTATCTGACTTCTTCAATTCATATAATTTCGTTGCTTGATACTCACGGTGTTGATTCTTTGCTTGGTCAATTTACTTGGCCACCACGATATCGAATTTGAACTGTTCGATTCTTGACCACCTCGTCTCTGACTTGTTCATCATATTCTTTGATCACGGCTTTGACATTGATTTTGAATTGCACCTCTAAATTTTTTTTTACGGTTCGGTGATGATATATTTTGTTTTCTACTTCAACTGACATCACCTGACTTTGGCTTCTCTGTTTACTGCCTTACTGCCATGCTGTATAGTGTTGTAGTGTTTGTGACATTGAGCCTGGGCAATTTGGTTGTGCTGCATTGCTTCATTGTATTTGCATCATGTACGTCTTGTAGAAATGTTGCATTTACTTGCATCCATATTGTCACTGTATCATGTTTGAGATTGCTCATTTGAGCTGCTGTGGCCTTCACTTGATATTGTCACAGACCTGTACACTTAATTGGTTCATTGGTGTTTGTTCATTCATGTAGTTTCTGGTATCACTCTTTGAGACAGTTTGCATGTCTTGTACCACTTGTGTCAGCGCTTTGTTGCCTTTGATATTACTTTCAAGTTAACCTGTCTTGTGCAGTTGCATTCTGGTCTTGCTTGCATTGTTGGTTTATCACTTTGTTTCACTACGTATTCCAGTGTGCCTTTGTACATGACTCGTGTACTTGCCTCTGATCTGTTGGTACTGGTTCGTGTATATGTGCAGTTTCACTTTGTTGATGATTTGATGTTGAAGTCACAGTGATGCATTGTGGTGAGTTCGATGTGCATGCTTTGTACTTGTAGTCTTATCTCACTTGCATTTGATCACTATAACTAGTTGACATTATGTACACGATTACATATGCACGCCCAGGTGGTCCTGCATTTAACCACAATGTGCATGCATTTTTTTTGTACCCATGGAAGTAGATTTGATAGTAGCATCCACACATTTGAACGCCGCCTAGGCAGAAACCGCTATTTTTTGTTCTGACTGCAATAACTTCTTCATACTAACTCGGAATCAGGCAAAACTTTGACCGATAAATTCCTACCTAAATTACAGACAATATGGTACACTCGGATACTTCATCTTGTGAACACACACTGTAGTTCTCCAAGGGGACTGACAGTTTACTTAGAAAATAACATGGCACAACATCCTCATATTTGAACTCCGCCTAGTGCAGAAGCCGCTATTTTTTTTATTTAGACTACTATATTTTCTTCATACTAACATGGAATTCGGCGAGACTTCGACAGATTAACTCTCACCTAAATTACGGACAATATGGAACACTTGGATACTTCATCTTATGAACGCACACTATAGTTCTCCATGGGGACTGACAGATGTACTTGAAAATAACAGGATAACACATCCCCATATTTCAACTCCACCTAGTGTAGAAGCCGCTATTTTTTTTGTTCAGACTGCAATAACTTCTTCATACTAACTCGGAATTAGGCGATACTTCGACCGATGAACTCCCACCTAAATTACGGACAATACGGTATAGTTGGATACTTCATCTTGTGAACGCACACCGTAGTACTCCATGGTGACTGACAGTTATACTTAGAAAATAACATGCTATATCCTCACTTCAATGCTCACTATAGTTCTCCATGGTGACTAATAGTTGTACTTAGAAAATAACACACTACATCCTCATATTTGAACTTTACCTAGGAAAAAGCCGTTATTTTTTTGTTCAGACTGCAATAACTTCTTCATACTAACTCGGAATCACACAAAACTTCGACCGATGAACTCCCACCTAAATTATGGACAATATGGAACACTCAGATACTTCATCTCGTGAACGCACACTGTGGTTCTCCATGGGCAGTGACAGTTGTACTTAGAAAATAACAGGATACTACATCCCCATATTTGAACTCCGCCTAGTGCAGAAGACGCTATTTTTTTTTGTTCAGACTGCAATATTTTCTTCATACTAACTCGGAATCCGGCGAGACTTCGACCGATTAATCCCACCTAAATTACGGACAATATGGAACACTCGGATACTTCACCTTGTGAATGCACACTGTGGTTCTCCATGGGCAGTGACAGTTGTACTTAGAAAATAACAGGATACCACATCCCCATATTTGAACTCCGCCTAGTGCAGAAGCCGCTATTTTTTTTTGTTCAGACTGCAATATTTTCTTCATACTAACTCGGAATCCGGCGAGACTTCGACCGATTAACTCCCACCTAAATTACGGACAATATGAAACACTCGGATACTTCATCTTGTTAACATACACTGTAGTTCTCCATGGGGACTGACAGTTGTACTTAAAAAATAACAGGCTACCACATCCCCATATTTGAACTCCGCCTAGTGCAGAAGCCGCTTTTTTTTGTTCAAAATGCAATAACTTCTTCATACTAATTCAGAATCCAGTGAGACTTCGACCAATTAACTCCCACCTAAATTACGGATAATATGGAACACTCGGATACTTCATCTTGTGAACGCACACTGTAGTTCTCCATGGGCACTGACAGTTGTACTTAGAAAATAACAGGATACCACATCCCCATATTTGAACTCCGCCTAGTGCAGAAGCCGCTATTTTTTTTGTTCAGACTGCAATATTTTCATCATACTAACTCGGAATCCGGCAAGACTTCGACCGATTAACTCCCACCTAAATTACTGATAATATGAAACACTCGGATACTTCATCTTGTGAACGTACACTGTAGTTCTCCATGGGGACTGACAGTTGTACTTAGAAAATAACAGGCTATATTCCCATATTTGAATACTATTTCTCTATAAGATGTAAAAGGGTATATTTCGAATTTCAAAAAGACACTGAGTAAATGAATTCTCTTTATTAGTAGTAAAGATAAAGATAGAGTGAATGATTTCCATTATTATAATGAGGGGTATTTCTGGTATTTCAAAAAGACACGGTTGAATTCCTATTCAAGGAATTCTCATTATTAGTAGTAAAGATGTTGTTTTATTGTGTACATGTACTCTTGGTGTTGCCTTGATCGAGCATTTTCACTTGTACTTGACCATTTTATTAAACTTGTATAATCGAACTGGACCTATGTTGAATCCAGCTTGGAGCTTGGGTTTGACCTTGTACTTTAATCGTCGAGACTTTATTTATACTGCACCTGAGTTGAACCCGTCTTTTATTTGGGTTTGACCTTGAGCTCACCTGTCCCTGTAGCATTATCAAGTGTATATTGGTGTGCACGGCCTTGTGGCATGTACAGTGATACACTGTGCATGTCACATTGTTCGTGTGTGATGAATCCAAATATAAATAATGACGAACAACCCAAATAACTGAGGAAAATAAAATTTTCAAAATCACATTTTATTTTGTACTACAAAAATATTTTTTTTTCAATTTTACTGCATCAGTATATATTTTTGCAGATTGCTCAGATGCTGGATTCAAACTGGAATGAAGTTGAAGATAAATACGAGTGTGAGTGATATGTAGTGAGGTCCTGATGTAAATATGAATTGTATTGTAACTGAAATTGTGTATATATATATATAGTGAGAGCTTGAATTTGTACTATTAAAAATTGTAATAAATATTTGTTTGAATAAAATTTCTGTTCGAATTCAAATTCTGTGTTATTTATTTTATTCAGCAAATATCTATTTAATCTGTGAAAATAAAATAGTACAATATCAAATATATTTAAATGAATATATATATATATGTGTTTATTATCATCAAACAAAAATCATATACACACATATTCAACAATCTCCCCCTTTTGATGATAACAAACATATATTTAGGATTTTTATTTTATTAAATGTATTTGATCATTCAATTTGCTCCCCCTATTTGAATGCTCCCTCTCTACACAATACTCCCCCTTCATATATGCATGTGAACAAAAATATGCAAATGTGCTTAGATGTAAATTGAAAATATTTGACCTTTATTTGCCAAAATCTTAACTTTTCTCTCCCCCTTTTGTTATCAGCAAAAGAGTAATAGTGTTAGAAAAATAGAGATAAAGTGATAGACATTAAAACAATATTAATTCCCAATCTAGTATAAATATTAAATTTCAATAAAAAATCAATCAAAAATCATAAATACTATGTTTGACGCATATTCCACTTTAGAATGATAGGGATGATGTCATCATATAAAACCATATAGTTGTGTCTATTTGTGGTATATTTATATCAGGAATTTGAATATCTACTAACCATGCATAACCGTTAGGACTTTTAAATGAGATTAGTAGTATTCCAAATTAAAAGAAATAAATGAATTCAAGTATCTTCTAACCACGCATAACCGTGAGGACTTTTAAATGGGATTAGAATCAACTTGTCTATTTAATCAATCAATTTTGATATGCATTCCGTACATGCATAACCGTGAGGACTTTTAAATGAGCATGGAAGCACATAATCAAAAATCCAAGTAATTCACCCATGCATAACCGTGAGGACTTTTAAATGAGAGTGAATACTTTGGATATTTTTATTTACAAAAAAAATATAATAAAATGAAAAATGAATTATTCCCGTTTAAAATACCACATATTGACTCACTATATTGGATTCTGATGAGTGACGGTCAATAGAAAAGTGATAGAAATAGAAATGGTCATGGAATTTATACCAAACAAAAAGTATTTATAACTCTTGTTTAAATTTCTAAAGAAATTTACTAAATATACTATCTCGAGTTATAATATATGATTAATATCAACACTCATCACTTTTGCAATCACTATTTACCTTTTCGATAATTAGTAGGGGGTCAGATTAGTTAATGTAGTGATTTAAGATCAATTTCAAGAATAATTATAAAATCAATTTTCTGAAATAACTAATCTGAAACAAGGTCAAAAATGATTTTCTTGAAGGGTTTATCTAAGAAAAATATCTGTTAATTGAAACTTATTTGAAATGAAAAATATGCAGATATTTTCTTTGAAAAGCGATGCAATTACTGAATTTTAATCACGTTCCACTAGTATTTTTTCATCAACTAGATTGCCAGTGTAATCTGCATCTGAATTTTTCTTTCACTCAACATTATCATTGTTTGAATGTTATAGACCAGACTTGTGAACCTGAAACAAATTTCTTTGAAATCATTTTTAACAGCTTTTTAAATGAAGTTCTCTTGAATTTGAATTGAAGCCGTTGAAATAAACAAATAGTGCTCATAGTGTCGGAAAATATAAACAAATATATCCACTTGTATCATGAGTAATCAGAAATCTATTTATCTAAGCAATTCAAAGATGATTAGTCAACATTTTGAATAAGTCAGAATTAACATCATCAATCATTTCACATAACTGGCTGATTTAATTCAGATTATGGTACAGATTATCACATTTAAATTATCGTTTGAAAATAAATACAATTACCTGTTTTACCAGTACGATAATCTTTCGTTGTTGCCCATTGTGAATCTGCCACCTTTATACTAGGCTAAGGAACTTTGAATTGTCGCCCGTTGTGTTTCTGGAACAGCCATAATCCAGATAAAACTTTTTTTGTTCCTTAGCCTGCCACCACACCTACACGGTAAAAGATTTTTGTGACCTATTTGTTTTTATAGGTCCATGGTTGTTAGTGGCAGAATAATTTGAAAAATAATTTTGTGGAGACCCATAACTATTTATATATGTTCCTTTTGGCACCCAAATTTGTTTAACTTTGAGAGATTCTATATTTGTGCCTTTTGGAACCCAAATTGGAATTGTTTTCACATGTTTGGGTCTATACCAACAATTATTTGGATCGTGTCCAGTTTTTCTACAAATAGTGCACATTGAATTGACTTGTTTAGTTTCCCTTCTATACCGTTCTGTTTGAGTATACCCAAGTCCTTGTCTATCAATATTGACAGTTTGTTTTCCTAATAGCATATTCAACGATCTTTCATTTTTGGAAAATTTATCTAAAGTAGTAGACAATTGTTGGACTTGTGATTTAAGTGATTCGTTTTCATTCAATAATTGAGTGCACTTTTTGATAGAATTTTCTCTTCTCGTATTTTCACTCTCTTTTAAAATCAGAATTTCATTTTAAAGTGATTTTATATTAATTTCTGATTTTTTAACCTCATCTTCGAATGTTGGACACTTATCACACTTAGGGATTCTACTTTGATAGTTTTTAACTAACTGTTCAAGCTGTTCATTTGTTTCTATCAAACTATCTCTTTGTGATTCAAGATTAGCGTATCTCTCCCTAAGTCGTTCAAAACAACCGTTTACTTCGTGAAAATAAATAAGCAACTCAGAATGGGTAAGTTTTGATACCTCACTTGGCTCGTCATCGTCACTGTCAGTTATATCACCTCGAAGACACAATTCTGCCTTTTCACTTTCACTGCCAGTGCTTTGATCTTCCTCGTCTGTTTCATCCCAAGTGGCTGCAAAACTTTTCTTTTTCTGTTTCTTTCCACGGTTGAATTTATTTTGTGGACAATCGGGCTTGATATGACCGGGTTTGTTGCACTTGTAACAGATGATCTTCTGTTCGTCTAGCTGTCAAATACTTTGGCTATTCTGCTTTTCACCTTTTGATTTAGAGCTGAATTTCCATATTTGTGATTCCACTTTTTGAATTTCCTTATTAATAGTTCTAGTTCTACTGCACCATCATCATCATCATCGTCATCACTTTCAGTTGTTCCTTTGAGGGCTATCGATTTCTTTCGAGTATCTCCTCCTTCACGCTCTTCTTTGAATTTCATCTCTAGCTCATAAGTGGTGAGATTTCCGATGAGTTCTTCAACTTTGAGTTGTTTCACATCTTTTGATTCTTGAATGGCAGTTACTTTTGCTTCAGAGCTTCGTGGAAGGACTCTGAGGATTTTCCGGACTATTTCCAATTCTGTGTATGATTTTCCGAGAGCTTTTGATTTGTATACGATATTGGAAAGTCGTCCAAACATCTCTTTAACATTTCTTCTTTTGCCATAGTGAAGTTCTCGTATTTGCTGCTTAGCATGGCAAGGTGAGATTCTTTGACTTGAGATGTTCCTTCGTGAGTCACTTCGAGTGTGTGCCATATTTCCTGCGCAGTTAGACAATGTGAGACACGATTAAATTCAAATTGATCACATCAACAAATAATAGAATTCATTGCTTTAGCATTAATATTCTATAGTTTATTTTCTATCTCTATCCATTGATTCTTCGGTTTTTCTACTTCCTGATTATCTACAGTTATAGTTGGAGTTCTATAACCTGTCTCAACAATATTCCAAGCATCAATGGTTTCTAGAAAAAATTTCATCCTATTTTTCCAATACGCATATTCACCATTAAACATTGGTGGTCTAACTATCGACTGACCCTCAGCAAAAGCATTATTAAAAGAAGCCATTTTTAAAAATTCAAATTTTTAAAACAAAAATTGATTTTTGAAAAAAAATTGAATTTTTGAATAAAAAATTTGACTTCTATTCCTAGCTCTGATACCACTTGTATGATCAATTTCACCCTAGAGGGGGGGTGAATAGGGTGATAGTATCAGTTATAAAAATTATTGCGGAAGTGTGAATTAATTTCAACACGGATCACAGTAGAATAATATCAGCACGGATAATAGCATAATAGTAAATGCAGAAAATAGAACGACACAGAATTTACCCAGCTTCGGCAAAACCCTGCCTACGTGCTGCCCCCAAGGTTTCTACTAGAAATTAGATAGTCACACGCTTACACACGTAAACTCGCTATACCCGCTATTGACTAATCTAACTCTACGCTCAAAACCCTGCCACAACTCAGCCACTGAGTTGCGAATTCCCAAACTACGCCACGTAGTTTGTCCCCTAGTCACACGACTAGTAATTACAACGGTTTAAAAGAAAATTTAAATTAAAAACAAATTTAAAACAAAAACACCCTAATTTAAAAACAAACTAAAGCATTTAATAAAAACAAGGCCGGTCCCAATTAATTCTTTCTCCTTATTATTTTCGGCCCATTCCTTTTCTTGTGAAAATGGTGGCTTGTTCGTTCTCGTTTTTCCTCTCTTGCTCTTGAAATTAGGGCTTGCAATTTTGAGCGTCGATTGTGATAATCTCGATCGAATGATGGTTTATGTTCCTTAGCTTTGTCGATCGATGCTTTCTCCACTTGCGTTCGTTCACGGCTGCTCCTTTTTGATCGAGTTTGCCTATGATTCGGTATGTAATTTTGTTCCTTTTGTTTTCTGGTTTGATGCTTGAACTCGATGCCTTTTTGCCAATGATGATAGTTGTTTATATAGGAGTCGAATTCCTAAATTTTCGTTCGTTTGGATTAATTTGAATTCGTCAACTAAATTGTTTTGGCCACTTGATAATTTTTGAACGATGGTGATTTATCTGACTTCTTCAATTCATATAATTTCGTTGCTTGATACTCACGGTGTTGATTCTTTGCTTGGTCAATTTACTTGGCCACCACGATATCGAATTTGAACTGTTCGATTCTTGACCACCTCGTCTCTGACTTGTTCATCATTTTCTTTGATCACGGCTTTGACTTTGATTTTGAATTGCACCTCTAAATTTTTGTTTACGGTTCGGTGATGATATATTTTATTTTCTGCTTCAACTGACATCACCTGACTTTGGCTTCTCTGTTTACTGCCTTACTGCCATGGTGTATTGTGTTGTAGTGTTTGTGACATTGAGCTTGGGCAATTTGGTTGTGCTGCATTGCTTCATTGTATTTCCATCATGTACGTCTTGTAGAAATGTTGCATTTACTTGCATCCATATTATCGCTGTATCATGTTTGAGATTGCTCATTTGAGCTGCTGTGGCGTTCACTTGATATTGTCACAGACCTGTACACTAAATTGGTTCGTTGGTGTTTGTTCATTCATGTAGTTTCTGGTATCACTCTTTGAGACAGTTTGCATGTCTTGTACCACTTTTGTCTGTGCTTTGTTGCCTTTGATATTACTTTCAAGTTAACCTGTCTTGTGCAGTTGCATTCTGGTCTTGCTTGCATTGTTGGTTTATCACTTTGTTTCACTACGTATTCCAGTGTGCCTTTGTACATGACTCATGTACTTGCCTCTAATCTATTGGCACTGGTTCGTGTATATGTGCAGTTTCACTTTGTTGATGATTTGATGTTGAAGTCACAGTGATGCATTGTGGTGAGTTCGATGTGCATGCTTTGTACTTGTAATCTTGTCTCACTTGCATTTGATCACTATAACTAGTTGACATTATGTACATGTTGTTTTACTGTGTACATGTACTCTTGGTGTTGCCTTGATCGAGCATTTTTACTTGTACTTGACCATTTTATTAAACTTGTATAATCGAACTGCACCTATGTTGAATCCAGCTTGGAGCTCGGGTTTGACCTTGTACTTTAATTGTCGAGACTTTATTTATACTACACCTGAGTTGAACCCGTCTTTTATTTGGGTTTGCCCTTGTGCTTACCTGTCCCTGTAGCATTATCAAGTGTATATTGGTGTGCACGGCCTTGTGGCATGTACAGTGATACACTGTGCATGTCACATTGTTCGTGTGTGATGAATTCAAATATAAATGATGATGAACAACCCAAATAACTAAGGCAAATTAAATTTTCAAAATCACATTTTATTTTGTATTGCAAAAATATTTCTTTTTCAATTTTACTGCGTCAGTATATATTTTTGCAGATTGCTCAGATGCTGGATTCAAACTGGAACGAAGTTGAAGATAAATACGAGTGTGAGTGATATGTAGTGAGGTCCTGATGTAAATATGAATTGTATTGTATTGTAACTTAAATTGTGTATATATATAGTGAGAGCTTGAATTTGTACTATTCAAAATTGTAATAATTATTTGTTTGAATAAAATTTCTGTTCGAATTCAAATTCTGTGTTATTTATTTTATTCAGCAAATATCTATTTAATCTGTGAAAATAAAATAGTACAATATCAAATACATTTAAATGAATATATATATATATATATGTTTATTATCATTAAATAAAAATCATATACATGCATATTCAACAGGTAGGGTAGTTCTTCTCATGCGTCCTCAACTACCTACTACCATAACACACTACCCTCCCTTCTTGTATCAACACCGCTCCTAGACCCGTTCTGCATGCATCAGTGTATATAGTGAAAGGCTTAGCTCCATCGGGTAAAACTAACACTGGTGCACTAGTAAGGGCTCTCTTAAGCTTCGTGAAGGAATCCTCACAATCCACGTCCCACATCAAAGCTTTATTCTTCTTAGTAAGGCGCGTGAGTGGTGCCAAAATCTTGGCAAAGTCTCTAATGAACTTCCTATAGTAGCCAGCCAATCCTAGGAAGCTCCTAACTGCGGTAATGTTCTTGGGGGCCTTCCAATCTTGCACTGCAATAACCTTGGCAGGGTCAACAGCCAAACCTTCCTTTGATACTACGCGCCCCAAGAAACGAACTTCCTCTATCCAGAAATGACACTTCAAAAACTTAGCTCTCAAATGATGACTACAAAGTGTGCTAAGAACCTCTTCCAAATGAACAACATGCTCCTCCATATTCTTGGAAAATGCCAAGATACCATCCACAATTACCCCCACAAACTTATTTAGGACATCCCTAAAGACGTGGCTCGTCAAATCAATGAAATAAGCAGGAGCATTTTTTACCCCAAAAGGCATAACCAACAACTCGAAAAATCCATCTGGTGTCCTAAACGCAGTCTTATCTATACTGTCCCCCGCCACCCTAAGCTGATGGAATCCCGTGGCTAAATCAAGCTAAGAGAAAATTGAAGAGCCTGCTAACTAGTCAAAAAGATCATTAATCCTAGCGAGGATATCGGTTCTTCTTGGTGAGCTTATTTAATTCCCTATAGTCCTTGCAAAGTTGGAGAGAACCATCCGCCTTAGTGGCGAAGACGACTCGCACTCCCCACTCTGATATGCTCCTTCTTATGAATCCCTTCTCCAAAAGCTCACAGATCTGCTTGCTCAATTCTTTCCTCTCCCTAGGTGCCATGTGACTCACAGGAAATGCTACTGGCTTGGCATTCTCGGTCAAATAAATCCTGAAGTCAATCTCTCTCTTAGAGGGAAGTCCCCTAACTTCCTCAAAGACGTCTACAAAATCTCTGACGACAAAAACTTATTGCAACTTTGATGAAGATGAATCGAGGGAATAGAGAAAACCCAACATGACTTACCCTTGTGGGTCGCAAGATACCTCCAGAGTCCTACCACTGCAAGTCTCAAGTCTAACAACTCTCCTCTCGCAGTCTAATATAGCTCCTTATGTGGTTAGCCAATCCATCCCTAAGATCATCCCATACTCCGAGAATCCTAAAACATAGGCATCGCAGTCAAATTCTACACCTAGGATAAAGATTTTCAAACCCCTACAAACCATAAATAAGTGTGCCGATCCTCCTATGGGGTTTGAAACAATAATGGGGTCTACTACTAATGATATGTCCAAGTGCAAACAATCTACTAGAGAGCTAGAGATAAAAGAGTGTGATGCTCCAAAATCAAATAAAGTCCGAATGGGAAAATCAAATATAGAAATCAAACCTTCAACTGTGACTTTCCTACCTCTATCTGGAATGCTACTGGAAGGTGTTGCGTCTAACGCCTGAATCTGCGCAACTGGTGCACTCGCTCCCTAACCAGCTCCCTGGGGACAACTCCTACTCATATGATCGGGATGCCCGCAAGTATAGCACTTACCCTTCATCTTCTCCTTCCTGCAATCCTTGGAAATATGTCCAGTATTCCCACAACTACAGCACTTTATTCCTTTCTTAATCTGCTTCTGAGGACCATCACCTTTCTTCTTCTTATTGTTGTCCCACCACTTCTTCTTTGAACTTTCTGACTTAACCACCTCTTTAGACTTTCCTTCCTTGACTGCATCCGACATAAGCGCCATCTCGACCAAAGACTCAAAAGTAACTCCCATCGGCACGTGAGTCAGTAATAATCCCTGAAGGGGTTGATTCAATCCCTTCGCAAACTTCATAGCTTTCTTATGATGCATGTTCACCAAATCCATACCAAACCGCGACAGCTCATTGAATTGATTGATGTATTCCTTAATAGAAAGACTCCCTTGCTTTAAATTGATAACCTCTCCAGCTGAACACTCTCTTCCGTCTAAGACAAAAACATCCTATCGAGTCGCTCCCGGAATCCATCCCAAGTAATATTCCTTCCCTCCAACTCGATCACCTCTCACCAATAAAATGCCTCCTCCTTTAGTTGCCAAGAGGCTAGCTGAAATCGCTGCAGATCATCCAGTCCCAAAAGACCAAAAATCCTCTTCGTGTCCCTAAGCCATGCTCTCGCCTCCACAAAAGTCTCCTTGCCAGAAAAAGTCTTCCCGCTCAAACTCGCAAAATCTTTACAAAGCTTAGAGAAATTGATGGCGGTAGGTGGGTTGATGGGATTCCCAACCGCGGGTGTAGGGTTGGGCGCAGGCCCGTGCACCTCTGGAGTCATGGCTTGTAAGTACCTACGAAACCAGGCTGGGACTGGAATGCCCTCGGGAAGGTTCAGGGCATCAGCCATTCTACGAAAAGAAAACGATAGTTTAGGAAAGAGTCAAATGGAGATTGAACTTGACTTATGAGGGGATTTTTATAAAAACTCTTTTATACTTAAAATCATTTCTAATTTTTTTTTGAAAAATACCTTTAAAACAAGTTATTTTGAAAAATACTTTAGTTTTAAAAATAATTATTTTAGGAATCTTGCAACTTAGGCTCTAATACCAAGTGAAACACCCCATACCCCTTAATATACCCAAAAGGACACATTAAAAGGCATGGTGCGTTGTAGGTATAACTAAAGCTAACAAAGACTAAGATTCACAAGAAAAAATAGATAAAAACAGCGAAAACTTAAAATAATAACTTAACTAAAACAAAACTTCATAATTGCTTCATAAATAAGTCAAATACCAAATACCACATACATGTCGAAAATCCAATATGCCTCATGAAACAAAAACTCATAGTATCAAAAATCAGAGTACATAATATCCTTCATAATAAGCCAGTATATAGAAAGAACAAAAGCTGAAGGAAAAGAAATACATAGTAGCAAATTCCTCTAAGAAATCTCTAAGCAACTGCAATCTACTGTCCTCTCCCTTGATTGCCTAGGGGGGAAAAGGGGGAAAATAGAGGAGTGGGTCAGACTAAAAGTCTGGTGAATGATATTAATTACTAGAGTCTTTAAGCAAAGTAAAAGTAGTAGACTCTACAAAATTTCTAGTATATAAAGTGGAAACAAAGGAAATAGGAAACAGATAAACTGGAAATAAATACAATTAACTATAAGATATGTTAAATTTGATTGTTTGCACTTGTTCTTGATAGCTGCATTGATTAGGCTGAATTCCTAATCCTATAATTAGGCTAAATTCCTAATTCTACCCTTCGATTGGCCTGCTACTCCATAGACCTTACTACGGACCAGAGACTAGGTAACTCCCTACACAGGAGCCAATGGTATGTATGAAAGATGCACAAAGCAATCACTGTGGATCCAGACGATACATATCTCCCTACACATAAGGCAATGGTGTCTACGAAAGACACACATACAAAGCGCTTGGAACTCATAGCGATTACTGAGCACCGGAATGGAAGTCGCACGCGTAACTGCCACCATTCCCATGCTACCTTTTGCTCCACCTATTGAGTCTTCTTATTACCTCAAACTCCAGCATAAGCATGCACCTCGTCTCACTTCAGGCTAATGTGAGACCACCGTGTGTCCATAGAAAATAGGGAAAATGCTGTTAGTACTGGCACGTCATCCAAACAATATCTAGTTGGGCCCCTTATCCAAATCTCCCATGATTTGGACTTTTAATTAACCAATTACTACCATTTTTAGCATAAGCGTGCCCTCGTCTTACTTCAGGCTAATGTGAGACCACCGTTTTGTCTAATAGGGAATGCTATTTAGTACAGGTCCTACTTTCATCTTTGCTTATTAACTTAGATAAATTATTTAAATAAGCCTTTACACATTTCTCTACTATCTGTGCTTATTAATTTATCCTAAGTTTTAAAATAAGCCTTATTATGTTCTTTTTCTTATTAGAACCTATGTTATAATCATTCTCATTACTTAACCCAAGGTCTAAGTGTGAAAATAAGCCTCTTTCGTCTTTTACTCTTTTTAGTTATAATTCTAAGTTATAATTAGGCCAATCTTTTTAATTCAGTCCAATTAATGTTATAATTAGGCATAATTTCATTCCAATTCCATTTATATTACAGTCTTTGTAATTTACATCTTATATTCCATTATTTCAGTTTTCTTACAATTTAATCCATATTCGCGTTAATCATATTCTAATCCATACGCGAAGAAGAAGGACGAATAAAAGAAAACTAAAAATAGAAGAAAAATCAAAAGCATAGAAAGAAGATGTAAATAACGTATAAATAACAGTAAATAAACTAAAATACTGTAAATAAACTGTAAATAAATGGAAAAACTATAATTAACAGAAATAGACTAAAATTACTGAAAAGAATAGCTGAAAGGAAATAGATTGAAAATAATTCTAAAAACTGTAAATAAACTACTAAAAAGGCTATTCCAAAAATCGTAGTAAAACTACAACTATTGGAAACCCTATTATTTTAAATTACTTAAAGAAATCTAAAATAATTACAATCACTCACCTCCGGTCCTAAGATCTTCCTTTGGTCTTCCCGGATCCACTTGGAGTTGTAAAATAATTTAACTTATAACGACTTTCTCCTTGGAAAAATTATTCCGTTTAGGGTCCTTCCGAGAAAGGTGAACCCAACTGGAGAAAATCTAGAATGAGAAAAACTGTTAGGTCTAGGGGTCTATTTATAAGGGTAGAAGTGGATTTCAAACCGTTGGATTTTGAAGATTGAATGGGATGCAACCACGTCATAGGCTGAATAGGAGCCATCGGATGCAAGAATGGAAGGACCAGATCGAGGTAAAGAATGCAAAACACGTCATTAAGTTAGAAAAATTTGCTTTGGAACGTTTGAACGAACGTTCGTTCATTCGTAATTAAGGGAGGCGGGTCGACCTGCCTTATATTTTTTTTCTTCTATTTCTGCTTATTTTTTATCTTAGTCATATTAGCTCGACTATTGACGTTGTACATATGGAAATTGACCAGAAAACTGCCACGAACACAATGGTGCAATTCCAGTAGCTCAATTCTGATAATTTCACAAAGTTATTTTATTATTTAATTAATTAACGAATTAATTATTATGGGTTAAATTTCGGGTTGTTACAGGCCCAATACGGGTATGCTTTGGTAGATACCATGATTAGGAGGAATGAAAAGTTGATAAGGGGCTTGAGGCCAAAGTTGATAAGTGCCACTTTGCCGCATTTAAGAGATTTCAATGATGTATTGGTAGAAATGGCACTAAGGCAAGAAGAGGCGTTGGCTTACTTGACGAAGAAGATGAAGGAGGCCCAGATGGGATAGGGTCAAAAAAGAAAGTTTTTCCAGAAAAAGAATGCTCAGAAAGGGGGAGCACAGAAGAAAGGAAAGGCTGAAGTGGTTTGTTACAAATGTGATAAGAAGGGACACTATGCTAATGAGTGTCGTACCGGGAATGGAAAAGGATAAGGGAAAGAAGCTGTTGGAAAGAAGAATGTCATATGTTTTAATTGTGATTAGATCGGCCATTATAAGAACAAATTCCCTAAGCCTACTAGAGATGGAAAGGTACAGATGTATTCATTGGAGCCCACAATTCCAAGGCCAGTTGTGCAGGAAAAAGGGAAGGTTGTTCTAGGAGGCTCACTGCAGATTCACCGTATGTCTGTTGGTGTTCTATTTGATACTGGAGCATCTCATTCTTTTATTTCTCGATGTTTGGTAGATAGGCTTAACCTACAACCCTCATACTTAGTTACTTCCTTAAGGGTTGCAAATCCGATAGGAGGGTATGCAACACTTGGAATGAGGTGTGACCCTTTATAATTTGATTTGGTAGGCCATGCTTTTGATTTCTGTTTGCATCTGTTTGACTTTGTGGGTTTTGGGATTATCCTTGGGATGGATTGGTTAAGTAAATATGATGCTAAGATATTTTGCCATGATAGGAAAATATCACTTAGTCACCCAGATTGTAGTGATCAGATAGTTTATACCGTAGAGAACCATAGTTGTGAAGTGAATGCTTTATTGGGTATTATGGAGTTGGAGGATGAATTGCATTGAGTCTTTATAGTTAGAGATTTGCTGATGTATTTGAGCCAGTAGTCGAACTGCCACCGAAACGAGCCATAGAGTTTCGGATTGATTTGGTGCCTGGAGCAGAGCGAGTGAGTAGGCTGCCAAGCAGGGTGACACCCACTGAAATGAGAGAGTTGAAGGCGTAGTTGGTGGATATGGAAGGCAAGAGTTTTATCCGACCAAGTAGTTCACCATGAGGGGCTGCCATAGTGTTTGTGAAGAAGTCGGACGGATCGTTGAGGCTATGTATCGATTATCGTAAGTTGAATGAGAAGACGATAAGAACCGATATCCATTACCAAGAATTGACGATTTGTTCGATCAATTAAGTGGAGTCAAGGTATTCTCTCAACTGGATTTAGCGAAGGGATTTCATCATCTTAGAGTAGTAGAGGATAGCATTCCTTTGACGGCGTTTAGGACAAGATATGGATCATACTAATGGTTAGTTATGCCATTCGGACTAACTAATGCGCCGGCATTCTTTATGGATCTGATGAATAGAATTTTCTGATTGAACTTGGATAGATTTATTTTGGTCTTCATAGATGACATTTTGATATACTCTAGGGATGAGAAAGAGCATGAAGTTCAACTTAGAGTTGTGCTCGAAAGGTTGAGGGAGCATTAAATGAAGGCTAAGTTTTAGAAGTGTCATTTTTGGAAGAATGAAGTGAAGTTCCTTGGTCATGTCATCTCATAGAAAGGGTTGTTTGTAGATCCGACTAAGATTGAGGCGGTGAATAATTGGAAGAGACCCGAGACGGTGACCGAGATTAAGAGTTTTCTTGGATTGGTTGGATATTATCGAAGGTTTAAAAACGATTTTTCACGGATAGCTGCACCGATAACTAAGCTTACACGAAAAGATGTGAAGTTCGTATGGACTGACATGTGTGAGGAGGCATTCCAGAGATTGAAACACTTATTGACCCATGCATCGATGTTAGTGGTTCCGAAGGGGAATCAAGATTTAGTTATTTATACCGATGCTTGTAGAATTGGATTGGTAGCTGTGTTGATGCAAAGAGGAAAAGTGATTGCTTATGGTTCTAGATAGCTCAGACCACATGCAGTTTGGTATCCAACCCATGATTGGAGTTAGCTGCCGTTATATTTGCTTTGAAGGTGTGGAGACATTATCTTTTGGGAGAGCAATTTGAGCTTTACACTGATCATAAGTCGTTGAAGTACTTGTTCTCTCAGAAGGAGCTGAACATGAGACAGCAGAGGTGGTTGGAGTTTATTGCTGCTTATGATTTTGGAATTGGGCACACACCCAAAAAAGGAAACAAGGTGGCGAATGCACTCGGCTGGAAACATCAGAATGCAGTATTGGCTATGATTGTCGAGTGGAAAGATTTGGAAGCATTATCAGCTTGTAGTGTGCAGTTTAGATCTAAGGTAGGTTCAAGTGCGGGAAGTGCTATGTTGTCTTATTTATAAGTTCGACCAGTAATGATTGAGAAGATAGCTTCTAAAAAGGAGGAGGATCCAGTTTTGGCTTAACGAATCAAAAGGTTGAGGAAAGGAATAGAGAGAGATGACTTAAAGGATTTTAGTCTTGGCCAAAATCGGTGGTTGGCGAAGAAAGGAAGGTTGTGTGATTCGAATGTAGGAGACATGAGGAAAGAAGTTTTGGATGAGTGCCATTGTTCGAAGTCCACTATCCATCCAGGAGGAACGAAGATGTATCTGGATATGAAGAGAAGTTTCTTCTAGGAAGGTATGAAACGGGACATTGGTTTGTGTGTTAAATAGTGCTTGAATTGCCAACAAGCATAGGCTGAACACCATAAGCGTAGTGGATTGCTTCAACCGTTAGAAGTTCCATTGTGGAAATGGGATTCTATCTCTATGGATTTTATTAATGGGTTGCAAGGTCTAGTAGAAGAAATGAAAGCATATGGGTCATAGTAGATAGACTGACTAAGAGTGCCCATTTCATTCCGGTAAAGTCAACTAGGACGGCACCTATTTTGGCGAAGTTATTTATGAAAAATGTAGTTAGACTGCACGGGATTCCTAGTAGGATTGTCAGTGATAGAGATTCTTTGTTTACTAGTGTGTTTTGGAAAAGTCTACAGGAAGCATTAGGAACCAAGCTCAACATGAGTACCGCTTACCATCCACAAACTGATGGGAAAACGGATAAAGTTAATAAAATCTTGGAGGATTTGTTAAGGGCTTGTGTATTCGATTTCCGGGGATCATGGGAGGACCATCTTCTTCTAGTCGAGTTCTCGTGTAACAATAGTTATCAGACTAGTATTGGGATGGCACCTTTTGAAACTTTGTATGGAAGACCATTCAAGTCTCCCGTATGTTGGTTAGAGAGCGGGGATAGATTGGTTCTTGGTCCGGATTGGGTGAAGGAAGCTGCGAAGAAGATTGAGTGAGCCGAGTTAGGATGAAGGAAGCTCAATCTAGGCAGAAAATTTATGCTGACAGAAGAGGGAAAGAATTGGAATTTTCTATCGGAGACTATGTGTTCATTAAGGTTTCACCGATGAAGAGTGTGATTAGATTTGGAAAGTTAAGAAAGTTAGCACCTTGATTCGTTGGACCATTCCATTTTGTTGAGAGGATCGGGAAACTCACTTATAGAGTAGAGTTACCGAGTAGTTTGGCTGGAGTCCATGATGTTTTCCATGTTTCTCGTCTTAGGAAATGTTTTAGAGACCCGGAGACTACCATAGCACCTACAGTGTTAGAAGATTTAGTAGTAGAACCGAATTTAACCATAGTTAGAAAGCCGATTCATAGTGTGGCTAGAGATGAGAAGAAGTTGAGGAACAAGATAGTCAAGTTAGTAAAGTTTCAGTGGAGTGACGATGCTAGAGACAATACTTGGGAGATGGAGAGTAGGATTAGAGACTCTTATCCTGATTTGTTTGATGGTATGTTTTACCTTTGGTTGTTTTGATTATGTACCTTATCGTAATTTCGAGTACAAAATTCTTTAAGGTGGGGAGTCTGTAATACCCCATATTTTTATAACATTATTTAGAATAATTAATTGGGTAAATTAAATAAAATAATATGAATATTTAAAGGTTGAGATTTGATTAACAAAGGGTAGCTGTGCCATGTTAGTGTGAATTAAAATGAGAAAACCTAAGTTAATGTGTTAGGGTATGAGAAAGGCAATATGGGAAATAGGTAAGGCTTATACCCTAAACCCTTAGGAATGTAACTCACGTTAATTTTCATTTTACTCAAACTAAAATTTCCTAAGGCCGGCCACCATTATTATTCTTAAGAAGAAGATTAAAGCTAGGATTCAAAAGAAGGAAGAAAATCAACTAAATCAACATCAAATCTCATATCTATAATCTCAAAGGGAAGGTGAATAATTACTACATCCCATTTTATTTTGGTTTTCGGTTTTAAGACTAGATCCGAAATGTTTTTTGCAAGTATATGCCATGTTTTGGTGATTAAAGTTATATATATGCTTGTTGATGAATTTATATGTTCATGTTAGTTTTATGACATGTTTGATATGAAAACCCTATTAAATGACATCCAAATGCCTTGAAAATTTAAATATAGATCAGAAATGAAAATTTAGAGATGGGTTTCAATTTTCATAATTTTCTGAAATTATGTGGATTTTATATTAATTTTCTATTGAAGAAAATGATTTATTGGGTTATAAATTATTTACGGCTAAATAAATAATTATTTGGGTTTGAAATTTTTATATGTTGAAAAACATATTAAAATAGATTTTCTAGGATTTTTCTAGATTTTTCCTAATTTATTTGATGAATATATAAAATTATTTAAGGTATGGGACTTAAATGTTTTATATATTTAATTAAGGAGAAGGGGCATTTTATAAAATGAAATTATTATTTAATTCTGAAAATAGTGGCAACATATTTCTTAAATGAATTTGTTAACCAATGAAAATTTGACAAACAATGGCAGGTTAGTTGAAAAGTTATCCTTTTTTAAGTTAAAAACAAAGAAACCATACTTTTAGCATGTTTCAGCCTTTACGGCAACAAACCTTCCGACCCAAACCTTTCAATAAGGTCGATAGGTTCAAAGCTATCGACAAGGTCAAACCAATGCATATGGTGTCAAGTTACTTGGTACGTAATGAATTGGACAAGGTCGAAAGGTTCTTAGTCCAAAGGTTAATGGCCAAAGAGGTTGGGGTATGTTATTTTTATAAACCAAAAGCATTCATATGCTTTGCTTTCGAATAAAAGCTTTCGACTTGGTTGCTTTCAACCAGGTCAAATGTTTAAAGTAAAGGTTTTAAACCTTTCAACATAGTCGAAAGGTTACTGCTGTTTTAACACTATTCTGTTATGAAACCTTTCGATACACTCGAAGGGTTATTGCTGCTTTATAAATGTTTTGAACCTTTCGACAAATTTGAAAGGTTTACTTGTTTTTTAAAAAACTAGCTGCTTCTCCCAATGTTTTTGAAAGAAAGCTTTCGATTTAGGTGATTTACCCTTGTTTTTAATTGAAGTATAACCAAGCTTTCGAAGCAAAGCTTTAGACTTAGTCAAAAGGTTGCTTCCAATGACTTTGAAAGGTTTTAAATGAAGGTTTTCCACTTGTTTTAAATTGTAACCAGTAAGTCTTCAAAAGGTTTAAGTTCAATGGTTTCGAAAGGTTTTATTTGAATGATTTTGAAATGTTGATGATTGACTTCGAATGGTTTAAGTTCAATAATTTCGAAAGGTTTGATGATTGACTTCGAGGTTTAAATGAATTATTTCAAAAGGTTTTAGTGAATGAGGTTTAAATGAATGATTTCGAAAGGTTTGATGATTGACTTCGAAAGGTTTAAATGAATGATTTCGAAAGGTTTTAGTTAATGACTTCGAAAGGTTTAAGTGAATGATTTCGAAAGGTTTGAGATAGAAGGTTTTCCAAAGTTTTTCTAAGGCAATGTTTTAAAGTGATTTAAAAAAAAGGATGTGTAAAGTTCTATTGTTTTCGAAAGGTTTGATTTCGAAAGGCTAGAAGTTTGATTTTGAAAGAGATGATTTCAAAAGTATAGAAAGAGGTTCTTTCAAATGGTTAAATGTTTTCATCAACTAAAGTTTGAGTAAAGAATATATATATAACATGGTGATATGATTTTGGGTAAAGTATAAAGATTATATACTTTTCCTTATTTAAGTTTGATTTAATGGTTTTAAATCACTTTAAAAATGTTTTCAAGGAAAATTTATTGGAGGGAATCCTTAAGTGAAAATGACTCAGATATTAGAAAAACGGATGGGACTAGTATGGGGTTGCACCCTATACATTAGCTAATAGGCCTAGCTAATTGTTGCCCAAAATTCTAGTGTGTAGGGCTTTGTCACAGGTAGACTAAAATTATGGTTACACACCGAAAGGAATATATGTTTATATACAGAAAGGTTATTGGTGAGCCCGAAAAACCATTAGGATCGGGAAGACCTGGGAGATGATTAAGTTAGGGTCAGATTATCCAGAAGTGAAGTATTTAACAGATAGTTAAGGACAGACTGTCCATATGGGAAAAGTTTAACAAATAGGTAAGGATAGATAATCCAGAAGAAGAATATCTAACAGGTGTTAGGTTAATTTTGATTATATTGTCTGGCACGCCCGAGTCAGGCAAAGGTTAAAAGTTATCCAAACAAAACTTGTGTGTTTGAATAGATAGTTCATTATTACCTTATATTTATGTATGTCTACATAATGATTGCATTACAGTATTTAACCATTGTGGATGCAGGAGCACAGTATATGGTTTTATGAAAGGTTTTGCAAAGATATGTTTTAAAAAAATGTTAGTGGGGGGAAACCCGTTTCGCTAAGCGGCGCGGTCTCACTTAATATAATTATTCCGGGATGTATAATATTATTCACACCAGGCTTTATGTCTGACTCGAAGTTTATGTTTTCCCTTTTAAATCTCGCGGGCTCAAAATTGGTTTGAGTAGGCTGAGGGGTTAAGGTTCTTTTTCAGGTTTTAGAATGTTGACGAATAAGCTAGCGGAGGCATGCAGGAGGCAACCGATAGCTACTTAGGATTTGTAGTTCTTGTTATGTTTTGATGGATTTTCCACTGTGTTGTTTGTATTAGGTCTATTATGACCATCTGACTCTGATCAACCAAGGGGGTATCTTCACATACCGCTCTTGGCGTATTTGTAATAAGTATATTTTATCTGTGCCTGGGAACGAATTTGATATTATGTGTTGGGACTGTGAAACATTTGGTTTTGAAATGTAATGAAGTAAAATTTGTTTTTGAAATCTATGTTTTGTTTCATATTCAAGTGCTTATGATATTATAGATACAATTAACATAGCCGTATTTAGTCATCGGAAGCTAATACTACAGATGACTGCAGCATCTATAGCGCTTAGTTTTGGGCCTCTAAATAGGGGATGTTATAGTTTGGTAGGCCCGAGTCAACCAGTGGATAATAATTAGCCATATAAAACTATAGTGTGGACATATAGTCCATTGATTGCCTAATTTATATGCATATATGATTTTGTTATTATTTTTATAATTAGTTTGATTGTAGGTTTTTGATTTGAAAAAAATATGATTTTAAAAGGATATTAAGGAAGGGGAACCCGTTCCACTGAGCAGCGTGGTCTCACTTAATATCAATAAACCAAGATGTAATAGAATTATTCACACCAGGATTTATGTCTGACTCAAAGTTTATGTTTTCCCAGATGCTCAAAATTAAATTTGAGTAGATTGAGGGTTAAGAACTTTTCAGGCTTAGTAGGTTGGACGAATTAACTTCCGAAGACGTGCAGGAGGCAAAGCTAGCTATGTCATAGCTATTTAGTGTTATTTCCGCTGTGATGTATTTATGATTGATATGTCTATCTATTTAGTACTTTGATCATCCAAGGGGGCATCTTCGTATGTCACTCTTGGCGTAATTTGTAGTAATTATATTTGATCAAAACCTGGAAATTATTTTGGGATTATGTAATTGAATATAAAATTTTGACTTGCAATGTAATCAGAATTATTTTTTTTGAAATCTGTGTTGATTTTATTTCATATTCATGTGCTTCTGATACTATAGATATCATTAACATTACCGTATTTTGTCATCGGAAGTTAATACTATGGATGTCTACAGCATCTGTAGCGCTTAGCATCGAGCCTCAAGATAGGGGATGTTACACTATGGATAGGTCCAGTCTTGGTATCTTAAATGTTTAATCGGTTTTTGATCTGCAAAAGAACTTTTTAGCATTCAATCGTTTTACAGTAACTAGTATACACATAATACATCATAACCATGGTGAGAAACCCCAAAGGATCTCTGTACACAAATTCATATAAAATGCCGAATACAAGGCATTTTTGAAGTGCTTTTATAGTGATTATCGCTATAAAACCACTTCCAAACTCAAGTCTCATTGAACCTATTTTAAATCAAACCCTATGTGCTTTCTTTCAACACTATGCAACAAGTCATACAAGTCCATATCCATCAATTAAATATCTTATTTGCCTTTTAAAGCAAGAATTAACAACACATATAACAATATAAATTCGATCGCATATACTCCAATTTAAACAACATTATATACACATAAAATTAATTCAAATGGTGAGTTAGCACACGCTTCAACAAGCAAACAATCAAGTATAAGCTTCCACTTTCTACCTCAACCTTACAAGCTCCTAGAACTCTTCTTACCTCAACCTTATCTCATGGCCAAGCCAAAAAATCTCCCATTTTGCCCACGGCCTTAGTGGTGTGGGGCTTGTGTGCTTCAAATCTTCAAGCTTTGAGTTTCTAGATGGTATTGTTATGTTTTAGTAGGCTTATAAAAGATGTTCAAGTTGAGTTGAAGTTGTTTTGAATAGATTTGTTTTAGAAAATTATGAAGAGAAGAGAGTGAAGAATGCTTTGATTAATTCTGTAAAAAATGTAAAAGTGATTCAATGATGTGTGCACACACTTATATAGGCATCAAGATGGTAGCCTCACCCTCTCTCCTCACCTCTCTAGCTGGCAAAGGAAGGCTCGCCTTCATGCCTACATATGCTCTACCTTACACATCACATGCCTTAGAAAATATCTTCTTCTACTCAAAAATAACCACTTTCCATCTAGAAGCTTCTTAAGTGATTTAGTGCAAAATATTTTTATTTCTTATTAATGATTTCCTAAGTTATTTAGACATGTACAAAAAAGTTTAAACAAATTATTTTGCATTGAAATTTGTTTATCCATAAAAAAAATTTCAGTCACATTATCGATATTTCTTCAAAGTATTTATTTTTATAAAAAAATTCCTAAACAAGTTTCCCATCATTATTCATTGATGAAAAAGAGTTTAATAAGGTTATAGAATCACATTTATAACACTTATGTATATTTCAAAAGTTGCAATATTCTAAGATGAAGTGTCTTAATTTATGAGTCGCCACATTCTCCCCCACTAAAGTCATTTCAACCATGAATTCAAACAAGGACGATAATAAAAGAAGATAGAAGAAACAAGATACATATATATATATATATAAAGTACTACTGAAACTATATACAAACTAGACTACAAACACAAAATGCAAACTATGTGACTCTAGCTCAACCGTGAGTACACTACAAAGGATATACTTAGATAAGAAGATACCACTGGCCTAAAAGCAAGTCCAGATAGGACTCTCTCAAACTATCCTCCACCTCCTATGTACAATATCGAGCATCCTCACTCCATTGTACCTTAACCAACTTCACGACCTTAGTCCTCAATCTCTTTACATCTTGATCCACTAGGCGAATAGGTTGCCTTAATATAGTCAAATTAGGCTTAACCTCTAGGTCCTCCTACGGTGATGCTTCCGTTACTAAAGAAGGATCATATACAAACTTTCATAAATTCGATACATGAAACACATTTTGCACAACTGATAGTCTAGTTGGTAACTTGACTCGTAAGTGTACCAATTCTCTTTAGAATTAGGAATTATAACACATTATAAAACTTAATAAGAAATTCAATAATTAAAATAAGGTTAAAACTAAAACTTCTGTGAATGTGGGAATTTAACCACGGAAGTTATACCACTACATCCATGGTGATTTTTTTGATCAATTTCCCTATATAATATGTTGAAACTGGAGTTAAAATGAAAAGCTGTGGATATTTGAAGTTTTCGAATTTAAATATTTGAATTTGAAATTAAAAGCTTGAATTTTGAATTTTTAAATATTGGCAGTAACTATATGTTTAAGAAAAGATCTGGAATAATGGGTTAATGTGAGAATTGAATGAGTAATTAATATAATAATTAACTAAATAACAAAAGAAGAAAATCAACGGTCACAATAAGAGACCGGTTGACCCCTGAACTATGACTGATTGACCGCTAGCGGTCGACCGGTGAACCTTAAAGGCGGTTAGGGTTTTGATTGTTTAAATCGCCCAAATACTTTTATTTTAAATTTGATGGTTTTGGTTCCTTCTCACCTCTATAAATAGACCCTGGATCCCCACTTTTCCTTATAAAATTCTGTAGCAACGACGAAACTTTGTCAAATTATTTTCCCTTAGGTTTTTAGAAATAGTAAATTTTCTGCTAAGTAATTCTAATATCCGATCTCTAATTAAAATTAAATTCCCTATCCATCTTCTCTCTATCTTCAGATTTTTGAAATATAATTTATATATACAATCTATTTATTGTATATTCAAAAAAGGGGAAGATCTAACAGAGAATTAAGAGCATCATAAATCAGATCCCATCTTCTTCTTCTTCCTTAGAATCTAGAATTAGTTAGGATTTTTAGGTAAGAAGTTTAGATGTTTAATTCTTTCGATTTTTGATTCTATTCCTCTCCAGTTTCTGATTTTTGATCTAATTTCTATATACAATTCACTTTTTTGTATATTCCAAAAGAGGATGATCTAAAAGGATATTAGGTGTGCTGGAATCAAAAAAAGTTAGGAAGCAAACAGTTCTCTGTGACTAGAAATATCAAGTTTTTAATATTTTTGTAATTGAATAGTATTTATTTGGATTTGATGTATGTCGAAGGAAATTTTGGTAAACGTAAACATAACATCTAAAACCACCTGAATTCCCTAAATAAATGATAACCTTTGAATATGTTCGAATTTCAATTTTTTTGTATTACTATAGTAGAATCAAAATCGTGTTAAGATTTAAGCAATTTATAATGTATCCCACTTCATCTCTTTTGATTTCTCTTGTAGTGTTAAAGGATTCTGAAAATAAATAAAGTTAGAATGGTGTGCAAAGTATGAATTTTGATTATTTTAATTTGCACCGCCTATTCCTATAAATTTAATAAATATGAATCCCTTTTCACTACAAGGTGGTAATTGCAAATGCTGGATATAATGTAAAAGGTTTAAATTGTAAAGTTTATTCCTTGAATAGAGGAGTTAATTATATTATATTAATATGAGACAAGTTTTGTATTATTCCTTTCTGTTTACAAGTCAGTTGTTAGCTAAGGACATTAGCTATATTTTGTTTGGAGTTTGGGACTTGTATTAGTTTGACATTTAAATTAATAAGCATTTTCTTTGCACGTGACTGGAAATATATTATTCAAATCTCATGCATATATATACATATATAATATTAACATATTGATTATTAAAGTTAATAATAACGTAATAATTATAGCATATTGAACGTATTGATTATAATTAATAGGGTACTAAATATCATTAATTTCTTAGGAAGGTAAAATGATAATTAGGGAATTAATCCATGATTAAAGACGTAATAATGGGATACCTTATATGGACTTAATTATTAAATTTTTAGGATGGTATATGTATAAAATGGATATATATATATATAAAAATTATGACTAAGTTATAGGGATGCGAGGTCAGTCCAAAGTTACATAGAAGTCTGCCCAGTCAAATCTAGCTATCAACGTTATAGCTTTGCGGACTGATATGGGACATCACCTATCATAAATAACCGCAGTGGACATGAGGTTGGTCTCAATTTTTTAAGGTAAATTTGCCCATTCAATCTGGCTCCCAGTAACTATGGACAGTTGAGTTAACCTGAGATGTCACGTTTGAGTTATGAGTCTAAGTTACGCTATTGATACAGTAGGAGAAATCTTTAGTAGGGGTCCACTTCAGGTTAGAAGTATTCAGTGGCTATGGTAGGGTCCTCCTCTTTCTTAGCAGAAGTATTAAGTGACATAATTGGATTTCTTACGATGTCAGCTAGTGAGAACCATGTAGGGACCCGCCTTGGCTTAGGTCTTAAATGACAGGAACCTGCTTATTTTATAGCTCTTAAATGTTCAAAGTCTTCTTAGTCCCTAATAAAAAGGTAATATGTGGTTTGAAGTTTCTCACTCGCATCGTTAATGATAGTTGCGTTAGAATTTGGGAATTGGTTAGGATTAAATGACGGGGACCAGTCTATTTTGTAGGTATTAAATAGTTAAAGTCTGCCTAATTCCCAATAAAGGGTATTTATTGGTTTGGCTCTTGCATCATTGATGTTAATTGCACTGGAGTTTTGGAATTGAACTTGAAAGGCCTTTGGGCTTACATTTAAAGTTATTAGTATGGTTTAGTTGTATATACATAAGACATATTTCTTATCTATACAATACTGCCAAGTACAATTATGGTAAAACTTGAGATATTCATTTCACCAGACATTTGTTGTTCTAACTCACTCCACATTACAATGCAGAGGTTAGAGGAGGCAATGCTTATTTGGGAGACGAAGCCGAAGATGAAGATTTGTGGCAATTATCTATCTATTTATGTTTTTCTAAATATTTTATTATACTTAGTTCAAACGGTTATGTTATTTTGGAATATTGTACTATGGAGGCATTATGTAGACATGTTGCAATGTTTATGTTTCTAAAAAGGTTTTCTTTACGAAATGGGTATTTGTTTCTGATATTATATCTTATCCATTTCGATGTGAGACTCTGAAAGTATAGATAGATAGCTCTGTGTACTATGCATTGTTTTAATTTTATCAACTTAACAACTCGTACTGAGATGGTCCTAAGGTTCGACGGGCTTTTGGTTAGTCGAAATTAGGTACGTTTCAAAGTGGGTTGTTACAGGAATGGTCCTTGCAACGACCCCACCATGGTACCCATACTATTAAAGAATATTAAAAATAATGTCGTCTAATAATATGGAGAATGCGGTTTGTTAAGGACGACAAAATATAAATATATCTTTAATCTAACACTAACACGTCACGCTTACCCTTTTTGTTAAATATCTAGAATGAAATTTTGACGTGTATAGTTTCAGTTTAAAGAAATAAAGCCATCGGCTTCTCAAAATTAGAATAATATATCATATAAATAACAATCACATATCACAGCGGATAATTTACATCACATACAGTACATAAAGTGAGTCTACAAAATGAAATACTAGACTCACATAATATACATCCAAAATAAGTCACCGTCTCAAAAAATACATCCCATCATACAATCATGTCAATACATACAACATAAGACAAACTAAGATGTCAAAATGTCTATCATCTGCCACTATACCTACCCAAAAAGCTCGAGCGTTCAGAAAACCTGAAAAGTCTCGGCCTGACCTGAGTATTGTAAAATAAACGATTTAGACTATCTCTAAATATTCACAAGGGTGAGAACAAGATGTGAAATAAGGTATATGGTACTATAAATGTAAACTAGTTACATAAATGATTTAATATGGAACTTATCACAAAACTTAAGGACATTTTAAATCCAAAAACACTTAAAATCCATGATAACCGAAACAAAACATATCGATCACCTAGATCGTTCATACCGATCATAACGATCGACCGTACGATGGAAACAAACTAGTATCACTCATGCTGTTCTGAAAATAAGGACCATCCATACGTAAAACAACCCTAACCAGTATCCAGGAGTTGTCCATACAAATCCAAACGTTTGTAGAACACATAGCACGACACAAAATAATTTAAAGAAATCCATAAGTATATCTTTTAAGGATTTATCGGCCTTCAACTGAACCCTAAAAGGAAATATACCCAATAGTGCCAAATACGTCCCATACCGCATGGTGAAATTCCTGTATTTAATAGAAGCTAGTAAATCTCACTCGTTATGGATACCACTAGAAAAACTAAACTATATTCTCTTAAGGATCTAGCAACCCCATGCCACACACCAAGATAAAATACAACTCTAAAGTGTTATATATTTCCTAATGATAATCACATGAATTTAACCAAAGCATCCCATACTACCCGATGAAATTCGAGTTTTCTCTAATGGGTTAGTAAATTCCACTCAAACATTCTATTCAATAATTTGTACCATATTCAACGAAGCGTTAGTCGAGAGCATTTCAACTTAATAACACTAATTTGATTATTAGTACTCCTCATATTATAGAAATAAGGTTCTAAAACATTTTTATTATTTTTTTAAAACAAAAGTCGCAGGGAATTGCCAAATAGCATAAAATGTTATAAGAGTTTAAGGTTTGAAAGTAATTAATTATACTTTTAATATATATATATATAATAGTTTTCTAAAATTTCCTCACATAAAATCTTACTTTCAAATTCCTTATTTTACGAATCTATAACTTGATTATTATTTAATTTGTGTAGATATTCAATATTAAATAAATTATTACATAAATTCAAATTATTCCAAAAATGCACTTATATAAATATGGTTGTCAAAACAATTCCATATAGGATATTTATTTAATAAACCATGTTCCAAAACTTATATATATACACACACATATAATTCCTTGTCATTTTTATAAACCCATAATTACTCTTATCCAAAACCATACAGATATTTAAATCTTTATTTGGAAATAATCTTGTTTACATTTCAAAACCATTCTAATTATAAATAATAAATAATTGTATGAATAAATGAATATATGTATATATGCACACTTCTAAATGTTCTTTATAACCAAAACAATTTATCACTTAAAAAGATTTAATATAAACAATTCGACCTGAAAATCCATTCTCTTTGAAAATCCTTATTAAAACATACGACGGAATCTTAGTGTTGTGCTATGGACTCTATGGCATAACCATTCCAAAACAAATTCATGAATTCATTAGTTTAAAACTCGAAATCATGCACCAAAATCACACATACATGCAATAAAAAAGCAATAAGTTAACAAGAGCATAATAAGCAAACGAGAGGCCAAACAAACAAACATGGAGGGAGCACGGCATGACCTAGAGCTCTGTCCACGCCGTGACCGGTCCACCGGTCTTCGTGACCGGTGCACCATTGGCGCTGCCTGGACAGAGGTCCAGGCACTATCACCACCTCCTTAGTGGTTCGATGCAGCTAAATTTTCTATTGATGATTGTCCTAACTCCTAGGCACCAATTTTGGTGTCATGCAGCCATAATTTCAACAATAATATGATGATTTAAGAGGTTAAACAACCAGGGTTTTCCAGCAACACCAAATTGCATATCAAAAATGCAAACAACACAAGGAACATAAATCATTTCAACGATAAATCCTAACACCAATTCATCTAAAGCAAACATACACTGAATATTCAACTTAGAAATGGGTTGCGTGAGTTTGTTAACTCACCTTTATATTTTGAATCAAAGATTAAGACTTGAATTCACTTAGGTCCAAGACCTTTTAGCAATAACCTAAGTTTAATTTTAGAAATTTGCAAAAAGAATCATTATAATCCCTAATCAAAAACTAAAATAAATCAACAAATTAAACACATTAGAGCGTACGGAAGATTACCATCCATTGATTCCTCCAATAAATTGCTAAAATCCATTTAATTTTAAGCTAGAAATTTAAGATTTAAGAACTAGGGTTAGAGGATACTTTGAGTTTTTGCTTATGGTAGAAATAGAAAATGAGGAAGAGAGTTCTATAAGTATTTTTGTCTCATTCCTTATTCTTATTTTCTTAGGCCAAGACATTTTGGGTATGAACCCAATAACCAGTGTTACTAATTTTCTATTCTAAAAGAAGTGTTGCAATTGTTTTGTTTTGTTTTGTTTTATTACTAGTTACATATCCAATTACACTAAACAAGGTTTTATAAGTTAAAAATTTGATCACACAAAATTTAACAATTACTAATACGTTAGAAATTATCATTTAAATAAATAATAAAATGTTTTATATAAATTTAGTCCAACTTAGTGATTACAAAATATTATCATTTTCATAAAATGGATTAGTATTTCAAAAAATCTTATTTTTAACAATAATTTAAATATAAACAATTTTCTCAAATGCTAAATCAAATAATTGGTTTAATCATATTTCAAATTTAAATTGAAATTATCATTAAGAAATGAAACTCATTTCTTAATTAAATTAAATCAATTATTCACAAAAATTAGATTTAACTTCAGAATTAAATTTCATATATTACAATTTAAAATTAATTATCCATAATTAAACTTAATTAATTAGGTAATTAACAACACGGTTGCTACAGTCCTATATAACAAGGAGCCAACTTCTCCGTCCTTCCAAATCGAACAACACTTCTGATTAAAGAGACCTCTACGAGTACAATGTCTCCAACTTAGAACTCCAAGTCTATTGGCCTCTTGTCTGCATAGCTCTTCTGTAGATTTTATGCTTCCTTGATTTGCTTTCGAATCTTTGTTACATTTTCCGATGCCTTTCAAATCATATTCGGTCTAAAACCTAGACGATCTCCTAGTTCCACCCAACATGATGGAAATTTGCAAAGTGTACCATAAAACGCTTCAAAAGGTGCCATTCTGATACTAGCCTGGTAACTATTGTTTTATGAAAACTCAACAAGTAGTAAATTCTCTTCCGACGAACCCCCAAAATCTAAAATACAAGCTCGAGGCAAGTCTTTAACCGCTCGGTTTACCCTCTCTATTTTCCCTTTAGTCCGTGGATGGTAAGTCGTACTCAAACTATGCTCTGTCCCTAAGGCGTCAAGTAGCCCTTTTGAAAACTGGCTTGTGAATATGGAATCTTTACCACTCATGATATCACAAGAAACCCCATGCAGTATGATGATATCCTTAATGTATAACTTAGCCAAACTAGAAGTCGTCCTCGTAGTATTAAGTGGTAAGAAGTGTACGCTCTTAGTCAATCGGTCCACAATAAACGAAACACTTTCATTACCTTTCCACGACCTCCATAATCTATCAATAAAGTCCATGGATATCTACTCCCACTTCCACTTAGGAATCTCAAGTGGCTAAAGTAGTGCAGCTGTCTTCTGATAGCTGTCGTTTACTTGTTAGTAGTTAGAACACCTACTTACAAAGATGGAAACGTTTCTCTTCATGCGTTCCTACTAGAATGTCCGCTTCATGTCTTGATACATCTCAATAACCCCAAAATGTATCATCAATTATGAACGATGACTCTCTGCCAGTACCTCTTGCCTAACGCCATCGACATTTGGGACACAAAACCTTCCGTTCATCCTCACTATACCACGGCTATTATCCTCGAATCCCGGCCACCTCTTCGGTGCCTTTGTAACACCCCTAATTTGTTTAACATTATTCGGCAAATTTAATTAGATAAATTAAATAGAATAATGTGATGAGATATGATGTGATAAGAAAAATGAAATTTGTTAACTAATTAGGTCGTGCCTTAAGTAATCAATTACAATAATTTTTTAAACATATAATAGAATAGAATTAATGAGAGGGGCATAATGTGGATAACTCCTTATTTCATTCCCTAAACCCTTCATCACCCATTCGTTTTTTTTTTCATTTTCTAAATCAGAAAAAAAAAAAGAAGGGGTCGACCATTACATAGAGGAAAAGAAGGGGAAACCTAAGGGGTTAAAAGAGAAAAGCTTAGGGAAACTAATCAACATCAAATCTCAATCTCTTTTATCTAATCTAAGGTGAATAATAGCATCCATCTCATTTGTTTTTGTTTGTTTTCGGATCCATGTTTGATTTCAAATTGATTGTAATAATATGTAATGCTTGGTTTGATGAATGATGGATTATTGGAATTTTATGGAAATTGTTTTTAATGGGTTTTAAAGGTAAAAACCAAGTTCTTGATCTCTAATTGACTTGAAATTTGAATATGTTGTATAAAACATTATTTTGGAGATGGTTTCAATTTAAAGAAATTTCAAGTTCATATGAAAATTATATGAATTTCCTAAGAGGGAAAAAGTGTTTATTTCGGGTTTTAATTATTAAAAATAATTAAATTAATATTCTATTCCCAAAAAATTTATATATGAAAGAAGTAGGAAATTCGGATTTTTGGTGATTTTTGTGGAATTTTCTCTAATGGTTATGATTTTTTATGAATTTATTATTCTAGAAAAGTGTTTAACTAATATAAGTTAAATATATTAAATATAAGGATTTGTAAAGATATTTGAGAAGGTAGAACATAAACTACCAACAATTTCTAAAATGAATATGTAAATTATTTTGTTAGCCAATGAAAATTTAACAGGTGGGAAGATTTGTTAGAAGATATTATCTTTAAAGGAAAATAAATTGGTATTTGAAAAAATTACAAAAGTGCCATTACACTATAGTATATAGGATCGGTACCCCTAAGGTCCAAGAGATTCGGCAAATATAAGAGCCAATACATGCAATAGCTAATTGATAGCTATGTGATGTATCCGCCTTTATATAACGATTCAACACCAAGTCTCTTTATGTATACGATACCTCATGGTTGTAGAGGTTTGACAACCCATGGTTTCGAAACTCGACCACTTCCATTTCTTTTGGCTCGGAACTCTTAAATTTTTTAGGAGTTTGGCAACCTTATGTATTTCAAAGGCTCGTCAACCATATGGGTTCAAGACTTAGCACCATTCGTTTTAAAGTTCGACAATCTCAAGTGTAGGGGCTCAGCATCCCTATGTATTTTAAACTCGAGACCTCATGTCTTTTATTAACTCGATACCTATGTTTTCTAACAGCATGATAGCTAGTTGTTTTACAAATTCAACAGCCATGTTTTATTGGTTTGGCAACTATGTATTAGCGTCATTGTAACGACCCATAAATTAATCGCTTTGTATTTGAATACTTAAATCATTTTTAAATATTTAAATAATGGATTTTAATAACCAAATAAACATATTTTAAACATTAATTAATGATATTAAATCATTTTCAAAATTTTTTTAGCGACATAAATAGTTCAAATAAAAATAGAAAATGGACCAAAAAACATTTTCCGAAATTTCCACTTTTTGGACTTGGAAAGTCATCAAAAATGTTGTGCAGATTTTTGTATCACTCATATACACATGCACACACATGCACATATGTCATGTGATAATATGATAAATGTGTAAACTAATAATCAAGCTTAGTTTAAATATAAAACTTGATTTGACATTAAATGCACAAAAATACATTAAATAACCTTTGGAGAACTTTTGCTGGAAAGGGATGAAGAGAGACATTTAAATCTTCGTGAGTCGGTGTGAAAATTATCAACAGGTCAAGAGTGACTAGTAGAAAACTGCTGGGTTGCTCTAACCATTGGAGATACCGAATTGGAAGTGGGAGCAAGCATCCATGGACTTTATCGATGGGTCACCCAGAATAAGAAGAGGTAATGAAGGCATTTAGGTAATTGTAGATTAATTAATAAAGAGCGCCAACTTTATTCCGGTGAAGCCAACAAGAACTGCATCTTATTTTGTAGGGATTTATTTGAGGGAGATCGTTCGACTACATGGAATTCCTATAAGTATAGTTAGTGACTAAGATCCCATCTACACCAGTCGATTTTGGTGAGCATTGGAAGCAGCTTTAGGGATAGAGTTGAATTTGAGCACAGCTTATCACCCACAAACAGACGAACAAACTGAAAGGGTGAACCATATTTTGGAGGATCTCCTGAGAGCACGTATTTTGGATTTTGGAGTTTTATGGGAAGATCATCTACATTTGGTAGAGTTCTCTTATAGCAATAGTTACCAAGTTAGCATTGGCATGGCGCCCTATAAAGCTTTGTATGGACGACCATGTAAATCACCTTCATGTTGGATTGAGATAGGGGACCATTTAGTACTTGGACAAGAGATGATTTGAGAAGCATCAATGAAAGTGTCTATGATCAACGAAAGGATGAAATAAGCCCAGGACCGACAGAAAAGTTATGTCGATCAACGAAGAAGGGATTTAGAGTTTGCAGTCGGGTATTTTGTATTTGTGAAAGTTTCCTCGGTTAAAGGAGTAGTAAGATTCAAAAGAACAGGAAAGCTAGCACTTAGATTCATTGGACCATTTAGAATCCTTGAGAGAATTGGATCATTAGCCTATAGAGTAGAATTACCAGAAAGATTGTCAGAAGTTCATAATGTCTTTCATGTATCTCAGTTGAGAAAGCATGTTCATGATCCATCTTTGATTGTTGAGACGTCAGTTCAGGAAGACTTGGAAATAGAACCGAATATGATGGTAATCCAAAACCAAGTTCATATTATAGATCGAGATGAAAGAAGATTGAGGAATAAGGTGGTTAAGCTTGTGAAGGTTCAGTAGAGTGATGGTCTCCACGATTGTGCTCGGGAGACTGAGGATCATATTAAAGAAACTTACCCTGATGTAATGTCAGGTTAGTTGTTAGTTGTTTGAATGCAATATGTATGTTTTCTATAGCATAGTTTCTTTGCATTATTATATCAATTTCTTGTTATAATATATACCTTTTGAACTTTCTTTTGTGTATTAATTTTGGGGACGAAATCCTCCAAAGGGAGGGAGAGTGTAACGAACCGTAAATTAATCGCTTTGTATTTGAATATTTAAATCATTTTTAAATATTTAAATAATGGATTTTAATAACCAAATAAACATATTTTAAACATTAATTAATGTTATTAAAATCAATTTCAAATTTTGATTACCAAAATAAATAGTTTAAATAAAAATAGAAAATATGGCCGAAAATCGTTTTTCAAAATTTTGACTTTTCGATCGGAAAGTCATCAAAAACGTTGTTCACATTTTTGTATCACTCATATACACATGCACACACATGCACTTATGTTATGTGATAAGATAATCAATGTGTTAAAGTTAATAATCAAGCTTAGTTTAAATATAAAACTTGACTTGACATTAAATGCCTAAAAATACATTAAATAACCTTAAGAAATTAATTAAATACCCTAACCATAACCTAAACAAGTACCTAAAGCATAGTGTAGGGTGGACCTAGAGGGTGCGTGTGTTATAAGGTGAGGGGGGAGGTATGGCAGCATACAACATGACAACATTAATATTATTTAAATGTTTGAGTTAAATTAAATTAATCACCACTTCTTTGCCTATAAATACTCACCTTCTCCATACATTTTCCACTAATTGACTTGAAATTTGTTCTTGATCTCTAATTGACTTAAATTTGTATATGTTGTGTTAAACATTATTTTGGAGATGGTTTTTTAATTTGAAATATTTCCAAGTTCATGTGAATATTTTATGAATTTCCTAAGAGGGAAAAGGTGTTTATTTTGGGTTTTAATTATTAAAAATAATTGAATTTATATTCTGGTCCTAAAATTTTTTATATACGAAAGAAGAAGGAAATTCTTATTTCTGGTGAGTTCTAGACAATATTCCTCAATGGTTATGATTTTTTATGAATTTATTATTCTACAAAAGCGTTTAATAAATAAGTTAAATATATTAATTATAATGGCTTGTAAAGATATTTGAGAAGGTAGAACATAATCTACCAGCAATTGTTGAAAGAATATGTAAAGTATTTTGTTAGCCAAAGATACTTTGAGAAGAGGCAAAAGTTGTTATAAGGTATTATATTTAAAGGGAAATAAATCAGTATTCGAATGTATTACAGAAGTGTCATTATCATCATAGTATAGAGGATCGATTCCCCTAAGGTCCTAGAGATTCGGCAACTATAACGGTCGATACATGCCATAACTAATTGATAGTTATGTGATGTATGCGCCTTTATATGGTGATTCGACACCAAGTCTCTTTAGGGATACGATACCTCATGGTTGTACAGGTTCGACAACCAATGGTTTTGAAACTCGACAACATCATTTTCTTTTGGCTCTGCACTCAAATTTTAGGGGTTTAGTACCCTTATGTATTTTAGAGGCTCAGCAACCATATGTTTTCGAGACTCAACACCATTCTTTTTAATGTTCAGCACCCTCATGTGTGGGGGCTCAACATCCCTAAGTGTTAAACTTGAAACCTCATGTCTTTTATTGACTTGATACTTATGATTTCTAGCGGCATGGCAATCATTTTTTTATAAACTAGATAACCATGTTTTTATTTGTTCGGCAACTATGTTTTAGCGGCATTAAAGTTGTATGTTTTACAGACTTAACAACTACGTTTTAGACGCTCGACATAGAAGCTCAACAGCCCTATTTTAGCGGCATAGCCACCGTATATTTTATAACTAATTAGCTTTTTTTAGAGTCTAGATAGCCATAATTTCTTGAACAGGACGATGATCCAGTCTTTATTTGAAGACTGAAAGTTGAAGAACAAGACGTTCTATAATGTCGTCTTTGTTATTGTTCACTTTGTCTTCGACAGTAAGAACAAGTTGTTCTTCAAATGGTTCAGCAGCTACAAATACAAGGTCCAGGTTCAATAGGGGGTTTAGACCTCATGTTGGGCACACCTTTGATTTCAAAACATGGTTCCCTACTTAGAAAATAAGTCAATAACTACAATGAAATATCATAGGAAAATATGTGATATATGTATGCATGTGCACACACCTAAATATACTAATCTTTCTGTTCAGTCAAACTCCCAGGTCATCTGAAGAACAGAAACTTGTCTCACATGTTTGTCCAATTAAACATAGTTTTGTTACGCTAAGTATAATTCTCTATGTAAGTGTTAATTGTTGCATTAGTATCAGAATCTATTTTAATCAAACCGTTGCACTGTAGAAGGTTTAGTATAGGTAGGAGAGGAATACACACTAGTCCATAACCTATCGTACTGATGTCAGATGAAGTTATGAACACAGCACCAGTAAGGAATATGTCATATATCCTAATCATGAAACATAACATTGGAATAGACATATAATTAGTTTTCATTTCAACCAAAACTTATAAGACATAACTGTAGGTGAATCCTACAGTTTTTTAATCCATGTAGTGATTAGGAACTTATAGTGGTAAGGAAATGAAATGAAGAATTGCCTATATATCTACATAACAGTTAGTCTATGCATATATAGAGCAAATTATTCATGTTGTATTTCTATCATATATTAGTAAAAGGAGATAGCAAATCATACATATATGTTATTTCATGGCTACATAACTACTACTACTACTGACCTGAACTTTAAAAAAAAGCCTCAGGCACTAAGTCTTATCATTAGACTGAATATCATGTGCCTCGATCACATTAATTCTGAGATACCAAAGCTTAGGGGACAAAAAGACCTTGGACCTGATACTATAAATGCCTTCTCCCTGCACTGAAGTTGCATCTGCATGCCATGCTTTCGGAAATGCTTCACCTGCCTGAGTTCCCATTCAGACAGCAAGCATTATCTCCCCTCTGAACTTCCTGTCTCCATGCCTGTCCTCCAGTCTATACCATTGCGAAGCCAATAGGCTATCTAGTGGGACCCTCATAGTCACTTCGTGTAGGTCAAAGGGCACCTTGCCTATATAGTCGTCCCTTGAAACTGTTTCTTTGTCTTTTACGCACACTTCTAGGGTTGATGATTGTATTCTGTCTTTTGAGAAGGCGAACAACTTGTTTCATAATTTTTAAGTACTTTTTAGTTGATTTCCTTAATAAGTGATAAACTATACATAAAGAAAGGTAAAATTCTATATATAAACCAATTTAAAAAAACTATTGCAATCGTAGAAGTTTATTGCAGAAATAGAGCTGGCTTTCTACTGACCTGAAATTGTATTTGAACACCTAACAGTATGCAAGTTCAATTTTAAAACTTGTACTCAAGCGTTTTAGATAAGGTGCAATTTCAATTTCAGTTTCAAAGATATTTACATTTTTATTTAATAAGAAAACGAGTGAACGGATGTGTGTTGTAAGTGCAAAGGTTTAGGTAGACATAACACTTTTATTTTATGTTATTTTGTTGGTTTATCGGTGTCAAATTGGTAGTAAGATTTGTTGTTGGATAGTCGGAAAGGAGATATTGGTGAAGATCACAAATCAATGGTGAGATTCCATTGATGGATGTGGGTATTTTTGAAATTTCAAAAAGACACCATGGAAATCATGTTCATTGAATTTTCTTTATTAATAATGTATTTATAAAACTTAGTTAACTTAGTTAATTTATGATTATTATAAGGTGATGTCTGTTGCAAAATATTCGATATATCTACATATGTGCAAGCTTATTATTTGTTATTTTAACAAAACATACGCTTATGTTTCCATTTCATGATGAATCTAAAAACCATTAATTGCTTTGCAGGCATGCTGGTGATGGTAGCGTGGATGATGATGGCAAGTCTGATTGCCGTTGATGTTGTAACATTTGGATTCTAATTTATTGTGCGAAACTTTTCCAAAGTTGTAGAACCCTTTACATATTGCCTATGTTTTGCAAACAATTTCCTTGTGCATTTTATTAAGGGATTAAATATGCTTTTAGCTGTTATTTCTAAATATTTTATATAGCAATTTGGGTTTAATAGTTTTCAAGCAACTGTTATATGTATGACTCCATACTTCAGATTTATGGGTGTAACAAACTATATTAAGAATTCCAAAGATTGATTCAGTCTAAATACTTCTTGATGGCTTTTTTAATGATTGTTCATTTTTATTCTTTCCTATTATTTGTTGAAGTAAGCCAACTACTAACTTACCATTTGTCTTTGTTCAAGTTATGTCCCTTCATTTTTATTTTTATTTTTCCATTGATGGCAGTCTATTAGTGACTCAGAACATGCCATATGGAGAAAACATGTAAAATGTTAGCTTACTTTTCTCTTGCAAGAAGTACTTTAGCTGAAAAAAATATTATTTTAAGGTATCCATGATGACAGCTTATAACAGGATCCTACATTACGACTTGCTCTTTCTCTAAAAATAGTATAGGCATTTTTGCAATTTACATACTTTATGTTTTGTTTACCGCCAATACACACACACACACACATATATATGAACATTAAGAAAAAGTGAATGAAGTTAACCATACATCATGTGTAAACATGTATTTTACTATTTGTTAAGATAAATTTTGATTTACTTGTTTTTTATGTAAACACAATCATGTTTCATAACCATTTAGAGTTAACTGTAAAATCCCATAACTTGCTAGCCATACTTGTCATCGAATTCCCAAATATCCATTGAATTGTAATCAACTATTAGCTTGTCACAGGCTTTAACTTCCATGTTATATATTTGAGGCTCGAAATTATAGGGTTTATCAGGCTTTCCCATTTCAATTGCGGAAAATATAACCACAAAAACTACTGCTCCTATGTACAAGTTCTCACCCTACAGGAAAACCATAAAAACTTGCTATGTATATTTCAATTGTAGTGTACCGGAATAGCTTACTTTATTTGTGTGGTGTATATGGATGAATTAAACCTCTATGAATTGAAGTATATTTTAATCTATGTAGTTTACTTCACAATTTACCAGCATGATACAATGGATGAATGATACAAAGTGATAACAATGATTGTGTCAGAAAATAGTGCAGATCCTGATGATTTTGTCATAGTAACTATAAAAAAACTATGCATGTCATGATTTCTGAACACAACAAAAATATACCTGCAAGTTAGCCCATCCCTTTGGGATGTCTTATTCCTCATCATCAACCTCTCCAACATACCCTACATGACTCTCCCTCTTCTTCACCGGGTAATAAAAGGTTCTTGCAACATAAAAAACTATTCATGTCATGATATGGTGCAGAGTTTTGTGTAAGCAATTATAGAAATACAAGCTTCTATGGATAACTTAAGTTCACAATAAAGAGATTACCTTTTGTACCACAACACACTTCTGCATGTCTTCAAATGATTTGGAAGCTTTAATACTTTAAACTTTCCATATACTCTAGAAAAGGAACAACAAAGCCAAACAATATACTCTTAAATAGTTAGGGAGTGGTAATAATATAACCCGCATATATATCGTAAAAAAATAATTGCACTTAAATAGCAATTACTGTGACAATTTTATGTAATACTATTCAATCATTTATGTTATAAAAAACCATGGCTGCTTGAATGTTATAGAATACTTGTCCATGAGCGAGATAACATAAGAATATATGCATTGTCCTTTTCCAGTTCATATGTTGCTTTCAATTATTCAGATATTAAAGGAAATATTACAAAATTGCATGCTTCTTTTAGCTTCAATGCGTAGGCCGAATTATTTATATCCTTTGATGTACATGCAAAATGATAAAATTCAAGTACTTGAAAAATTATACGAAAAATGCGTTATTTCATAATAATAAGGAAAAGAAAACCAAACTAGGAAGAATAACAAAAAACTCACTTTGCATATCTCGGTATTGGATTTGCACTTCTATTTTAAAAAATATTCCACTGCCTTAACATCATGGTTTGTCACCATTTCAAATTTTTAACTTCCAATGCATCATTTTGATCAAAGTCTCGCTAATAATATTTTCTAAATAAGATAGAGCATCCTTACTGAATTTTGAAACGTCCTTAATTTCAGCAAAAATTTTGATAGTTTTACAAGCCATTTGATCTACATAACCAAAATAAACACACACACAATGGAAATCAAATTTATTACTAGAAAAAGAATGACATGATTTGCCATATTTCTTAAAATTTAACGGTTAAGTTATACTCCCAACAGAAATAGATTCATTAGACGTAGTTTGACATTAATTACCTATAAATACTATCGTGTTCCATTACTGGTAGATTAAACCATAGGTGATATTAGTATAGAAAAGGATAAACTAATATATTGGGCTACTTGATTTGTCTGTTATAATTTGCACAACTGATTTGCACCATTGTTATCAGCCATCATATCCTGACAACCTATCAAATCTACAAAAACTAAACATTGAACTTGCATTTGATTGTGTAATAATATGACCCAGCTTTCCATTCGTAAGAATAATTTAGAATCGTTTTTATAGTTTTTTTAAATTTTATAACAAGCAAGTATATGTTTAAAATTCATGTATTCTTCTCTTTCAAAGAAGCAATTTTGTTATATCATATATTGATTTTCCTTTACCATATCATATTATCATATTAAAATATAATTTCTAAATTTACAATTGAAGTTTGAAGTCATTGCGAACAGATCTTTTGTGCTATGGCAAGTAACCAAATTATAACATCGGTCATTCACAAGTATAGTGAAAATTATCCACTTATCCATGTACCAAGTAAAACATGTTTGTAGTACCAATGAAAAAAGATGAATATGTTCACAGTATAAAGTTGTTCATAAACTAGAATGTCAAAACTGCAAACATTTAAGAAAAAATGATTGAATAGCATGGTTTTACTGAATATTGGTTGGCTAACAATTAATTTAAATTAATCCAGAATATAGTGCTGACAAACTAATACCCCTGAAGGTCGGTATATGGTAATGTTTATTAACAAGTGAGTTGTATAAAACCTATAGAATAACAACAGTACCTCAAATGTAACTCGATATTTGATTAAACCAAATTCATGGAAGAATGGATGTAGTTCCTTCACAAATTGAATGTATCTGCCATCCAAATGTGATAAAGCCATAATGTTGTCTTGGTCTCCAAGGCCTTAAGGAATTTTGGGCTCCATCTAAATATCAAAGGTTGTACAAACAAATTTGATGATTCATTAACTGAAATTAATGCAACAAACTATATAGGACTGAATTTGAAATACATAATATCAAATTAAACCATGTTCTATACATATTTTCATTATAACAACATAAATAATCATACACTAAGTTCTTTCTTGTCATAATTTCCTTGAAATTACTCCCTGCTAAGATTAACAGACTTGTTCATCTGAATTCCACAAACAAAAACTTGCAAAATTATACAACAAATAAATCAATCTTTAGCAAATAAATATATGAACTAAAATGTAGAACTTTGCTCAATACCATAAAAAGTTAGCTTTAATAAAAAAATAAGCATCTAACCAATTTTAGTTAGGTAATCTCCTCAGCTTATGAGTCCTTCAAAGAAACCCTAAGTGGATTAGACCTACGATTAGCGCTTGTTTTACTGATAAACCTCAATCGATTTTATCGTGAATTTGAGACTGACTACGATGGTGGTAATGAAGCGATCGGAGCTCAAACTGAAAACAACACCTTATCCATTTTCTGATTCGCAGAATGACTTGGTAAATTATAATTTTGTTGGCTTAATACAAAATTAGGTCTTAGAAGAAAGCCACCGAGGAGAAATCCATATCGACGAAGAGTAGCATGCAGAAATCTTCGATCAATGGAGAGGATTAGCTTGTCAGAGAGGATTCAATTGACTGTTAAGCAGAGTAGCATGTTGAAGAGGATTGGATCGACTGTGAAGAGGACAAGAGGAAAAATGAAGTTGACGATGACAATGAGGAATTAGGAAAGTGAATTTTCAAATTGAGGAAAAATGAAGAAGTGAAAACTAAAATTAAAAAAACGTAACTATTGTTTTATATTTTAGTAAAGGCGGGGTGAGCGGTAACTTTTGGCGCTGATGAAATTAAAGCATAAAATTGATAATAGTTGCACTTATGTTCGAATGCTGCTAATAAGTGCAACGAAACTCATAATTTCTTGTAGTGAATGAATGTTTAAAAGCTATTTAAAGATTATAGTAGTTTGGCACAAGAGTTACCCAAGTGGGTCTATGTTTTCCTTGTTATAAAGAATGGTTTGAAGTGGTTAATGATTTTTATATGTAAATATTTCTAAGAAATGAAATTTTGTTTTGGCCCAAACTTTATATGGATTTTGCGAAAGGAAATTATCGCTTAAACCTAAGTAATTTTGTTCTGGATATTGCTATTGATTGAACATATTTTGATGGATGATGTTATATGTTCTTGTTTTCATTTAATCAATAAAATTCGCATATTTTTATCATTGTCCTACTCATATCTGCATTACCCATAATTGCACCTTAGCATTTAGGGACAAAATTACCACCTTTGTTGTTCCAGTAGTGCATCTAGTCCAAATAAACTCCCGAGTGAGTAGAACTGCATCCAGGAGATCAGATAGATCAATTGTGTTATAATGCATTAAACTGATCAAAAAGACATGACATATGGATTTAAAACCTGATAATATTGCAACACCCCTAATTTTTGATAACGTTATTCAGGAAATTTAATTAGATAAATTAAATAGAATAATGTAAATGTTAAGTGATAAAGGGGTTGAGATTTGAATCAAATTAATTAAGGTCGTGCCTAATAAAATAATTAATGGGCTTAAGAATGGTTTTTGGGTTAATCAAATTACATAAGGGTATATTAGGAATTTGCCGCCTATAAGCCTTACCCTTATATATTTTCGCTTCTACCATTTTATTCCCATTCACGTCATTTTGAAACGCAAACAAAAAGGTTAAGGGACGGTCGGCCATTAAGAGGAGGAATTCAATTAAAAGCTAGAAATTCAAGCTTAGGAGAAATCAATCTCAATCCAATCTCCTTATCTAAATCAAGTTGAATTATAATTCCATCTCTATTTTTTTTGAATCGTATTTTTTAGAATTTAAGGGTAAATTCATTTTTATGGTGAATTGAATGATGATATGCTTGAGTATTAATTTGTTTAATTTAAACAACATTATATAAATGGATTTATGCACGGTTTTAGGGTAAAACCAGTTTATAGTGATGTTTTAATTCCATGGAAATTTTTTATGTTGTATAAAATATGATTTTGGTGTTTGATTTCAATTTTGATAATTTTCCAAGCTATGGAAAGATTATTATGAATTTTCAAAAGAAAATATGGTTATTTGGGTTTAAAAAATTATTTTGAGAAATATTTTAAGAATTTGGATCTGGAATTTTGATATGTTAGATGACATGATTAAAGAGAATTTCTGGAATTTTTGGGGATTTTTCCTACGTGATTCGCTATGCAAAATAAATTATTTTCAAAGAGGGACTTTTTTGCAATATTGGTTTTGCTTAATGGTAGGGCTTATTTGATTAACTTAACCTTGGTTTAGATATGAAATTAGTGATAGTTATCTTAGTAAATAACTTGAAAAGTTAAGGCAGCCTTTCTGGTGTTTACACATGGCATGTTAGTTAGAAAATGGTTTACTTTAATTAGTATAAAACCAGGTTTACTCAGAAATGATGGTTTCGCCTACTTTGGAAGTACTTTTCGACACTGAGCTTTCGCCTTCATCCTAGTCGAAACCTACTAAGCTGAAACCAATACACAAGGTATCACAAAGATGGTACGCGGTGGATTGGAGAAAGGTGGAAGGTAGGGTGTCGAAACATGGCTTCCGAAGGGGTCGAGATCTTTGGTTTATTTTCTAAAGTAAAGCGCCTGCCTGTTTACAAAGAGGTTTCGAAGGACTCGAAAACAATGCTTGCGAAAGGGTTTTTTAAAACCTGTTTTCAAAGTAGAGCCACCGCCTTTTTAAAGATGTAGCTTCCGAAGGAGTTACTAGTTTTTGAAATTGAAGCTTTCGGAAGGGGTAGTTTCGACCAAGTCGAAACCCTTTTGTAACTTTAAGCCTTCTGATGGTATTGAAGATATCAATGATGTCGAAAGGTGCTTTGAGTTTTTATAAATATAAGCCACTTCTAATAGCTTTCAAAAGGGGTTAAGGGTTTCGAAGGCAATGGTTTCGAAAGGGATTTCAAAGCCAACCTTCCAATATTTTACCCAGATGTTTTATGCTTTCGAAAGGATGGTGCTGACGCCATCATGTTTTCCATAATATTTTTATATGATCAAGGATGGTTTCGAAAGAGATGCTTTCGCCTATATTCACTTAAACCCAAATAATATTTTAAGTATAAACCCAATGGTTTCGAAAGGGGGGCTTTCAATGGTTTCGAAAGGGGGACTTTCAATGGTTTCGAAAGGGTTACTTCCAATGGTTAGGAATGGGGTACTTTCAAATGGTTTTGAAGCTAAGCTTCTAAATTTTTATTTTAATACTTTAATACAATCGAAAGGTTTCGAAAGAAAGGTTTTAAAGTGTTAGAAAGGCAGAAGCCTAATGTTTTAAAGATAGATATTAATGCTTTTGTAGGAGGTCAACCTATGAAGTCGAAAGCAAGGTTTCAGAAGGTTTTTGCAACCCAAAGTCTATTTTTAAAAGGAGGAACCTATGGTTAAATTAAAGGAGTTTTTGTAATGGTTTTGAGAAGAAGCTTTCCTTGAAAAATAATAGGTTAAAGGGATTAACAATGTTTCATATTAAACCCACAGGAGTGGTATTGTTATATTATTATGTATGCTTCTTCAAATATAACTCTATTCACACTATAATGGACCTATAACTATATTTTGGGGATAAAGGGTAGAAGAACCAGCTAGGTTAACCCAGTAGTGAATATAAATTGATTAAATTCAATGATGAGTATAATTGCATCCAAGAGGTCAGGGAGACTAGAATATAGGATGCCTAAATAAGGAAGTTGTTAGGGAGACAGATTCATAGTGATCCCTTGAAAACTATGATTAGGAAGTTATTTGAATTACCAATAGGTTCATAGTGATCCCATGAAAACTATGTTACAAAGAGTGGTTGGCGGGGCCAATTGGTTCATAGTGATCCCATGAAAACTATCTCCGGATTAAGTTATTGACAGATGTCAATAGGTTCCTTGTCAACCCATGAAAACTAGGATAAGAAGAAAAGATATTGGCATGAGCCAATAGGTTCCTAGTCAACCCATGAAAACTAAGATAAGAGATAAGTTATTGGAGTCACCAATAGGTTCAGGGGAATCTATGAATTAATTAAGTTAATTGGTAGGGGCCAATAGGTTAATAGTGCACCCATGAAAACTATGAAATAGGATAGGTAGTCCATATATTACATAAAGGTTATTAGTAAGCCCAGGAAAACTATTAGGTTAATAGTGATCCTAGAAACTATAAATATGATAGGGAGTCAATTAAACAGAGGATGGGAAATCCAGTATGTTTTAACAGTTTGCATATCATCATAATATTTTGAAGTGGTTATGTTTTAACCATTGTGGATGTAGGAGCACAATATATGGTTTTAGGATACTAGTTAGGGGAAAACCCATTCCGCTAAGCGGCGTGGTCTCACTAGATATCTAAATGATTTGAGATGGTAGATTATTATTCATACCAGGCTTTATGTCTGACTCGAAGTTTATGTTTTCCCTTTAAACTCTCGGGTAGTCAATTGATTTTGAGTAGTTTGAGAGTTAAGGTTTTCAGGTACCTCATTAGATGAATAAAGCATCCAGAGATGTGTAGGATGCATGATAGCTATATAGAGTTTTCTTTTATTTGATTCTGCCATGTTGTTTGTAATGGCAAAGTTGTTATATTTCCTGTATATACTATGATCATCCAAGGGGGCATCTTCATATGTCGCTCCCTATGCTTCAGCCATTAGACCTTGTTGGTAAAGTACTGATTCTAGTGAGTAGGGCTTTGTCAACAGTGAGAGTAAAAGGATGTTTATGCATAGAATAGAACTCATAGCTCTATATGCTCACAGGAAAAGGTTATTGGTTGGCCTGCAAAGCCATTAGGTTCCTAGTGACCCTAGGAAAACTATGATTCAGACAGACAGTCCAGTTTCCTCCTAACTGTATTTGGGGACCTCTCAACCGTATTTGGATATTTTGTTATATCGGTTTAAGTTTCGGCCTATTCAGCCATATAGGTTATTGGTTGGCCTACAAAACCATTAGGCATAGTGACCCTAGGGAAACTAAGATTTGAGACAGACAGTCCATTTTATGGAATGGGTAAGCTTTGGGAATGCATAACCCTTTCTTGACAAACTAGTCACATTTACTAATATTGCATGCATATGATCATCTCTTGTTTACTTTAACAACTGTGGTTGCAGGTGCATTATTTACATTCAGATTGCCATATTTTGATAGGATACTAGTGAGAAGAAAACCTATTCCGTTCTGTGGTGTGGTCTCACTAGATATCTGCTTTTGGTTCAAGATGGTATATTACTATCCATACCAAACTTTTTGCCTAACCTGAAGTTTTTGTCTTCCCCTTAAACTCAAATGTACTCATTTGAGTAGTTGAGGAGTAGGGTTTCAGGTTAGATGAATAAGCTTCCAGGGACGTGCATGAGGCAAGCTAATATTAGAAGCTTATTTCCGTTTTGTTGTTTGACCATTATTCTTTGTTTGAATCGATGCAACAATAGATATTATAAATGTCAAGTAGCTAGACTCTAATCATCCAGGCGGCATCTTCATATGTTGCACTTGGAATATATGTGTAATTATAATATTTTCTTTGAACGAGGAATCGATGTGATTATGTAATGAATGTGAAAGTTATTAATGAAATGTGTTTTCAAAAATTTCATATGCATGTGCACTTGATGTTATAAATACAATTAACGGATCTCATTTTGTCATCGGAAATTAATACTATTGATGAGTGCAACATCCATAGCGTTCAGTTTTAGGCCTCAAAATGGGAAGGTTACACCGTCATTCTCGCTTGCTAGTTTAGCTATCCTAGCAATACAAAGAACTCTAGGGTGATTCTCCTCAATATGACCAATCAGTGTCGGACGAACCTCTATGTTTGCCACTATTGCATAGCGCCTACTGAGTACATCATCTACAACATTTTCTTTCCCCGGTGTATACAATATATCTAGATCATTGGCCATAAAAACTCCAACCATCGTTGCTGCCTCATGTTTAGGTCCTTCCGAGTGAAAAGATAATTCAAAAATATATGGTCCATATACAACTCAAACTTCTCTCCTAGCAAGTGATGTCTCAATATCTTCAACGCAAAAACAACTGTGAATGACTCCAAGTCATAGGTCGGATACCTTGAGTCATGCGGCTTGAGTTGTTGATTGGCATAAGAGATAACCCTTCTATGCTGCATCAACACAACACCTAAACTTGTTCCACAAGGATCTGGGTAAATGGTTAAACCCTCACCTCAATTCAAAACAGTAGGAACATGAGCACTTGTCAACCTTGCCTTCAACTCTATGAAGGCTTTCTTGCATTTATCAATCTAGATAAATTTGACGTCTTTCTTCGTCAGATTCATCAAGCGTGAAGCAATCTTCGAGAAATCCTAAACAAATATCATGTAATAACCTGGTAACCCTAAGAATCTTCTAATTTCGGTTGCGCTTTCTAGCCTTGTCCAATTCAGGACAGCCACAACCTTCACTGGATTCACAAAAGTACCCTCAGCCGAGATAACATGACTCAAGAATCTAACTTCCGACCACCATAAGTGGCACTTCGAGAACTGGGCCTTTAATGTATGCTCCCTCAACATTTCCAATACAATCCTTAAATGGCATGAATGCTCCTCCTCGGTCTTGAAGTAGACTAGAATATCATCAATAAATACAAAAACAAGCTTATTCAACACATCTCGAAAAACCCAATCCATTAAGTCCATAGAATATGCTGTAACATTGCTAGGCTGAATGACATAACTAACCACTCATAAAACTTACCGGACCTGAAAAAAGATAAGGGTACACTCTCCTCTACTACCTTAAGCTAATGAAACCCTATAGCAAGTTCAAGCTGAGAAAATACTCGAGCACCATGAAGCTAATCAAACAAGTCATATATCATAGGTAAATGATACTTGTTCCTAACAGTCCGCTTATTGAGCTTGTGCTAATCTGCACATGGTCTTAAGGAACCATCCACCTTCATAGCAAAGACAATGGGTGCTCACCAATTCGAATGACTCGGTCAGATCAAGCCTTCCGTAACAAATTTATAGCTTGGTTAGTTAGTTCTAACTTATCCATCGGAGCTAGCCTACGAACAGGGAATACAATGGTTTAACATCCTTAACTAAAGCATTACAAAATTCTATCTCCCGATAAGGTGGTAAAGTCGACACCTATTCAAAGACACCTACAAACTCTCGCACAACAAAGATCAAACCCAACTCCTCTTCCGCTACATCAAGAGAATAAAGAAAACTACATATAAGAAAGATTGGCTCCTCACAAGACACTACCAGATTATTTCAACCTTTGTTCTTCAAGACTACATTACACTTAACACAATTCAAGACTACATGATTTCGAGACAACCAGTCCATTCCAGGCAATATGTCAAACCCTAAAAAACCAAGAACGTACATATCACAAGGAAGGAGTTGGTCATAAAAAGTAACTGGAACTCCTAAACAAATCAAACTAAATCCGAACCCCCGCAGGGTTCGATACACAAATTGAGTCAGAAGCCATAATTGGCTCCAGTCTTAATCTATCAACAGGACTGCTGAAAATGAAACAAAGAGAAGCACCGATATCAAATAAAACACAATCAGGAATGCCATGCATATATAAATACCTTCCAGAACCTGCTTCCACTTTGCAGCTACAGAAGTAGATGGTGCTGAAGCAAGTGCAGAAACTCTAGGTTGTTGTGCCTTCTGAAGCATCGGACAATCCCTAACAATATGACTTAGCCAATGGCAGTTATAAAAACCCTTGGTGCAAACTAAGCTTTGGTAGCCTGTGGCTCTAGCTTCGGTACCTTAGCAATCAATGCCTAAACTAACAGCGATTTTGCCACTTGTCCTCGCCTACTCGACCTACATTTCCTAGCAAAATAACCTTCCTTTACGTACTTATGGCAAACTAAACTAGAAATATCTCTTGATGACTGAAACTTATGCATGTTGTCCCTGGTTGGTGTAGAAATAGACGGCTTTGGAGCCAGACTCTTGAACCTAAAACCACACCTATCAGATTCACATACAAACCCTGAATATGATTAGTCATGTCCCATTAAAACTCTAGATGCATACCTACAATAAACATCTCATTCTTCTTTAGCAGTGTGTCCACTAACCCCAACCCAAATTTAGATAAAGCATTGAACCCGTTCTCATACTCAGCAATTTTCCTAGCTCTCTACTTCAGGTCTAGAATGCTCCTAATTAACAAAGTCTTTCCGGCTTTCGGAATAAACATCATCTCAAACACCTCTTTGAATTAGACCTATAAGAAGTCGTTCTCCTGGATATCTGTAGTAATCGAACTCCACCAATCCATAGCAGCATCAGTCAGAAGTTACAACGCCAAACGACGCTTTATTGCATTATCCAAATATATATCTCAGAATATACTATCACATAAACTAATTTAAGTCCGAACCTCTATGATAGTCTCGGTTCCATTAAACCTCTTTCCGCCCAACCTCTCATAATCACGGCAAAGCGAACCAAAATTCATCTATGGCTGAACCTGTACGACCTCTTTCACAACGTTCACCATCGGTTCCATAGTCGGAGCGGCATTCCTTGGTGCCTGATTTGCACCATTACTTATAATTTTTACTACTTGAACATAGCGAAATAGTTTTAGGATACAAAAGGATAGGGTTATTCGAAGAATAATTTATAAAGGCATAGTTTCATAGAAAATACGAATATTCTCTCATTTGTATAATATACTCAACTCATTCTAGAGTGTCACTTACTCTATCGCTAATGAGCTATACCTAACAGAAGCCAAGGTATTTGCTAAACCTTTACTCTAACACCAAATGTTATGACTCGACATTTTGACCCTTGAATGTCAACACTAAATACATGCACAATATTCGTGTGCTGAGCAACCAAGTGTTGGGAAGATAGATAGTTAGTATAATGTAAAAAAGAAACAGAAACAGAACAAGAAAGAAAGAATGCAATATCAGAATCTTATAGCGGATTGATAATATACAATATTCAAAAAGACAGTACAAAGGGTTACTCCAAAATACTAAGTAATTTCCGAGTTACAAAACCTACGTGCTATCATCACCTGGACAGTTATGACTGCATGTCCTCACAATGTTGATACATACATAATAATAGTGCGATAGAAATAGAAATAAATAGATAAATGGAAGCCTCCAACTCGTCTCCCAAAGTTCTAAAGCATCCAAAGTAAAACCTGCTTTACTTAGCCTACTCGAAAGAGTACACGTGGAATTCAGGGAAAACAAAAACTGTGTCAAACAAAATTTTGGTATAAGAAATCAAAATATACATGCATCCATATAACAGTAACTTTTAGACCTTTCGAATCATCATTATAGAAATCCTTTCATGGATTCCAGCATAAGTCAACTGATAAATGCTAACACTGACCTCTCCCTTGGACTTAACCTTAGGATAGACAGTTCAATTCTACAACATTAGTCTAAAATTTTAACGCTAATCACTTCCTTGGAATTAACTTTAGGATAGATAGTTCTACTCTATAACATTCCACTTCATAACCACTCTATATTTGATCGTCGTGGTACTACTCACTCCACCTTTGAATCCGCTAGCTCTGCCTTCCCAGCTTATTACACTTCACTTCTTAGCGGCCCATCTAATCCCTCAACCGATGTCTCCTTTATTACCTCTCTTAGTTTGCCAAAGTTAAATTCTTCTCAAATTGGTATGCTCTCCATTCCTATAACTGATGATGAAACTAAGAGCACTGTCTTAAGTATAAGAAAAGAGGCTAGTGGTGGCCCTGATGGATCTAATGCTATATTCTTCACTCACTGCTAGTAGATTATCAATAAGCATTTTCTTACTGTTGTCCATAACTTCTTCACAAAGGGAAAAATGATCAACTCCACTAATCTAGCCTTGATTCCTAAGGTCAACTCCACCATAGATGTCACTCAATTCAAACATATTACCTGTTGCAACATCACCTATTAAGTCATCTCTAAAATCCTAGCTACCAGACTAAACAATGTGCTTACTACCCTGATCTCTACAAAACAATCAGCCTTCCTCCCTAATGCAAACATTCTAGATAAAGTTTTATTAACCCATAAACTTTTAAATGGCTTCTCTTTATCCAATTCCTATCCTAGAGCTATGCTAAAGATTGATATATAAAAGGCATTTGATTTTGCTAAATGGTCAGCTCTCAACTCCATCATGACTGCAATGGGGTTCCCTCCTACCTACATGGCCTTGATTAACAAATGCATATCCATAGCATCCTAATCCTTACTAATCAACTCTCACTCCGTTGGGTACTTTAGAGGGACCAAAGGCCTTAGGCAAGGATACCACTTTCTGGTTATCTATTTATCATCATCATGGAGTCTCTCAGTTAGGCATTGTTGTTTTAGGTGCAGTTAAAAACTTCTCTCTCCACCCTAGATGTAGATATCCTCTGATCACCTCCCTTGCCTTTGCTGATGACCTCGTTATCTTTAACAAACCTAACCACTCTTCTATTTCGTGTAGCATGAACACACTGTCTGACTTTGCTAAATTCTCTGCTCTTCATAATAATCTCAATAAATCCCATATCCTAACTACTAGCCTTGATGGACCTCAAAATTAACTATGCCTCTCCCTCACCAATATGCATCTTCTTCAAGATTATATAAGTTACCTTGGGATTCCTCTTGCTTCTAAAGCTATCATAACTGCCCAATGTACACCATTATTTGAGAAGATTATTTCCACCATGAACAGATGGTAGAATGGATTCTTGAGTCAACCTAGTAGGCTCTTCATCATAAACTCTACTATCTTCTCCATGAATGGCTATTAGAGAAGAACCTTTCTTTTTCCCTCCTAGTTAATTAGAAAGAACAGGAGTGTAATGATTAGATTTCTATGGTTTGGGTCTATATTCAAAAAGAAACTTGCTCCTATAGCCTTTAACAAATTAGAAATGCCTAAGCAATATGGAGGACTACACATCAAAAATCTTGTATTGTGGAACATTTCTGCATTCTCCACCCATCTTAATGCTCTTCTGGATAGCTCTCCTCCTTCAATCTGGGTTGAAGAGGCCAAGAATTACATCCTCAAGAATGAAGCCCTCTGGCTGATGGAAATCAAGCTCTCATATAACTGTGTCTGGAAAGTCTTGTTGAAAACTAGACACACCCTCCTACCTCATGCCACCCTTTGTTTATCTAGAACTAGTGATGCCAAGTTCTAGAAAACACCCTAGCTTTCTAATGGTATTATACTTTAAAATTGCCTATCCTATGAGGACATAGCTCTCTCAAGTATATGCATGAATGCTAAGGCAATTGACTATGTGAGGCATGGCAAAGTCTGCTTCCCTAGGTCTAGAAGTTGTAACATTACTGCCTTGTAGTCTCTTTATGCAAACACTCCTCTTACCCTTGTTGATAAGGATGGATATGTTTGGTGTTCCAGCAATAAGCAACACTTATCTAGGCTTATTTATAATGCTATTTTTGGCTATCAGAGCAACCAAAAATTCCCTTAGTATAAAAGAGTTTGGAATTTTTCTACCTCTGAGAAGCTTAACTTCACTCTATGGAAATTACTTAGGAATGCTAATCACACTTTGAGTAACCTTAGCCTCAAGGGAATGGTTATCCCATTACCTGCCTCTTCTGCAGTAAAGTCCCATAGGATAATCTCCGCTATATTTCAACTGGCTATCCTCTTTCTTCATTTGGAATTTTATTAAAACCAAAGGTAGGTTTGTGCCTCCTTTTTATGACAGCTTGCTAGAGTGGGAAAGCATATACATGGAAACTAAATGGAAAACCCCATATTTGTATGAGGTGCTTCTTATTCTCAAGGTATTTGCTGCTATCAGATGGAAGGGGAGAAATGAGAGAGTCTTTAAAGAAAAAAGTAGGACTAATTTTCCTCTTTGCAGTGAAACTTTAAACGAATACATCATCCAATGCTTATCTCTCCTGTTCATTTTCCTAATGACAGGGTAGATGGATGGCATCTTCTTTGATTTTGAATCTTGCTTCATTCCTGTTTTATTTATTTTCCCTCTTTATTTACCATAGTGTTGTTTTTTATTAGCTACTTGTATTTTCAAGTGATTAATGAAGTGGTAGAGGACCACCCAACCCGCTGGCCCTACCAAAAAAACTTGTTTTCCTTTATTTAAAAATAAGCCTCTTACTTTGATAATTCATGATAAATCAAAAATATATATATAAATTCCAAACTACTTTTAAAGTACTTTAATTATAACGACCGACCTTTTTGGACGGTTTAAATCGTCGATGGACCACACACGTCAGACCCAAACCATTCCAAAGGGCCGATTGTTATGGAGTAAATAAGAAAAAGAAGAGAAAGAAATAAAACAAACACAGAATCTCACAGTGGAATGACAAAATATAATAATCAAATAAACAGTTCATGAAGCTGTTTTACAAATAACATTTGATTACACTTTACAGTAGAAAATCTGAGTACATACAGTAGACATAAATAAATAATGCAGTAGAACAGTATGATGCAGCAGAATAAATAAAATAAATAAAGAATAATAGTACAAATTTTTGTCTTCATCCTCCAGAAAAGTAGTCGTCGATACGTTGAAAAACTCAGACTGACCCTTGTGAATTGAAAAGATAAAACACTCGAGTCAGAACTAAAAGATCTTATGTAAGTTAAATCAACAATAAATAAAGATGAATGTAACGGCGTTAGAGACGTTTACGGGTCTTGACATCTCTTATCCGGTGTCTAATGTGAGTGCAGTAACTTAAGAGATGTTTGGGATCACCATCACCTAAGGATCCGTTAAACTATCTACTATGTAGTACAATATGCTATTATAATATGTCTATAGTAAAGTAAAGTATAAAATAGCGTTAAGGTGTTACTCATATCCCCCTTAACACATTTATATATTCCCATAGTGTATATAGTACCGTAAGCTCCTCCGTGAGATTTACCCAGAGGGCACTCCATAGGTATGGTACAAAACAAACTTGTAGAAGGCAAGATAGGGCATGTGAACACGGCACTCGAGGCAATGCCAGGGTAATATACCATTTACAGATCCAGACTAGTGGTAACGCATAACAGCTACTACCGCCTACCTCGGAACACACTCCCATAATCAAAATCGAGGGGTGGCCACCAAATCATCACAAAGTCATAATATGGTATCGAAGAAATGCGTTCGATCGGAGGAATAACCTCACTTGGCCCGGCATGGCTCCTGTTTTAGTCACATCTAAGCTAATTCACGGTAGTCAAGGTCACGTAAATACTGCATATAGAATCGTTCGCCAAACCATCCTACTTCATTTTTGGAATCTCCACCACGTACACAGTTGTTAAAGTGGTTTTCGGTATTGGCAAAGAGTATGACAATATCTGATCCCGGTCTCTTTAATAACCAAACGCTTATTTCACACCAGATGGTTCTTTTACATTTCAAAAGTCAATTCACAATTGATATCAAAATATCATATTCTCAAAATCATATCATTTTCGAAATCACATTTACTTATGAAATTATATCACATTTGAAATCATATCACTTTCGAATTCATATTTCCAAAATAGATTAAATCCTCATTTAAAATCATCATATTCCTCAAATATGTCATTTAAAACCCAACTTATGTTATAACATATTTTAATCATATTCTCCTTAAAATCGAGGATTTAAATATAAAACTTCCACTTTTTAAAACCTGAAATTTAGAAAATAGTTTAAATAGTTTAAAAAAAGTTTTAAAATAGTTTGAATGGTTTAAAATAGCTTTTAAATGGTTAAAATGCTTTTATATATAGTTTAAATGGTTTTTAATAGTTTAAAATACTTTGGTGGGTTTAAGATAGCTTAAATTTAATTTAAAATAGATTTAATAGATTTAAAATAGATAAAGTAGTTTTAAAGTAGATTAACTAGATTTAAAATAGATTTCATAAGTTAAAATAAGTTAAAATGGGTTAAAATAAGTTAAATTAGATTAAATAGATTAAAAATAGTTTAAATTGATAAAAATAGTTTAAAATAGTTGAAATTAGATTTAAATTAGTTTAATAGTTTGAAAACCTTAAAATCAAGATTTTAAAATAATAAATCTTTAAATCGTTTATATTAAAATAATTAATTTGGAATTAATATCAAAATTTTACCATTTCTTCCATTTCAACAAATTTGGACCTTATCCCGATTTCAAATCAACACCCAATTTCAAATCTTAAAATATCAATTTTATGCTATTCAAATTTCAGTAGATTTCAGGGTTACAATTTCAAACTCCTCAATAACTCAATTTCGATAAATTTCATTTATACTTCAAAATTCAACTTTAAAATTTCAATTTAAATCTTGTAAGTAATTCACCTAAATAATTCAATTTATATCAATCAAATTCTATTTCAAAATATCGTTTAACTAGATTCAATGTTTAAAGATTTAAAATCATTTAATTTAACTAATCCGATGTCCATATATAATTTTCTACCCTATGGTCAAGTGATACGGATATTTATCATTTCAATCCGCAATTATTTATATTTACGGATATATATCAGTTCAACCCGCATTCCCGAATTAATTACAGATCCATGAAATCGCTTGAGTCTATCATTTCAACTCATAACGATTCCTCCCTAATCTATCAGATCGTTCGTGTATGTATCATTTCAACCCAAAGGGAACTTGCAGTGTTATAACAACATAGAGATATAACATCCAGTTATCCAATATCAGCAATCAAACATCCATCATAATCATCATCCAAATCAATCAATAAACATCAATAGATAACTGATTATCATTAACAAGTATAAACTGATGAATTAAAATTTATATTAAATAACGATTAAATGCAATAAAATCCATATTTAACTGGAATGACAATTTAGACATACCAAACATCAATCAATCAATTTCAAATCACATCATAAATTTAATTTATCTAACATGAGAAAATTTAGTAATTATGAGTGGGTTAAAACACTCACCTTTGATTTCAAATTGATTTGAAATCCAAATAAAGGCCTAATATTCACCACTCTCAGAATTCGTCCAAACCAGTTCCATAATGTCCAGAATTTTGATACGACCACAGCGGAACAAACCGTGCGTGAATCTGATTTCGTACGTAAAAGTTATGATCGTTAGACGGTTTGCGAATATAATTTAAATTAAAAAGAAAAGAAACAAAATTACCCTCAACTGGCCACGTCAGCAGCTACGCTCGAACCCTAGCACCCTCAACTATACACGCGATCACGTTCGAAAGATAAGCCGCCACTCCATCGCTCCTTTGACCATCCACTACGGCCACCACACCCACGTTCAGCATTATCAGGCACCACCACCGTGACCTGCACCTTCGGCCGCCCCTCTCCCCTGCGTTCGACCACCTCTGGTCACGTCCAGGCATAAGCATCGCCGCTACCCTAAATGCCCCGATCGAGGAAAATCCGACCACCTATGACCCAAGGTGAAACCATGGATCAACTTCTATCGACAACCCCTACATGCCGGAACCCTCCGATCGAACCCTCATTGTAGATCCACCGTTAAAAATCCCAAACCTAATACGAACGGCCGGGAATGATTGACGATTTCTGGCCAAACGGTGACTTGGTTGCAAAGACGAATCACACCAGTGAATTATGCTCGTCGAGAGCTTCAAATCGGTATATAATATGATATAGTTTGAGGAGTTTGAATTTTTCGATTTGATTTTGATTTGCAATTGAATCTAAAATTTTGGATTTCTGCCATTTGAGAAGGAGGAACAGACAGAAGTTGATGTCCATACATAATAAGAAAAATGACTGCTAGGGTTTGGGGAAACAAGACTATTTATATTAATAAAGCCCAATAAGAAATAAACACAATCGAATTTGTACGAATGACAATTGCGACCCAAAAAGCCCGTTTCGCTTCCGAAACAAAAGTGGGTCATCCCATATATCAAAATAGATGTTTTCGATATTTTTAAACTCAATGGAACAAGTTTCAAGTCCTAATTCCATCGTATAAAGAAGTTATCTTTAAAATCAGCTTATTTCAAATTAATTTCAATTAAATTGATATCTAGGCATTTCGAGTGCGTATGATAAAAGACAAGTCTGATCGCTATGAAACTTGAAATCCTACAATAATTCACCGTTATGGATCCGATGAAACTAGTTTCGTCGAAATCCGAGACAGTTGCCAAAATTGCTATTTTCACGTTAATTAAATAAATTATTATTAAATTGATTAAATCACTTTTTAATTCAACTTTTATAGACTAACAATTTTCACCATTTTGATTACTTGGACATTCACAATAATTTAAAACAAATTTACGTATCAACTCAATGTTAATTAATTTACAGATTATAGTGTTTAATTTTAATTGAAATAAATTCATAAATTATAAATTAAACTCAAATAAATTAATTAAACTTGATTTCATTTCTTTTTGTTCAATCGTTCATTACTCTATGTATATATTCAACCTTAGTTTATAGCTTATTACATTAATATTCTCCAAGTTCACCTTAATTTCCATTAACGTAATATTTAATTACATTTAATTGCAATTGATTTCCTATTAAATTTAACAGACTAAATAAATAGGTAACATATAATAATTATCACCATTAACTTAATTAAATCATATATATAAGTTTATTATTTACAAACAAATGTTATAACAACTTACACAATACTAATTCTATCCAATTACAATTTATTACACATTATTTCATTAATTAATACCACATTTAAATTATCAATCACTCTTTTAATCCAATTATCAATTAATACACACACTAACACAATTAATTTACAATCTATAACCAATTATAACTTTTTTAATCATTTCAATTAATTGGAATTACATTTAAAGCAGTTATTAATTACCCTAAATTAATACTATTACATTTCCTTATAGTTATATTCTTATTTTAAATCACAAATTTTTATTTCTTCCAACATTAAATCACAAAACCTTATTAAATTAACTATTTTTAATTATCGAAAAATTACGGGTCGTTACACTCTCCCCTACTCAAAACTTTTCGTCCTCGAAAAGGAAAAAAACAATTAAGAAATTAATATATCTTATTCAAAATATAACATTTATAAACAATTAATTTACATAATTAAATAATTTAAATAAAATATCTCAAATCATAAACAATTAAATCCTTTTATATTCGAGTTAATAAAGTTTGAAAACATTTCTATTTTCACAAAAAATTTCTAAGTCCAAAATTTACGGAAAATTTCGATAGAGTCTCCTTTGTACGGAGAGGTATGGGAGAAATAATAATATCAATAATAACAAAATATATCGTATATTTCAAAATAATATATCCCAAACCATGGGAAAAATAATATAATATCGCTATAAAACCGTAATCCGAAAACGTACCTATTTGTCAGCCAAACAACGCTTAAATTATGAAACCAAAAGCAGTAGCAATTACTTCCATAACCTGTATTTCACTTACGTAATCCAAATAAGTTAATAATTATATAAAAGAGAAATATTCAAGTTGTCTCAATTAATAACAAACAAAACATCACAACATAACACAATTACTTACAAACAAATCATACAATCATCACACACAGTCAAAGAAACCAATTATTCATCCATGGCAATCAAAACAAAGGGTTTGTTTGACAAATAAACTGCTAAGTATACCATATACTCCACAGTCTTAGATAACTTAATAAATTATTTATACTTCTTAAACAATTTAAAGGATCACATCCCAAACATCCTATAAGCCAAAACAAACAAAATTTCCAATTATTATTTAAGTTCATTCTTTTTAATTTTGTTTCACCATTTACTGTTCATCCTTTTTCATTCATACAATGCTTATTTTTTTATTAATTTACATTCATTACTTACAGAATTCATTTCCCATTTATTTATACGATGCCATTTTCTCTTTTCATTACTTTACATTCATTTATTACATAAGTTATTTTCATTTCAATTATTTAAAATAATCAATAAATCCATTATTTAAGATTACATACATTTTTCAGTTTCCTTCACATCTATATTTACTCGATTTCCTTTTTAAACATCAATATTCATTTGTCAAGTAACTCATACTTAGATTCTTCTTAATCTCATATATAACATTCACTTTTACTATTTCACCTTTTACTTTATAAGCGACTTCAATAATTAACTTAAGTTTTTAATCATATCTTCAATTATTAACTTAAGTTTATTACATTCTTATATATCTTAATTCTTTTTATAGAAGTAATTCCATCAGAACACTTTCATTAATTAAGTTTTACTTGTATAATATTCTATTACAAATTCATATTAACATTTCAACTTTTAATAATTTGGTAAGTTATATATACATACATACATACATACATATATATATATATATATATGTTTTTAGAATGCAATAGAAAGCTGCCCAAGTTATCACATTTATTTTAATTAACATAATGTTCAATAGTTACATTTTCTTATTTCCATTTCTTAATTTATAAATGACAACCTTCAATTTCTTTATATTTCATTAATCTCTTAACATTATATTTTTTATTTCACATTTTAGCAGCTTCCAAACATTAAAATAGTTAAGATTTCATTTTATTACATTAATTGAAAACTATTAATTATCAGAAAGTTTAAGAACTAACTCCGGGTTATATTTCCAAATCATTTTAAAATTATATATATATATAAATATATATATATATATATATTCATACCCTTTTTAGATCAAATCATATTTAGAAATCAAAATTTAAGATTTGTTTATCAAACAAGGTGTAGTAAAACTACTACAACCGTCTACCCACATTGAAACTCGAAAATGAACGTCGATGATGCATGCACTCATCACCGAAATTATTTTCCAACAACAGAGAGGGGAGTACAGAACTTATTTCCTTCAAAAATATTTCTTTAAACATTTCTTTCAAATCATATTGAAATATTAATATCAGAAAATACTTCCAAATAATACTAATATTATATTCCAAAATCTTTCGAAAGAAATTTCCAAAATCCCAGAACTTAAGTTCTAAATTTCCAGTTTATATTCATTTTATTTACAATCACATTTTACAGCAAATGTTTATAAAATTTTGACTTCCTATCAACACATATAACATCCATCTATATCATTTGTAAATGCTATCCATTTATATACAAAATATAATACTTGGTAAAATTATTCATTTACCCATATTTCAAACCAATATTGTGTCGGTCGGCCCTATTAAGTGTTTAGAAGTCCCTATCGATGTCATAGTGTCCTATGCACCAACCAGAATTTATAAATAAAAAACAGAACAAATTAACACAATACAAAAACTTTTATAACACAAACAAATACGCTCTATCATATATACACACTCAACGACTCATTCTAGGGTATTATTACCCTATTCTCTGACGAGTCAGACCCCACAAAGCTAAGGTTATCGCTAAACCTCGCTTTGATACCACTTGTAACGACTGGCCTTTTTGGACGGTTTAAATCGACGATGAACCACATATGTCAGACCCAAACCATTCAAAATGGCAGATTGTTATGGGGTAAATAAGAAAAAGAAGAGAAAGAAATAAAATAAACCCAGAATCTCACTGCGGAATGACAAAATATAATAATCAAATAAACAGTTCGTGAAGCTGTTTTACAAATAACATTTGATTACACTTACAGTACAGAATCAAAGTACATATAGTAGAAATAAATAAATAATTCAGCGGAACAGTATGATGAAGTGGAATAAATGAAATAAATAAATAATAATAGTACAAATCTTTGTCTTCGTCCTCCAGAAAAGTAGTCTTCGGTACACTGAAAAGCTCAAACCGACCCGAGTGAATTGAAAAGACAAAACACTCGAGTCCGAACTAAAAGATCTTATGTAAGATAAATCAACAGTAAATAAATATGAGTGTAACGGCGTTGGAGACATTTATGGGTTTTGACATCTCCTATCCAGTGTCTAATGTGAGTGCAGTAAATTTAGAGATGTTCGGGATTACCATCTCCTAAGGATCTATTAAACTATCTACTATGTTGTACAATACGCTATTATAATATGTCTATGGTAAAGTAAAGTATTAAAATAGCATTAAGGCGTTACCCATATCCCCTTTAACACATTTTATATATTCCCATAGTCTATACAGTACCGTACGCTCCTCCGTGAGGTTTACCCAGAGAGTACTCCATAGGTATGGTACAAAAAAACTCGTAGAAGGCGAGATAGGGCATGTGAACACGACACTCGAGGCAATGCAGGGTAGATATACCATTTGCGGATCCGGACTGGTGGTAACACATAGCAGCTACTACTGCCCACCTCGGAACACACTCACATAATCAAAATCAAGGGGTGGCCACCAAATCATCACAAAGTCATAATATGGTATCGAAGAAATGTGTCCGACCGGAGGAATGACCTCACTTGGCCCGGCATGGCTCCTATTTTAGTCACATCTAAGCTAACTCACGGGAGTCAGGGTCACATAAATACCTCATACAGAATCGTTCGCCAAACCATCCTACTTCATTTCTGGAATCTCCACCACGTACACAGTTGTTAAAGTGGTTTTCGGTATTGGAAAAGTGTATGACAATATCCGATCCCGGTCTCTTTAACAACCAAACGCTTATTTCACATCGGATGGTTCTTTTACATTTCAAAAGTCAATTCACAATTGATATCAAAATATCATATTCTCAAAACCATATCATTTTCGAAATCACAATTACTTCCGAAATTATATCACATTTGAAATCATACCACTTTCAAATTCATATTTCCAAAATAGATTAAATCGTCATTTAAAATCATCATAGTCCTCAAATATGTCATTTAAATCCCAACTTATGTTATAACATCTTTTAATCGTATTCTCCTAAAAATCGAGGTTTTAAATATAAATCTTCCACTTTACAAAACCTGAAATTTAGAAAATAGTTTAGATAGTTTAAAAATCATTTTAAAATAGTTTGAATGGTTTAAAATAGATTTTAAATGGTTAAAATACTTTTATATATAGTTTAAATGGTTTTTAATAGTTTAAAATAGATTAAAATAGTTAGGTGGGTTCAAGATAGTTTAAATATAATTTAAAATAGATTAAATAGATTTAAAATAGATTAAGTAGTTTTAAAGTGGATTAAGTAGATTTAAAATAGATTTTATAAGTTAAATTAGATTAAATTGGGTTAAATTAAGTTAAATTAGGTTAAATAGATTAAAATAGATTAAAAATAGTTTAAAATAGTTGAAATTAGATTTAAATTAGTTTAATAGTTTGAAAACCTTAAAATCAAGATTAAAAATAATAAATCTTTAAATCATTTATATTAAAATAATTAATTTAGAATTAATATCAAAATTTTACCATTTCTTGCATTTCAACAAATCTGGACCTTATCCCGATTTCAAATCAAAACCCAATTTCAAATCTTAAAATATCAATTTTACGTTATTCATATTTCAGTAGATTTCAGGGTTACAATTTCAAACTTCTCAATAACTCAATTTCGATAAATTTCGTTTATACTTCAAAATTCAACTTTAAAATTTCAATTTAAATCCTTTAAGTAATTCACCTAAACAATTCAATTTATATCAATCAAATTCTATTTCAAAATATCATTTAACTGGATTCAAAGTTTAAAGATTTAAAATCATTTAATTTAACTAATCCGATATCAGTATATAAGTTTCTACCCTATGGTCAAGTGATACAGATATTTATCATTTCAATCCCCAATTATTTATATTTACGGATATATATCATTTCAAGCCGCAATCCTAAATTAATTACAAATCCATGAAATCGCTTGAGTCTATCATTTCAACTCATAATGATTCCTCCCTAATCTATCAAATCGTTCATGTATGTATCATTTCAACCTATAAGGAACTTGCAGTGTGTTATCCCGCCTTTTGGCAAGGCCGTGACACCAAAAAATTGACTAGAAATCAATGACAGTCCATCCTGTAGGACGGTTACATCACAAGTTCACTATGGATATCGATGAATTTTGTCCGAGTCCGGATCAGGCTACAATTGATAAGACACGTCAAGGAAACCCATAAGAGCCAGCATTCCAAATCTCGAGTCGATCCGAGTTCGTACGCCCAAGATATCATTGATGCAAGTGAAGGACGTAGCCTTGTGTTCGTCTCCATATGGTTCGTATCCATCAAGGTCGACTCCATCAAGATTGACTCCATCCCCTTCGTATCCCTCAGAGCAAACCCCTAGCTCGAATCCATCGTCCCTGCATTACTTCGAATTCATGAGAAGTACCATTGCTTCGACTCCATCAAAACACCCTCAACGTTCGAATCCATCCAAGGCCTCCCGTGGTTCGGATCGATCGGAATATTTCCAGCTTCGAATCGATCAAAGGGAAGGTCTTCGAATCCATGCAGTTGAAGCCTTCGAATCCATCCGGACATAGTTGCTTCGTATCGATCGAATGGAACACGTCACGATCGATACGAACGAACCCTTGTTTGAATCCAGGTACGATCACTGTCTTCGAATCCATCAAGTCAACGCGGCTAAAACCATGGATTCGACCTAGTCAACTCGGAGCAAAAGTTGGATCGATACGAAGAAGGCACGCCACGTCAACACCTCCGCTCACCAAGTCATCGATTCGACCCTATCGATTCGAAGGGGATTGATTCGAACAGACCACATCAACCAGAAATGAAATCTTGAATCGATCATAACTTGAGATCTATAAGTCCAAATGCTATGAAATTTTCACAAAAGCTTAAGCACATGATGAAGAATGTTCACCCCAAATTTCAGCTCAATTGAACTCTTTCTTGATCGATTCGAACCAAGGGTCGAATCGATCCCAAAGTGGGTCCAGATCTCCAGATTTCAGCCATGTGGGCCCCCTCACGTACCAGAACTGGTCTCCCTTCAATTTAGGCGAAATATCAGCCTCCTACACCTATAAATAGAGCCCTTGGTCATTCAGAAAAGGGGTCGGAGAATTCTAGGAGCTAAAGAGCGCCCACACTCTGCCAGATTTACTCAGAATCACCACTGCTTCCTTAGATTCAGCTTATAATCAGATAATCAGTTGTACTACATCAGAAGAAATTGTAAACATCATGAGAATATCAATAAAATCATCAACTTCAAAGTGGACGTAGGCAAGATCGCCGAACCACTATAAATCTCGTGTTTATGTTCATTATTTCTGAATTGTGATACTCTGTTTGCTTAGATTTGAGATTTGTGTGTGAATATTGTTGATTTATATTCATACACTGGTGCTTTCACAACATTCGGGGTTTGTGACCAATTTTGGCGCAAACACTTTGGTGCTTTCACTGAGAACTGAACTCAGGGATTCTATCATCAATCGAGTTGAATTTGAGAACTTAAGAGCCCAGATTTGAAAAGCTATGACGAGACAAACAAGTAGAAGGCAGAGACCAGAGCAAATTCAGCACGAAGGGAGTCAAGGGGCTTCCTCGGGTGCAAACCAAGCATCGATCTTCATCACCAGGGATGAGATGGAGACAATGATGAAGAGACAGGAGGAAATGATCCAGAATTTGCTTCAACAGATTGGACAACTTGGAGCGCAAAATCAAGGAACGACCAGAATCCATAACGGAGCAGGACCATCTGGCGCAGCGCCAAAGCTGGAGGGCACACACTTAGAGCATGTTGATCCAATCCCAGGAAGAGATTCAAGGACATCCGAGCAACCTGGCGGAAATAGAGGGATGAACGCTCCGCCAGGGGGGCAGACACCCGAAAGCTCACACGGACTTGGGGGGCAGATCGAAGGTAGCGAACGAGGACTACAGCTTAGAGACAATGATAAATTGGTAGAGATGGTCAGGCGAGCCATGAGAGGCGGATTAGTAAACAGAGATCTTGAAGACGTGAACAAGAGTCCCTTTTCTCCTGCGATTAGGTTGGCTAGGAACCCACCAGAATTCAAACTACCAACAGTGGAAAGGTATGATGGGAGGACGGACCCTGCGGTCCATCTAACGAGGTATATAAGGCACATGGAAGTGCTGGGGGCATCACAGGAAGTCATGGCCTGGTGCTTCCCATTGTATTTGACAGACATAGCAGCTTTATGGTTCAGACAGCTAGAGAGCGGCTCCATTGGGACATGGACCGATTTGATTGAGAAATTTATGAGGCAATTCAGGGTTCACATTTCAAGACCCAAGAATGTCATGAGTTTGGCAACGCTAAAGCAGAAAGCTGGGGAGTCTTTGAGGAATTTCCTGACGCGGTTCAATGCGGCAGCAACATCGGTGTACCGGCCAGATCCATCCATGGTTATGATGGCAGCTGTGTCCGGAGTAGCTGACGGCACAGAATTCAAAAATTCATTAACTAAGGATCCGCCTATGGACCTAGGAGAATTCTATCACGAGGCAGAAAAGTTTTTGCGATTGGAAGACGCTAACGCTAAAAGAGAAGAAGGAGAGGGAATAGAAGTTTATGCACTTAAAGATAAAAAGACTTTTGAAAAGGATTCAGACCAGGATAAAAGAAAACGAAAGGCTGAGGACAATGGTGACAGACCAAAACGACTGCAGAGAGAGCCACGATTCACCACTTATTCAGAGCTGAATGAGAGTTTGGAGAGAATCTACCAAGATACCCGAGAGCAAGTCCCCTACCGTAGGCCAATACGAAGGGACCCCACTGTCGACGAGAGGAAATCAGACAGATATTGCTTATTCCACGAACTGAATGGTCATAACACTAACGACTGTAGACATCTGAAGGATGAGGTGGAAGGGCACATCAGGAATGGTATGCTGGTTCAGTATGTGAGAAGGCGAGCTCCAGCAGTGGAGCCAGAGCGACCACCGTCTACATCAGCCAGGGGTGCCCCCGAGCCGGGACATCGTATGATTATCAATTAGTTGAAATAACGATGAACAAGTCGTAAACCTCTTACCAACACGGGTAAGTCATTTACACATGTGCGAGATCACGAGCGGTCCATAGACATGCTCTGAATGACTATTAACCCTATCGTTGTGAGAGTTTACACTTTGACGTCCTTGCTTTGCTTTTGTTTCATCTTGATTTGAATATTTGAACTTGATTTTGTTTAACGTTTCTGCTAAAGACTTATTTTCAATGAAAAAATGCTACTTGTGATTTCATAACGACTAAGCCACTTACACATGTACGGGATCGCGAACGGTCCCTAGGCATGCTCTGAGATGGCGATAAACCGTTGCAACAAACAATCCGGGAATTCACCCAAACGTGAAACCCGGTATTGATGATACTAAGTCCCTCCCCGGGCACACTCAATTCGCCACGAACGGCACCCGACCTCGAACGGTCACAATTCGCCACGAACGGCACCCGACCTCGAACGGTCACAATTCGCCACGAACGGCACCCGACCTCGAACGGTCACAATTCGCCACGAACGGCACCCGACCACGAACGGTCACAAATCGCCTCGAACGGCACTCGATCGCGAACGATCACAACTCGCCTCGAACGGCACCCCCCTACCTCAAATGGCTTGATCGCGAACGGTCGTCATTTGAGGTCATATAAAAAAGGCTAGATTGCGAACGGTCGCACCCCTCACCTCAAATGGCTTGATCACGAACGATCGTCATTTGGGGCCATATAGAAATGCTAGATCGCGAACGGTCGCATACCACCTCAAATGGCTAGATCGCGAACGGTCGTCATTTAAGGTCATATAAAACTGTCAAACTCTTCGCAGGTTGTACCACCGGTCATCAACAGGATATGAACATCCAACTTATGGAACTACAAAACACACCTTCTTATCGCAAGGCATGTTTTGGGGGGCAAATGTTATCCCGCCTTTTGGCAAGGCCGTGACACCAAAAAATTGACTAGAAATCAATGACAGTCCATCCTATAGGACAGTTACATCACAAGTTCACCATGGATATCGATGAATTTTGTCCGAGTCCGGATCAAGCTACAATTGATAAGACACGTCAAGGAAAGCCATAAGAGCCAGCATTCCAAATCTCGAGTCGATCCGAGTTCGTACGCCCAAGATATCATCGATGCAAGTGAAGGACGTAGCCTTGTGTTCGTCTCCATATGGTTCGTATCCATCAAGGTCGACTCCATCAAGATTGACTCCATCCCCTTCGTATCCCTCAGAGCAAACCCCTAGCTCGAATCCATCGTCCCTACATTACTTCGAATCCATGAGAAGTACCGTTGCTTCGACTCCATCAAAACACCCTCAACGTTCGAATCCATCCAAGGCCTCCCGTGGTTCGGATCCATCGGAATATTTCCAGCTTCGAATCGATCAAAGGGAAGGTCTTCGAATCCATGCAGTTGAAGCCTTCGAATCCATCCGAACATAGTTGCTTCGTATCGATCGAATGGAACACGTCACGATCGATACGAACGAACCCTTGTTCGAATCCAGGTACGATCACTGTCTTCGAATCCATCAAGTCAACGCGGCTAAAACCATGGATTCGACCCAGTCAACTCGGAGTAAAAGTCGGATCGATACGAAGAAGGCGCGCCACGTCAACACCTCCGCTCACCAAGTCATCGATTCGACCCTATCGATTCGAAGGGGATCGATTCGAACAGACCACATCAACCAGAAATGAAATCTTGAATCGATCATAACTTGAGATCTATAAGTCCAAATGCTATGAAATTTTCACAGAAGCTTAAGCACATGATGAAGAATGTCCACCCCAAATTTCAGCTCAATTGGACTCTTTCTTGATCGATTCGAACCAAGGGTCGAATCGATCCCAAAGTGGGCCCAGATCTCCAGATTTCGGCCATGTGGGCCCCCTCACATACCAGAACTGGTCTCCCTTCAATTTAGGCGAAATATCAGCCTCCTACACCTATAAATAGAGCCCCTGGTCATTCAGAAAAGGGGTCGGAGAATTCTAGGAGCTAACGAGCGCCCACACTCTGCCAGATTTACTCAGAATCACCACTGCTTCCTTAGATTCAGATTATAATCAGATAATCAGTTGTACTACATCAAAAGAAATTGTAAACATCAAGAGAATATCAATAAAATCATCAACTTCAAAGTGGACGTAGGCAAGATCGCCAAACCACTATAAATCTCGTGTTTATGTTCATTATTTCTGAATTGGGATACTCTGTTTGCTTAGATTTGAGATTTGTGTGTGAATATTGTTGATTTATATTCATACACTGGTGCTTTCACAACATTCGGGGTTTGTGACCAATTTTGGCGCAAACACAGTGTTATAACAACATAGAGATATAACATCCAGTCATCCAATATCAGCAATCAAACATCCATCACAATCGTTATCCAAATCAATCAATAAACATCAATAGATAACCGATTATCATTAACAAGTATAAACTGGCGAATTAAAATTTTATATTAAATTAAATAACGATTAAATGCAATAAAAGCCATATTTAACTGGAATGACAATTTAAACATACCAAACATCAATCAATCAATTTCAAATCACATCATAAATTTAATTTAACTAACATAAGAAAATATAGTAATTGTGAGTGGGTTAAAACACTCACCTTTGATTTCAAATTGATTTGAAATCCAAATAAAGGCCCAAAATTCAAAAGTCTGAGAATTCATCCAAACAAATTCAAAAATGTCCGGAATTTTGATACGATCCTAAAAGAACAAACCGCGCATGAATCTGATCTCGTATGTAAAAGTTATGATCGTTAGACGGTTTGCGAATATAATTTAAATTAAAAAGAAAAGAACCAAAATTAACCTCAACAAACCACGTCAGCAGCTACGCTCGAACCCTAGCACCCTCAACTGTACACGCGATCACGTTCGAAAAATAGGTCGCCACTCCATCGTGCCTTTGACTATCTACTACGGCCACCACACCCACGTTCAGCATGATCAGGCACCACCACCGCGACATGCACCTTCGGCCGCCCCTCTCCCCTACGTTCGACCACCTCCGTTCACGTCTATGCGTGAGCGTCGCCGCCACCCTAAACGCCACGATCGAGGCAACTCCGACCACCTAGGACCCAAGGTGAAACCGTGGATCGACTTCTCTCGACAACCCCTACACGAACGGAACCCTTTGATCGAACCCTCATCATAGATCAACCGTTAAAAATCCCAAACATAATACGAATAGCCTGGAATGATCGACAATTTTTGGCCAAATGGTGACACGATTGCAAAAATGAATCACACCAGTGAATTACGCTCGTCGAGAGCTTCAAATCGGTATATAATATGATATAGTTTGAGGAGTTTGAATTTTTCAATTTGATTTTGATTTGCAATTGAATCTAGAATTTTGGATTTCTGCCATTTGAGAAGGAGGAACAGACAGAAGTTGATGTACGTACTGAATAAGAAAATGACTGCTAGGGTTTGGGAAACAAGACTATTTATATTAACAAAGCCCGATAAGAAATAAACACAATCGAATTGGTATGAATGACAATTGCGACCCAAAAAGCCCGTTTCGCTTCCGAAACGAAAGTGGGTCATCCCATATATCAAAATAGATATTTTCGATATTTTTAAACTCAATGGAACATGTTTCAAGTCCTAGTTCCATCGTATAAAGAAGTTAGCTTTAAAATAAACTTATTTCAAATTGATTTCAATTAAATTGATTTCTAGGTGTTTCGAGTCCGTATGATCAAATGACAAGTCCGATCGCTACGAAACTTGAAATCTTACAATAATTCACCGTTATGGATCCGATGAAACTAGTTTCGTCAAAATCCAAGACAGTTGCCAAAATGGCTATTTTCACATTAAATAAATAAATTATTATTAAATTGATTAAATCACTTTTTAATTCAACTTTTATAAACTAACAATTTTCACCATTTTTGATTACATGGACATTTACAATAATTTAAAACAAATTTACATATCAATTCAATGTTAATTAATTTACAGATTACAGTGTTTAATTTTAATTGAAATAAATTCATAAATTAAAAATTAAACTCAAATAAATTAATTAAACTTTTTTTCAATTCTTTTTGTTCAATCGTTCATTACTCTATGTTTATATATTTAACCTTGGTTTATAGCTTATTACATTTATATTCTCCAGTTTCATCTTAATTTCCATTAACGTAATATTTAATTACATTTAATTGCAATTGATTTCCAATTAAATTTAACAGACTAAATAAATAGGTAACATATAATAATTTTCACCATTAACTTAATTAAATTACATTTGTAAGTTTATTATTTACAAACAAATGTTATAACAACTTACACAATACTAATTCTATACAATTACAATTTTTACACATTATTTCATTAATTATTACCACATTTAAATTATCGATTACTCTTTTAATCCAATTATCAATTATACACACATTATCATAATTAATTTACAATCTATAACCAATTATAACTTTTTTAATCATTTCAATTAATTGGAATTACATTTAAAGCAGTTATCAATTACCCTAAATTAATACTATTACATTTCATTATAGTTATATTCTTATTATTAAATCACAAAATTTTATTTCTTCCAACATTAAATCACAAAACCTTATTAAATTAACTATTTTTAATTATCGAAAAATTACGGGTCGTTACACTAATTTAAGTTAGAAATGACTTGTAAGAAGATTGAAGTAAAATACTTAAGTTTAAAGTCATTTCAAACAAATTTAAAGTCTCAAACAGAAGGAATTTCTAGAATGCTGCAAAAGAGGTATAGAGGCAAAGATAGTGTTTTTATAGTGCCGAGGATGACGGCCTTTATGGTGTGGGGCTTGCGTGCTTCAAATCTTCAAGCTTTGAATTGCTAGTTGGTGCTGTTATGTTGTAGTAGGCTTACAGAAGAAGTTTGAGTTGATTAGGAGTTGTCCTGAATAGATTTGTTCTTACGAAATTATGAAGAGAAGAGAGTGAATAGTGCTATGATTAAGTTTGTAAAAAAAATGTAAAAGTGGTGCAATAATGTGTACACATAGTTATATAGGCATTAAGATGGTAGCCTCACCCTCTCCCCTTATCTCTTTGGTTGGCTAAGGAAGGCTCACCCCTCATGCCTCGATGTGCTCTACTTTACACATTACATGCATTAAAAAATATCTTCTTCCACTCACAAATATCCACTTTCCATCTAGAATCTTCTTAAGTGATTTAGTGCAAAATATATTTATTTCCTATTAATAATTTCATAAGTTATTTAAACATGTACAAAAAAGTTTGAATGATTTAATTTGAATAAAAAGCTGTTTATCGATAAAACAATTTCCAGTCGCATTATTGATATTTCTTCAAAGTATTTTTTTTGTAAACAAATTTCCAAAACAAGTTTACCATCATTATTCATTAGTTAAAAGGAATTTAATTAGGTTATAAAATCACATTTATAACGCTTAACTATATTTCAAAAGTTACGATATCCAAAGAATAACTGTTCGAAATTACGGTTTGCTACATAAATAATCATTATTATTACATACCATTTATAATAGGTAAAATTAGAATTTACTAAAAAGAAGTATAAATGATAAATTTGGTCAAAATATCACACCGCTAGCTAAGATGGCCCATGAACATTAGTATTTAAATTGTTCAATAATAATTGCTGATTGAATTTACACCTTTGAGTCACACAACCGTAGTGATGAATACTCCGAAAGACCAAATGATTTAACTAATATATAAATTAATTAATATTTATGAAATAATAATTATTAAATTTTATTTTATTTGTTTGAATACCATTAGTATTTAGTATAGTGTGTATTTAAAAGTTATAAATGCACGTATCGATTATAACATTTATATTGGATTTAAACCGATTAATTGCTAAGTGGTTTTGGGAAATTTTAGTAGCCCACGTGCCTTTTTTTGGCCGACCATGCATGATGAGGATGGAGAGGTTTCAAACATTTTAAGTCCAAAGGAGTAATTAAAGGAAATAAATACTCATCCTATAATCTTCTTTATAACCCACTTAAATCTCATTTATGAAATAATTTTCCCCCTTTTCACTTTATTTCTATTTTTGTACCAAAAATATGAAGAGGAGGAGAGAAATTGATGAGATTTAATAATGAATTAAATAGAGAATGTTTTAAAGGAGAGAATTAAAAGGTCTTAACGTTTCCCTTAAAAACAAAATCTTCTTTCTTTCATTTCATTATTATTCTTCCTGACAAAATCCATTTACTTTCTCTTGCTCTCCTCCTATTCTTTAATGGTCGAATTCATCATGGCCTCCATAGTTTAAAATCCATAAAATAAAACAAAATATTAAAATAAAAAAGGGGGTTGTTATCTTTTGATCCTTATAAATTCAAAGATTGATTCTATTGAATCTTGGAGCATCGATTCATCATTCAAGGTGCAACTTTTGCCTACATCCTACGATACTATCATGATTTTATTTATTTATGTCTTTCTTTTGTTCACATGTTTCAAACAATATATGCCTTTTCTTATCTATTTGATTGTTCCTACTGTAATATGTAATTCAAAACCCTTTTGTCCATCTTAACTAAAAGTATGTTTATTATGTTGATTTGATTCAGATCCAATTTTGTTCTTTATTTCCTTTCACTATATCTTCATCATGGTTGATATACTTTAGATCCTTTGTCCTATTTGATAATTTTTCATTGTTCTCTATGTTATTCAGATTTGAATGTTCTTATCACAAATTTACATGTGCCTAAGTTGTTCAATTTCCTTTACTTTTGTTTTGGAAACTTATATTTAAAAAAACTAATTTTGATTGAAAAACCATATTATGATTTTATAACATTTACATACTTCAACAATCTACACCTCTGGGCACATTGTTCCAATCAATAAAGTAGCTTTTGAACTCAAGTCGTGCCAAGAAGTATGTATCGTTGGCTAGTTGGAGTTACATGATAAAGAGACTAATATAAATTTTAAGCATTTCACATTTTCAGATCTAATAATGGAAGTAAATAAAATATAAGTACTTAAAATAACCAAATCAAATAGTAGTCTCAACATAAATGTGGTCCATACAATAATGTCTTCAAATGATAATACATAAGAGTCCGACCGATTGACATAATATAATATAAAGTACATGGAGGAGTAACTCTAAATAAATATATCTCTAGATCACCAAGTCTCCTCCCTCATGCATAGAATCCTGACCAAATCACCTAATGACCTATCCACCTCTAATAGAGATAAAGTGCAAGAAATGGAGGGTGTTAGACAAATTCTGGGGAGTAAGTTATATCACTAGCGGTTTATGTTGATAATTAATTAAAGTTCAGTTATAACCTACACCTAGAGGTGTTCTTTAGTGTATGTGTTCTATTTATGTATAAGGAAGTAATTACCTTCACATTATGGGGTTGACTATCCTCTATGTGCTTAAATCCAATTATTAATTGTTAGAATTTCAGTTCGCAGGTCGAACATATCGAAACTGAATAATTCCTAGAAACACCTCTAGCATATGGTCTCAACCATAGACCACCATTTTGTACATCGAGTTAACACTCTCAGTGGTAACCATTTATTATATATTGAGTTAACATTCTTAATGATAATTGTTGAGTTGCACCTAATGGAGTATACCTCATATTGCTAAGCCTAGCAAATTAGATTAACAATTTTGATAAAATATTTTTGGTAAAGAATCCCAATAATACCTTGTTACTTAAGCATTGAGCAACCTCCTTATTAGTGTCATGTCCTACGTTCTATATCATTACACAAGTAGCAACAAGGGGTGAATTAATAGATACAACTCCCTTGTAGAATTAATAGATCCTGGTATGTTGGATTTATTTGCCTACACTTTCCCGCTTTCACCAATAGGTGACTAAAACACGGGTATGGATAATAAGAGCTTCTATTTGTGATGTAATCACTCGCCGCATTAACTGTCACATTTAACAACTTCATTAAGTGAGAACCTAAGATGTCACTAAGTATGCAACTCTTTCAGCTTGTTGCACGACTCCATTCAGCCACGTGAACCCCCTAAAGACAAACAAGGGGGAACAAGTTTCTTTGATCCATTCTACTTGGCCTGTACTAGGTCTAGGTTCAACCTGCGCTTGCTGCAGTGATTCAAACATCTGAATTTTAGTTCAGAAGTCTAATCCCATATACAAAATAATTTTGTTACAAGTATTCAAGCGTTTGGTTCATTTTGATGTCTGACTTAGATTCTAAACATCTGAATAGGGGTTTAGACAACAAAATCTAGTTAGTTTTGAATTAATTCCTTTCCGTTTCATGTTTTCTAAAATTCAGATGTATGATTATTAATTCAAATGTCTAATCAATGTTTTCAAGTCTAGTAACCGATCTATTTTGTTCATCTTCTTTGCAAATTCAAGTATACCTGTAAGTTTTAAAAAAAAGCATTTTTCTATGGTTTCCTTTTTGTTATACGTGACTCCAAGTAGTTTATCCCAACAATTTTATATAGTACTTTAATCAACTTATCCCTATATATTTCAATAGATTATCTACATATATTTAAAGTTAATAGAATCAAATCTAGGTAGACACAAAATAATGTACTTCTTATTTATCAAAATCAACCCAAACTAGTTATACAAAGTTAGATTTATAGAATTAAGAGTATAATCAATAAAATTTACCCTACCTTACCAAATTACAATAATTATTTTTATCAATTCATTACCTAGGGTTTTCAAATTCTTCCATTTCATAAGTATTTTTAAATAAAAGCATTGATTCATGGTTAAAATCATATTTTTAATTATAAAAGGTATATAATTGAAGATTAAATACTTATCTACAAGATAAGCATTTCATAGATAAATCCACTGATCTTGAAGTGTTGTTAGAAGAAATCCTTTTCCTAACCCGATTTGAACTAGTGTCTCCCTTCCTCTATTCCTTAATTTGTTTATGATTCTCCTTCCCTTCCTCTTTCGTTTTGATTCGCTCCTCCTCTCCTTTTTAATTTGATTTACCTTCTTTTATTTTTTATTTATAAATTTAGGAAAGAGAAGAGAAAATGATATTAAGATTACGGGATTTTAAGGAGAAGGAAGAGGAAAAGAACGTATAGAATCCATTTACGAATTGATTTTATTTTGCACGATACATTTTATACATCATTTTATATTCAATGAACTTGTCATAAAACATCACTTATGCATCAAATACACATATTCCTTTTATGTTATTCATCTGTTAATTAAACAAAGTATGTGAAACTGTTTTTGGTTTTATTAGACTTTTGACCTTCATACATCTTTATGTATTTATCTTAAGAGTTCACTAACTCTTACGATGCTCTCACTAAATGGGTGCTTTATCCATAATTCCAAAAAAATGATAACAAATTATAGATACGTCTTTGTCATTTGGCTAATGCAACAAATATTGTTATTCTAATATATTTATTTCATAATGAATATTCAAAACATTCATAACAAAATAAAACCATATTCACGTTCAGTCAATACTAAAATTAATTATTATTTCATAAATAATATTTGGTATATTTACGAAAATAATTTTTTGTATCTCGATGCATCCACTTGTAAGTATTATATGACATCCGCCCACTATTTTTGCTATGTCTCCCACTATGAACCCCTATCATATGCATCTCGTGTCAACATATGATTTCTACCTGTCCAGTGTAGTCTTCATCCATCCATAGATCAAATCTATTTTCTTCAATGTCTATCTAATCATGGCTGGCCCAAGAATGATTTTATCTGTAGTATCCCACTAACAAGATGGAGATCTGTATGGCTTCTAATACCACGCCTTAAATGGTGTCATCCCAATACTTATTTGATTGTTGTTATTATATGCAAACTCTATAGACAGCAAGTGCTCCTCCTAAGAACTTCCAAAGTCCAACGTACACATTTGTAGCAAAACTTCCAAAACTATATTCACCCCCTTAGTCTATTCGTTTATCTGTGTGATAGACGGTTCTCAAATTTAGTTCAGTGCCTAAGGCCTTCTGAAGAATCCGTAAAAACTCATTAGTGAAAAGCGAATCACAATCACTGACAATAGTAGAAGGACCTTCTTACGAACAAACTATCTCCTTCACATATAAGGTCACCAAAGATGCAGGTGTCCTCGTACTCATAACTGAAACAAAATGAGCATATTTGGTCAGTTAATCAACTATGACCCAAATACTCTAATTTCCTCTTCTACTCGTAGGTAGCCCATCAACAAAATCCATTGAGATACTCTCCCATTTCAATTGTGGAGTATCCAATCGTTGTAATATCCCACCAAGCTTCTTCTGGTCTGCCTTTACTCATCGATAAGTCACATACGTGGAAACAAATTCTGCTACATGTGTATTTATACTAGGCTAGTAAGGTGCCCTCTTCATATCACAATACAATTTCTCACTACTGAGATGAATGGTCATCTTAGAATGATTGAACTCTGCTAGCACCATGTCAGTTAACTCCTTAATAAGAGGGACACAATCTACCATCCCTTCATAGCTGTCCTTTAAAATCAACTGAATAATGGTCCAAATGACTCGAATGCTCTTCTCTGTTCATGTGACGACCCACCTTTCTGACCCTTGAGAATGACACTTAATACATCCATGGTATTCATGTATTGTTGCCCAAGTATCTAAAAGACGGGTTGTCATTGGGTAAAATATAAGAACAGAACAATAATCTCACAACGGAATGGTTAAATATATAACATAAAATAAGACAGTACATAAGGTTACTCCCAACATGGAGTTATCAGAGTTGCATTAAAAGTACTACTATCAGTCTAGGTAGTTATAACAACCTGACTTTAAATATACATACATAGGGCCAACATCTCATAACAGCGGAAATAAATAGCTAGATAGATAAGGAGCCTCCTGCTCGTCCACTATCTTCAAAAGAGCCCAAAGAAACCTATCATTTTCGGACTACTCAAATATAAATGAGTACCCGAGAGTTTAGGGAAAATAAATAATTCGGGTCAGACAATAAGTCTGGTATGAGTAAACTCCAAATAAAAAAATAGAACACGCAAAATAACCGGTGAGACCACGTCGCAAAAACGCAGAACGGGTTTCCCCTCACAAGGACAACATTCAAGCATAAAAGAATGGATACAAATAATTAAACATCGCGAAAAGCGCAAGACGCTTCCCGATGCAATTAAGAAAGAATCAATCCAAAGATTTGAATCAAAAATAAGGAAAAGGATTTTTTTCCAACAATGACTAGGAGGGTGCGCCCCCCTTACCGAAAGTATACCTCTAGAAAATATACTTGAGAACTACGATGGCTCTCGAAAACCTCCAAGCCGGACCTCGCCAACCTTACTGAGTATCCGAGTATTTCACATCTCCGTGTGCATACAACCGAAACCAATCTAGAGTAGATGTGAAAATACCCTAATGGGAGCAAGCCCACATAGCTTGGCCCCCACTCGCTCTTTATTTAGTCATTTCCGATAAAGGATATCAATGCTCTAAATGAGCAACAAATCGTCTTAGATTGAAGAAACAAAAACAAAAGGAAGAAGGGTATCGAAATGGATAGTCAAGATATCAACTATCGGGGATAACAAAACGATCATATATGAAAATTAAATCTTATACTTTTTCAATGCTTGGAAAATAACCATATACTTATCTCATCGGTATAAGTATATTCACAAAACATTTGGGAGGGTTTCATATTTCAAAAGCATACTTAGATGGGTCAAAAACAATTGTCTATAAGAAATGTAAATGTTTTCCATTATAATTATAAAGATCATATGGAAATCAAATCTCCTAAACTTGTCACGTTTCCGATATTCTCGACTTACTCTACCCCTCGCCTAGAAACAAAGCCAGGTAAGTCAGGGCACTGGTTGCTCCTAGCCTTGCCTAGACACTTCGGTTCCAGATCTCACAGATAGAGGATCAATCTACTCATCGGCTTTTAGTGCCAAGTATAGGACTACTTACTTTTATATAAATAACCTATTTAAATCATTATATAAATTTCAAAGCTCCTTTAAAATACTTTAAACCAAGATTTAAAACTTGCATTCAAATCATAACTTAAACCCATCATCTTTAAAGGAGAATACGACCAAGAGGGGTGAAGCTCCCTCTTAATCAAATGAGATAGCTAAAAGGGATGTTATTTCCTTTTAACCAAAAAGTCACTAAATGTCAATCCTAAGTTAAAAGGTGGTGTAAGTTCCTTTTAACTAAACATCTAAGTTATTTCTCATAAACTGGCCGAGCACAAATCAAACAACCAAACAAGAAAAATAACAAGAATAATAACAAATCCATTATTATTAACAATTTACAATCAATAGTTAACACAACATTTATTAAAATGTGAATGAGTCAAAGGAAAGAGATTAAGATTACAACACTGTAAAATAATTAAATTATACTCAAAGAATAAGTTATACCCACTAAACTATGAAAACAAGGAATATACTCACAGAATAAGTTATACTCGCTAAACTATAAAAGCAAGGAATATACTCATAGAATAAGTTATACTCGCTAAACTATAAAAGCAAGGAATATACTCACATCCTATTTGCTTTGATGGAGACTTGGAATACTTCACCTTTGATAATGAATTTTAGTTCTTTTCTTTTGTTTGTGAATGAATTAAAATGAAATATGGACTTGGCTATTTATAGGTGAAGAGAAGGGTACTTTAGTCATTTCCTACAACCTAACCTGATTCGACCAGATTTTGGTCCAATAGAAACCAGCCATAAGGCCTAATTTGATTCGACCACATTTTGGTCCAATAGAAAACAACCTTGTGGCTTAATTTGATTCGACCACAATTTGGTCTAATAGGAATTCTCCTTATCAACTATGGCCTAACCTAATTCGACCAGATTTTGGTCCAATGGCAACCATCTGCATGGCATAACCTGATTCGACCAGATTTTGGTCCAATGGCAACCATCTGCATGGCATAACCTGATTCGACCAGATTTTGGTCCAATGGTAACCATCCATATGGAATATAATAATCATTATGCTATTTTGTTTTATTAGGCAAGTAATTATACTATTCTGTTTTATTAGGCAGGGTTAATAATTCTTTCTTGTTTTGTTAGGCAAGTAATTATACTATTCTGTTTTATTAGGCAGGGTTAATAATTCTCTCTTGTTTTATTAGGCAAGTAATTATACTATTCTGTTTTATTAGGCAGGGTTAATACTTCTAGATATAAAATCCATTATTTAATCATTTAAAAACATATTAACTATTCATGTTCAAAGTGATTAAATTATGGGTCATTACATCCTCCCCTCCTTAAAGGAAATTTCATCCTCGAAATTAATCGGATAAACTCTAGATATCAAAGAACATAAATGATATCATATATACTACACAAAGATACAAGGAAAGTGACCTTAACACAACTGGTGAGTACACTAAAAAGAAACAACAAAATTTAAACAACAACTACATCAACTCGGGATAAGAATCCCTAATATAGTCCTCGGTTTCCCATGTACAATCTCTAACATCTCCACTCCATTGAACCTTAACAAGATTCACAACCTTCTTCCTTAATTGCTTTATATCTCGAGCGACAATATGAATAGGCCGCCTAAGAATGGTTAGGTTAGGCTGAACCTCCAAATCAACTTCTTGTCCTGGTTCTACTATCATCGAAGGGTCGTGTATATACTTACGTAAATGAGATACGTGAAATACGTTGTGCACATCTGATAGTCGATCTGGTAACTCCACTTTATATGCAAGTTTACCAATTCAATCCAGTATGGGAAAAGGGCCAATATATCGAGGGGCTAACTTCCCTGTCTTCCCAAACCTCACGACACTTCTCAGAGGAGAGACTTTTACAAATACCAAGTCCCCGATTAAGAACTCTAGATCCCTACGTCTTTGATCTGCATAACACTTTTGCCGATCTTGCGCTTCCTTCATCTTTCTTCTAATATCAGCTACCTTCTCATTGGCTTCTAAGATTATGTCGGGTCCAAGAACAAGTCTATCTCCATATTCAACCCAACACGAAGGAGAACAACATGGACGACCATAAAGAGCTTCGAAAGGGGCCACACCAATGCTTGCTTGATAGCTGTTGTTATAAGTGAATTCGACTAAGGGTAAATGATCTTTCCAAGAACCCCCGAAGTCTAGAATGCATGCTCGCAATAAATCTTCCAAGATCCGGTTCACTCTCTCTGTCTGCCCATCTGTTTAGGGATGGTAAGCTGTACTTAGACTTAGCTCAGTCCCTAAAGCATTCTGCAGTCCCTCCCAGAACCTACTAGTGAATATCGGGTCTCGGTCACTTACAATACTATGAGGAATCCCATGGAGTCTCACAATCTCCTTCACATACAAACTCGCCAGACTCATAGCAGTCCTAGTCAGCTTAACAGGAATGAAATGGGCACTCTTGGTTAGTCGATCGACTATAACCCAAATGCCATCATTACCTCTTCTTGACCTAGGAAGTCCATCAATAAAGTCCATAGAGATCTGCTCCCACTTCCACTTTGAGATCTCAAGTGGCTGAAGTAATCCAGCTGTCTTCTTCTGATCACTCTTAATCTGCTGGCAGTTTGCACAACGACTCACAAAGATTGAAATATCTCTCTTCATCCCCTTCCACCAGAATACCCTCTTCATATCTTTGAACATCTTGGTCACTCCTGGATGAAAGAAAACTTTGAATGGTGGCATTCGGCTAAAACTTCTTGCCTAAGTCCATTAAAGTATGGAACACAAATACGCCGATTCATTTTCAATATGCCCCGGAGATCAATCTCAAAGCTAGAAACAACACCTTCTTTAACATCCTTCTTAAGTTGAGCTAAAATAGGATCTTCCTCTTGACTGGATGCAATTCTCTCTAACAATACTTGCTTAACTTCTAAATTTTCAACCATTGATACATTCCTACTCAATGCATCGGCAACAACATTTGCTTTTCCAGAGGTATAAAGAAACTCTAGGTCATAAGAGGCGAGAAACTCCAGCCATCTCTGCTGCATCAAATTCAAATCTTTCTGGGTAAAAAGGTATTTTAAGGATTTGTGGTCCGTGTATAATTCAAACCTTTCACCCAAAAGATAATGCCTCCACATCTTTAGTGCGAAGACAACAGCTAAAAGCTCCAAATCGTGTGTAGCATAATTTTTCTCATGTAGCTTTAGCTGTCGACTCGCATAGGCAATAACTTTCCCATGCTGCATCAGAACTGCTCCCAATCCGGTTCCACAAGCATCTGTATACACGGTTAAACCTTCGCTCCCATTTGGAATGGTTAATACAGGAGCGCTAGTCAACTTCTCTTTCAATTCGTTGAATGCTTGATCACACTTAGAAGTCCAAACAAACTTAACATCTTTCTTTGTTAACTTCGTCAGATGAGAAGCAATCTTCGAGAAGTCCTTGATAAACCTACGGTAAAAACCAGCCAATCCCAAGAAACTTCTAACTTTCATCGCACTTTCGGGTTTCTTCTAGTCTTGAACCGCCACAACTTTAGCTGGGTCCACCGATATGCCTTCTCCCGAAATAACATGCCCTAGAAACCTAACTTCGGATTTCTAGAAATGGCACTTGGAAAACTTAGCCTTCAACACATGGCTTCTTAAGGTATCGAGTACGGCACGGAGATGATATTTGTGTTCCTCCTCTGTCTTGGAGTAGATAAGAATGTCATCAATAAAGACGAGAACAAATTTATTAAGAATGTCTCGAAATACTCGATTCATTAAGTCCACAAAATAAGCGGGTGTGTTAGTCAATCCAAACGGCATAACTAACCACTCGTAGAAATTTTTAGGAGTTCGAAAAGCTGTTAAGAGAACACTTTCCTCTGCCACTCTTAATTGGTGGAAACCGGTGGCAAGATCTAATTGAGAAAATATCCGAGCACCGTGGAGTTGGTCAAACATATCGTCGATCCTTGGCAAAGGATATTTATTCTTGATAGTCCTTTTGTTCAACTCCCTATAGTCTATGCATAACCTTAGAGAACCGTCCGCCTTTGTAACAAAGACGATTGGTGATCCCCAACTCGAGGTACTACGTCGGATCAAGCCCTTCTGCAACAAATCATAAGTCTGCCTTTCTAACTCCCTCTTCTCTTTTGGAGCCATCCTTCGTAAGGGTTGAACAATAGGTCTAGTTCCCGGAACCAAATCAATACAGAACTCGACTTCATAGTGAGGAGGTAAACCTTGCACCTCATAAAAAATATCTGTGAAATCTCGAACAACCGGCACATCTCCTAGCTCCGCTTTAGACACTTCGAGTGAATAGAGAAAACTTCTCATTAACTTCTTAGGCTCTTCACAACTAATACCAACACCAACATCTCCTGCATCACTAACTCTAATGAGCCTTCTACCACAATCCAAGATAGCTTTAAACTTAGATAACCAATCCATTCCCAGCAACACTCCAAAACCCCTAAACCCAAGAACAAACAAGTCAAAAGGAAAGAGATGATTTCGATAAGAAATAGGTACATTTAGACACACAGTGTCAAGATTTGTCGGACCTCCAATTGGGTTTGACACACAAAGAGGATTACTTATGATAACATATTTAAGGTTTAGTTTGTCCATTAAATCATAAGAAATAAAACTATGGGAAGCTCCTGTATCAAATATCACCCTTACAGGAATATCATAGATGGATAATGTACCTTATAACACTTGCTTCCCTTTTTGATCTGAAGAAGTGGATGGTATCTCTTCAATGGTAAATGTCTATCCTTGAGATCCCTTTTTAGGAAAAGGGCACTCATTCTTCATATGTCTCGGTTGGCCGCAATTAAAACATGTGGCAATTGGACAATGATTTGCAAAGTGGCTCATCTTATTGCACTTGAAACAAAGAATGTTGGCCAAGTTGGTTTGCTTCTTCTGTGCTGGAGCGCCATCTTCGGGTTTCTTCCCTGCACCCTGCTTCTTTCCCTTAAACTTACACTTGAAGTTTGGCTTTCCTTCAACTGGTATAACTGATAAAGCCTTGGCACTTATTGCTGGTACTACAACCTTTTAGACTACTTCCTTAATATCAACAGCCTCAAACCTCGAAGCCATGCTAATAATGTTGGTGAACGTACCCATAAGATGATTGGTCATTTCACGATGGAACTTTGGTTGCATTCCATTGACAAACATTTCATTTTACTTAAGCGGTGTGTCTATCAATCCAAGTCCAAAACGGGATTTTAGAGGATAAATATTATTATTACGAAAATTGCAAATAGGCACTCTTAAGATTTACTCATTCTAGGGCATTACTTACCCTATCTCTAATGAGGTGTACCCCAATCAGGCTAAGGTGTTCGCTCAACCGAAGCTCTGATACCAACTGTGACGACCCACCTTTCTGACCCTTGAGAACGACACTTAATACATCCATGATATTCATGTGTTGTTGCCCAAGTATCTAAAAGACGGGTTGTCATTGGGTAAAATATAAGAACAGAACAATAATCTCACAACGGAACGGTTAAATATATAACATAAAATAAGACAGTACATAAGGTTACTCCCAACATGGAGTTATCAGAGTTGCATTAAAAGTACTACTATCAGTCTAGGTAGTTATAACAACCTGACTTTAAATATACATACATAGGGCCAACATCTCATAACAGCGGAAATAAATAGCTAGATAGATAAGGAGCCTCCTGCTCGTCCACTATCTTCAAAAGAGCCCAAAGAAACCTGTCATTTTCGGACTACTCAAATATAAATGAGTACCCGAGAGTTTAGGGAAAATAAATAATTCGGGTCAGACAATAAGTCTGGTATGAGTAAACTCCAAATAAAAAAATAGAACACGCAAAATAACCGGTGAGACCACGTCGCAAAAACGCAGAACGGGTTTCCCCTCACAAGGACAACATTCAAGCATAAAAGAATGGATATAAATAATTAAATATCGCGAAGAGTGCAAGACGCTTCCCGATGCAATTAAGAAAGAATCAATCCAAAGATTTGAATCAAAAATAAGGAAAAGGAATTTTTTTTTCCAACAATGACTAGGAGGGTGCGCCCCCCTTACCGAAAGTATAACTCTAGAAAATATACTTGAGAACTACGATGGCTCTCGGAAACCTCCAAGCCGGACCTCGCCAACCTTACCGAGCATCCGAGTATTTCACATCTCCGTGTGCATACAACCGAAACCAATCTAGAGTAGATGTGAAAATACCCTAATGGGAGCAACCCCACATAGCTTGGCCCCCACTCGCTCTTTATTTAGTCATTTCCGATAAAGGATATCAATGCTCTAAATGAGCAACAAATCGTCTTAGATTGAAGAAACAAAAACAAAAGGAAGAAGGGTATCGAAATGGATAGTCAAGATATCAACTATCGGGGATAACAAGACGATCATATATGAAAATTAAATCTTATACTTTTTCAATGCTTGGAAAATAACCATATACTTATCTCATCGGTATAAGTATATTCACAAAACATTTGGGAGGGTTTCATATTTCAAAAGCATACTTAGATGGGTCAAAAACAATTGTCTATAAGAAATGTAAATGTTTTCCATTATAATTATAAAGATCATATGGAAATCAAATCTCCTAAACTTGTCACGTTTCCGATATTCTCGACTTACTCTACCCCTCGCCTAGAAACAAAGCCAGGTAAGTCAGGGCACTGGTTGCTCCTAGCCTTGCCTAGACACTTCGGTTCCAGATCTCACAGATATAGGATCAATCTACTCATCGGCTTTTAGTTCCAAGTATAGGACTACTTACTTTTATATAAATAACCTATTTAAATCATTATATAAATTTCAAAGCTCCTTTAAAATACTTTAAATCAAGATTTAAAACTTGCATTCAAATCATAACTTAAACCCATCATCTTTAAAGGAGAATACGACCAAGAGGGGTGAAGCTCCCTCTTAATCAAATGAGATAGCTAAAAGGGATGTTATTTCCTTTTAACCAAAAAGTCACTAAATGTCAATCCTAAGTTAAAAGGTGGTGTAAGTTCCTTTTAACTAAACATCAAAGTTATTGCTCATAAACTGGCCGAGCACAAATCAAACAACCAAACAAGAAAAATAACAAGAATAATAACAGATCCATTATTATTAACAATTTCAATCAATAGTTAAAACAACATTTATTAAAATGTGAATGAGTCAAAGGAAAGAGATTAAGATTACAACACTGTAAAATAATTAAATTATACTCACAGAATAAGTTATACCCACTAAACTATGAAAACAAGGAATATACTCACAGAATAAGTTATACTCGCTAAACTATAAAAGCAAGGAATATACTCACAGAATAAGTTATACTCGCTAAACTATAAAAGCAAGGAATATACTCACATCCCATTTGCTTTGATGGAGACTTGGAATACTTCACCTTTGATAATGAATTTTAGTTCTTTTCTTTTGTTTGTGAATGAATTAAAATGAAATATGGACTTGGCTATTTATAGGTGAAGAGAAGGGTACTTTAGTCATTTCCTACAGCCTAACCTGATTCGACCAGATTTTGGTCCAATAGAAACCAGCCATAAGGCCTAATTTGATTCGACCACATTTTGGTCCAATAGAAAACAACCTTGTGGCTTAATTTGATTCGACCACAATTTGGTCTAATAGGAATTCTCCTTATCAACTATTGCCTAACCTGATTCGACCAGATTTTGGTCCAATGGCAACCATCTGCATGGCATAACCTGATTCGACCAGATTTTGGTCCAATGGCAACCATCTGCATGGCATAACCTGATTCGACCAGATTTTGGTCCAATGGCAACCATCCATATGGAATATAATAATCATTATGCTATTTTGTTTTATTAGGCAAGTAATTATACTATTCTGTTTTATTAGGCAGGGTTAATAATTCTTTCTTGTTTTGTTAGGCAAGTAATTATACTATTCTGTTTTATTAGGCAGGGTTAATAATTCTCTCTTGTTTTATTAGGCAAGTAATTATACTATTCTGTTTTATTAGGCAGGGTTAATACTTCTAGATATAAAATCCATTATTTAATCATTTAAAAACATATTAACTATTCATGTTCAAAGTGATTAAATTATGGGTCATTACAGTTCAGCTTCTCAGAAATCCCAATAACTATATGTCTTGCTTCTAACTTGAACCAATCTGGTCCATAAGTGAAGGCTGAACATCCAAAGCTGCCAATAACCCCTATGTAATGTCTGATGAAGGTCGGAAATCAAATGTAGAAATAAACTCCAAATGCTTCCATCCTAAAAACATAGGACATATTATAGCCGATGCTTTCTGGCATCGGCTATAATATTTCCCTTGCCTAGGGTATATAAGATACTGAAATCATACGATGATGAGAACTTCATCCACCTCTACTACCTCAAATTCAAATCTTTTTAGGAAAACAAATACTTTATGGATTTATGATCCATGATAACTCAAATTGCTTCCCTAAATGATATTGGCATTATGATTTGAGGGTGAACACAATAGCTGCCAACTCAAGATCATGGGTTGGATAATTTCTCTTATGTACTTTCAATTATCGATTAGCGTAATAAACACTCTATCCACTTGAATTAAAATAGCACCCATCCCTATAAAACAAGCATCGGTATATACCGCAAACACTTTAAACCATCAAGGAGCACCAAAACGGATGCACTAGTTAATAACCCCTCCTAGTTTAACAAAAGCATTCTTGTATTTTGAGTTCCACTAGAAAACAATATTCTTTTTTGTAATACGTTTCAATGATGTAGAAACATTAGTGGTGTCCTTAATGAACTTCCTATAATAGCCCGCCAAACCAAGAATACTTTTCACCATCATATAATTTTCTGATACGTGCCAATCCTGTACTACAACAACTTTACTAAGATCGATTAAAGGTCCATGCTCAAAAACATGTCTTAGAGTGCGATCCTCCATGCATAAAAAGTGACATTTGGAAAATTTTGCCTTTTACTTATGCCCACCGAGAGTAACAAGTAATTCTCCTACATGCAACCTATGCTCTTCCTCGCTTTTCGAATAAACTGGTATATCACCAACGAATAACACCATATATCTATTTAGCAACCTCTAAAGACTCGATTCATAAGTCGACAAAATATGTTGGTTCATTGGTCAATTCAAATGGCATGACTATCTTCTGATAAAGTCCATTAGATGTTCAAAAGGCAGTTTTTTGAATACTATCTTTGGCCACATGCAACTGACGGAATCTGTGACAGCCTACCTTTTCGATCCTCAAAAGGCGACACTAATACATCTAAGGTATTCACGTGCTGAGCATCCAAGTACTGGAAAGACTTATTGTTAGGGGAAAAAGAAAAGAATAAGGCAGACAGAATCCCACAAAAGCATGATAAGTAATATATAATACTAAACAAGTCTTTACAAAAATAAAGAGACTTTAATATACATACAGAAATCAGAGTACAATACAAATACATCATCAACTTGGACAGTTATAACGACTGTCCTTGCAAATGATGATAACTACAAGAAGAACGAACAACGAAAGATAATATAAAATATGTAAGTACGTCTTAGAGGCATCCAGCTTGTCTCCTGAAAGCTCCAAAGTGTCCAGCTAAATCTTTAAAGTATGCTCGGGCTGACCAGAGTATTATAAGAAAAATAACGCCCGAATCAGTCTGTTATAACCATCGTAAGAAACACAATCAAATGGATTCACTTAATGTTATAAAAACCATTCAGAAATAAAGGTATCTCATAAGACCACACCGTACATAAACACAGAGAGTTTTTACCATACGGTAACCAAACCATTTTATTATAAAATCCAGTGATATTATAATAATGTCTAGAGCGAAAAATACATATATTAAATAGTTAAAATGCTTGCATCTCACATTTCAACATAGTTGGGCACAACTAAATCTGTAAAGGCACGTATTGAAGATTAGATTCCAATAATGACAAGGTAAGGGACTACCTTCCGTACAGTACAACTCTAGATCAAATATACCCGGGAGCCAACCTATGGGCCCCGCCAACACAAAGTCGGCTGCCCTTTTAACATGACATACTGAATTGCATAATTTCTTGGGTACCTACCATGGAAACGTATTCCAGACCCTGGGCCCACCCATGCGTGCATAGCAAAATCAAAAATCCTAATCTAGATTTGAGAAATGATGCTCCTAATGGTAGCGAATCACTTACCCTTGCCGCAGCTCCCCCGTTTCAGTCATTACTGGGTTGCGAGGATTGTGAAGTCACGATTACCTTTTTCCTCTCTTTGCAGATCCTACTTGAAATACTAAAACTACCCTCCGGACACAATGCAGTGCTAGCATTCATTCATATCAGCTGTTCAGGATATGAACGAACTAAAGGCATTACTTCTACTACATCCATTTTCGAATCACCCTCAGGATTAGTAGCAAGTTGCTCTTGCACTTCAAAGGGCTCCGTCTTTGATTCCATCATCTTTAAGAATGTCTTTAATACGACACTTGAGTTGAGTTGATGTGGCTTTTTGATTAATTCACACTTATCTGATCTCGATCACTTCGAACCAATATTTGATAGTTTTCGATAAACTCATCCCTAATTCTTTTGGAAATAATCTGACAACACGTAGGAGCAGAGATCACCTCCTAACCATTTAAGTGGATGGATTTCCTTGTCATATGTCCTAAGGGAACAAAATAAGATTTATACACACAGTACAGCATCATTGAAGATGACTGTGCCATATAATCCCCGTGTTTCTACTAGATATTTCTAGAGTTTTATTTTGGCCAAGATTTGATTGTTGGTTATTTAACTATCAAATAAAATACACAATCAAACATTGATTTAATTTCCAATAGGATCCACTAATCCTCTATAAATAAATCTTTCAATTCTTAAAATGTCCTTAAATTATCTGATTTGAAATACCTTCACAAAAGATATATTCACAAACCCCTTATACTCTTTTTAATACTTATGAAAACATTCATATACTTATCTCAATAGTATAAGTATGTTAATAAAACTTGAGGAAGGTTTCCTCTTTTCAAAAATTCATATAAAAATGGGCCAAAAAAATATTATTTAAAATATTTCTTACTATAAACCAAGCCACTATCCTTCAGTGTTAAGTATGGAAATTGCTTCCATACCACAAAAATTAAGAAGGAATATTTATTTCCTTTTCATAAACTTGATTTTCATAAGTGATCCAATTCATATAAAATCAAAGTTTTATAAATCAACACTTCTTTCCAAAATCCAAGGTCTCTTTCCAATTTATAACCTTAAACAACTCTCATTTAAAAATAATACTCGTTATAAAACAATTTATATGTTTTAAACACCATTTATAAACAAAATTATTATTATTAAAATACATTATTTAATCTAACTAAATTAACTTGAATAAAAAATTAACTTAAAACATTATTAGTAAAATGATAAACTAATACTAAATACGATCATTAAATACTTACTTAATTAATTTAAACATTTTATAAATAAATAATTAATTGATCGTTTTAAAACCTTAGACAAATAATGAGCAATAGTTTTAGGATGTATATAAATCAAAGAACTGGTATTATTGTAAAATGATCCCTGATTGAAAGCTATTATGAATAAAAGGATTTGTAATTATAGCATAAAATCAGAAAGCAAAAGTCGAAAATTCCTCTGAAATCAATATGAATTTATAGATGTTGAAGGGCTTTGATGAAGAGGAATATCCGTTTCCATTAGAATTTTCATATATGGTCATGACTAGTTGAAGAGGAAGAAACATAACATTTGAAACATCCTTTCACGGCTTTTAGAAATCTTCAAAATTTGTGTGCACCGGTGCACCGATTGGTCCTACGGATCCATTAGTGTACATGAATTTTGCAGTTTTCTGAAGCCATAAAAAAATTTTAAATAAATAAATAAATTTCAATAAATAACTAAAAATATTTTTGGCAACTTTGAAGGTTTGGGATGTTATGATGAGATTCCTATGAGTTTGTTTGTACCAAAATGGGCACAACACTCTTCGGAAGTTTTTGAAGAGATAAAAGTGAAGAAAGAAAATTAAAACTGATGATTATCTAACAAAAACTCCAAATATCAGAAAGTAAATTGCAAAGACAAGCGATTTAGAGTGGTTCGGCGTTTCGCCTACGTCCACTATGAAGTTTTACGATTTTATTACTCGATACTTGAAGATTACAATTGTTTATACTGTAGTACAACTGAATTTATATGCTAAGTCTCGATCTAAAGCAGCGCTGGTGATCTGGAGTAAATCTGGCAGAATCTGGGCTCTCTTTAGTACTTAGAATTATCCGACCCCTTTTCTGAATGACCAGGGGCTCTATTTATAGGTGTAGGAGGCTGATATTTCACCTAAAATTCGGGGAGACCGCTTCCGGCACGTGAGGGGGTCCACATGGCCGAAATCTGGAGTTCCGGGCCCACTTTGGGATCGATTCGACCCTTGGTTCGAATCGATCAAGAAATCATCCAATCGGGCTGAAATTTGGTGTGAACATTCTTCATCATGTGCTTGAGCTTCTGTGAAAATTTCATGGCATTTGGACTTGTGGATCTTGAGTTATGATCGAGTCAAGTTGATGTTCTTCGCCCCATGGATTCGTTCGAATCGATACGGTTCGAATCCATAGGTTCGAATCGATGCCTCTGCACGTGGAGATGGCGACGTGGTGCGTGTGCTTCGGGTCATTCCAGCTTTTTCTTCGAGTTTCTACCGGGTCGACTCCGCGAATCTCGTTACCTCGGCGCGATGGACCCGAGGGAATGGATTCGAAGATATGCTTCCTTTGAATCGATTGGACCAGCGGTCGTTCGAATCGATCAGGGTAGGCCACCATTGACCGATTCGAATTTACTTCAACAGGGTGGTTTCGAAGTACCTTACGAGATGGAGTCGAAGTCACTAGCCTTTGTGGATTCGAAGGAAGGGATGCTCAATGGATTCGATCTATTGGATTCGAAATAAGTCTTGCGCGAGGGAGTCGAAGCAAGGCATACTCTGATGGGTTCGAAGCAAGGTCTGTTGAATCGATTCGAGGCAGAGGCTTGCTCGATGGAGTCGAAGCTATGGCTCTTTTCATGGATTCGAAGGATCTTTCCTTGGGGGATTCGAGGACAGGAGCACCTTGACGGATTCGAACTTATACCACCTCATTCATCTTCTGTTGGCGATATCTTTAGCATACAAACTCGGATTGTCCTGAAACTTGGAACGTTGGTTCCCACGGCTTTGCTTGACGTGCCTTATAAATTGTAGCCCGATCCGGACTCGGACAAATTTCATCGATATCCATAGCGATCCTTGCGCGTAGTTGGTCTTCGAGACAATCTATCACCGGTTTCTAGTTAAGTCCTTGGTGTCACGGCCTTGCCAAAAGGTGGGATAACATTTGCCCCCCAAAGTACGTCTTGTGTAAACATGACGTGCTTTGAAAAGCTGCAGTCTCTCATTGGACAGCTATGACATGCTTTACCGAAAGTTGTATTCTGTATCGCTGTAATTGACCGCTGAATGACCGTGATTGGCTGTTTGTCTGACTTTAGTTGACGTTGCGTGATCGCAAGTCGTTGCTAGTTCGGTTTGTTATCGAATTCTGCATCGGTCCTCTTCTGGACCGGTTTGAGATTCGAGTTAAAACATTGCTTTTATGATTGTCTTATGATCATCCTCTTGTATCGATCCTCTCCTGAATCGTCATAAAGAGTTGACAATCAATTTTTCATATTGAAACGATCGTCCATTTGATCGGTGGTATTTGATGGATTCGAAGCTATGTTTCTTCGAATCGATGGCTTTCGAATCGAGGGTTTGAGGGACCTCGTGCTTCGAATCGATAAGATTCCCAATCCAGCCTTTGTTCGATTATTCCTTCGAATCGATGACGCTCTGTATCGATACTGCATGGATGGACTCGATGTGGTTGTTCGAGTTGATAGTCTTTGAATCGATAGAATTTTTCCAACCCAGTTTTTGTTCAATTGCCTCGTTTCAATGATGTTCCGCATCGACGTTGGCTTGATGGATTCGAAGGTACGAGGGGTTCGAAGTCTTGTTACAATGGATTCGAACATGTCTTATCACCAAGGTATGCGGGAGTCTGAGTCGATTCTAGTGTCCTGTCTCATGGATTCGAACTCGTCGTAATGAATCGAGTCGATTTCCTCACCTGTTGAAGCCGGTCAGGTATACCGGGAGGAGAATCGTCACTAAGTTCATATAAATACCGAAGTCTTATTCATTTCTCATTTTTCACTTTTTACCATTGCTCTAGCTCCTTCTTCGAATTGATTCTTCAGAGCTCTTACAATTGTGCCTCGCGCGAATCCATCAAACTTTCTCAAGTTTCCATCTGTAATCGAATTCAATCAGGTAACTAAGGGATCGATTCGAACGATGAAAGATAAAACTGGAACCTTTATCATAAATTTCAACTCCTTCTCTCGAAAATCATGAGGAATATTGCGGTCGGAGATGGGTCGACTCGATGGACCTGAGGAATGAATCCATTCATGTCGCATCGATCTTGAGCGTTAATATGGAGGAGCGTCGTTGCTTCGTATCGATCCAGGAATGAACAGTTCGAATCAATCTCGAGGGCAAGACTTCGAATCGATGACTTGGAAAAAAGAAGTGCATCGAACCGATCGATTCGAAGTAACGTTACCTCGATCGATTCGAAGGTACGTTATCCCGATCGATTCGAAGGAACTGAATACTGATCGATTTGAAGTTACGCGGAGCTCGTAGATTCGAAGCGCTCCTTCATCCTAAGGCTTCACCGAATCGACCCTAATGGAGTCGAGGCATATGGATTCGAATGGCATCGATTCAACTCATATTGGTTCGAGTCGATCGATTCGAACGTTCAGTCACTTGCTCTTCTGATTTGCTCTACTATCTGAACTACGACCAATTTCAAGTTGTATTTTGACGAACATAATGAACTTTAGCATACTCGATCCCGACGAGCTTCGACCTTGCATAATCGAACTTGATTGTAGGATTGTACTCGAATTTCCTTTGAAGCTCGTCGATGGAACTATGACTTAACCAATAATACAACTGATTTATACTTGAAGTGGTCAGTAGCGTCTGGATGGTGTGGAAGTGACGGTCAGCGTTGACGGTCATTTTCATTCTCAAATTCCCAAGTTTTGTTGTACGGACATCTTGTTTCAATCTGTAAAATCTGCTTAAGTAACGCACAGCACTCGCACTGCATGACACATCCATACACACTACACTGGGGAATGCGCGGGCTGTTTATGAACTTAACATTGCTTTCTGATGAGTTAGTTAGTTATGGAATCTTCGGGCTCCCAACAACAAGAGGTACAGAGCTTGACTCCTCCGGTGCTGGAGATTCCCGATATTCCTGCCGACGTAATCGACCCGGCTCCAGACGAATTTCCAGAGGCTATATTTATCGAGGACCCCGTTGACTCTGTCCAATCTAACATCTCCGAATCCTTATTGGGCCGAATTTGCTTGAAACATAACATATCTCTGGACGATGTGTTATTACCCAGTGCCAATGATAGACCGCACAATCCGCCCGAAGGATATACTGCTTTCTATCGCCATGCTTGCGCGGCCGGAACTCTCCCTCCTTTCAATCAATATATCAGAGGGATGCTATCATATTTAGGAATCGCTCCTTCGCAACTTCATCCCAACGGGCACGCGTTGTTGAACAGTGCCTTTGTCATATTTATGGATTGTCTCTTTCGCCCGCTAAGGCCAACCGAGATTAGACATATATTTAATTTCAAGAGTAGGGGTGATAGCCCATCTTTTACATTTCTGGAGGCAGTTAGAAATTGCCAAGTTGTTGTTGGAGCCTGGACCTGACCGAGTTATTTCAACAACGAATGGTTCTATGTTCGGTGCCCTCCGGGTTTCGCTAGGCGATGGTTGTCTAGACGTAAGCGCCTTAACCTGTTAATGAAGTTTCTTGACTAATAGCTCTTTGGCATTAGTATTGACATCTCATTTCCTTTACAGCCATTATCTCCAGACCCGATGGCAGGTATTTCAGGGGCATAGTCCGAAGTCTCCAAGAAGTTCCGAGCGAGCTGAGACATATCGACTCGGTGTTGAACGACTATAATTTAAGAACTCTCGGCTTGATCGAAATTAATCAAAGTATAGTCCTTAAAGGGATGGCAAAGCCCGCCTTCAAGAAGAAAGACAAAAAGAAAACCAAGAAGGAAAAGGCGAAGAAGTCGCTCGGGATCATAATAACCGAGGCGAGTGATGAAGAAAGAACCCATACAGATTCGGAGCCGATGGTTGATCTCTCGGGAAACTTCGAGGAGTCGGGAGAAAGATGGAAAGGCAAGGCCGCCATTTCCAAAAAACTTAAGTCTAAGGGGTGGAAATCTGTAAATGTGTCTCCTCCCACTTCCGGAGTCATGATTTCTGAGGCCGCCCCTTCTCATTCGAGAGACATTTTCAAAGGGCTTGACGATATTCCCATCCCAGATTATATATCGATTTCTCATAATCCTGGGTTGGAAGAATTTCAAGACGTCCTAAACATGAGCGAGCCCGTTCCTTTTAGTGCGGTCAACACTTCCGGTCTATTTGGGGGTTTACACATTTACACACACTTCCATAGCACTCCACGACTTTTGCATACTGAACATTGCTTTATCGGATCTTAATCCGTAATTCTCTCTTATCGCAGGTGAGATGTCAGGCAGAGGATCTACTCTGGATAGGCTTCGCAACGTGCGCCGTTCATCTACTTATTATGAGTCCCGCTGGAGGGAATCTGACAGGGACCACAGGCATGGTTATTCTAGCCAGGAGCGCTATGATAGGGATAGAGACTATTGGCGTGGCTGCTCTGGCCATGATCGTATCGACAGAGATCAGGGGTACCAGCACCGATCCCGATCTCGTTCTCCCCCGCCTCCTAGGGATCCCGTAGATCTTCCCAGGCCTTCTCAGCAGCAGCAGTAGCCTTCTCAGTCCTCTCGGCCCGATACTCAGCGGCCAAGAGTGGAACCAACAACAGCCGCTATAGTAGAACAGGCTCCGGCTGAATTGACAAGTGAAGGAGCCATCAAACTTGCGCAAATGAAAAAGGATTTCCCTGAAATTTGCATGGACGGCTATGTCTTTCCTCCCCATCTCAAGAGAATTCCTCAGGACGCTGAGAACGTCGCCCATGATTATATCCGTGACTTCTACGCTCAATATAAGGAATGGTATAAGGCAGCCGTGAAGGCTTCTAAAGTAGCTTTTGACCGGGCGAAGATTATCGCTGAGCGTGATGCTGACATTGTCAAGAAGGACCGCATCATTCAAGTTCTCCAATCTGAAATGGAGACTTCTCGGAATTCTGAACTTCAAGCGCTTCAGAAACATGAGGATGCCGTGGCCAAAATGGCTATGATGCAATAGGAACATTGCGCCACGGTAGAAGAGATGGACCACCGCTACACCACCGTCGCAGCTGAGCGGGACTTAGCCGTTAAGGAGCTGAACGAGCTCAAGGCTAAGTTTGCTGAAGTGGTGAAGGAGAAGGACGATGCAAACACCACCGCTCAAGAGGCTTGCGACCAAGTTGTATCTCTTAGAGCCGAACTTGCTGCGGCGGTGGCCAAGACTAAGTCTGCGGAAGCAGAAATTCAAGAAAAGATTCTGGTGGAGCGGTCCAGGATGGACGCTGAGTTTGACGATCTCCTAGTCACGTACAATGCTAATGTGCTGGAGCACAGAAATTTAGCGTGGCTGGGAGATGATTCCATGATTCTATACAATGCTTGGACCAGGCTGGTGGAGGAGAAGAGAGCATCGCATCCAGATGGAACACTTGATGACTTTGAGCTCGAGATGCGCTTGCTCACTGAAGATGAAAGAAAAACTCTCCATGAAGCGGTGATTTCTTTGGCAAAAGAGAGGCTTGGTGTTCAACCTTTAGAGACAGGCGAAGGATCGGGGATCGCGCATCATGAGGCAAGCGTTGAAGCTGTAATTCCAACACTGCCCGAAACCACTGGTGCGGTAGATCCCCAGTCCGTTCCTGCATATAACACCGACCAGCCGCTATTATCTTCCGTCGATGCTCCTGCCCACGCTCCGGTCCAAGCTAAGGAAGGTATTCGAACGCTTCCCGTATTTTAGTGTGAGGAACCTTATGCAACACACTCGGCTAACAATCTTTTCTTTGTTGCATTTCAGTAACTGAAGCCGTTGTTTCTGCGCCTCTTGCACTGTTAGTGCCATATCAAACGCAAGGGGCTGTTGTTACTGAAGCCATCATGACTTCTACCTTGGTTGGCGAAGAAGGAGATGCAAACATGTTTTCTTTTAGTGCTCAAATGATTGAGGAGCTTCTTAATGAACCCAACGACCCCTTCGTCGACCCGTCCGCTGCTATGAGTGGGGCTGCTCCAGCCGTTAGTTCATCTATGCCAGCTACTGGCACATCCGATGTGGCCCAAGCATCCCGTGAGGATGAAGTTATTGCTGAGATTGATGCCGAGATGGCGGCAGGGACTGCTGGTATGAATCCGCCCGGGCCAGCCCCGTTAATGGTGATTTCACCGGGCGGTACTGTAGTGATCGAAGCTGCTCCTATCCCACTTCCCGCTACTACTCCTATGCCTCCAGCTCGACCCTCCAGAAGAATTTCCGTAGCCTCAAGTTCTGAGGAAGACGTTGATATTATGTCGCTGCCGGAGAACAAGCCTGAAAAGAGTAAACGGTTGAGGGGAAAATCAGGTAGCGGATCTGGCGGAGCTACCCCGAAGAAGAAAATAAGGAAGAAGAAAGATTGAACTCTTTCTTTAATTTCCCGTTCCATGGGGTAGTATTTTGTTGATTTTTCTATAGCCGTGTATAGATGTGGATTCGGCTCCCACTAGTAGAAATTTTTTGAACCACTTTGTAATCAAATTCTTTTTGTTGATAGTGGAAATGAAACTTTATTCCCTTTTGTCTTCAACTTGTTATGTGTTATGGTTCTGCCCCCAGTATTGTGACAAGCGTGGAGTTGATGTATGTTTATACTCTGTCTCGCGCTCTGGGAGCACGGAGTTAAGTAAATGTTTATACTCCGCCTCGCACTCTGGGAGTACGGAGTTAAGTAAATGTTTATACTCCGCCTCGCACTCTGGGAGTACGGAGTTAAGTAAATGTTTATACTCCGCCTCGCACTCTGGGAGTACGGAGTTAAGTAAATGTTTATACTCCGCCTCGCACTCAGGGAGTACGGAGTTAATTAATGTTTGTACCCAGCTCGCGCTCTCGGAGTACTCTGGGGTTTTGTTAATGTTTATACTCCGCCTCGCACTCTGGGAGCACGGAGTTAGTTAAATGTTTATACTCCGCCTCGCACTCCGGGAGTACGGAGTTAAGTAAAAAGTTTATACTCCGCCTCGCGCTCTGGGAGTACGGAGTTAAGTAAAAAGTTTATATTCCGCCTCGCACTCTGGGAGTACGGAGTTAAGTAAAAAGTTTATACTCCGCCTCGCACTCTGGGAGTACGGAGTTAAGTAAAAAGTTTATACTCCGCCTCGCACTCTGGGAGTACGGAGTTAAGTAAAAAGTTTGTACCCAACTCGCGCTCTTGGAGTACTCTGGGATTTTGTTAATGTTTATACTCCGCCTCGCACTCTGGGAATACGGAGTTAGATAAATGTTTATACTCCGCCTTGCACTCTGGGAGTACGGAGTTTTAGTGGAGGGTTGTCGTGTACCAACCCTTTTCTGGCCTGATGTGATGGTTTGCCCCCATGCTCGGGTTTCATTTAGCGAGTGGTTGATCGCTTCATAGCCACTCCCTACTTGAATAAATTCCACTACGTGATGGAATTTAGCTCTTCGTGCATCGTGATGTTGTACATTGTATTTAATGAATCACAGCTCTGGCTCGAAGAGATGGCATTTTATTGCTGAAATAAGAAAACATGGCAAAGTCAGTTGCCTTATTACAAATTCTAATTTCGAAATGCAGAAACAAATTTTAAAATAGAATTCAAACTAAATAAATAAACATAGCCTGTTATTTGCAGTAGCGATGAAGTTTTTTTGCTACTCCAGGCCCTTGGTAAAGTCGGACCATCGACGGTTGCTAACTTAAATTTACCATCCCCGAGCTTTTGCTTAATTTTGTGTGACCCTCTTCATGTTGATCTCATGTGTGGGAATGTCGAATAATCTTTTTTTTTGGTGACAAGCTCACTGAGTTTGAAGGCTTCAAGTCGGTTCTTGGCATTGCGTAATCGGGCGACTCGATTCCGGCGTATAATTGTCCTTAAGTCAACCTGGTCACCCCGGACGACCCCAACCCCGTTGATGGTAGGGAACTTTAAAGTTAAGCACCACGGGGCAATTATGGCCCTGAACTCTGCAAGGGCAGGTCGTCCCAAGAAAGCGTTGTATGGCGAGACTATATTCAACACAACGAACTGCAATGTTCGAACTTTCATATGTTCTTCGGATCCCAACTTAACTGGTAACTCCACCATCCCAATAGGTATAGTAGCGCTACCGTTGAATCCATGGAGGTGAGTTTGGCAAGGTTTCAAATCCCTGGCTTTCATCCTCATTTGATTGTAAGCATGTATAAACAGGATATTCACAGAGCTCCCGCAGTCAGTCAGGATCCTCTTTATCCAAGCCGGACCTATTTGCGTTGATATCACGAGCGGGTCTATAGTCAGGATTCCAACGCCATCAACGTCGTCGTCTTGGAAAATGATGTTGTTAGTCATCGTTATTTTTCGCTTGGTCGAAGGTTTCTCTCTTAAGTTTCTATCATACTCGAGGTTCGCACGCTTGATTAAGCCGTCATATGATTCCATTTCTTCCCAACTTCGGTCCGCTGGACGAGGATCACTACTTATAGCATTTATAACCAGTCTTCCACCCGTATGAGCGGGTTCCTCTTGTCTTTCCTGATTTTGTGCACGGTTTGGGTTTGATGGGCCCGCACCACCAGACTGCGGTGCCCGCACGAATTGATCTAACTTTCTCTCCCTGATCAACTTTTCTATGAGGTCCTGCAAATGACGACAGTCATTAGTATTGTGGCCATAACTTTCGTGAAATCTACAAAACTTTCCTGTCTGAATCTGCCTTTCCGATGACCGCTTTGGAGCGGTTTTCTTATACTGCTCAGTGTTGCAAGTTTGTAGGTACACATTCTCCAACGAAGTATTCAATGGTGTATAATTTTCGAACATCGGAGCCCTACGCCGTGGGCCTCGATTTGGGTCTCTTTTCTTATCCTGACCACTATTATCTCTTGGCTGAGTTTGTTTGTTCTGTATGTTTAGCTGAACTTTTCCGGAATTGTCGCCGGACTGTTTAACTGCTACGTTACTTTGTATTCCTTCACTTCCGGGTCTCGCATCGTCCTGCTTCCTAGACTGTTTCGCGTCCTCTTGCCGTAAGAATTGTGCGGCTTTGGAGTAGAAACGGTCCAACGATGCGGGTGGTTTTCCAGCTAACCAGTTTCCAAACTCAGAATCAGGATCAATCCCCTTTGTCAATGCCATCAAAATCGAGTTATCGTTGGGATTACTAATCTCCATACATGCCGTATTGAATCTCTCCAAGTAACGCCTTAGTGTTTCCCCACGAGCTTGGGTAACACTAGACAGGGTGTTAACATCTTTAGGCCTAGTGACATGCATGCGAAATTGTTCAACAAATTTTTTAGCCAGTTGATCAAATGAAGAGACAGATCTAGGTGGCAATCTTGTAAACCACATCGTTGCAATCCCCCCTAGAGAAATGGGGAAACTGCGACACTTTACCGCATCGTCGGCCCTTGCGGCGCTCATTGACCATTCATATTTCAGAATGTGCTGATTGGGATCAGAATTTCCTTCGTACATAGGGAGAGTTGGCATTCTGAATCATCGAGGAGGTTCAGCGTATAGTATCTCATCTGTGAATGGAGTGTGACTACGGGAAACTCCCCAGTCGTCATTGGTAAGGCCTTGGCTTTCGCGGATCATCTGACGTATCATAGTTGAAATGTCTGGCATTGCTACATTTTGAGCATGCTGAGTTAAGGTGTGGTCGGGCTCCACGGTGCGAGTTTGGACCGGACGCTGTCGACGGTCCGAGTTTCGCCTCCTTGGCTCAGCATCTTCTGGGACGTATGGTTCAGAAGTACGTCCACGTTGTTGATTATTTGAATCTGGAAGATTTTGAGTATCAACCCTTGTTTCTATTGTGGCAGCTGCGGCATGATTGTCCATGGTATGCTGTGTAGTAGGGCCTCCTTGTGTTGAGGGCCTGGCCTGAAAGCTGGTCGACGGTCCTGCCCTCAACTGTCCAACAGTCAAGGCGGGTAGATATCCGGTCGTTTGTGCATGACTCCCGTCTAATCGAGGATGGGTAGATCTGTGATAGTGGTCCGATGAGGCGGAACTTTCAATAGATGATCAGGAGATATCATCCCGTCTGGACCTTCTACGGCCTTGGCGGTTCAATTGGTTTGTTAATTCAATATTAGCACGCAACTGTTCGGCCAATTGTTGCCGACTTTGAGTCAGTTCTTGAAGCAACACATGAAACTCCTGTCTGGTGACTAGCCCAGATGGATCTGAATGAGCAGTGTTGTCTTGGTTGGATGGCTGCTGTTGAGCAGGATTCTGTCCATCCCTTCCTTCTTGTCCAGCAGCTGTAGAAGTGGTCCTTGTGCTAACCATTTTGAATGATGAATCCTTTTCCTAGACTTTATGCAAATCTGAATAGAATGGAAGGATTATGAATTAGAGATCTGGATCTTCCTCTTGGATTTGTGCAATCCGGTATTGATGGTAGATCCAAGGAGCAGGAGAAAAAACTGGTTTCTTCTCAGTGAAAGCACCAAAGTGTTTGTACCAAAAATGGGCACAACACTCTTCGGAAGTTTTTGAAGAGATAAAAGTGAAGAAAGAAAATTAAAACTGATGATTATCTAACAAAAACTCCAAATATCAGAAAGTAAATTGCAAAGACAAGCGATTTAGAGTGGTTCGGCGTTTCGCCTACATCCACTATGAAGTTTTACGATTTTATTACTCGATACTTGAAGATTATAATTGTTTATACTGTAGTACAACTGAATTTATATGCTAAGTCTCGATCTAAAGCAGCGGTGGTGATCTGGAGTAAATCTGGCAGAATCTGGGCGCTCTTTAGTACTTAGAATTATCCGACCCCTTTTCTGAATGACCAGGGGCTCTATTTATAGGTGTAGGAGGCTGATATTTCGTCTAAAATTCGGGGAGACCGCTTCCGGCACGTGAGGGGGTCCACATGGCCGAAATCTGGAGTTCCGGGCCCACTTTGGGATCGATTCGACCCTTGGTTCGAATCAATCAAGAAATCATCCAATCGGGCTGAAATTTGGTGTGAACATTCTTCATCATGTGCTTGAGCTTCTGTGAAAATTTCATGGCATTTGGACTTGTGGATCTTGAGTTATGATCGAGTCAAGTTGATGTTCTTCGCCCCATGGATTCGTTCGAATCGATACGGTTCGAATCCATAGGTTCGAATCGATGCCTCTGCACGTGGAGATGGCGACGTGGTGCGTGTGCTTCGGGTCATTCCAGCTTTTTCTCCGAGTTTCTACCGGGTCGACTCCGCGAATCTCGTTACCTCGGCGCGATGGACCCGAGGGAATGGATTCGAAGATATGCTTCCTTCGAATCGATTGGACCAGCGGTCGTTCGAATCGATCAGAGTAGGCCACCATTGACCGATTCGAATTTACTTCAACAGGGTGGTTTCGAAGTACCTTACGAGATGGAGTCGAATTGACTAGCCTTTGTGGATTCGAAGGAAGGGATGCTCAATGGATTCGATCTATTGGATTCGAAATAAGTCTTGCGCGAGGGAGTCGAAGCAAGGCATACTCTGATGGGTTCGAAGCAAGGTCTGTTGAATCGATTTGAGGCAGAGGCTTGCTCGATGGAGTCGAAGCTATGGCTCTTTTCATGGATTTGAAGGATCTTTCCTTGGGGG